>OY992504.1:13179035-13903391 GCA_963921215.1 Scoparia ambigualis
CACCCATAGACAACCTAATTTCATTGGTGTATTCTTTCACCGCTAACAGTGTCGCGCAGCGGGGAAAGAATACTACCTACCACCCCCTCTCTGCCCTTGGCTGTCGTAAAAGGCTAACTAACTAACGGACTAAAGACATACATCCAACAGCATAGAGCGGCGATGGGTTCACCACCTGTCACGCTGAGCACATGTGCATTTGCTATTTGATGAAAAGTGGACTATGGTAGAGGCCATTATTTAACAGACAATTCGAAGTTTTATTTGTTACATAAATTAAAAATTCATTAGACAACTAAGTAGGTATTTAAATAATATTGCCTACCTGTTTACCTTTATTAGTCATTCCCTTCAGTGCCTACGTAACATAACTTGAATTCGGAGACGGACTCTAATCAGTTAATCACCCATCTAAACAGTGTGACGTAGCGGTGAAAGAATATTACCACCTCGTCTCTTCCCTTAGGTGTCGTAAAAGGCGACTAACGGACTAAAGACTGGCACATACATCCAACAGCTTAGAACGGCGCGCGGGACGATGGGCTCACCTCATTTTACATGTCACGCTTAGGGCATGGAATACCAGAATGATTTTCATACCGGTATTGAAATTTGTATTACCGGTAAGTATACCGAAATGTCGGTATTTTTTTAATACTGCTAGTTACTGTTCTAATGATTCGAATAACGATTAGTAAGTCTCGTCTGCAAAGAATGATTAAGCAGTTTCCTACGCTTTATGGCAGACACTCAAACAATTTAATATATTTTATCAATTTCTTAGAAACCACAAAATGAGTTATTCAAGTATCGGCGATTAAGAATACCAAAGAAAATACGTTATTTGATCCAATTAATATTCATATTGTTTCATTGGCACAGATATCACAATCAAATAGGTATTAAAATCAGTCTTACTCTCTAATGATAAGAAAATAACATGTAAAAAAATTTTGATACTAGTTATATGCATGCAGTGTTTTGCGTAGATGATTTTGTGGTGATTTTTTCTATAATCGTTATTATTCGTGATTCGTGTCATATAAAAACTCATCTGCAGTATGAACAACAATATGAATCATAGAAATCGAGCGTTCTGCATAGTCTTTAAACACCATTGCAAAACTATATCACTTTTTTCGAAATACCGAAATAACGGTATTTTAACCTCAAATACCGGTATCAAAATACCGAAAATAATATAGGTATTTCGGTATACCGGTATCCATGCCCAAGTCACGCTGAGCACACGTGCAGTCGCTATTTGGTAAAAAGTGGACTAAGGCAGAGGACTGCTTTTGCGGTCCTCATTGCCTAGTCGTGATTATATTATAATCACGACTATTATCCACGAAGGGTTATGTATGTATGTATGTAAATATGTTACGTCACCAAATGTGCGTTGAAAAGAAAGTAAGTACTTAGTTGAACGTCTACCCCGGCTAGAAATGTTTTATTAGTCATCAAAGCTTGTCATTAAACAACGAGTACCTAATGTTGATCCACTTGATCCATTAACAAAGATGGAGACGAAGTTACTCATCATTAGGGTGACCAGATCAAATAAATGCAATTCCAGACAAAATTCTTCCAGACATCTGCTGAAAATTTTAAAACATTCTTTTATATTCTATATCATATTTTTCTTGTTTGAAACAAAGCGCTTTTAGAACTAAGAACCTCCAGACATTTCCAGATTTTTCCCGTCTTATGGCAACCCTACTCACGATAATAAAAGCACAGAGTCTGATAATGGCAGCTCGTGTTATATAATACATATATTGAAATTTGAAATGCAAAACGAATGGTTACATTTTAAAGCTTTGAGGCAATGGCTCTTTAAAATATTGGTTGGGCCATTGAATTGTGAGGGTCTTACGATTTACGGACGGCCGGCCGCATATGAATGTAGGGGCACAACAACACAAGGCACAATACGACTTGATTATATCTGAATGAATAAACAAGTTGGAGGTTCAAGTGCACTCTATTATTAGGTATATTAGAGTCACGGTTCGTTCAAACGTCCTCCTGGGGTCTGGTGACGACGTCCAAAACGAGCCCATTCAAATGTTTTATATCTAAAATTGTCATGCAGTGCACCTTTGTTAGTTACTCACTTGCTGTAAACACTGATCTGCTGTTTTGTCGGCTTAGTCCCATGCGCAGCATGCGCTCCAAATCTATTGTTTTCCAAAATTCAACTTTTATTCATTCATTCCCAAGAGCTCCAATGATTTTCATATTAAAAGAATAAATAAAACCACATTTACCAATTTCATTCACTATAGGTCCAAAACAATAAAAAAAATACAAAACAACATTCTCTCCTGGGAATCAATGTATGGGGATCAGAGGTTTTGAAGAAATATATTTACATACGCTTTTGGAGCCGTTGAGAACGATTTTACAAAATAATATTAATATACTTACTTAAGTATTTTTTTTTTATTTTACTTAAGTATATTTAAGCGTTAATAAAACGCTTAAATATAAAACATTGATCTATAAACGCAGCTTCATCTTAACCGAAAGTTCAAATATTTGTAAAAATATTTCTTTCGGATTTCAGAGGTGAAAACTTCTAAGATTTGATGAAGCAATGTTGACTAAAAACATAAGCATCAAGCACTGACAAATTTCGACGTTTGAAAGCCAGACCTCAGTAGCCAAGTGGTTAAATCAGCCGCCCGGAATGCGGAAGGTGCGTGGTTCGATTCCCGCCTAAGGTTGTCGTTTTTTTTCAGTGTTTAAAATTTTACTGAAGTATATTTAAGCGTTAATAAAACGCTAAAATATAAAACATTAATATTAATATAGGTATAGTTTTACTCTTGGAGCGCTTAGGACCAAAATCTTGGAGCAGGCGGGAATAAGCCGTTTCTACAGGTAGGTAGGTAATTTATGTGCATGCTGTTGTCTGTTAAAACCGTGATAGTTAACCCACCGAAATTTTCATAAACACAAGGTACGAGGGGCGTTCAAAATATTCTCGGTATTGATACGTTACAACCTCTTTTATATATATATTTGTTACTGGCCGCTAAGATTCATCCATTGACATTAAAAAAAAGTAAAATTGGAACCGAGATGTTCTTTTGTTTTTCTGCAATTGCCGAACAAACATGAACACCATGAGCGAATTAACAATTTTAACGAAATTAGAGCACCGATCCGTCATAAAATTCTTGACAAAACAGGGTAAAAATCAAAAAACCATAAAAGAGGAAATGAATTGTGTTTACCGTGAGTCTGCTCCTTCTTTATCTACTATTCAAAAATGGTCAAGCGAATTTAAGCGTGGAAGGGAGAGTATTGAAGATGACCCTAGACCTGGCCGGCCTGTAGTGGCTACCTCACAAGAAAATATTGATAAAGTGGAAAAACTTATATTGGAAGACGGCCGAGTGAAGGTAAAATCTATAGCTCAAGTAACCAATCTCTCTATTGGTACCGTACATGACATTATACATGACCATCTTAATATGTCAAAAGTAAGTGCAAGATGGGTTCCGCGAATGCTGACGCTTCTTCAAAAGGATATGCGTGTGGCTTGCTGTTCAGATTTTATCGACCTGTGTGGTGAAAATCCCGATGAGGTGCTGCAAAAAATAGTTACTGGAGATGAAACCTGGGTTCATCATTATGACCCAGAGAGCAAACAGGAGTCCATGCAGTGGCACATTAAGGGTTCAGCTCATCCCAAGAAGTTCAAGGTAATCCCGTCAGCTGGCAAGGTCATGGCCACAATATTTTGGGATTGTGAAGGAGTTTTGCTTATCGATTATAAAGAAAAAGGTGTAAATATCACAGGGCAGTACTACGCTAACGTTATACGTCAATTAAGAGATGCGATCAAAGAAAAGAGGCGAGGAAAGTTAACCAAAGGTGTTCTGCTTCTGCATGACAACGCCCCTGTCCATACTGCTCATATTGCCAAGGCAGCTATTGTTGAATGTGGGTTTGAAACTGTTACTCATCCACCCTATAGTCCGGACTTAGCCCCAAGCGACTTCTTTTTGTTCCCCAATCTTAAAAAGGATCTGCGTGGAAATAAATTTTCTGACGATGAAGCGTTGAAGACGGCCGTGGAGGAGCATTTTTACACCAAAGATAAAAAATATTTTTATGAGGGATTAAAAAAAATAATTGATCGATCTTATAAGTGTATGAACATAGGGGGGGAGTATATTGAAAAATAAAAATATCAAACTTTTCGTACTTGTTTGTTTTTATCCACATACCGAGAATATTTTGAACGCCCCTCGTAGGTATTTGTTATAGAAAAGGCAAACGTTGATTTGGTCTAACTAATTACCAACATGACAATCAAAAGGGCATATTCTAGATAATCCAGGATCATAATAAAATGATCAAATGAAGATGCCGGCTTCGTACAGTCACAACAACATAATATAATAGCATCGACAACCCAACCCAATGGTTGTTTTAACAACTAGTTATGGACCGGATCAGTATTCATTCAAACAGACAAAGATAAAGAAAAAAATGCGTCAGCAGATGTAGTTAATGCGGTGGATGCCTTCAAACATATTACTATAATCTCTTTTGAACTATCCTCAGACACGAACAGGCAGCAAGGAAACAGTCATTAAAGGGTAATATAACGACAGTCAACGGCACCTACGTGTTTTCTCGGGACATCAATTACGTGCTTTATACGATGAACTATCTCACAGCTGCACGACTGTTTACACATTACAAAGACAAAAAAAAACAGAAGAACAAGGAAACAAAAGAAAAATTAAATTGGGCACCGTAAGTAATAGCTTTGTTGATACTCTAATGTCACTTGACCAACGTTGCACTAACCAGCGCTAATCAAACGCGCGTGGATGTAAACACGGTATTACAACACCCCATCGCCTATGTCCGGGCAAATTAGCTCTATTCGGGCCAGTAACGGCACCTAAACAGCGCACGAAACGACTGAGCAATCGAAGCATGGCCTTAAACTCAACAGCGTGCCAGTTAACCGCAGACTGTTTATTTGTGAATACCTATCTACCACTGGCGAACACAACGCGCACACAAACTCTACCCACCATTCTACTAAAGCCCAATAAAGTAATTCCGTTTTGTCACTAGCGTTTGCTTGGCTTCTGTAAATCTCGCGAGGGTAATATAATCTTGCCGACAGCCATGTTTGTGGGCTAAAATAAAGTTACAGTTACGTTACAACAGAGATCGCAAGTAGGTAGCAAGTTCATTATTGTAGGTTCAGAGGTCGCACGTTGAACTGTGGCGTATATGAGTGAACTCTGTTAATTTATCTGATTTAATGCTTGTATGCAGCTCCCTTGACTAGGTACTGGCTGTTTAATAACATGATTTACAAAGAAAGTGTAAAGTGATCTAGGTAGGTAGGTACTAAATATTGAAAAAAAGAAATAAGATATATTCTAAAAATAGACACGTGTTATTCTAATTCCTAAAGATTGCACCGCACGTAGTCTAATAAAAACAAAGAAATACCTAGCCGGGACCAGTACATGGATAATTAAGTTGTTACATGCCAAAAAAACAGTTGACGTGCGTGGCGTGGGTCAGAGAAATCGAGTTCTGCATGAGAAGATTATCGCAACGAAGTACTAGATGGGTGTTGTAGAAACCGAGGATGGTTGCGCACACCGTCACGCTCGAACAGCTGGTAGCAACGTTGGTAGCACGCGCCTAGCCATTACCCGCGCCACTCGCCGATTACTCCAAGGAGACAATCCCGTTACGGCAAACGTTTCCATCGAGATAATACAGAAATGGAACGGCTTATGAGCCCACAGGGAAACGCGTTGTGTTACTAATCTTATCATATCATGTAACGTTAGTAACACATATTACCTACTACCTAGGTATAAAGTAGAAGTTGTTTGTGTTAATTGATTTTATGATTTGCACAACTAATTCTACATCTACCTATATGCGCAAATAGAAAGAAGAACCCAATGAAATTATTAAAATACTTGTTTGCAAATTAAAACATTTGATAATGGATTTTCTTCTAAATTAATAACTGTTAATTTAATTTATAAAATTATTATTATCTAGCTTAGCTTTTCCCTCTAATAAGGAGAATATTAATAACATTAAAAATATTACAGCAACATCTAATAAGACTTAAATTTTCCTTGTGTGAGTAATAATTTTGAATACCTAATTCATTGAAATGGGTATGGTACGCAGAATATAATAAAAAATATTTATAGTTAGCTAGTTTTTATCATATTTTAAGGTCAACTCTGATACATGTACCATCTATAAAATGACTGATGTGTAAAAGAGTTTTTAATGTACATACCTAATGCAATGAATTATATTTGCAATAAATGAATTTGACTTTGACAAAGTTAAGGCTACAGACAAATTATTTGTTTTATACACATATTTAGTACCTACTTATTTTCTAACAAAAATTTCAACAGATTGCAAACACTATTTCAGATTTTAGAATAAAATTGACCATAGAAATCAATTAATGAAACCTTTGTAAATGTTAACATACCCCCATGATTTGTATAGCAGGCAAAGCTCAATAAAAATGCTGACAAATAAACCTTATCAAAGAAAATGACAGAAAGATAATTTTCTATGATCTACATTAACTAGCCTAATGCCGAATTGAATTATAGAATGCATGTAGATATACATACTCATAGCTAGGTACTACACGTTTAACCTGTAGGATTGTGTATGTTCTTTTAAATAATAAAATATTTTAAATTGCTTTCTCATGCAGAATAACTTCGTAAGATTAATATTTTACTTGACCTTAAAGTGAAGTCACAGTTCCGACACAGTACCGGCACAGCGAAAAATATTCTTTCATATATTCTGTATGAATTTTGTCAAAACGAATACGTCCGTGACTTGCCGGTGGTGGCACTGACACTGAGAGCATTATCACTGACAAGTGGGGATGCGTTCATAGAGAATGCATGAAAAACACTGTGCTGGTACTGTGTCGGAACTGTGGCTTCACTGATATGTGTTAAGCAAAATTTATACAGCAACGAATCTCACATAGTTGAAACGGAAACAAGGCAAGTTCTATTGCCTCAATCAAGATAATGTATCTAATCATTACAATTTGTAAGGTACATTGTAAGGCAAAAGGATTCTCTGAAATTTCATCATCCTACCTTCAAATCATAAAAGTCTAGCTACTGACCCTAATAATAAAAAAATAAAAATTACTAACTAAGATTAAAAAATATGTAAGTAACAGATGGTGATTACCTTGGAATCCAGGAATAAAACTTCACTTGCTAATCTCCCACTTAAAACTTTTATTTATAGATACTTTGTTATATGTATTATCACAAATCCTGGTAGACTTTTAAAACACAATCACGCAACTGATAAAACTTAATGTATTTCCTTGATTACTGATTCCTCATATAAACATAATTTACACAACAAAACACATTCTGCGACATGACTTAGGTGTAAACTCTTACTCATCGCACTTCACTCTACACAAATAAAGTTATTGCATATTTGGATGGCTTATTAATTCTCTAAACCGTCCTTGTCCTTCGACATCGATAATCTCATGAAATTATATACAAAGTTGACTAATATTAATTTACAATACATGTTTTTTTTTGTTTATTTTGACACAGCTAATGCTTGTATCTCTGTTGATGACTTTATACAAAATCAAGCTAATAATGATTCGTTTTGCCTATTCACAAGCTCCCCAATAAGGTTCTTTCTTTCAATTCACACCATAATGATTACTGCGGGAGTATCTACCAGTACTAAAGTATGAAAATATAAGATAAAGCACCTCGATTGGACAATGGTATGTATCAAAGATATTAACAACGTGATATGACGCGCACTGCGACCGCCGAGGGCGCAGCGGCCGGCAGCGGGGCGCCGCCGTGCGCCCTGGGGGCCGGCCGGCGGGCCGGGCAGGCACGCTCCCGCCTCGCCCTTGCAGTCTTACGAGAAATAAATGCCACATTACACTCTAAATATTAAAGCACTGTACAACAACAATAAGTTTTCTTTTCCTTCTCAGGACTAACGTTCATTTCACGCACGATTTCGGCGAACATTTCATTGACGTTGGTGCGGCTCTTGGCGGAGGCCTCAACGAAGGGGCAGCCCCACATCTGCGCGAGCGCCGCGCCCTCCGCCTGCGACACTTCGCGCTGGTGCTCCAGGTCGGCCTTGTTGCCCACCAGCAGGATGGGCACGCGCTCCGAGCCCTTCACGCGCGTGATCAATTCCTTCATTGGCTTGATATCTTGAAACGTTTGGTGATTCGTTAATGAATATACTACGACAAACCCTTGGCCGTTCTTAATGTACAGGTCCCTCATCGAAGCGAACTGCTCCGTGCCGGCAGTGTCCAATATTTCTAAAACACATGGCGAATTGTCTACCTCTATCTCTTTCCTATAGAAGTCCTCTATCGTAGGGTCATATTTTTCCATAAAACATCCGGACACAAACTGCACAGTCAAAGCACTCTTTCCGACCCCACCCGAACCCAGCACGACCACTTTGAATTCGCGCATTATTGTGTTGTGTAAATCACAATTACAATCTTCCACACGACGTTTTAGAAACGTATTCACACTGTGTGCTATAAAAATGTCATTGCTATGTTGGTTTATGAGTCACTCGTATGCGATCACTGAGGGACGTTCACATAGAGTAATCTAATTGATAAACAGCGACGCCATTTTAGTTGGATGAATGGCAAAACAACTTTGGTAGCATCGCGGCGCAAGACACTTCAAAGCACAAACGCGGAAGCGAACATCTATACAACTGACTTGCTCCCTGCTCAGAGTAGACGACAGCGGCAGGTTGGTCAATGCACTTTATTGCACTGGTGTGATTGGTGAATGGAACACAGTACCAACCGGATGCCGGTGTTGCCAGCACACTACGAACATTTTCCTATATTTTTTACCCATAATACATTTAACAAGAGGAGAATAATAATCATTTCAGAGTTTCTGTTTTACTCATATAATACTACACCAAAATAAATAATCAAACATATTTTTCCTAATTTTAACGAATAGACAGGAATTTAAAATTGTTTGCCTAAATCATGCTAAATTTGTATGAGTAATTAATTAGTATGACTCTAAGTATTTTTAGTTATTTAAAATATTGCGTTAATTGATTTATTTACAATATAAAAATAAATAGGAATTAATGCTTCCTATATTTCAGGTAAAACACACAAAATATGGCAACAACACCGGAAGTGCTGAGTTATTTTTGGTACGTTGCCCACTCTGTAATGCGTTCATGAAATTACTTTTTCATTTAGGCTATGTTCGCAAGGAGGTAAATTTTTGTTTTTTGTAAATATGTTTTCATGTGGCTAAAACATAAAGTATAAAATTTAAACACTATGGGCTTTATGGTCTTAAATAGGATAGGATAGGATAGTTCAGATTAGAAATATGAAGTTATAATATACTGATCATGCAGGAAAAGTGTCGATTTGATTTTATACCTAATTTATATTTAATGTCAAGAGTTTATATTTCGCTATTATAGGTAGTACACCGTGTCGTGTAGCGGTGAAATAATACTACCACCCCCTCTCTTTCCTTGGGTGTCGTAAAAGGCGACTAACGGACGGAAGACTGCACATCTCCGCTAGGAGTAATAGTGTTTGTGGCCCCACACGTGAGGCCGCGGTCCCACACAGGGAAGAAGCGGAGGGGGGGGGGGGGGGGACGAGGGAAACCTCCTCCCCCCCTAGGAGGGCCGCGGCCTAGTGTTGAGGAGCACTAGGCTGCATTGCACAAGCCCTCCTCCCGTTTGGGAGCAGCCTGAATCTACCAGGCTGCTCCTCTGGAGCAGGGGACCCAGGTAAAGCTGGGTCCGCAGCGTAGCGGCGTTTCGCGGGGCGTATCAGCACAGTACCGCGGCGCCGCGCCGCGCTAGGAAGGAAGCTTCCTTCCTAGCGCGGCGCGGTAAAAGAACCGACACCTAGGTGTCGGTTCTTTTACCAGGTCGGGCCCGTATGTCCTTACTCACCCGTTTCCCCTACGGGGGGGCGGGTGGGGACATATGGGTTCCAGCCCTGGACAGTGCATGGGGTGTCTCACGTTCCTCTCGAGGCCTCATGCCAGTGCAGAGAAGCATTTTCTCCTACTAAAACAGAGAAAAAAAGGAGTAATAGTGTTATGTGCTGCACATACTTCTAACAGCATAGAGCGGCGATAGGCTCACCACCTGTCACGCTGAGCACATGTGCAGTCGCAATTTGGTGAAAAGAGGACTATGGTAGAGGACTGCTTAAGATGTCCTACCCTCTGACTAACCCTTCGGGGATAATAGTCGTCGTGATTGTTATGTATGTATTAATTAGGTTCGTGTTTATTTATTATACACGTCATGTTTAGAAATAATAGTGAACTTGAAGTAACCAAAAGATTCGTCACTTAGAGGCTAGTAAATATCTGTAATCCGTCCATCACATTCACATCACATCACAGTAATGTTGAGATTGGTACGTATGTACCATAAAGTTACTATACCTAACGGAATAGAGCAACAAACATGAGCTGTCAAACGAAATGGCATTTGTGTATGTCAAACTGTTTAAAAATGCGTTTAGTGATGTACTTCATGTCGCTTTTCACATTAATATCGATATCGATAATATTAATTACTAACAGTAATAGTATTAATAAAACTAAAATAGGATAGGATCCCTCCGTCGCCGCATAGCATAAAAGCAAAACATGATGTTCGCAAAATATCATAATCTCAATTTACCACATTATTACAATATCATATTCTTGAAACATCATTTTATTAGCAAACTAATATATTTGATTATCATCCTATCCGTGAAATAGGTCAAGGATCATAAGACCGCCGGCGATGTGTCTGGTTTTACGATCCTCAAGGGGTTAACAACATTTTCTTAACAAAAAGTACAATTATGATAAAAAAAAGTGTTTTTCTTTTATATTTTATTATTTATTTAATCTTCTTTACATATAAAACTGCTCATGCTCTAGTCACATACACTAGTCTTTAAAACACTACTTTGCTCTGTGCACGACAGCTATGCAATGGCAGAGCATTCCAGAGACGGATAGCGGTTAAAGCTGGAGAGGAAGCCAGTATTATGAGCAGGAATTTGGAGAGTAAGGTTGCTACTGAAGCAAAGGTCACCCTGATGAGAGGCTTTAAGAAACTGAAACCTAGATTTCAGGCATCCGGGGGAACGTGGATCATATAAAATATTACATAGAGGTAAAATTTATTATTAACAGGTTTACTGTCCAAAAAATAAAACAATAGCCTAATCAATTATTATGGACCATATTATGTTGTCTGCGGGGCAGTGAACCAGTTAATAACTAGCAAATTGCCCGCGACTTCGGCTTCGTCCGCGTCGACCCCGTGCCCTGTGAGGGATTTCCAAAGCTTTTCTTTCACACAGACCTTGTCCATTTTTTTTATTAAATAAGGACATGGACACCCGCAAACCCACAGGAATCGCAGACGCGTTGCCGGCCTTTAAGAAAGGAATAGGCTCGATAAATTTAAAAAAAAGTAAGAAAATAGCGAAGAAATTGTTAATTACAAGAATTATTTTGACTTTAATATCAATAAACGGTTATTATATGCTATCGGATTGTTATTTGTCATTATGAAATTAATTGTACTAAAAATGTAGTATCCTGCTAATATGTTATTTTGCTAATATGATGTTTCAAGAATATGATATTGTAAGAATGTGGTGATTTGAGATTATGATTTTTTGCGAATATGGTGTTTTGCTAATATGATATTTTGCGAACATTATGTTTTGATTTTATGCTATTCAGCAACGGAAGGGTTGAATGTAGATACATGGTGCTAAGTATACATTACTATCTAATGAAACATCAGCAGAAGAATAGTATAATTTTATTTAAGTTCACCGAAACTAACTTATTTGGAATTGCAGATTTCATCATATTTCTTCAAAATGCTTACATGAACTGGACCTTTGAAAACATGAACTTTTCTTGGGAATCCAGTTTGGACGATCAATTAGCCTAAGCCATGTATTTCTAGTATCCAAGTTAGTAGGAAATCTAAAAGATACATAAATTACCTACTAATGTTATTACCTATTCTAACAGTCAAAAACTGAAACCTATGGATCGGCTAAGTATCTTAAATGTGTTTACTTTCCCAGGTAATTCATATCTAAACGTCATATAGGTACTTTAATAACAATAATACATATTCGTTTACGTGATAGACAATGGACACGAAATATCGATAACTTGATACAGCCCTAGTGTAAAACGAAAATTATTTCTTTACATAAATTATTCGTAAATTCTGCATTATGTATATTCTATCTTTGCTTCTTACATAAATAAATGTTTATAGAAGAGAATTATCACATTTCGTGGTTAAAATTCGAAGCGCATTGGCATAAATAAATCCTAGGTAAGAAGGTGTCGGTTTGTAATAATTTACCTGTAAAATGAACATTTTATGGGATTATTTCGCTGTGTTGTACAACAATCAATCACTGAAAAAGTCACCATGTTTCTAAAGCACTATTCATTCATTCTCAAAAATATTCACGATTTCACGTAAAATCAGAAAAATTCACAAAATCCAAATTCTCAGTGTGCTGATAAGTGCGGCCAACTGTCAAACAGTATCCAAAAACGGTTCTGTTACGTCGCATCACGCATCTCTGTTTATCCCACAGTGTTGTTGCTAATGACATCCCGCTCCCTCAGCCCTTTGTATCTCTATTCCGCTAGGTATAGTAACTTTATGGTATGTACCTACGTATCTAAAGCCTAGTTCGCACGTGAGCCACAATTTAGTAAGTGTATATCTTAATGAGATCGTCCATTGGATTGGAATCGGTGCATACGTAGCGGCCGTACATAGCGCATCGAGCGGAGCGTCGCGACTCTCGGCATTACCGGAAATGCCAATGGGATGGGGTGCTTCCACTGCATACGGATTTCGCATCGGCATTTTCATAGCAGTCTAGTAGTGCAATGCAATAGTAAATCGAATGATCTACGCATAACGATTAAAATAGCTTGACCGCATTCAAAAACACTCTTTAAAGTAAGTTTATTTATCTATGGTACCAGTCGGTACCTACCACACAGTTCCTTTTTTAAAAAAAAAATACCTACCAACCACAGACGTACTCTTATATGTCTGTGCTACCAACCCACCTTAGAGCATTCAACCACCTTTCTCATCCCTTGGGTGTCGTAATTTACCCGTATTAATTGTATCTATTTATTAAACATTTCGATCGTATAAAATGAGGGTCCTGGCTCACATAAAACTATTATTCCTATTTTTTGTTTTATTACCGATTTGTGTTCATAATAATCACTTATCCTAATTTTTATTCTCATACCTTCTTTTTTTGTTCTCAACATTTTATTACTACTATCCTCAGAACAATAACTATCTAACAACTATCAGACAGCTAACATATATTTTTTATTAATACTGTCATTACTAAAAGCAAGTGTAAACTCCAAGCATTCAAGCATAATGGGCGATTTTCTGACAGCCCAAATTAAAAAATAAAAATTAGTTCAAAAATACTCGATAGATGGCGTTTTATGAAAGCCGACCGTCCCTACTTAAGGGCTGTAATAAATTCTACACTTTTGCTTGTCTATCAAAAAAATAAATAAATAGTACTTACAAATTTTTATTCAGGATCTCCAGGACCTATTTCTAATTTTGAATGGAAGAAATATTACGTAGCCATACACGTGTTCTTCATGGACTTGCCTTTTACTAAGCGCCATACTAATCTATGCTAAGCGCCATCTATGAAGTCATTTACCGAACCAATTTCTTTTTTTTTTTGATCTCGGAAAATCGCCCTGCGAAATTTGTAAATACAAAACAGTGTCGCAGGAGACCCAGCTTAACAGACAATGAGCTTGGGAAAAGTATTTTTATTTATTTATTTTTTAAATATTTACGTTTTAACTTAAAATATGCCATTAATTTTTTTTCCGTAGCCCTTCATAATACTTCACAATAATTTTTTAAACATTCCCAAAAATGACCACGCGCTTTTGTTTTTGTGACAATCAAAATACGCGCGAAACCCGCGGCGTGACGTCATCGGATTCCAGTCTCTCGCACGGGTGGCGCGTCGCGATTTCGTTTTATTATTATGACTGCTCTGAACCAGTGCAGTTGTTCCACAGATTACTTAATAATTAATTGTGCAAATAGTTAAGTTATGTAATCGGACGCCCGCCGAGTGCGGGCGGCGAGAGCGGCGGCGGCGGCGGGGGTTATCGGATAGGATGACGTCACGTCACATCAGTCGAGTGCCAGCGAACTAAGCGAGGTAGTAGTGTTTCATGCAATTTTTTTATGGACAATAACTTTGTAAATATTTCTCCTATCGAAGTGAAATAAAAACTATTGGTTTTAGAATAACGACTTCTATAATGGTATAAAGTAAAAATGAACTTTTTTTTTTCATTTTTTTCAAGTCCATTGTCATAATTTTCTTTTTAATAATGTCATTACTAAGAAAATAACCGCCTCTGTGGTCTAGTGGCTAAGCCACCGGTTTCAGACCCAGAGGTCCCGGGTTCGATTCCCGGCGGGGGGTACGGGGGAAAAAATGCGGACCCATAAAATGGATGTTTAAATATACCTTTAAATATTTCTACAAGTGGAGCTGAAAAGAAAGACATCATAATAAATAACTCGATTTTGTAAAAGTATAAATCGTATTATCAGTCGGTCTAATTTTGAAAACATTGAGTAGGTACGTTATAACTATTTTCTTTACTAATTTAAGTATTTTTTTCGATGACTTTATCCGTATCGCATCCTATCCAATGTACTGCGTGCAGTCCCATAGAAATCAATACAAACCAACATAATATCAGCCCGCTCCGTCCACACCGATTATAATATAACTTATAATAATCAAACTTTATTGTTTGTAAACGTTGTGTAAACGTACCATTTACCTTCATTCGTTGTCAATGTTATCATGAGTGCATTCCCTGGGTGTCGTTGTTTGGGTAAAGTTTAACTTGTTTGAGTTGCAACTGAGCCACGGAATAATCGAGTTGTTTTTATAACCTCTTCTGAAGTATTCCTGTCCAAAACGAGAGAAAACTCTTCTTTTGTCTACATTTTTTCCACTTTTATACAATATTTAAACCTAATTATTAAAAAGTAGTTCCGAGTTCCTATTTCTATACTTTAACCAAACAACTACACCCAGAACCTCGAGCGCACTCCGGCGCGCGCTCTACCCGTTCCGTGGCTTGGTGAAATTTTAATCTGACGGCTGTCAGAGCGTAGTTTCATCCGTTCTGTGGCTCAGAGCGCAGCAACCAAACAACCATCAAATCGGATGGTTGTTTTTCACTCTGACAGCTATTTGACGTTTATATCATTGTTAGAGTGTCAAATTTTGCAATTTATGTCAAAACGTCTCGAAAAATTCGGCCTGTTTGTTTCGTATTGTTTTACTTTTTAATAATTAGGTTTAAATATTGTATAAAAGTAGAAAAAATGTAGACAAAAGACGAGTTTTCCCTCGTTTTGGACAGGAATACTTCAGAAGAGGTTATAAAAACAACTCGATCGTTCCGTGGCTCAGTTGCAACTCAAACAAGTTAAACTTTAACCAAACAACTACACCCAGAACGACGGAACGCACTCATGATAACATTGACAACGAATGAAGGTAATGGTACGTTTACACAATGTTTACAAACAATAAAGTTTGATTATTATAAGTTATATTACAATCGGTGTGGACGGAGCGGACGGATATTATGTTGGTTTGTATTGATTTCTATGGGACTGCACGCAGTACATTGGATAGGATGCGATACGGATAAAGTTATCGAAAAAAATACTTAAATTAGTAAAGAAAATAGTTATAACGTACCTACTCAATGTTTTCAAAATTATAACGACTGATAATACGATTTATACTTTTACAAAATCGAGTTATTTATTATGATGTCTTTCTTTTCAGCTCCACTAGTAGAAATATTTAAAGGTATAATTAAACATCCATTTTATGGGTTCGCATTTTTTCCCCCGTACCCCCCGCCGCGAATCGAACCCGGGACCTCTGGGTCTGAAACCGGTGGCTTAGCCACTAGACCACAGAGGCGGTTATTTTCTTAGTAATGACATTATTAAAAAGAAAATTTTATTATGACAATGGACTTGGGAAAATGAAAAAAAAAGTTCATTTTTACTTTATACCATTATAGAAGTCGTTATTATAAAACCAATAGTTTTTATTTCACTTCGATAAGAGAAATATTTACAAAGTTATTGTCCATTCAAAAATTGCTTATAACACTACTACCTCGCTTGGTTATAAAAACAACTCGATCGTTCCGTGGCTCAGTTGCAACTCAAACGAGTTAAACTTTAACCAAAGAACTACACCCAGAACGACGGAACGCACTCCGGAACGCAGCCCATTGACTCATTATTGTCAAGAGACTTCTTGGCGGGAAAGTGAAGCGTCATGTCTGCAGTTTTGTTTTATTTTCTAAAATTCGTGTTTTTTCGAACATTAATGTGAAATAATAGTGGATTATTAACCGTTAAGTGTTTGTGAACGTGCATGAGTGTTGGCAAATGTAACAAAACTGTGCAACATCACTTTTCAAATTCTCTCAAGAAGTCCGTGTGAGACCTCAGTAAAGTCCCACATCTTTACTGAGGGCTCAAGGGGTTTCGGGAACATCATTTATCATTCATCATCTTAATCACCACTCATTATCATCAAGGAGGAAAAAAAGAAATAAAAATACTAATGACTAGGCAGTATGGTCTCTGATCTTAGCCTGTTCCTTCACGGAACAAATATATAAAAAAAAAACATTATTGTCAGTGTGGCTTCTTGGCGGGAAAGTGAAGCGTCATGTCTGCAGTTTTGTTTTATTTTCTAACATTTGTGTTTTTTCGAATATTAATGTGAAATAATAGTGGATTATTAACCGTTAAGTGTTTGTGAAC
Organism: Scoparia ambigualis; assembly: GCA_963921215.1. NCBI lineage: Eukaryota > Metazoa > Arthropoda > Insecta > Lepidoptera > Crambidae > Scoparia > Scoparia ambigualis. Next base: position 13,196,067 of record OY992504.1, read on the forward strand.
GTGCATGAGTGTTGGCAAATGAAACAAAACAGTGCAACATCACTTTTCAAATTCTCTCAAGTAGTCCGCGTGAGACCTCAGTAAAGATGTGGGACTCAAGGAGTTTGGGGAACATCATTTATCATTCATCTTAATCACCACTCATTATCATCAAAGGAAAAAAACAAATAAAAAACTAATGACTTGGCAGTATGGCTCAGACCTTAGCCTGTTCATTCATGAAACAAAATATATATTTAAAAAAAAATTGTCAATGTCAAGTCTGTCACTCTGATTGATCTGTCTGTGGTCTATCTACGCCAGGTACTTTTTTGTGTGGTTTCAGTGGTTTGGACTTTGGTTTTTGTTAACGAAAATAAATGGGTTTTTTGCATCAAATGGTTTCTTACACTTTTGTGTTATTTTTTATGTGTTATCCACTTCTGGGTCAATAATAATCAGCAATAACTTAAGCAATAACTTTAAATCCACTAATAAAAGTTCATGGTTAGTATATTTTACTGTCCAGCGTCTTTCATTGCAAATAGTGTTATTTCATATTTCTATTTACACCGCATACCGATAAGCCTGTGTTCAATTTCATTCACTTTGTATTTTCTCCCACTCTAACAGTATACATATCGATAGAGATGCCAAAATTATTCGTAATGTAAAATTATTCATACAAACTAGATACCTATATGGCTGCCACTATTTTTAAATAGCCCAAACCGGCGCCCGTTGGGTGCGGTTTATGCACTTCAATCACCTAAACTTAGGCATTAATTATTTTACCTAAGTTTGCTAGTGCTACTAAGTTTAAATAACTTTAAGATCTTAACTTTAATAATTAAGTGTGAGTTTCATCTGGATTGAAATAACTTTGAGACCTATATAGTGAAAAAAATTAACATCCTGGTGGATTCACAATTGATATACCTACTTAAACTAGAATTTAAAGTTAAAATTGACTCGCATGCATTGAAACGCATTTATGTTTATTCAGCCTTGTTAGAGGACAGAAGCTTTTACTACATACATAATATTTAGAAGAATGATTTACATATAGGTATATGTAAATCATTCTTCTAAAGCTTTATTATAAACATTTTATCTTAGCAACTAATAAACTGTGGTAAAATGATACACATGTAATTTAAAAAATGATTATGTAATAAAGTATCTCTTATCCATTTTATTTCTTTTCTAACAAACTAGGTATAATACTTGAATGTTTATTATTTCAGGAAAATATGTCGCACAAGCCAACTCCATATTCTCCCAATTTTCCACCCAACCAAGGCTACGAAGCAGCACCTGAAACTAAGAAACAAGAAAGTTATCCCATGAACCCTCAGATGGGCTACCATGCTCCATCAGGGCCTGCTGCGCCTCCCGGCCCCCCCTTGCCGCCGGGAGCTCAACCCCTGCCCGGGATGCAGCCTGGATTCCAACCTGGATACCAGCCGGGTTTCCAGCCAGGATTCCAGCCAGGCTTTGCACCGGGATACCCTCAGCCGCAGCAGGGCTATCCTCAACCGCAGCCTGGATACCCTCAACCACAGCCGGGATATCCTCAGCCCCAACCAGGGTATGCTGTTGTACAACAACCAATTCCACAGGCTCAGCCAGGTATTTTTAATCTATTATATCATTCTTTTGTTTTATTATTATTATTTTATTTTATTTTTTATTATTATCATGATAAAAATATTTTTAATCAAATAATATTTAAAACTCGGCTCTAGCCGCTGGGGCCCTGTGCTACTAGTATAACAGACTTAGTCCATGGCTGAGAAAGCATAGCTCACATAACTTGTTGTGTCCTCACAGATAGGCCATCTGTGTGGATCGCTTTGCAACGGGCCTTTGATATTGGCACGAATCCACAGGGCGTCACGAAGCATAGTTTAGGAAAGCCCTGACATTCTCTACATTTTTTTCTGTCCCTAAGATTAGGAGTTTGTTGTCTTTGTATAAGATTGATATTTTTTGTGACACTGAAAAATTTAACTTTAGTCTCCTGAGGTAGTTTCAATATGTTATAGTGTATTTGACGTTATAAACTCAAAAAATATTAAATATTATGGATCTGAGTAACAATCTTATCTTAACTGAATGTTTCAAATATTTGTAAATTTTTTTTTAATGTTGTGTAGGTTCTTAAACAAATAGTAAACGCCCCTTGGTAATTGGTTCATTAAAAACCAGAAACTTTATGACAATCTGGAGATCAAGACCGTAAAGGAATAGATAAGCTCGTTCTCAAAAAAGTACAGAGCTATGCACTACCCTAATAAACAAGCGGTGGAATGAACAGCTCCTAATTCTGTGAAGTGCTTGAAACGGCCTTAATAATAATGAGACCTATACCTATAAACAAGTCCTAAGGGACAGTCTAAGAAAAGGGAAAGTCCAAAGGGCAATCCCTCCACTGCAGTAGATATCTACTTCAGCTCATCTGCTTAAAGTCAAATGACTAATCACATGATAATAATTATTACAATAAAAAATGTTGTAAGTATAGGGTATTTTATTTAAATTTAAAAGTTTTGATGAGACACTGTTGCTATAAAAACGTAAGTAACTGCACGTAAGTGCATAAGCGTTGAAGAAATTCGACATTTCCAACCGGTGCTGGTGGTGGAGTCAACGGACCCGCCCGGATTGCGGACAATATAGAATTTTCTGAATAGAATTACTTTAATTTATTCTAACTACTTAGATAGATAGATAAACATTTTATTGCACATACACATGAAAAAGTTACACATGACAAACTTAAAACTACAAAGGCGGTCTAATTGCTGAAAGCAATCTCTTCCAGACATCCTGTTAGTGGAACCTGAGAAGAAGATAGAGGAAGTGCGCAAGTTTTAATAAATATATATAATTAGGGCATCAAAACCCGATTTAAAAACCCCCGGGTTTCAGGTTTACGTGTATTCAAAACCCAGGTAGCCGGGTTTTTCAAACTTTTTCGGTCTTTTTGTATTTTTTCTTTTAAATAAAAAAAATACTGTATGTTAATATGTATTTGCTAAGTCAAATACGAGTGTATAAAACAAGGGAAGGATTTATGTAAATAAAACAGTACCTACTTAGGTACTTTCAAAATCACAAATATTTTTAATGTTACAAAGTCTTTTAGACAATGTGTATTTGTTCAAAACAAATATAAAAATGGAAAGGTAGCTAGTATTTATGTAGCTAGTAATTATTTTTAATCACAGACTCACACAGATCAAGTTATTTATTTTAATTTAGTCTTTTGGTAATAGTCAGCTCTTATACATACTGCTAATAATATTATAATATGCTGAAGACTATTTTTGATACCTATATAAAAATATTTTAAAATTATTTAACTCTTTTATTAACATTAACAATAAATTCGTCTTAGTAGCAGCTAACTTACTCGTATGAAGTCAGATTGGTCTCACTCACTCTTTCAGTAATAATCAGTTCTTCTGTTAATAACTAAAAATCTGCTAAAGATTATTATAAAAATTATTTGAACATTAATAAAAACTGTACTGCCAGCAGTACTTGAGCCCGCCGGCCTGGCGCGCGATGATGGCAAGAGGCCAGACGGCATGACCCTGGTACCTTGGAGGGTGGGACGGGCACTTGTGTGGGATGCTACATGTGTTGACACGCTTGCCCCTCCCACCTTTCAAGTACATGTATCAACGCTGGCTCTGCTGCCAATACTGCGGAGAACCTCAAACGGCGCAAGTATGGGAATCTGACTGGAGATCTCATATTTGAGCCGTTTGAGGTAGAGACTTTGGGACCATGGGGTTTAGGTGCCCACCAGTTTTTTAAAGATATTTCAAAAAAGCTGGTGGAAGCCACCCGAGACCCCAGAGCCAGCAGCTATCTGGGTCAACGCCTAAGCCTCGCCATCCAGCGCGGCAATGCGGCTAGTGTACTGGGTACTCTGCCTGATGGGGATGATCTGGGGCAATTCTTTTATTTATAGTTTTTATTGTAATTAAGTTTTTTTTTCTTTTTAAATTGTAAATATTTTAAAATCTAGCTTAAATTAATGTGTAAGATATCTTTGAAGGATTATTAATTCATAAAAACTTTTTTATTAACATTAACAATAAATTCGTCTCAGTAGCTAAGTAACGCGTGAGAAGGCAGATATATTTTTTTTAATGTGACGCTTCATAGTGTCTACATCCTCCCTAATGGTAAGCAGCCGATGCAGTCCAAAATAACGAGAGCGCTCCTCACCGTGGAACAAGCACGGTAACAGCGCACACATTCATGACGGCCTGTATAAATGCCGTTTCACGCCCCGCTTAAAAGACCCGGGACTATAGGAGCTGGGAAACACATGCGCCGGCAGAGAATTCCAAAGCCGAATGGTCTTACAGAGGAACTACTTGCCAAATTTTTTGGTACAAGTGCTGATAGTCTGCACAGTATGATGGTGGTTCCTAAGACCAGCACGTGTAGTCCGGGACAGGAAAGGAGAGGGCGGGATTAGATCAAAAAGTTCTTCAGAACACTCTCCGTAGTAATTTCGGTAGAAGATACTGAGAGAAGCAATGTCTGTTACGCAGCTGGAGGTCCTCAAGAGAGGCTGTTACCTCAGCATCTCCAATAATGCGTACCGCTCGCCTTTGCAGTCTATCAAGTGCATCGAAGAGGTAATTATCGTCCGCCGCATTATATTATCGCCGTCCCATAGATGGGAACAATACTCCATACTCGATCGTACCTGAGTCTTGTACAGCAAACGGCGCTGCTCGGGAGTAAAAAACCGCCTCACCTTATTGAGAATACCCAACTTACGGGAAGCAGTTAAAATAACACTCTCGATGTAGCATTTTGGATTCAGTTCCTGGCCGATGTCCATGCCAAGAATGCTGAGGTTCATTGAAATGGGTAAAGGATAGTTCTGAAGAGGGGGAGGAGGACTGACTGAACAAAAGAGATCATTTCGAAGAGGCGTAATACTTATGATACGAACAATTGCTGACTAGAAAACCTATTGTAAAAAACCTCAAAAAACCCGAAAACCCGGTTTTTGATTTTCCAAACCCGGGTTTTCTTACGACCCAAAAAATCCGTAATACCCGGGTTTTTTCAGGTCGGGTAAACCCGGGTTCGTATAATAGATAACCAGTAAATGAATACATATTTATTTATAAACTTACAAAATATGTATACAGGATGTCCCAGATATCGACGTCAAGCCGATAGGCCAAGTTATAATAGTTATCAGAAAAATAAAAATAAATCAAAGTCACGTATTTTCCTTTTTTTATAATCTACTAGCTGACCCGACAGACGTCCTGTCTTAATTATAAATATTGAATAATGAATAAAAAACTATTTCTATTTTTTTCTTTCATAAGAACCATCTCCTGACAATAACAAACACAACAAAAAAGAAATAGCGAAATCGGTCAAGCCGTTCACGCGTGATGGCGTGATTAAGGGAATAGGGATTAAAATATTTCTATTTTTTTCTTTCATAAGAACCTTCTCCTGACAATAACAAACACAACAAAAGAAGAATTAGCGAAATCGGTCCAGCCGTTCACGCGTGATGGCGTGACCAAGGGAAATAGGGATTCATTTTTATATATCCCCTCGTGCATTGTCCACGTGGGAGGCCTGTGCCCAGCAGTGGGACGTTTATAGGCTGATGATGATGATGATGACATACATAATTTAAATAAAACATTATAAACTAAAGAAGAAGGTGGAACGAGCTGGACTTTTTCCTGAAGGATTGGTCTCAGATCGCTGCTAGTAGGGAAGAATGGAATAAGGGGGGGGAGGCCTTTGCCCTGCAGTGGGACAATTGAGGCTAATTATAATAATTTATATAAAGTGTCTCTTTCAAATGTAATTTTTTGTAATACGCATAGGTACCAGTTTTTATTCCAATGTGGTAAGGTCTGACTCATAGCTTGTAGCTCAGAACATGCGACATTTCAAAGAATATCCCTATTTAAAGATGACAAAGATAACAATGCGTTGAAAAAAAAAATGTTACCTCATGCGGCAATCGAACCCACTTGTATTTGAGCATTTTTTAACGCAAATAATTAAATATTACGAATATTCCTATTGTTTATACTTATGCTTACATTAAAATATAACTACTTAACTAAACCAAACCTGATTTAAAACTGATGCTTACTCATTTGGAAATAAAGTCTGTCTGTATAATTAGAAAAGAGAAACCTAGTTATCTCTTATCCGATTCTAATATATCATCATATATCATACTGTTTTGTTTGTCTGTGTTAATATTTTTAAAAGATGGAATAGTCTAAAAAGCACATGTATTCCCTCCTACCTAAGACATGCGGTCCTTCAAACGAGGTGTGAAGAGGCACTCTGTGGGCTGGCAGGATGAAGGTGACTGATGCTACGTCTTTACGCTGCCAGGCCTGGCGCACTCCGCGCTTTAGGCACATGAGTAAAGAAACGGTACAGAGAAAATGCTTCTAGGAGCATACGAAAATCCTTACCTAAAGTAGTAGGGTTGCCAAAGATAATAAAATATATTAAACAAACTTTTAAGAGTTTTTTTGTTAGGTATGTAGACAAGATAAAATATTAAGTTAGTATAAGTATTTACAAATTGATACTCTAAATATAGCACGTGGGGATGTTGAGCCATAACCCACCACGCTGGCCCAATGCGGGTTGGTGAGTTTTAACGATTGTCATCTTACGACAACAACCGGGACCAACGGCTTAACGTGCCAACCGAAGCACGGAGGAGCTCGAGATGTTTTTAATTGGTCACCCATCCAGCGACCGGGCAATGCGAAAATTGCTTAGCGAGCAAGATCGCCAGCCGAACGAACCGAACACTAAGGTAAATTATTTTATTACTGCATAAGAAATAGTATTACCAACCGGAACCATTGGCTTAAAGGTGATATTGTAACAAATTTGTAAAGGTTGTGTGCACTTGAGTCTACAAATATTTGACGACAAAGGCGACCCATGTAAAAATATAGTTACACTCTAAAATTAATTTATGTTGACGCGAGCATTTTGAAATATGATAATATCTTATTCTTATTATATCAGCCTTTGTAAGCAATCGAATATTTACCTACATTGAGGAATTATTTCGTTCGCATAATAATTTAAAGCTTGTAAATGCAAACTATTTTAACGACAGTCGGTGATAGATAAGGTTAAGGTAATGACGATTCGGAAAGAAAACATCAAAATATTTCTAGATTCACCTAATTAGTTATATGTAATAAAAATAACAATTAAGTACTTAAGTTAAGCAGTCTCCTGCGACACTGTTTTCTGATAACCTAACCTAACAACAAACCTCTAACAAATTAAACGACCATATTTTGTTAGATGTTAGGTGTTAGAAAACACAAAACAGTGTCGCAGGAGACGTGTGTGCTGCGTCAGTGTGACCCGGCTTAACATACATAGGTACATAAATAACATATAGGTTTGTGTGACTTACTTAAACATATCTAATTTTAAATAGGTATAATCTGGTTTAATTTCCTTACCTAGTAGACTCCTTGGGATAATTGAAATATGAAATATCTTTTATTTTCTATTATTATTCATACAAATGGTACAGTAAACACAACCATTTTACAAGTCCAGAACTAATTATTTACACTTTTATAACTATTTGCAGTTTATTCTACTTAAAACAATTTCGTAAAAAATATACAGAAGCACAAAACAAATAAGACGCGTGCTTGTGCAGGCCCTCCGTTTGTCCACTGGCCGAGCGAGCGAAAACCGGTTTTATCCAGTGGCGGCGCGTACGCGACGCAGCGGCTAGTGGACACGCACACATGCGCCGTATGCTTGTAGTAGTTGACTCGCGACGGCGCGGTTGTGTGTAGCTTTGACTCTGTACCGTTTCTTTACTTTGTGCTTTAGGTATGAAGCTACAAGTAGCCGACCGGACGAACGCCAGCGAACTCCCGCAGTCGTTAGAAGAGATAAGAGCTACGCGATAGTACGCGATAGAAAGAGAGGCAACTTCTAGCTGAATTTAACTGTAGGTATGGGAGCGGTTTGCGACCTGAATTGCACTTTATTGTGTCTTAGCAAGAGTCGCTATTTATTTAAATGACTTAGCGGAGTGAATCTTCTGTACTTGTACTATTATGTATTCTATGACGCTGCGCTGCACTAATTGTCCTCGCGCCTGGACTCCACTTTCACTTAATCAATTAAGGTGAGGTCATTTGCTGAGCTTAAAATAAAAAAGCCAAATTCATGTGAATGTATTAAAACCTCTACAACGAATATCATAATATAGAACCGTTACCTCGAAAGTTAATAATTAATATCATTTATGATATTGCAAACTTATAAAAATGAAACTTTTATGTAAATAAATTAAACGTGACCCGAGTGTGTGCCAGTGTGACCATAAGGCTCATGGCTATGAGATGAGATCGAAAATAGCGTTGCAATTCGCCAAGTTGTGACATCGAAAGCTTTCATGACATTAAATAACATGTTACATATTTTATGTATGTCCCTAAATAAAAATAATAAAATATCTAAATAATAAATTTCTACGCTCACACCCATTATCTAGCCCAAGTTAAAGTTGCTTTTTTTGAAACTCGTCAAAATGGTTAAACTTGATAACGGATAATTATACATAATAGAAAAACACCCAGACCCAAAATCAGTTTACAATAAATTCCCCATCGATTTTATAATAAATTGTGCCCTTTGACAAATTTAAGACACATGTAAAGGACAGACTTTTAGAAAAACATATTGTTTTGTTCTAATGCGTTCATAGTGTCCAAGTAAAACTTTTTAGATACACTTTTGATTTGATCTTTTCTTTTATTATATAAATGTTTTATGATTGAATGTATAATTTGGTAATGACATATTGTTTTGTAAATTTTGTAATACTTCTATAAATTATTATAATGCTGTGGAGCTAAAAGATGTCCTGAAGGTGGGTGGGTGTGCCTACTTATCCGTATAGAAAAGTAAAATTAATTAATTTTTAGACAATTCAAAATGCTTATTTTAAGTTTGCTGAATAAAGAAATTATGATTTGACTTGATTTTTTAGATTTTTTTTTCTAATTTGACCCGACCGGGATGCGAACCCCGGACCTCAGAGATGGCGCGACGAAAGAACCGACGTGCTAACCACTCGACCACGGAGGTCGTCGATCGATAAATGAATGCGATGGATAATTAACGATCGGTGTCATTAGTTGTCGAAGTACCCGCTCAATGTCTTGATGTCACGGGGTACGCATAAGTACGTACAATGCCGTCTAGTATTGACCTACGCAACACACTTTCAAAAATGACCTATTATATTATTATTTTTAAACACTTTATATTAGTTATTGTTATTACGAACATTGCTAGTAAATAACTTATACACAGATAACAATGTTTACTCAGACTTACTCCAAATGTGATAAGTAGGCTGTCTCTGCGAGTGTGGCATTTAGACAATTGCTTATTGTGCATTTCAATATCGTATCGGATAGTTGCCTTTAAAAGAATAAAGAAATATATATTTTTTTAATTTAAAGAACATGCAGTTGAAGCTGGAAGAAAGCAATAGTCCCAATAATTTGGACGCTTTACTTGATGAAATTTTTCACAACAAGACGAGAAAAAACAAATCTTCAAAGTGGCCGAAGTTGAAAAAGTATTTGTCTAATAAGTGTACTTCGCTATCAGAAATTAAAAATCAAAAAGTATACATTCAAACTTTAAGTGTGACAAGTGTAAAAAATAGTTTAAACCGCCTATGCAGACGCATTTTTAAGTCGCGTCGTAGTGGTTACGAACAGTTTTTGTCAGACGAAGAGAAAAGGTTACTGTGCAGCGTTTTATTAGATCATCATCGTACGGTGGAGGCTCTTATGTAATTAGTGTGTGTCGTCAAAAGTCAACTTTGTAATTGCACATCATTATCTAAACTACCTAAACTCAATCAACACACCTGTTCATAACTGTTTGTTTTAACATTTGTGTAAGTATTTTATCGTGAGCATCATTTACCTGCCCTATTCCTAATATTATTTAGGGTCTATACATGTCTTCTTGTTTCATTGTTCTGGACCAACTGGCATTTCAACATTAACTCCTTACTTTGCTAAATCATGTTACACTCAGTTCTCTCTGAAAATAATGTTATGAAAGTAAATTAATGTGTTAGAATACTAACAAATGGAAAGTTTTAGTCTGCCCTTAGCACTGCAGTAAAAAAACCCTTTCCTCTCTTAGCCAACCACTTGAATTAACACTGATAACTAAACGATAATTTGTATGTAAAAATATTACAATGACGGACTCCGTCGCTTTACCAGTCTAAAGGTCAAAATCTCTTGCACACCGCGTCGTCTATTTGGTACGGGCACGTACCCGGGCGGTCGGTGCGCTTTATACGAAAATCGCTGCAAAGTGGTAAAGCGACGGTGACCCCGACCGTACATCGTAGCGTACCCCTCAGACAAGGTGAGCGACGATCTTTGCAAGGTGGCAAGAGCTGGATGATAGTAACCGCGACTCGCGCGGCGTGCTCTTGGAGAGGCCTATGTCCAGCAGTGGACAAGGATAGGCTGATGATAATGATGATAAATATTTGACTGTTTCAGGTGGTTGGATGAGTATTCCGCAAGGCCTCAGCAACTGTCCACCCGGCTTGGAATACCTGTCTTTGATTGACCATCTCTTGGTACATCAGAAGGTGGAGCTCCTAGAAGCGTTTGTTGGATTTGAAACCAACAACAAATATACGGTGAAGAACAGCGTCGGCCAAAAGGTGTATTACGCCGTGGAAGATAATGATTGCTGCACCAGAAACTGTTGTGGACCAATGCGGCCTTTCGACATGAAGATATTGGACAACTTTCAGAATGAGGTGATTTAATAAGAATACTGGTTTTTATATCATTACGATTCGGCGTGTTTGGCCTTCGTCATCAGGTGATGGCAAGTGATGATAAAAGGCCGAAGATTAAAAGAAAAGACGATGGGCAAAAGTGGTCCAAGAGCTGAGACTAGATCCTCCACTTATCATTATTATCATATGATTCTGGCAAAAGATTATTAAAATCCGTCCCGGGATTTTTTTTTTATAGTCAAGTTAACCTTACTAATAATACTTAAGATTTTACGTTATGTGTGGCGCATGTTTAGACATGTTTGTGCCTGTCTAAATAAGATACGGTATCTCGTTTCTTCGCCCCTAATTGCTCCCCCTCCCAGCTCCTTCAACCCTGTCAGGTTAACGTGACTATAAAAAAAATTCCCGGGACGGATTTTTATAATATTTTGCAAAAATCATATGACAAGTATGTAGTTTCATTTCCCACAAGTCTCATCAGTGGAGAATCAGTCTCATCTTGGACCAAGTTCCATACATTTTTGCCCATTGTCCTTTCTCCTAGAATATATTAGACCACTGAAGAACTCTCTAACTGTCGGAACACAACGATGCTACTAACATTTACATTATGGCGACAACACACTTAGGTAAAGACGAGAGTATCTCAGTAGGGAATCGAACCCGAAACCTATGGGTATAATTACCAGACCATATAGGTGGTAAAATTAATTTTATAACCACTTGTGTATAATGTTACTCCACTACACTCCTCTTATCTTGTTCATATAATAGGTACTCGTAGTTGTAAACAGATAAATTGCAATGAAGATATTAGCAATGAGGTTGAATAAAGGTTTGGGTGAATGACCTTTGCAGTAGCTATAGGGCTTTATTATAAGAATAAGTCTTATTAACTGTACCTTGACCAGCCCCTGTATCGGCTAAAAAATATGAATATGGACATGGGCTTCATTTGACATTTGAAGCCTATAATATGCCCATATAAGGACAAAATATGGGCTTAAATGTCAAATGAAGCCCATGTCCATATCCATATTTATTAGCCGATAGACACGCAGGTGTTTGATTAGTGTGCAAAACATGTTAACAAAGCATGCCATAATTTTTTGCTTGCAACTGACGTTCCTACTACGTGCCTCCGCTTTCCGCGCACTTCTTTCCCGCCCCCGCTACCTTTCACCCCCTGCCCCGAAAACTATGGCACTGTCACGTATCAATTTGCCAGCCAAGCCAGAGTGCTCTGAAGAACTCTTTGACCTCATCCCTCTTCCTTCTCCCTTCCTCCATAGGAGTACGCGTGCTGCTCTCCGGAGTCACCAATTTACAGTTTCTAATATTCCATCACGCACAAAGAAATTTGGTTTCTTTGTCGCACTTCCAAAAGATGGAATTGTTTACCAGCGCACGTATTCTCTCCTACCTATAGGTAATGACATAGGGTCCTTCAAACGAGGCGTAAAAAGGCACTTTGTGGGCCGGCAGAGTGAGGGTGACTGATGCTACCTCTCTTACGCTGCACCAGTTGTGCTCGCGCCTGGACTTCACTTCCACTTAACATTAGGTGGAGTCAATTGCCGGGCTAAATATACAAAAAGGCCCTCAGAATCTAAGCGAATCGGAAATTTTGTTAAAATGCGAACCAGGCTTAAAGGTTACTTAGTCTTTGTAAAAGCATCCTACGCATACCTTTTATACCCGAAGTTTCGACCGCGTTGCACCAGCCGTGGTCACGGCCTGACCAGCCAGACCAGTTTAGCGTTAAATCTTGTTTAAACATGTGTGCATAATGAAACGCAAAATTTTAAAGGTTATGTATCTCGCCAGGTGATCCACCTGCACCGGCCGCTGGCGTGCGACTCGTGCTTCTGCCCTTGCTGGCTGCAGAGCGTGGAGGTGACCGCGCCGCCCGGCACCGTCATAGGCACCGTGGAGCAGCAGTGGTCCATCTGCAAGCCCTGCTACGACATCAAGAACGCGGCCGGGGACGTGGTGCTCAAGATCAAGGGGCCCTTCTGCACCTACTCCATATGCGGAGACGTCGAATTCAATGTGAGTCACTCTTTTCTAAGCTGTAACGCTGTAACTAGTAACCTTCCTAATAAAATGCATAAGCACCGTCGAATAGCAGTGATCCATCTGCAAGCCATGCTACGACAACAAGAACGCGGCCGGGGACGTGGTGCGCAAGATCAAGGGGCCCTTCTGCACCTACTCCATGTGCGGAGACGCCTAATTCAATGTGAGTCACTCTTTCCTAAGCTGTAACTAGTAACCTTCCTAATAAAAGGCATTGGCACCGTCGAACAGCAGTGGTCCATCTGCAAGCCATGCTACGACAACAAGAACGCGGCCAGGGACGTGGTGCGCAAGATCAAGGGGCCCTTCTGCAGCTGCTCCATGTGCGGTGACGTCGAATTCAATGTGAGTCACTCTTTCCTAAGCTGTAACTAAAAACCTTCCTAATAAAAGGCATAAGTACCGTCGAACAGCAGTGGTCCATCTGCAAGCCCTGCTACGACATCAAGAACGCGGCCGAGGACGTGGTGCTCAAGATCAAGGGGCCCTTCTGCACCTACTCCATGTGCGGAGACGCCTAATTCAATGTGAGTCACTCTTTCCTAAGCTGTAACTAGTAACCTTCCTAATAAAAGGCATAAGCACCGTCGAACAGCAGTGATCCATCTGCAAGCCATGCTACGACAACAAGAACGCGGCCGGGGACGTGGTGCGCAAGATCAAGGGGCCCTTCTGCAGCTTCTCCATGTGCGGTGACGTCGAATTCAATGTGAGTCACTCTTTCCTAAGCTGTAACTAGTAACCTTCCTAATAAAAGGCATTGGCACCGTCGAACAGCAGTGGTCCATCTGCAAGCCATGCTACGACAACAAGAACGCGGCCAGGGACGTGGTGCGCAAGATCAAGGGGCCCTTCTGCACCTACTCCATGTGCGGAGACGCCTAATTCAATGTGAGTCACTCTTTCCTAAGCTGTAACTAGTAACCTTCCTAATAAAAGGCATAGGCACCGTCGAACAGCAGTGGTCCATCTGCAAGCCCTGCTACGACATCAAGAACGCGGCCGGGGACGTGGTGCTCAAGATCAAGGGGCCCTTCTGTGCCTACTCCTTATGCGGAGACGTCGAATTTAATGTCAGTCACTCTTCCCTAAGCTGTAACTAAAAACCTTCCTAATAAAACTAATAAAAGGCATAGGCACCGTCGAACAGCAGTGGTCCATCTGCAAGCTATACTACGACATCAAGAACGCAGTCGGGGACAGCTGCTCCATGTGCGGTGACGTAGAATTCAATGTCTCTCCTAGGCCACAGGAAAACGTTACGAATACGGAAGCTAAGAAAAATCATATGTTATAGGCTAAGTAGAGCAGCATGTCCTGCGTGTCGTCAAGAGAAGCCTTGCTCGAAGGACCGTTCTCTACTAACTCCATTTGTGGAGACGACGAATTGAATGTGAGTAGTGACTCACATTCAATTCGACGTCTAGGACGGTGGTCCTAGCCAACAAGTACGGCTCAGGAATAGTCGGATTCGAAGGACCATTCTGCATGTATTAGCATTTAAGAAAATGAGGTTCCTTCCTAATATGACTACATCATGGCATGACGGTATATTTAGTGTATGATTTTAAACGGATGTCAGTCACTGCTTGTATAAAAGCTATCATTATTTTGTATGACGTTTCAGGTGTACTCGAAAGATGGTGATACGAAAGTTGGAAAGATCACCAAACAGTGGTCTGGCTTTGCGAGGGAGGTGTTCACGGACTCGGATTACTTCGGTATTTCGTTCCCAATGGATTTGGATGTCAAGATAAAGGCGGTGCTTCTGGGAGCATGTTTCTTGATTGTAAGTACATAAATATGGTGCTGTGCTGGTAGCGGCTCATTACTAAAACCGCCCCATCTCTTCCCTTGGGTGTCGTTTTTTTTATATAAGAAGGAGGCAAACGAGCAGGCGGGTCACCTGATGGAGAGCAATCAAAGAATATTACCACCCCCTCCCTTCCCTTGGATGTCGTAAAAGGTGACTAACGGACTAAAGGCTGCACATACATCCGACAGCATAGAGCGGCGATAGGCTTACCACCTGTCACGCTGAGCACATGTGCCGTCACTATTTGGTGAAAAGTGGACTATGGCAAAATTGGCGGAGGACTGCTTTTGCGGTCCTCATTCACTGGTCTCTGACTTACGTGACGCGTGAAATGGCATTTATGCAGGCCGTCATGAATGGGTGCGCTTGTAACCGTGCTTATTTCGCGGTGGGGAGCGCTCGCATTATTTTGGACTGCATCGGCTGCTTATTATCAGGCAGGATGCGGTCACTATGACGCAAGTCAAAATAAAAAAAAATAAAAAATAACGCTTCGGGGATATAATAGTGATTGCATGTATGTATAACCTTACATTTTGCACAAATGATCATGATAGGTCGAAGTGCTACTATGAAAGGGAAATCTCGGTTACATTAATATACCCACATATAACTTTAAACGTACAAACAAACACAATATGTGCCCCAGTTGGAAATCTAACCTGAACTACTGGAAAACGGAACCTTCGGACCCGCATTGTGCCAGAGTAGTAGCTTATAGCTTATAGATATCCGCCTCTGTGGTCTAGTAGCTAAGCCACCGGTCTCTGATCCAGAGGTCCCGGGTTTGATTCCCAGCGGGGGGTACATCTTTGTGTGCTCGGTTTGGTTGGTGGTAGGGCTGTTAAGTCCGCCTGGCTAGCTACCACCATCTTATCTAAGTCTGTGGCCATAACAACGATGTTTTAGCATTGTTGTGTTCCGACAGTTTGAGATAAGATAGCCAGTTCCTCAGTGGTTGAGGATTCCGGGTGAAGCCCGTGTTTGTTCACAAGATAGTTATCTAAGCGAATATCTTACCTCTAGGCTAGCGAAGCTCTTTGCTGTGTGGCCGCGGCCTAAGGCTTAGTCAGAGACTAGGCAATGAGGACAGCAAAAACAGTCCTCTACCATAGTCCACTTTTCACCAAATAGCGACTGCACATGTACTCAGCGTGACTCAGGTGGTGAGCCCATCGCCGCTATATGCAGTTGGATGTATGTGCAGTCTTTAGCCGTTAGTCGCCTTTTACGACACCCAAGGGAAGAGAGGGGGTAGTAGTATTCTTTCCCCGCTACTTGAAACGTTATAACAGTAAAACTAATTATATAAAAAACCGGCCAAGTGCGAGTCGGACTCGCCCATGAAGGGTTCCGTAGCAGCAAGTAACATCATATAAAAGTTCTTGTAGTTTGTTGTATTTTTGATCGATGTTTTAATAATAGTGTATTTTTTTATTATTAATTAATTTATGACGTATTAAAAAAAAACTACTTACTAGATCTCGTTCAGACCAATTTTCGGCGGAAGTATGCATGGTAATGTACGTATATTTTTTTTAGTTTTACCATTCTCTTATTTTAGAAGTTACAGGGGGGGGACACATTTTACCACTTTTGAAGTCTCTCGCGCAAACTATTCAGTTTAGAAAAAATGATATTAGAAACCTCAATATCATTTCTGAAGACCTATCCATAGACACCCCACACGAATGGGATGAAAAAAAGTTTCAGTTCCAAGTATGGGGAACCTCCAAAATTTATTGTTTTTTTCTTTTTTTGTGTGAAAATCTTAATGCGGTTTACAGAATACATCTACTTACCAAGTTTCAACAGTATAGTTCTTATGGTTTCGTAAAAAAGTGGCTATGACATACGGACGGACAGACAGACAGACAATACGAATCCATAAGGGTTCCGTTTTTTGCCATTTGAATACGAAACCTTAAAAACACTTATTGTTTATCAAGAAATACAGTAGACGCAGTATTGTATATTGACGAAAAAGCTGCTTTCAAATATCACAGTTGCATATTTTTCAGAACTTCAGAATTTCAAACTGTATGCCGTAAGTACCATAAAAATGAAGAAAACTGTTCTGTAAGTGCCATTTCCTTTCTGTTAGACTTATTCCTATAAGTATACACCTTTAATAAATTACGCACCAAAAAAAATTAAGAAAATATTTTTTACAGCGTGATAAAATAACAGACAGAAAACATTAGGTAATTTTATTGAAGATATTTTTTATATCCACACTTCTTTGTCTTAAAGTTAAAATAATGAAGGTAAATACCATTTACAATAATTTTAAGTATATTGTGATGTATTTGATCCATTTTCATTAAGAAAATTATGAAATATTTAAATTCAACTCAACGTCTTAAATAAGTACCTACTTAAAACTGCTATCCTGAATATAAGTCAGTTGCATACAGCCTTTCAAAATAGCATAATAGCAAAATTAAATAGTATTTAAGAAAACTTTATAGGACTGACCCAGTATTCAAAATCAAAATTTCTTTATTCAGTAAGCTTAAAATAAGCATTTTGAATCGTCTAAATTTAATTTTACTTCTATGGATAGATGGATAGGCATAGGCAATCCACCCGCCCCACCCATTCAGGACGTCTTTTAGCTGTGGAGAAAAACGGGCGCAAGAAACTCCTTTGAAACTATCTGTATTACACTTTCCTTTTATGTATAATAAAACAATTAAATGATTATTATTACCTACTAGCGGCCGCTCGCGGTTTCACCCGCGTGGTTCCCGTTCCCGTTGGAATATCGGTACAAGAAGTATCCTATGTGTTAATCCAGGTTATAAACTATCTGTATGCCGAATTTCATCCAAATCCATTCAGTAGTTTTTACGTGAAAGAGTAACAAACATCCATTCATACTTACAAACTTTCGCGTTTATAATATTAGTAGGATAACCATTGACCTAGAAGAGATGGACAAGAACGTTCATACAAACCATTTGTTCAAATTCTGGAATGAGAGACCTAAAGTTCGCTGCAGCTGCTGCAGCGCTTAAACATTTTATGTCGTCTAATCAACAGTCAGACATCGTAGCGCCAGATCGCCGGGTCAAAGACAACGTAGTGTGTATCAAGATGGCGTCTATGATTGTAGAAGCCGAGGCACAGAAATGAAAAAAATCTTTTCTATTCTATTATTACGATATAACTACCTAATAATGTCTTGAATAACAATTAATTTCAACAACGTCTAGGTGTACACTTTGATAAGAAATAAAGAATTATTTTCGCCGCTACGCACGCACCTAAGCCGTGTGAATGTCGAAGCCACATTAAAGCAAGGTGCCGAGTCGACTCCGCAGATGAGTCCAACATAGTGCGTGTTCGGAACGGCTTATCTAGATAGGCAACGTATATGTAAATTTTTTGCACTAGTGTAACGTATACGTCGCTGCCTATAACATACTCCTACCTATATTAAAATTCTATTTAATTATCGGCCGAAATTAATACAGTTATAAAGACCTAATTTTTAACTTTAGTAGGTAGAACAACAGATAGATTGATTTATTAATATCGGCCGTACTATTATATTATATCCCCTCCCTTCCCAATCTTACATGGCCATGAACGGAGAAAGATATTGTCAAAAAACAACATTATTGGATAAAAAAATGCAAAAGTACGGTGAGGTTTATCACAATTTTACGTGATGTAAGGCTGAGGCCCCATTAGTGCGTTGCGTTTAGGTCCGCTGCAACGTTTTTCATTTTTTTTCGTGACATGCCACATAAGAGCGTCCGCTACGTGAAGCAAGCGTGTTTTCGCGACGGGTTTATAGTGAACGGTGTCTCTACTGTCAACATGTATTTATTAGCCGTTCGCATAAAATGATTTCTTCAAGTCCTGTTCTTGCAGAGATTCAGCGTGAAGAACACATTTTTGTCAATTTTCTATAGTTACATTTTCGGTAGCTAACTACCTTTAATACATAATGTGTAATAGTTTAATAACTATTTGTTATGATAAATACTATAATGAGGTGATTTGTACATATTTGTCGAAAACTCACAAACAATGCTTTTTATCGACAGTCCTGTAAAGGACATCCCCTCTCCTTAATTCACTAAGTTTTATTTGTACTGGCACCTCGAGACCAAACGTTAGGTTATGCAAGAAGTGCCAGACGTCCCTGCGCCAGTAGAACACTCGCGCAGGAGACCATCTGCGTTAGGTCTTGACGCCAAATCAGTGCCCGCCGAAGCGCGCTCTTTCTCTCGGTACTCATAAGACTAGTGTCTCGGGAGAGTTTCCCCGTGAACACGTGTAGTTCACCGGAGCTGTCAAGCTCGCTCACTTCTCGTTGCACGAAGGGCACAACTAGCAGTTGCCACTGCTAGGGTCGTCGACTCTAAAGTCGACTCCCAAGTGTCCACCTTGGTTGCGGAGTAGTAAGCACACTCACTTCTCGGAACCCATCCGGGCGCCTAGCCAGTTCCCACATCCTACGCGGCTGGCTGGACCGGTACGGCATCTAGGGGGCCGCCTCTACTAGTTCTCCAGACTAGTACCGGAGATGTCAACACCAATGTCCAATGAGAACCACCGGACAAAGCTGCCAACTATAAGGGAAACTCACGTTCCCCGCAGGACTTTTCGCTGCTGGCCCCCACAGAGACTGCTACCAGGCCCCGCTCGCTGTGCGCGAGTTTGGAAGTCCCGTCCACACAATACCAGGACAAACGAACATTCCCAAACTCTACAGCTAACCACAAGCCACTACGAGTCCAACCCACGTCCGGATCCGCCGGAGGCGCCGGTCAAGGCAACCAGCAGGGGGCATGAACCGGAACCCCGTAGTACCCCTGAGAAACACAGCCGCACCCGTAGTTCCAGTTGCGATACCCTATCTATAGGGGTCGGTAGATAGGGTCCTGTTGCGCGTGCGCATCTCTGTTACAAAAGTGATTTATGGCAACGTACTGCCACGAGTCTTTGCGTTATAGTGCTGCCTAAACTATCTTTCAATATAAACACGCGAGGCGGGCACACGCTTAACGTAGCGGACGCCCTTATGCGTCGACGGACGAGAAAAGTGTCTTATGATAAAGTAGGTATTATTTAATGTTTTGCTTTTATTTCAGGATTTCATGTTTTTCGAGAAGAAGGGGAATGCGGAGTCTGACCGTCCGGGAATGCTCTAAGGCCTAAAGTTACAATATTTTATTTAGTAACTCAACTTCTAAGTACATGTAAGAAAATCTCCGTTTGATATATTTTTATTGTTATTCTATATACGCTGTACTATTTGGTAACTATATAATCCTGCCATAAAATGCTTTTGTAAGATTGGAAATACCTATTGGTAAAATTATATGCGCAGCGGAAGCGATTTTATGCCTTAAATGCGATGAAGTACACAGGTTTGGTGTTTGTATTTCTTTTTATATTATTAATCACAAGATTACGTACCTATTGATATTATGATGACATGTTGATTTGCATTTATTGTACTTATTACGTACTTTTATAATTATTAAACGCAGAGTTTTATTTTTTTTTACTATTATACTGTTAATTACATACCGGATTTAACATTGCATTATTATAATATTATTTAAAATTGCATAATGTAAATGTAATCTTTTTTGTGAGTTAATATTGTTTTAAGTAAATTTTATGAGAATACTAAATATTTGTAATGCGACTATAAATAACTATTAAAGTTTCAGACAAATACAATTTATACAGGTTGGTCCAAAAATTGTGTCAAGCTTCCGCTACACACTCACTAGTAAAACACAATATAGCTTCAAAACTACTTATAATCGCGGAATATACATGAGGACTAATCTACCTGGTAGGAGTAGCTATAGTATAGTAGAAGTGAACTGGCCAGAGAGCCGGAAGAAATCGGTCCCTACCCTCGAAAGACCTGCCGCTAGAGACTGACTTCTGATTGCCACTATTTTTGGGACAACTGTGTTGTTCTGTTTCTATGAAAGTATTTTAACATAAATTTTAATAAAGATGACGATTTAACTTGAATATTACATTATTTGTTTAATGTTAATTTATACACAACTACTTATGATTGAGTATAACTATAAAAACCTACATGCATTTTGTGACTTATGCTTATGAATTAAGTATGTAATCGCCAATGGCTACTATAATAATAAGTACGTTGTAATCTTAATTACTACTATAACTGCCTATTCTTATGATTATGACATACGAATATGAAAAATAACCCTTGCAGGAATTTTAAGTAAAAAAATATTCTCATTATTATTATTATGATATAATCATATTTTGATAAAAAGTAAATATATTAGTACATAGTTAACGGATTTTCGTTTACATAGTTAACGGACTTAATATAACTGTTTTAAACTGCTTGTGATAATATCAGTCTGGTCTTACAAATAATGTGATTCAAGAGTTTAGTAATTATAAGTAAGTATATCTTTAAAGCTTCATTTCAAAACAAGCCATGTTTTGAAATTGAAAATCATTATTCGGCGCCAGCAGTTACCGATGTTGCTCTTATGCAATGGAAACTTGAAATTGCTTTTATTGCGTTCGTTGAAACTCGAGGGAAAGGGATCTTTTTTTTAAAATAGTACAATACAATACATTTATTGTCAATCATATGGTGAATAAGGTAGCAAAGAGAATGAGCAGACCAGCTCTACTTCCACAACCACAGGTGCGCCCGCGCAAGTTTAAGCATACCTACGCTCTTAGTCTACGATAAATTCAAGATATTTTATTTTTAAAACTATACCTAAGTACTATACTTTATCTTTAAGACTTTATGACTTGTTTACAAGAAGTAATATGCACAAACTTTTGGATAACCCCAAATATATTAGGTACTATCTACTTTACTTCCACAACCACGGGTGCGCCCGCGCAAGTTTAAGCATGCCTATGCCTACACTCTTAGTTTACGTCTACGATAAATTCTAAATATTTTATTTTTAAAACTATACAATAAGTACTGTACTTTACCTTTAAGACTTTGACTTTATGACTTGTTTACAAGAAGTAATATGCACAAACTTTTGGAGAACAGCACAAATATATTAGGTACTATCTACTTTTACAGTACTTACTTTACCATTATAGGTAGCGCAATGTGATATCTGCAAAATGTATAACAATGTAATGTTATCTTACTCCTATTACGTTAAAAGCGTCAGTATTGAGTACTAGGTTCCTGAATTGTCTGGTGCAAAGAAGTTGATTATGAAAAATGCGCAGATTGTGACTTAAAAATTGTGCACTTAATGATGTATGTAAACATTAATAACTGACCGTTATGTAACTAAACTTAACTGATTTGATTGTATCTTTTATTTTTTATAGTAATGAATCTCTTTGTTAAAATCTCTAAAACTATTATATCTCCTGATAAATTGAAGGTGCAAAAAATTTGCTGAAGATACAATAATTTCTTTTTTTATAAAAAAAGTTTGTTTTTTATTTTTTACAGATTTTTCATGATTTTATAACAATTTTATTTTGTTATTTCTTAATGTGTACCTTCAAATTTGGTTTTGAACAGAGAATTATTAAAATACGGGCAGTTTTGCAATGCCATATATTTTAGTTGCCGAACAATTTTACTAACAATATGATGTGATGTATGATACGCGAGTTTTGCACATATTCATAAGTTGTCGGTTATTATAATACCTCTACAGTTGATTGTTTTAAAACTATCTGTCGAATATTTACTCAAAATGTTATTATATATTGTAGTTATTTGATAATAAATGATATTATAAATATATTTTTTATTTATACTGGCAGACTCCCAAAAAATTAATTTAATATTAAAGATACCACTATAAAAACATGGGACATTTCAGTATCTTTATTAGGTACCTACCTAATAACCCGAACATAGATAATTTGCCCGGACTTGTTGGTATTTTTTTAGTCTAAGATCCGAGTATAGAACGACCTTCACCGGGAAGGTTAATGGATGAAAAGTATTTTATATTAAATTCAATATGTTAAATAACATAATAATAATATTTCGCGAGTGAGTTGGCCGAAAAATTTCAGTCTAGTATAGTACCTTTAATGATTAATTTAATATTGAAAAAAAAAATTTTTTTACATTTCACTGGTTTGGTGTGTGTGTGTTTGTAATGAGATTATCTATTTATCAATATATAAACCTGTTTACACCTGCCTACCCAATGTTATGACAGGAAAAAAATAGTCAACCTAACGTTTGCATATTCTATAGACTTCATACTTTCGATTGATACCTATGTAATTTATCTATTATCCAAACAAGTGCAATGTTTAAAAAAATATATTTTTAAATAAGTATTTAATTAATCATAATACTGGACTGAAATTTTTCAGCCAACCCACTCGCAATATTTTTTTTAACATATTAAATTTGCTATAAAATCCTTTCATCCATTAACTTAACTATTTGTTAGTAGAAGATTCGTCCTAGCGGTATGGTTTTATCATGGATTGGTATTATTCTGGATGAAGGATTTGATTCTGCACGTCTAGTGCAGAAACCAGAGAAGGAAAACTTGAAACAAACCCGGTATTTGGTGCAGCCGTAAGTACCTAGAACCGAGCAGACTCCGCATGTAGCGACTAGTCGTTCCTGTGGGTCCAGTCGGGGAGGTCGAGAGAGTGGTGTAGGTTTCGGGCATGCCTGCACTATCTTATTTGCGTCCCAGGCGATGCAGCGTCCGTGGAGAGGGCACTTCACACACTTCAGCTTAGCTGAGTGGATAACCGATATCGGGAACCGAGTTGCAAGGATGAAGTGGGCTTGGGCCGGTCATCTCTGTCGCCGTAATGATGAGAGATGGAGCAACTGCGTTCTATTCTGGAGACCAAGAACGGGGAAGCGGAGCATCGGCAGACCTCCAGCTCGTTGGTCCGATGACATCAAGGCGGTCGCAGGGCCGATCTGGACCAGATTCACTGGCGACCGAGCTGGTTGGAGGAGGACTGGAGAGGCGTACGTCCAGCAGTGGACGATGATACGCTGAAGAAGAAGAAGAGTGGATAACAACGCGGAGAGGCATAGTTACCGGTTCTAATTCTAAGTCCAAACATATAGACGTAATCGCAGACGCCAGGGGTCACTCTCGACAGTGGGTGGGTCCATCGTAGGCCCACTGACAAGTTATCGCCCGCTCTTAGACCGGGCAGCCCCCGGTCAGTAAGGTACTGTCCGTCTCGGTCCTGGCTTGTTTCCTTTGGGTGTGGGAAACACTAGTATTGCTAGATAGCCGGCGCCGTTAACTATTTCACCTGCAGCATAGAAAAATATTATGAAAAAAATTCAACGTCACCAATCCATGCGCATTGGGACATGGAATGTCCGAACGATGAGGACAGGCTTCCCTGACACCACTGGAAGTACTAACTGCGATCAACGTCTTCGCAAAACTGCAGTTATTGATGCAGAGCTTTCAAGATTGAACATGGCTGTAGCAGCACTTCAAGAGACGAGGCTACCAGATGAAGGCTCTTTACGTGAATCCAACTACACGTTTTACTGGAAAGGAAAGGGCTTATCTGAGGTTCTGAGGAGGTGAACACGGGGTAGGGTTCGCGATTAGAAATGACCTGCTGCACGCAGTTGACGATCCCAGAGGAGTGTCGGAACGCATTATGCCATGCCGTTTAAATACGGACATTGGCTTTGTTACCTTAATAGCTACTATGCTCCAACTTTAAAATCTTCTCCGGATTCAAAAGACTGCTTCTACGGCCAGCTGAGCGAGACAGCTCGTGAGGTTCGGTCGGGAGATCGTCTAATCATTTTAGGTGATTTCAATGCACGCGTGGGTCAGTCTCAAACATCTTGGCCGGAGTGTATGGGATGCCATGGGATAGGTCACATTAACGAGAACGGGCAACGACTTCTTGAATTCTGCTCTCAAAATTTGCTCTGCGTGACGAACACCTACTTTAAGGGTAAATTCATGCGCAAGGTGTCGTGGACACACCCTCTCTCTGGTCACTGGCACCAGTTAGATGTTGTTCTAACGAAGAAGAAAAACCTGTGCGACATTCTATATACACGTTCATTTCATAGTGCAGATTGTGATACTGATCACTCTTTGGTGGTCACTACAGTCTCTTTCTATCCCAAGAAGATCCACTCTTCACGATCTTTTGATCGTAAAAAGTTGATAGTACCAACTTCGGGTGGCTCGACTCAACCATATGAGACTTTTCAAAGGCTTGTTCGCCAGGAAACTTCCGCGTGGGATCATGATATGTCTGCTGGCCAAGAATGGAATAAAGTCAAGGGCCTTCTTACAGTGACTGCTGCGGAAGCCTTCGGTTATAAAACATCTTTAAAAACTGACTGGTTCCAAGCAAATATTGATCAACTTCAACCATTTCTTGACGCTAAACGACAAGCAGCGCTCTATCATCGCCTCAATCCGACTTGTAAGACACGGGAAGATCTTATTAAAGCCAAAGCAGACCTTCAACGTAACACTCGCTATTGTGCAAACGTACCTACATTGGCTGGAACTATGCAAGAGTATACAGACTGGTGCAGCAACGGGCAACTTTGCAGCTGTTTATTCTGGCATAAGGAAGGCCCTGGGACCATTACCAAAGAAAACGTCTCCTCTCAAAGAAGCAGACGGCTCTCCTATCGCCGATTCAGGCCGTCGGATTCATCGCTGGGTAGAGCACTACACTGACCTTTATTCACATCCGATCGGCGTCGACCCTAATGTAATAAACTCGATCCCACAATTGCCTGTCTGGATGGAGCTCGACGATATGCCCACAGTTGAGGAATTCTATATCGCTGTCAATCAATTAAAGCGTGGTAAAAGCCCAGGCACCGACTGAATTCTTGCCGAGTTCGTTAAGATGAATTGTGTAGCTCCCATCATCTATAAGCTGTTTGTTAAGTGTTGGACGGAAGAATACATACCCCAGGATATGCGCGATGCCATCATCGTCACCTTGTATAACGTGACCGTGGCGACGTAATTCTTACCGCGGCATCTCGTTACTTAGCATCGTCGGTAAGCTACTTGGGCGTATCATCTTCTCCAAGTTGCAAAAGCTGGCTAATCGCGTGTATACCTACCCTGAGTCTCAGTGTGGTTTTCGCAGTCAGCGTTCCACCACTGGCATGATTTTTACTTTCCGTCAACTCCAGGAAAAGTGTAGAGAGCAAAGAACAGCATTGTTGGCAGCATTTGTTGAGCTAAACAAGCCTTTTGATGCCGTCAGTAGGGGAGGGGTTTTATTCTGTGCTCCAAAGAATCGGTTGCCTACCAAAGCTCTTAAATTTAATACAGTATAATTTCACCTTAACATGAAGGGTTCCGTTGTTACAATGGAAAAACATCAGACCCCTTTGATATGAGAAGAAGTGTGCGGCAGGGTTGTGTTCTGGCACCAACTCTGTTCGGTATATTCTTCTCTGTCCTTCTTGAAGTTGCTTTTGGCGAGTCTCCAAAAGGCATACCTATACCTTCACACCAGGGTAGACGGTAAGCTTTTAAAATCCAAAAGACACCACCAAGATCTCTTTGTACTTAGATTGCTTACTGTTTGCTATGATGCAGCTTGTGTTGCTACGACCCCAGAAGAGCTTCAGTTAATGGTCTTTAAATTTAACGAGGTATGTAAGTTGTTCTCCATGTCCATAAACGCGAAGAAGACGGTCATAATGACGCAAGGTGTCAATCAGAAACCAATTATTCTGTTGGATGCAATGATATTATGTTAAAAAGAGGTATTGTAACATCATTGGTTGGATGATACACCTTTGAAGGTTGTTGATGGTTTCTGCTACCTTGGTTCCACGGTGTCGAGCAATCTTTCACTTGATGTAGAGATAAACATCCGCATCGGCAAAGCATCTACGATGTTCTTACTTTGTGCAAGAGTATGGAAAAACATACATCTTACTATAAAAACGAAAATGATCGTCTACCAGACTTGCATTTTATCCATACTGTTGTACGGGGCTAAGACCTGGACGTCGTATGCTAAACAGGAACGAAGATTGAACTGCTTCCACATGCGCTGTCTTCGACGTATTTTGAACATCTCGTGGAGGGATCGAGTTACTAACGAAGAGGTGCTTAGTATCGCTCAACTGCCCAGTATAGCTGCAGCTGTGAAGCAGAGGCGGCTCCGTTGGCTTGGGCATGTGCAGCAGATGGAGCCTTTTCGGTTGCAGAGACAAACCCTCCTTGGACAAATCGCAGACGCTAAGCGTCCGGTTGGGCGGTCTATGTTACGTTTTAAAGACAGCACTAAACGTGACATGCTGTCCTTTAACATCAACCCTAACAACTGTGAAACAGTCGCAGACAACCGTGATCGGTGGAGTAAAACCATAGCCCGATGGAGTTGTCGTTCACGACAACATTTGGTTTGAGGAACTGTCTTTAAAAGCGTGATAGACGTCACCAACGCGCTGCACTTCCTCCAACGTGACCAGGTACTCAATTCGTCTGCCAAGTATGCGGCCGTTGCTGTCGCTCCCGTATTGGCCTTACAAGCCACTTAAGAAAATGCCAAACCTCGCAATTGTATGCTGTTTAAATCATCTTTTATAGATGTAAAAGGCCTATGATGACTTAATAAAACTCTCAATCACACTGATAGTTCAATATATTGGAAAACCACATAGTCAACAATTACAAATTACAAAGGCTTTTTAGGTTTATTAAACGCAGACTTCTGAGTGCAAACTGATACATCTGCTTGACGAAGAGAAAGGTCAGCAAAGCTGTTTTCTTGTTGAGACTGTGAGCTGAGAATTCTTTTAGCCAGGTTCATTTCTCTATGGTTATGTTTTAAAATAACTGGTTTAGGCAATGATGAAGTAATCTTCTTCATCCACTGTGTCTGTGGCAACTTTTCTTCATCAGGGACATCAATCTGAAAAATGAAAATGTCCTATGTCATGAATATCAATTATTACATTATTAGGCTATGGCAGATAATATAAAATTGTGTCATTGTCAAAACTAGATAGTATATAGTTTGTTTTGGTGGTGTGACAAACTACAACCACCTATTTAAGGTACTATTAAATCAATGGTGTGTAGAGTACAGGTAGTTTACGCCAAAATAATATATTATTTAATTGGCAAAAACTGGATCATACTATTAGATGCCTTGATGAAATCACTCACACATGCGACTGCATGGTGGAAGTCGTCGCAGTTGTCAGTGTGAGTGCAACGACTTCCACAATGCAGTTGCATGGTGTGAGTGAAGGCATCTACAGTATGATGCAGTTTTTGCCAGTTAAATAAATAAATTACTTTGTTTGAAAAATTAAAATCTAAACCAATGACAAAATACTACCTACTGTTTATTGGGGAAAATATTTTTATTTTGGCGTAAGCTACTTGTACTTTAAATATATACTCCATTAATTTAATAGCACCTTATATATTGTAATGGTGGGCTGATAGGATATTATAATAATAGTAATTAAATTTCATGTCAAATTTCGACATAACTTGTTAACTTACCACTCTAGTTTTCTTAGCACTTCTATAAGCAATTGATGGTAAACCAACATTTTCTTTACTATTTGTTTTAATTAGGGGTGGTCTCTGGACAAATTTTGGTATGGATGAAGGACCAGGGAGTGGTTTAGTCGGTCGTACTTCTTTCACAAGTGGTGTTACTGGACAGTTCTTAATGTAAGATGCAATAGGGCTCGCTATATGCTGATAGCTGTTAACTTTCCCAGGAGTTCTCTTTAAAGACGTAGAAGATGGCTTCTTTTGTGAAAGTGGTGCAGGAGTTTTAAACAGAGCTTTTTGTTTTACATTAGGTGATGGTGTGATAAATTTATCATTTTTTGTTTTTTTACAATTCAATTCACTCTTCACAGGTGTACAATATTTAGGTGATTTAAGCAAAGCAGGCAAGTAATTTATAGCTATTGGTGATAAACGTTCATCTTCTGTTTTTTCTTCGGTTTTTACCTCATTAAGTACAATTATTGGATTTTGCTTCATAACATTATCTTCCTCATTCTTAACTAATTGAGGTTTCACATCTTTACCAGGTCCATTATTCAAAATGTAATCAATGATATCCAAGGTGTTGTCTAATTGATTTGACTTTGTTTGGTTTTCAGGAGTATCACACAAATCTGCAACCATCTTTTCTGCTCTTAGGAAACTGTCATCTGCAGGCTTAATATCCCAGTTTGGGTACAGAGGTGTCTCTGGGGATAAGTCTGTATTTGACACTACCTTCTTAACTGGAGAGTTTGATTCTATTCTATTAAGGTCAGGTGCTGAATGTGTTTCTATAATTTTAATATCACCATCATCATGTCTATTCCTGAAAATAAAAACATTTAAAGTGAAATTTTTTTTTAAATGTTTATTGTAAGTATCTAAACATTGGTGTTGCATTTATAATAGATGCTAATACGATGGATTTAAGTTTATAGGTAAAAAATTAACTATAACCAGTCTCATGCCTAAAATTAAGTAACAGTGGTGAAGTTTATTAACAGTTTAGTATGGGTAGGAGTTATTAGCGTGCGTACATTATATTAGGCATTAGGACTTAAGAGGGTTTACGCATTTCGGTTTCCCATACAAACTTTTAGGTCGAAATTGCGATTTTAAACTTTCTGTAGCGTACTTTAAATTGTAACTCGGCTAAATGAACGTTTTTTAAAAATGTTTTCAACAAACTATTTAGATCCCTGTATTTTACTTTATCATGCAAAGTTTCATTAAAATTGACTTATTAGTTTCTAAAAATTTAGACTTGAAGTTTGTGTGTGAAACCGAAATGCGTAAACCCTCACGATAAATCTTATAATACGAGTAAAAAACCACAAGCATTCAGCACTGCGATCTGTTATGTTAGGCAGCCATTACACGGTCAATCCTGATCGCGATCCATGATCGTGATCAGTGATCGCGATCCAGATTGACTGTGTAACGTGTAGATTGACAGATTGCGATCCAGATCACAAAATATCTAGAAATTTTGAAATCTGGATCGCGATAGAGATCACGATCTAGATTGAACGTGTAAACGCAGGATCGCGTCAGTCTACGCTACGCGCTATGCAAGATGGACGTCGGTGACACGCGCTCTCGCTCGCCGCTGTCGCCGATCGAACTCAACTCGCCAAATTCACCTTCTCTTCCTCAAGTTGAAGAAGATTTTATTATAATATTGGAAACTTTACCAGTATTGTGGAATGCCCAGCATCAGCACTACAAAAATAAATACAAACGAGATGTTGGATATAAAAAATTGCTAGATATATTAAAAAAATATATTTATGTAAGGAGTTATCATTTGTAGTAACTCGTTAAAAGATTTTTCATCCATCCTGAAGTAGTTTTTGTATCTTTATTATTGAAATTTTGCATTTAAAATGCTATATGAATATAGGATACAATGTTTACTAGAAACAAATCAACCAGTCTCAGGATGCTCGAATGGGATTCGAACCCACGACCTTTGGATTGCCGGTCCACTGCTCTAACCGCTGAGCTACCGAGACCCCAGAAGACTAGTTAGTTAGTAGTAGTTTTTGTAATCATCATCTTCAGCAATTAGTTGTATTTCTTTAAGAAGATTTAAATGAGTATACATTTCTCTTTTCTGTAACCACTGTTTAACCCAGCGCTTTTTCGAATCATTTTCTTTAAAGTTAGGGCTAATACAAAGGATAATATAGTTTTAACTTTATGTAGATCCATGACAACACATGTGATCACGCGGCGAAGGATCCGCGGACTGACGAAATCCAGATTGAATGTGTAATGTTGTAGCGCAATCTTAGATTAAAACAAAAAGGGAAGATACGGCATGCTCCTACTTGTAGTCATTCAAAATATAGTCCTACTCAACTACATAAGCAAACACTCACACACGCACACCTATTATAGTGTATATCGAGCGAGCGAGGCAAAGCGGTAAGTTTCAACGTCAGCGCGAGGGACTCAGCGAGTAGCGCGTTGACGTCTCGGTCGCTTCGCAACCGACGAGTACGTACGACCGATTCCGACGCCACTGCGGAGTAGCGTCTTTCTCTTTTTCACACAGTAGAATATCCGCAATAGTGCGATGTAGCCTGTTCGCTCGGCAAATTGTGACTGAAGTGAAATTGTGCCTTTAGGCCTAATTTTGGCGGCTCACTCACGAGACGCTAATGCCGTATCTTCCCTTTTTGTTTTAATCTAAGAGCGCAATCCATCAATCTGTGATCGCGATCAGGCTGGCTAGATCGCGATCTGGATTGACCGTGTAATGGCTGCCTTAAGCTTAAACTTGGGAGTTGGGAGTATTGGGACATACGCCAACACAGTAAGAGCGCTTGTGGAGTTTAAAGGAGTTTTTTTTTTGTACAACTACATTCTTGACTTACTTTGCATGTCGACTATGGTTATTCCATAGTATATGTTTCTTAACTTCTCTAAGTGAAAGTTTGCCAAAAAATACGTCTTCATCACTGAACTCGTCGGCTGGAAAACTTAGAGCCATTTTAACTATAATCGGCAGTATTTATTACTGTTTCAAAATAAAGTTGCGATACGATTCCAAAATAACGTCTTCAAATGTCATTGTCAAAAAATGCCATTTCAGCTTTTCTTGCCACCTGTCAGAAGCATGAACAATAAAGGCCCCAGTACACAACGACGTTTGATGGCCCACTGCACCGACCGCCATTGTGTACAGGGGGTAATGGTGTATAGTGGTGGACAATCTTTGGACTTGGCTGGCCTCACACAGCCGGAATGGCTTCATGTTATGCGTTATGAAATATTAATACTTATAGAACTGATCGCAACCAATGATATTATGTTAAAAAGAGGTAGATAGGTTATGTCAGTACTAATATGATTTCAATAATGGACCGAAGCGTCGTACGTACGAAAACCTGAGCATGCGCTATACTCACTAAATATTACGATGCTATACGGCCGAGGTAACTTGTCACTTCTAGTCGATGATCTCATATGGCCGCATCTGCCGAGTTAACTTGACCGTATTCTAAAGTGTGAGCAAGATAGCATGACAACTAGTAAGAGCATAAACAAGACAGATACATGTAGCGCTGTGTCATTTCGAATTACATGTCAATTTGCTGTCGCACTCTATATTTTTATGACACAATTTATTCTGACATTTTGTAGTTGATAAATAATAAGAACTTAAATCAATTAAAATTTAAACTCACGCATGCCACTCATGATATATAATTTCATGACCTTTTATGTAGTTCGCATGACACAGGACAGCATATTTTTAATTAATTTTCGGAAACAAATACATGCAAACTGACACTGTCAAAGTGTCAACACTGCTAACGCTTTTGTGAGACTACGCCTAAGGTAAGCCAATTAGCATAGTTTTCTGTTGCCACTTTTTGGCACATGTAACACATCTACCTCTTTTTATTGTAACATCATTGATCGCAACACAATTTATCGTCAACAGGCGAATGCATCGTTCGATGAAACGTTACTGCGATAAAAAGTTGTTAAGTGAAAAAGAATTATGGGTTCCGATACATATTGTAATAGGTTTTTACGAATAGTTTCATCGATAACTTAATACTTTTATGAAATGCAAGTTCGATATACCGTTTTTCTGGTAATGAAAAGAACTTTAAAAGATTTTTTTAAAGAAACATTTTTCGATGATATAAAACAGCGATAATTAACTATTTGATAAATTGAAAAAAAAAATACGTTAAAAATCGTGGAATAGTTTTCGGTAAAATGAAATTCGATATCAAAAAAATCTGTATTCTAATAGACACCCCTTTAGACCTAAATCAAATACACTTGCGGCAACAATTGATTTGGTCAGTATTCTTCGATTAATCAATCTCAGATCGCCATCCATAGATAGGCCCTGAAAAAGTACTCGATACCTTGAGTATCGAAACAAAAGTATCGATAGTCAAGGTTTCGAGTACTTTTAGATTTTGTAGGTCGATATGTAGTACTCAATCAATCCAGTGAATCGACATTTCAACATAGAAAATCGAAATTCGATTTTTTCAGTTTTGTTAGGGACCATAAAATGATTTACAGCTAGTTGAACGTACTCAAACACATGTAATGTACAGAAATAATAGTTTTCCGTTAAATTACTAAGAAACTCACGACATGGCTGTGTGCTTAGTTTGCTTTGCTTCTTTTTAATAAATTAAAGCAATATTGTGAATACAAACTCTAAAATAAATCGATTTTTAAGAGATCGATCTTTTAGGTCTCGATTTTGTTGAGAATCGATTAATTAGATTGCGATTCGAATCAATGTAAAAATCGATTTTTTTTAAAAGAATCGCCATCCCTAGGCCTATGCCTAATGCGCATCGAATGACAGCCTTTTCATCAGCGTAGGTAGGTCAACCAAACCTATGTTTTATGTCTTCAGTTTATCAAAGATTTATTCGATACGATACTTGCCAAAAAGTACTCATATGAGTAAAAGTATCGAATACAAAGTATCGAGTACAAAAGTATCGGTATCAAAAGGAAAGTACTCGATACCACAAAGTATCGATACTTTTTTCGTGTCCCTAGGATTCATTCGTCGACCGTAATTACTGAGAGAAAGACGTTTGAGATTGATATTTTTTTAACCAACTTTCGTTCGCAGCATCTTGTCACTACTTTATGTCATTCCGTTTGAACGTATAACTGTAAAAGGATCAACCATAAGTAAATTCTAATTTATGCATTTATTAAACCCTGGTGCCCAACGATAAACGTTTTACCTATTAACTTCTTATTTAGCAAAAATTATAATTTAACATTGCTCGTCTTGTCATTACGCTCTTAGTCATTACGTTCAAAAGCCAAAGAAATAAAAAGCCTACTATTAAGTTTAAGATTATTTTTTTTATTTTATAATCAGATTACGAACTTAAAGTACTTAGGTGATTTTGAAACTAAGTACTTTACGAATTAAAAATTCTCTTGATCTCGAAGATGCTGATCTTGATTTGGAATATTTTCAACTTCTGACTTTTAATATTAAGTAATTACCTACTTAGGTACCTAGTTACTATCGTTATTTTAAATTTTTTTATTGAATACGAAGTATTGATAGTTACTTTTTTTATTAAGTTTGTATAATCCTTATAAAATAAATAAGATAATTACAAGAATTAACACCTACATGTATTCATAATACCTACCTATTGCCACTAAATACCTTCATTCCTATACTTACTGCAATATGAAAATGTCATTACACTCCTGTGGATGTCATTACATTTTCACCAATAAATAAAATTTTCTTGATAATTCAAAATCTACAAGAGATAACATGCTCCAAATACTTGTAAAAAGCTGTCAGTAAGGCAGACTATAGAATGTATCCCAAAAGATTGATTTTATAGAGAAATTCCCGTGGAAGATAAAAAAAATATTTTTATGAGAGCCACCCATCTATCTCAATGTTTCAAACCATCGCAAGTAGTGCTGCAGCTAGAGATGCCGAACTATCGATAGTTCCACAATCGATAGTTGACTTCGAAAATCAGTTAGAATATCGATAGTATCGATACTTAAGTAATTTTTTTTTTAACTTAAATTTTTTTACTTAAGTATATTTAAGCGTTAATAAAACGCTAAAATATAATACATTAATCTAGTATCGATACTGTCAATAATATCAATACTATCGATAGCTCAAAATGTGGCAATACTATTGATAACTTGCAATAGTATCGATAGTATCGATACTATTGTCATCGCTGACAAGTGTACTATCGATAGTATCGATACTATCAAAAGTTATGGTCTATCGATAGTTGTTAATTTTTGATAGTATTGTAAGGTTTCGTAAGGTAGGGTAGGTAAATAAATTCTGTTTGAGTCTCAAAGAATTACGTGTGATTTTCGTGTACAAACTGATAAATAAAAATTATATACCATTATACCAAATGTAATTACATGCAATAGTATTGCAAAATACATAACTATTGATAGTTCAAAACTCGATAGTATCGATAGTACACTTGACATAGATGAAAATAGTATCGATTGCGTAGTCAATAGTCAAAATATATTTATTCAATAAACTCAATTAATAAGTACTTTGAAACGTCCAAATATTTTTTAACCTACCACCCATTCAGGACATCATTTTTTAACTGTGGCAAAGAACGGGCGCAAGAAACCACAGCGCACAGAAGCAACGACATTTACAAAATATATATATATTATATGTCGTTACCAGATCACAAAATATGAATTTGAATGTAAATAGTTTAATTAAATATGGTGCTCTATATAAATTAATTATAGGCAATTAGAAATAGCTGTTGGAGTAGGTACTTGGAGCATGTCAGACCCAAGCTGTTTTGTCTTCTGTATAATCCGACACTTTATAATAAGCTTTTTTATAAAGCTTTTCTTTGATTTTGATTTTAAATTTATCAAGATCTAAATTCTGAATATCATTTGGTACTTTGTTGTATAATCGTACACACAGACCCTTAAAAGAATTATTTATTTTATGGAGCCTAGTATAAGGCACTGCTAATTTGTTCTTACTTCTAGTATTTAATTTGTGAATATCACTGTTTTTTGAAAAAATTTCAATATTTTTATGAACATACACAAGATTTTCATAAATATATTGTGATGCAACTGTCATTATACTTATATCCTTAAATCTCTCTCTGAGAGAGTCACCAGCCTGTAGGTTATATATTGCTCGAATAGCCCTAATGACTATCAAGGCGTAATACTATTGATACTATTGCAAGTCATCAATACTATTCCCACATTTTGTGCTATCGATACTATGATAGTATCGATACTATCGATAGTCCTATCTATATTTCCACTATTGCCGAACTATCGATAGTGAACTATCGATCGGCATCACTAGCTGCAGCACTTTGTCAGGAAGGACGTAGCGCTAGCTTTCGCGCAAATGGGTGGATCCACAGAACACATTATACAAGAAGAATGTCAACTTCATACAAAATTAGTGGCGAACGAAACCCGACTACAGCGCCTCTGTCGTAATCCCCAACGAACTAACCAACGAAGTAGTATGGCGGGAGATTTAAAAATTTGAGGCGGGAAACAGAAACTTTTCTAAATTACTAAACCATTACTTCGAATTTCAAACGTTTCTTCCATGTACTATTCTTCCGTTTGAAGTTTTATGAGAAGTCTCCTAAGAAACTACTTCAACGGAAGAATAGTACATGAAAGAAACGTTTGAAATTCGAAGTAATGTTAAAGTTCACGATTAACTAATAAACTTACTAAAGATAAGGTTTGAAGAAAACATCGCTAATAAATTTTATTAAGGTTTTAATACACTCGGCGTCAAAAAAATCGCACCTTTTAAAAATCATCTTTAAAAATTCTTAAACCTTATGTAGAGGATAGTGTTGGGTATCATTAGAAAGGTAACAAAAAGGAGTATCAAAAAACAATTAAATTTAACTTTCTGTTTAATTATAATTATACAAACAACATTAAAATTAATAAAATAATAAAAATCCTTAATTAAGTCCTAATTAACAACAGATAATTTACAAAGAAAAATGTACAAAAAGTGTCTTAAAATTAACTTAAAATCTAGTGTTACCCCCCCTTGCCCTGATCACGGCTTCCATACGGTCCCTCATGGACCTCACCAACTTCAGGAGCTCTTCTTGAGGGATAAGCCCCCATTCTTCAATCACCGCGTCTTGGAGCTCCTGTAGAGTCGAAGGAGCTGGATCCCGAGATCGAACCTTACGTTTAAGATGGTCCCAGAGGTGCTCTATAGGATTCAGATCCGGACTTCGCGCTGGCCACTGCATCACAGAGATTTGGGACCTCTGCAAGAAGTCGCTCACGATGCCTGCAGTGTGAGCGCGAGCGTTGTCGTGCATTAATGTGAACCCCTCGCCAAAAGATTCGGCAAAGGGGACCACATGCACTTCCAGGACCTCAGTGACATAGCGGCGAGCAGTCAGCGACCCTTGTCCGCGAGCACCTCCAGTCCGGGAGACGCAGACAAGGTCGGTTTTGCCGGCAGCAGACATACCGCCCCAGAACATGCAGGATCCGCCACCATATTCCACCGTCTCCTGGATGCAGGCTTGGGCGAAACGTTCACCCTGCCTCCGGTATACTCTTCTCCGTCGGTCGTTGCAGAAAAGACACACTCGCGTCTCGTCTGAGAAGAGAACAGCTCTCCACTGCTCAAGGGTCCAATCGACGTGGTCACGAGCAAACTGCAAGCGGGCTCGCCGATGCGCTGCAGTCAATTTTGGACCCGTAGCAGCTCTGTGGGCCGCTATCTTCTTCTCCTTCAATCTTCTTCTAACCGTAGATACGCTTACGGTGCGTCTGCGAACTGCCTGGAGCTGCTGTTGCAACTCAACAGCGTTGGAGAAACGATTTCTCAAAGAGTTCGACACAACGAACCGGTCGTCTCTTTCCGAAGTGCAGCGACGTCTACCCGAACCGTGTCTGCGGATATAGCCACCGGTCTCTATGAAGCGCTGGTACACTCTTCGAACGGAATAACGGCTCAGGTTCAGTTGCCGGGCGACATCACACTGCCGCACCCCTGATTGCAGTAGTGCAACCACTTGAGCGGCTTTATCAGCTGTGGTATCCATCAAAATCTGTGCGTGTGTCCTCTTCAACGGTTGAATAGCGAATGACCCACATTGAACCCGTGTTGACCGTTTTATACCCACAAAGGAAGCGCAACTAGCAACTCTCACGGGTAGCAAAATTTGCATCGAATTTTTGTGACACTTTATTTGTTGCATTAGGTTTTATTTGATAATGAAAAGTAATGTTTTTTATTAAGTTAATTAAGTAACCTTGTAAATAAAATCATAATTAATGCGACTGCATGTGCATATCAAGAGTAAATGACATTTGAAAGTGATTTTCTAAGAGGTGCGATTTTTTTGACGCCGAGTGTATGTTTATTTTTTTTAAAGTACTGTCCATGTCTGTTCTTTGAAGTGGCTATTTTTGAAATACAAAATCTTTTAATGCATTTAGATGAAAAACAATATTTACAAAATAATTAATATTTTCATTGTAAAATGTAAAAATGCTTGCATTTCTTAGCTGTGACTGGAAAAGTACAGCAAAATGATATAGTTAACCTTTGCACTAGTTTTTGGAATCAATCGTTTTCATAGAAGATTACATCTCGACTGTGATTTTTGTTAAGAATGGTCAATTTTGGCGTTCTTGATCTCAGAAACAAAAATACATTATTTTGACTTATTGGATAGTGTAGAATAGCTATTGGGATAGTGCGTAGCGGCCTCGGAATTTTTAGATAACATTGATTTTATATAAAAAAAATCTTATTCTAAATCATAAAACTTCGAAAATTGCTTTTAGTTAACTGTGAATTTCTCCTATCTACGATAATATTATTGAGCAAAATTTATACCAGAATAATTGTTACTTCATGAGGCATAAAGATTTCATAATTAATTTATTATCCTATTTCGATAAAAACGATAAATACAACTGCAAAATTACTACAAAATGCGATGCGCCAGCCGTTCGAACTCAGCTTATGCTCGCAGATTGGAGATTTGTAATATTAAGCATAAATTTATTATCCCATTTCGATAAGAACGATAAATAAAACTGCAAAATCACTACAAAATGTAAAAATGGACATTTTACGCAAAAATCACATTTGAGATGCAATATGCCTCTTAAATCATAAATCATCATTGCTGCATTTGGTATACATTAAGGTCTTATATTAGGTAATATGACCTCAAATGAGCCCTTTAGGGGAATTACAATATTAAATTAGATACTTACTATATTAAATCTATGCTTAGCTATATTATTAATTAAAACTAAACAACAAACATTTAACGTTAACGTTTTTAAACAATCTATCTTTATATTTACTGTGCATGTGTTCTTCTATAAGTAGTGAGACTTTCAGCACTTATTTATTTTGTTACAATGTAAAATAGTTTAAAACAAATGTACTCATTGTTGGAGAATCAAATAAGAAAATAAAATAAAACATTTACACACTATACTAAAAACAGTATTTATCTTTATTATTTATATTAAGTATAAGTGGGTATAACTTTTTTACTTTATATAATTCTGCCTAAAAATTCGTTTAGGCTACAAAAACATTATTTTATTACCTACTCCTTTAATCGTTTACAAAACTCTGTGCTACATTGTATACTTTTTAAATGATTTGGTAACTTGTTGTACATTTTTATTGACATGTGTTCGGCACCTGCTATGCGATTCTCTAATGCCCCCTCTTCACGTCGGCCGACGAATCCGCAGACGTCATCTGCGGATGCGTAGGCAGACGTGTAGAGGGGGCATAAGCGACACATACACGCTGCGCGCATGGCTGCGATCTGCTGTCTCTTTCCAATTCTATGAATATGAAAGAGACAGAGTCAATTCGCAGCGCTGCGGCAGCCGGTGCTACCAAGGCTTTATTATTTATTCTGTGCTTTAACTTAGAGAATCGCACTGCTAGCTTACTTTAAAAGTGCAGCTTGTTGAACGGTCTTGCTAATTTGTGCTATGACAAAGATTATGAGTCTGTACTATTAAATCCTGTGCATGAGTGTATAGATCAGAGTTTTTATAGGTAAATTTACATAATTCAAAAATATACGAGTATAATGATGGGAGTGTTAGAGAATTTTTAGTAAGTATCAAGTTAATTTCCAGTAATAATGTTGTTGTAATGTCCCACAACCACAACTTCCAGATCATTTTCAAATACATTTTTCTTCTTCTCTTTTTGATTTTGCTTGATTACTGGTACTAATCTGAAATAAAAATACTAAGATATACTTGTTATTGCTTACATCGCACACAGACACTCGCACACAAGAATAGAAAGGTTAGAGGGATCTCAAAAATGTGGTGTGCAAAGTAAATCGATAATTAGCTTTAAATTTATAGTAATTATTATTACTACTACTACTATAGCCCTAATACTAAAATTTGAGTTTTCATAATTATAAATATGAAATATAATGATAATACAAGTAGGTGACATGAATACATGATTCATTTTACATAATTATGAAAATGTTATGAAGTTTGAGTATGAAATTAAACTTCTGAAAAACTAACTAAGTATGATTGATTATTTTATAAGGCTTTGAACCCAACTACCTACTTGTATTTGTATCTCTCTATATAAATAAACGTTTGTTACAGAACTTTTATCTCTCTTTTAGAATAAATGTTTGTCAAACGGATTTTGAAGGGGTTTTTACAATTTGGTAGCTTGGGTGCATCGTAAAATCTAAGCCATGTTTCATTTTATTCCAGTCATAACTGAAGGTATGGTGAATATTCGGAACCACATCAAAATATAATGTCAAGTTGCAGGCAAAAACTGTTTTAAATAATGCTTATAACCAAATATAACATTAAACCGTGTCGCGTAGCGGTGAAAGAATACTACAAATGTTTCCTTGGGTGTCGTAAAAGGCGACTAACGGACGAAGGGCTCACCACCTGTAACGCTGAACACATGTGCAGTCGCTATTTGGTGAAAAGTGGACTATGGTAGAGGACTGCTTGAGCTGTCCACTTTGCCTAGTTTCTGAGTAACCCTTCTCGGATAATAGTCGTGATCGTGATTATATTAGAATAACGATAATACATTTATAATATAATTTAGACCGTACCAAAGAGCAGGATTGAACCTTAATATAAGTCACGAAGGACATAAAATTGAAGAAGTTGACTCCTTCTCGTTGCTAGGGATTGTTGTAGACTCAAAGTTATCGTGGAAGTTTCATGTTGGAAGTTTCATTTTCAGTGACAAGTAAACTCAGTCGTTTTTCATATGCACTGCGTGAACTCCGAAAATGTACCAACCAGGAGTGCGCGCTTGTAGCATACCATAGCTACGCTGGGGCGTGGATACGATACGGTGTGGTGCTTTATGGCAATTCCACTGATGTGTCATATGTGTTCATTTTACAGAAGCGTTGCCTCAGAATTATAGCGTTAGCTGAGAGGAGGGACACCTGTAGAATGTTGTTCACTAAGTACCGTATTCTTACAGTGACAGCATTATATATATTTGAACTGTGCAGGCTAGTAAAACGACATGCTCAATATTTTAGTAGAATAGAAGATAAGCAAGGGCGTTATGTATCACGGCGCCGTGAAAATGATATAGTTGTACCGTCAGTGCGTCTGGCGTTATATAAAAATAGTTCGTACTATATGGCTGTCAAAGTATACAACCATTTGCCAAATAAATTAAAAGCCCTCCAATACAGTTAATTTAAAAAAAAAAATTAAAATACTTGTTAATAAATAAATCGTTTTACAATTTAAAAGAATACTTTGAATACAAATTAAATTATATCTAAATGTTATCTTTTTCCCTCTTTATGTTTTTGTTAGGAAGCTCGCACTTTTTATTTTATATTTAATTTAGTTTTGTTTTTAAAAAAATGTGATGTTTTTTTTTAATTGTGTACTAAATATAGTAAAATAGGTACTTATAATTAAAATAACAATAATTTGAAATATTTTAATTATTGTTATTTTAATTATAAGTACCTATTTCAATTTTGTTACTGTTTTTGATGTGTAAATGTGTTATATTAGCAAGTAGGTACTAATTACTTTATAATCACAATGCCTTTATGAGGTAAATTTGTAACTACAATTACCACCTGTAAATGACTAACAACTTGTTATGTACCTATGTTACCAAATTTAAGTGATTAAATAAATGAATGAATATGTATTATAACATGTTAATAGGTACCTTGCCAGCTGGTTGAGCTTCTATTAGTTTATGTTTTGATGTTGATAGACCCGACATAGATTCTATGGGGGACTGTGATGGATCTGGTACTTCCTGAAAAACAAAA
This sequence comes from Scoparia ambigualis, assembly GCA_963921215.1. Classification (NCBI taxonomy): domain Eukaryota; kingdom Metazoa; phylum Arthropoda; class Insecta; order Lepidoptera; family Crambidae; genus Scoparia; species Scoparia ambigualis. The sequence goes on from OY992504.1 coordinate 13,237,686, forward strand.
AAATATCAATGATTAATTGCTAAACGGCTAAATCAATTTCGCTTGTTCACAGACAATAGTAGATTGTTACACGAGGAGCTAAAATGACCCATTATATACGAGGTAGTTTTACTCCCAAGCTTTAGCGAGGGACTAAATAGAAATCGAGTTTTAATGGGTTTTTAGCGCCGTATGTTACACTATGTTTTTCACTACGAATGCGAGAAAATAAAATAATCCAATACAATATGAATTGGTTTATTTTATTAAAAATTAACCCGTTAGTTGCTTTAACGACACCCAAGGGAAGAGAAGGGTTGTTAGTATTATTTTGATGAGCCCATCGTCGCTCTATGCTCTTGGATAGTAGGTATGTGCAGTCTTTCCATCTCTTCCCTTGGGTGTCGTGAAAGGCGAATAACGGACTAAAGACTTAAAATACATCCAACAGCATAGAGCGACGATGGGCTCATCAAAATAATACTACCAACCCCTCTTTTCCCTTGGGTGTCGTAAAAGTGACTAACGGGCTAAAGGCTTACCACCTAAGCACATGTGCAGACTGTGCAGTTGTTTCTTGCTGAAGCGTGGACTGTGTGGGCGTGGTCTGTGTTTTACCATAAACTTTAATAATAATTATCTCAAAAAAGTTGTTGATCTAAGTAAACAGTAATAAGTCGAGTCATTATTCATGATTATTCTACCTAAGACTAAATACTTTTTCGTTTTTATAGGTTCATTGTCATGTGACAGACAAAAATTTAAAAAAAATCCTTTTTCCCTTGGCAAAAAAAGCTATTTTATCCTTGCTCTAGAACGCTACAAGGACGGTCTTTTTGAGCAAGAGTAGTGAAAAGGTTAGTTTTTGACCCGTTACCAAGTGCAACAACTATTGATGTTAACTTACAATTGAATTTCTATTGTGTTTGGTTATACTGCATGTTGCGGTCAGTAAGGGGTTAATAGTTCCATTGTTTTCATTTATAATATATAAATAGGTACCTTGGCAACTCGCACATGTTTGTAATGTCCATAAAGTAAGTGTAATCGCTCTGGTTGAACATTATATAACTTTATTCCTTGACGTTCAAGGACCCGACATAAGCTTTATTCTATAGGGTGCTGTAATGGATCAGGTACTTCCTGAAAAACACATTCATTATGAATTAGTAAATGCTAAACTTAATCAATTTCGCTTGTTTACAGACAAAGGTTAGTTTTTAGCCCGTTACCAACCACAACATCTATTGACGTTTATTTACAATTGAATTTCTATAGTGTTTGGATACACTGCAGGTTGCGGGCAGTAAGAGGTTAATAGTTCCATGGTTTTCATTTATAATGTATAAATAGGTACCTTGGCAACTCGTACATGTTTGTAATGTCCATAAAGTAAGTGTAACTGTGGTGTAATCACTCCGGTTAAACATTAATAACTATATTCCTTGACGTTCATGGACCCGACATAAGCTTTATTCTATAGGGTGCTGTAATGGATCAGGTACTTCCTGAAAAACAAAATATATTATGAATTAGTAAATGCTAAACTTCTAAATCAATTATGCTTGTTTACAGACAAAGGTTAGTTTTTAACCCGTTACCAACCGCAACATTTATTGATGTTTACTTACAATTAAATTTCTATAGTGTTTGGATACACTGCAGGTTGCGGGCAGTAAGAGGTTAATAGTTCCATTGCTTTAATTATGATGTGTAAATAGGTACCTTGGCAACTCGTACAATATTTGTAATGGCCTTATGTAGGTGTGATGGCTCTGTTTGAGTATATATCAATTCATTCCTTGATGTTGATGGACCCGAAATAAGCTCTATAGGGTGCTGGGATGGATCAGGTACCTGCTGAAAAATAGTAGGTAATTGTTCATGTCATCACTGGGCTGTTATTCTTTTTGCTTCAGCGTTTACTAAAATTGGCTCTTATACAATAAATTAAGCATGACTGTGGTTTATGGTTTTAATATTAAATGTGGCAGTAACAATAACATGATCGCTCAAGTTGTTTTTGTGTGGTGATAAAAAGGAATTACTAAAACAACAAAAATTTCATCCAAGAACTTTTTGTACTATTAGTAACGAGTGTAGGTATTATAGTTAGGTGTTTAGTTTAGTTCGAAAGTGTATTAATTTATGTAATACTGAAACTATCCAAAAAATCGAACTAACATAAGAGCTGTAAAAAATATCTAACGAAGTTAATATAAAAACTTTCATCGCATTTTGCGTGCTGTACTTACCGCAACATGTTATTTTGTCTAGGATTTGGGAATCTATACAACTTAATGCCTGAGACTTCTCCACATTTCAAACACCGTATGAAACGCAAAATAAATTAACATTTAGACAACAAACACAAACGCCATTTTTAAAATTCACTAAGAAGAAAATCAAAGTGTTGCCAACATCTTACATAAAGATCATACTACACAGATACAAATATGTAATTATTAATGGATATATAAATATATAATATTACCAACAACTTCAATTTTCCGTCTTTCACGTACATTTTTCAAATTGAATTTGGATTATTTAATCAACTTTAGTAACAAAAAGTGAATATAAAACTTCTATTTCAAAAATTCCTTGTCTATAGCAACACAGAACAATCCCCAATAGGTATTTCGCCAATCGCCCATACAAAGTTGACCCCCCCTGATACAAGGTGGATCTCACAAAAATATTTTTTTTAATGCATTTTTTATCTTCCACTGGAATTTCTCTATGAAATCTATCTTTTGGGATACATTCTAATAGTCTACCTTACTGACACCTTTTTACAAGTATTTGGAGCATGTTATCTCTTGTAGATTTTGAGTAATCAAAAAAATTATATTTATTTACGTGAATGTAATGACATTAAAATCTACAACAGGAGTGTAATGACATTTTCGTATTGCAGTATAGGAATGAAGGTATTTAGTGGCAATAGGTAGGTATTATGAATACATGTAGGTGTTAATTCTTGTAATTATCTTATTTATCTTATAAGGATTATACAAACTTAATAAAAAGTAACTATCAATACCGTCAAACGGGGTGAATAGATAGGTCTTCGAACTTTGGTAACGATTTTCGTAACGTTGCAGAATTGCTACCCATTTTTTTAAGCATGTATTTATTGAGTCTTAGGCCAAACTATTGAAATAAATTTGATTCTATTCGAATATGTTTGAAGTTAATAAAAAAAGACACACAATATACGTGATTTCTCATTACCACCCATCAGGGGACAATAGACACACCTGAGGGGTGATTAGAAAAATTTCGTAGGGCTGCCTCATTGTTGTTTCCCTTAATATATTTTTTAGGATAAAGTCAAGCAAACTCGAAGGTATCTATAATTATTAGTTTAAAGTAAAATTATAATTTTTAATAGAAATTATCAATTATAAAAATGAACAAAAATTTAATAAATTTACAGTGTAGGTATCACAAAACAAAACTAAAAAAATGCACTTGATTTTAAAATAATATTCTATATACAATGTCAATCAGGAACTATAATCAATATCATTCAAAATGGAGTTGTTTGAAACTCTTCCAAAGCTTGTTTAACTGTATTAGGGTCATATTTGCAATACCGTGGATCGGGCTTATAGTTTCGAGGCATTATTGTACCTGAGAAATAAAACAATGTAAATATTAACAAAAATAAAAGAAATACCTTATTAAACACTTGACCGTCATTAGAAGCTTATAATATTGAGATAGGCATATCCGTTTCCCGTCGTATTTTCCTTCTCTTTCTTCCGGTATATCGCTGTCTCTCTCGCTCATCCCACTCAGTGGCGTCACCAGGTGGCGCGGTGGGGGAACCAGGAGATTTCACACCCGTGCCCATTTGTTCATCATTGGCGTGAAATTTCCCGTCGGCGTAACTTGTGCACTACATAGTGATCAAGTGACAAAGAAATAGAATTATTTTTATTTAAACTGCAACACAGTTCTCGTGAGTTTCTACACACGTGAGTACTTAGAATAGTTTCTTAACTTAACGGTGTTACCGTTCGCTGAATTTATAATTTAAACTTATCTGGTATATCAAACTTTTTATTTTACCCGCAAGAGATGTAGATACACCTTTTCTTTTAAGATAAGAAAGCATTCGAGTAAAGATAGTATTTTTAAAAGTGTTTTTTGTGTTTAATACGTGGTATCTACCCTCCAGGCACTTTTTCTTTTTATTTTAGATAAGAAACCGATAATTAGTGCTTACATTAGATAATGAGAAAAATGAATTGTAGCTAAGCGGCTATAGCTAGTCCTTCTAACAATCCCGATCGCATCGGCGAAGGTTGAGTTCGAGTTAGTCGTCATCGTTCAAAGAAGCATGGTCATCGTACCTACCCGCCTTTCATGACGATAACGACAATGTGTCTGCTTTATCGGACGTTAGAGGAGATCTTACAACGATTGTTGCACCTCGCAGGTGTTACCAATACTGACTAAAACAGTTAACAATTTAAATATTCCGTGTAGTGATCTAGATTTTATTTTTGATTTTAATAGTAAACTAAAAGAGCCAGCTAGGCCTTAAGCACCAATATTCTGATAAATCTTGTGCACCAATGACTTTTGGTATTTTAAAACTAAAAAGATATTTTTAATAATTGTCTGCGCAGTTTACTAGTTGGTCGCAAAGATCTGATGCCTCTCTTAAAGGTCTTATTTTCAGTGGTGATTAGGTTGTAGACTGAAACTATAAATATACGAAAAGAGGATAGGTACTCATAAAAATGTAAAAGACCCTCTAATGCTTGCTACTTTGAATAAGATTCAAACACACATTTGTTTAATTCTGAACAGATTACAGCTGCATTAGAAAAAATTGTCCTGTTAGAAAACTTTTTGGCCAGTTATTAAATCTGGTACTGGGAATGCCTCGCAAGCAAAACCTGTACTAACAACAAACGGTTACCTTTCGCAAGGGCAAACTTCTTATAGTGTACCATCGCGTTGTTCTTCTGGTTCATGGGACAGACACACGCACAGCATGCTGTGAACCGCCCTCGCAGGGCGCTTACCAAAATTAATGTCCTCCGCAAGGACATACTTATGGCAGCCACGAACTATATCGTGGCTATAATCTGCCCGCCCTCGCAGGGCGCTTACTAAAATCAATGTCCTCCGCAAGGACATACTTATGGGAGCCACAAACCATATCGTGGCAATAATCTGCCCGCCCTCGCAGGGCGCTTACCAAAATCAATGGTTATTACATGAGTGTTCGCGGTTTTGCGAGAAGATGCATATATGTTAATATAATGCTAAATGTACCTTATTTAATTTTATTTTATTTTGAATAATATGTTTAATTATTTAATTGGTATTTAACCGTTTTAATAAAATTTAATAAATAAATGTCCTCCGCAAGGGCATGCTTATGCGATTATGCCAGCACGAACCATATCGTAGCTATAAACCGCCCTCGCAGGGCGCTTACCAAAATCAATGGTAATATTACTTGAGTGTTTGCGGTTTTTGCGAGAAGATGCATGTATGTTAATGTAATGCTAAATGTCCCTTATTTTATTTGAATTTGAATAATACGTTTAATTGTTGTAAATGGTTATGTAACCGTTTTTAATTAAATTAAATAATAAATGTCCTCCGCAAGGACAGGCTTATGCCAGCCACAAACCACATTGTGGCTATGAACCGCTCTCGCAGGGCGCTTACCAAAAACAATGTCCTCCGTAAGGACATGCTTATGCCAGCCACGAACCACATTGTGGCTATGGACCGCCCTCGCAGGGCGCTTACCAAAAACAATGTATTCCGCAAGGATATTCTTGTGCCAGCCACAAACCACATCGTGGCTATGAACCGCCCTCGCAGGGCGCTTAACAAAAACAATGTCCTCCGCAAGGACATACTTATGCCAGCCCCGAACCACATCGTAGCTATAATATAAACAACGGAGGCTGTTCTTACTTTCGATCCCCAGGATCATAGGCTTGGCAGCTCTATCAATCAGGACAAAAACGTCCATCTTCTCTGCTAACAGAGGTAACAAAAGACATAGACAATGACGCTCCGAAATTTCGAGCCGGTCAATATGCACTTTATCGACACCGTTGGGACTAAACAGGTGCTCCAAGTTTTCTATCATAACACAAAGGTATCGAATACCATTTTATCTGAAGCCATCGCTCAAGGTTCCAAACGTTACAATCGACAGTTGTTACACGCTTGTATCGGACAAAATGTCTGCAATGCTGACACAGATGAAGGAACAGGTTTCTAGAAACAGTAAGTTTTTTTTTCCAAACTTCGTTTTAACCCAGTTCTTAGTACCAAAGAGCACTCAAGAAAGGTCACTCCGTCCAATTTTTAACCTGAACTCGTTAAATTTTATTAATGAATTCCGGACTGTGTACGGCCAAGAGACGAGATGCACAAATTACTTTTCTCAGACCTAGGTACTACCATCTGACTATAGCCAAATCCCACAATGGTTTCTTCGTCTGTTCTACAAAGGCGAATTACTAAAAATTATATGCCTTCCATTTGAGATGAGCACGGCAATGTTTTCTTAGACTATTTATCTTATAGACATAAAGACCAGATGGTTCTGTCCATACATGCCAACATTGTAATAGAAACACTTACTTATTTTGGTGTCCACATAAACTTCAAAAAGTCTGTTTGACCGCCCTCGCAGGGCGCTTACCAAAATCAATGTCTTCCGTAAGGACATACTAGGATACATGGAGGAATCACAAGCGTCCATACATACCTACATATACTTACGACTGTTATCCCCGAAGGGTTAGTCAGAGACCAGGCAATGAGGACCGCAAAAGCAGTCCTCTGCCATAGTCTACGTTTCACCAAATGATAACTGCACATGTACGTGACAAGTGATGAGCCTATCGCCGCTCTATACTGTTGGATGCAATCTATGGTCCGTTAGTCGCATTTTACGATACCTAAGAGAAGAAATTGTGCGGTAAAATAGACTCTACCTTACGATGTAGTTAAATGTATTGGTAGCTAAAAATTATCAGAAACACCAATACATATACCTCCACCAACTTTCTTTTTGACAACCGTTGCTTCAGGATTGGGGGGTCAAAACTCAACATTCTGCCCTATCGGGAAGGTGGAGTGCATCCGAACAAAAGTTGCACTGCAATCAAAAAGAAAAGCGGGCTGTTCTAAGTCTTTGAATTACAAGCATCGAACACGAAGCCTGCGACAATTTTATTTTTATCCTCCAAATTGCCAACCAACAAATGACCACCAATCAAATTGTGGTCAAAATTCATTACATTCCAGGGAAATTGAACAGCTATGCAGATCAACTGTCTCGACATAGCCAAGCTCTAGAGTGGCATCTACTGCCAGAATTCACACAAACGATATTCGCGAAGTGGGCCTGGCCAGTAATTCACTTGTTTGTATCCAAGAACGCTCGAGTAGTGGGTAAACTATACAGATTTATCTCAATGATTACGAATCGATGTTTCACAATGCTTTCAGCCTGAAGTAGAACGCTTCCCTCTGGCTTGGAAATTCGCACCACCTTCCCTCATCCCCCGGGTGCTAGCACACCTCAACAGGAATTTATCTGATTGTGGTACCCCTTGCTGCCTCATTCACAGTATGGAATTCGAAACGTAGACGCCTGGTAGACATAACCACAGGCCTGCCAACCCCCAAGGTTCAAGATATGACGTTGAAATTTGGTGTGCTTAAAATGATATATCGTTATGGAACCACAAGCAAATTTCCCTACTCAAGCGTCCGGTTATTATAAAACCATATGAGCACTTGTGCTTGGTCCAGTAGTACAGGAAGGGCGTTAGCAGCAGCGGCGCCATCCACACGCGGAACGCGTACCAATTGGGTCCAGTCAGTCCAGTTTTTGGCAGATTTACACTTAATATTTTAAATCTTTCTTACAATACTATACACTACCATAAATTGTCGTTTCTACTTTAGAAATCTTAGTGACGAGGTAATAGTTAAACATGTTTTAAAATCAATCTCAATTAAACATTTAAAAACAACAAAACCTCCTTTTTCCAGGTTTTAGTAATATTAGTCTGTAGACCTTTGTAATGTATTTTAAACCTAGAATCAACTAGATTTCAAACAGTTCGTAACACTGCAATATTATTGTCGCATTGCTCCTTTGTTACCTTGCTGTGGACACCAAACATTATTTTGTTCAGGACAATGCAGTAATATTATGGCGACAGTTTGGGTCAAAAACTGACTGTAGGGACTACAGACAAACAAGCTAGAAATTGCTACTGGTTAAAAGGATCAATAAATATTGTACAAAATGGCTAAACCAATTTATTTAAAACTTCAAGTGGTTCACCTGTCACCTGTTTCAAGCACTGTGGTAGCTAGATGGATATTACAGCCACACCTGGTTGTGTTTTGCTCCGCTGTAGCATCTACAAACTAGATTCATATGATTTACCCATTGAGGATATACTAACTATTGGTAAATGGAGATTAGTTACTTAATACTTTTCACAAGGTTTATTGTCGTGAAATATTGATTCAGGCTTCACGAAGTTTTTCATTTTTTATTTTTACCCTGTAAAGTGATTGAAATCAAATAGTAAACAATATTTATTTCCTAATAATAATGTTCGTTTACATGGTTTACAAGCTAAATTATTTGATTGTTCATCAATGACTGGCCAATTATTTCCTTACATGACTTAAATTGTAAATAATTAGTACTTAATTAAATCTCTTATTATAACTTTTTGTTTAAACCATAATCATATGATTGACTCTCTCGCACTTATTGTTTAATTTATTTCTCACATTGGCGTTTTCACCAGGCGATAACAAACAGGTCTCAATATTATAAGCTTCTAATGACGGTCAAGTGTTTAATAGACGCGTTTTACCTGAAATAAAACGCATATTAAATACTTACCTCATTAGAAGCTTAGTTTTTATTTCCGCCTGGTGCTTAATGCATATTTCGACGCAATGATGAACAAATGGGCACGGGTGTGAAATCTCCTGGTTCCCCCACCGCGCCACCTGGTGACGCCACTGAGTGGGATGAGCGAGAGAGACAGCGATATACCGGAAGAAAGAGAAGGAAAATACGACGGGAAACGGATATGCCTATCTCAATATTATAAGCTTCTAATGAGGTAAGTATTTAATATGCGTTTTATTTCAGGTAAAACGCGTCTATTAGTTTATATTTTTAGTTTAAGAATGAATTCAGTTAAAAAAATATTGAATGGATTAAAAAATTATCAAGAAAATTAAAAACTCTCTAAGTAACTAAAATTGAAATTTAAACTATAGATAACCACTACAAACTTTGTGGCAACCCTCACATAATCATGGCTAATCACCCCTCTTTCGCAACTTATCACCCCTTTGCTGTGTCTATTAACCATATTTACGTGCCTATTAACCCCTTAGGCGTGTCTATTCACCCCTTTCGTGTATCTCACCTCACCTCAAAAAATTCAAGAAAACAAGGCTTACGAAATAAGAACAATTTTATATATTATTGCATATTCTTACCTTAATTATTATAGCACAATGTATTTATAACTGCACTGACCGTAATTTTAAGATAACTTTAAACTTCTTCTTCTTATCCGCTACACTCTTGACAGAGCGGTCGTGGTCGTCATGTAGTAGCGATTTGGGCAGATGTTATTCGCCTCACGACAGCGCGCCACTTTTCTCTGTTGGAGGTCATCCTGCTGCAGTCGTTTAATGGACCTCCCACGGCTGACTTAATTTGGTCCGTCCATCGCATGGGAGACCTTCCACGCGGCCTTGTGCCCTCCATTTTTCCCTGAATAACAAGACGTTCGATGGACTGATGGTCGCGTCGAGAGACGTGTCCGAGAAGAATGTGAGTATGCGAGACTGTACTGTACTACTGAAAATAGACGCTGCTCAATGCCGAGTTCTTGAAGTATCGAGACGTTAGTGCGAAACTCGGTCCACGATACTCCAAGCATTCTTCTCCAGCACCACAACTCTAAAGCATCTATTTTCATCTTTTCCACTTCTCGCAATGTCCACGTCTCTGCAGCGTACAGGGAATAAAACTTTAAACTATTAGGACCAAAATTCACCGAAATACGGAGGTTCAAACTCACTCGTACAAAACAACTTGTTTTGCTGTCAACTTTGACATTAAGTTTTGACGTTTTTAGCGATGTTGCCACGAATAAAAAGTTGCTAGAGTAAGAAAAATTACACCAACAAAATAATAAAGTTGCGGGTTTTTTCCTGGGGATACCGAGTTTGCCATAAAAAACCTTAAAAATTATCCCAAGATTTTTCTCTATTCCACCCGTCAGTTCTATTCACCCCGTTTGACGGTACTTCGTATTCAATAAAAAAATTAAAAATAACAATAGTAAGTACCTAAGTAAGTACTTAATATTAAAAGCCAATATATTTTTAGGCATTATTATGATAATACGAACGATTTCGTCGGATAGGCCGATCAGTTTCAGTCTCATCAGGAGATCATGCTCAGGGTTAATGCAAGATAACTACGCCGCCGTAAGGTTCTAGGTCCTCTAAAATCTACTCAAAGATAAACTCAAACACAAATACTACTCAAAACATAATATATTGAAAGATAAATTTAAAAAAAAAACTCCGAGCAAAAATACAACTCGAATCAAAAATTCAACTCGAATCAAAAATACAACTCGATGCAAAAATACAACACGAAACAAAAATAAACAACAATATACTTCGTAGAATTAACAAGGCTTTGATTTTTTATAGTAACAGAACAGTAACAATACTTTATCTCTTAGATATAATAGGTAACAATTATGTATTAACTGCAGTATAAAAAAGCAAGGAATAATTAGGTGCTAATTAGGAACATAAATTACAAATTTACATTTACCCAATAAAAAATATTCCAAAATCTGTAGCATCTTCGAGATCAAGATAATTTGTAATTCGTAAAGTACTTAGTTTCAAAAACACCTAAGTAATTTAAGTTCGTAATCTGATAATAAAATAAAAAAAATAATCTTTAACTTAATAGTAGGCTTTTTATTTCTTTGGCTTTTGAACGTAATGACTAAGAGCGTAATGACAAGACGAGCAATGTTAAATTATAATTTTTGCTAAATAAGAAATTAATAGGTACAACGCCACACATTTATCATTGGGCACCAGGGTCTAATAAATGCATAAATTAGAATTTACTTATGGTTGATCCTTTATCAGTCATACATTAAAACGGAATGATAAAAAGTAGTGCTAAAATGCTGCGAACGAAAATTGGTTAAAAAAATATCAATATCAAGTCTTCCTCTCAGTAATTACGGTCGACGAATGAAGGCAGGCAAAATATTAATTATTTTTAATTATTATATCTATTAACTTAATGGGACATTCATCAAGTCACAGTGATTTTTTTTATTTTTTGGTCTCAGTAGTAGTTTTTTTTATAATTATGTTATTATATGGAGCCCAGTTGGCTTCAAGCGTCTGTCTGAATGACATTTTGCATAGTTTTTTAAACTTATTTTTTATAAAGTAATAAAACACATGTTATTGTTTCTTACCTAGTTAGTATAATCGAGTAGGTACTCATTATTTGCAGCTAAAATTAATTTAGAAAAACTGTAATTCTATAAATAATCAGCGGTAGATTGTTAATATCGAATGTTGTAGGATCCACCCATATTCTTTCTTTCGAATTTTTAAAACTTTGGTTCGGTAGGTAGGTAAAGCTCGTGTCGTGTTTTGCTACTAAATTAAGAATAGTTATACTTAACTGTCCCGAGAACATAGTTGCATTCATCCCGGAGTAGGTATTGAAATCAAAATTAATACGATTTTATATAAAGTTATATATAATTAGCTTAATTTTTAAATTGTCGTCAGATCCATGGCTGTAAAGTCAAAAACTATTTTTGGAAATTGAAAAAAACCGACTTATTATGACCGATAAATCGTGTGTTTTCCCAGAAAATTCCCGATATCTAGGGCAGCAGCATGCATGCAAAAGCATCTCGGTATTGAATTATAGAACATTTTACCCACAGACATATTGTCTGTGATTTTACCATATTTTTTATATTAGTGACGGTCGAGGCAGCCCCGGATCTAGGGGGGGGGGGGGGGGGGGGGGGGCAAGCCGGGGCCTGTTCCCCGGGCGGCAAGTTCCGAGGGGGGCCAAATTCACACTAGACAGACGAATGGACAACTCATCATTAGGTACTTGACTTTGACCACGGAATAAATAATAGTACAAGTATAGAAATTTTATGGCCATATCAACTCGACCGATACTCAGAGCGCGCAGTGAGACGTGCTGCACGAACTTTCTATTTGAGAGTATGGACCAGCGGGTTCAAGTAGATGCAATATACACAGATTTCTGTAAGGCCTTCGATAAAGTGGACCATGCCATACTTTTAAGGAAGCTAGCTTACAACGGTATTCGAGGGGACCTTTTGCGTTGGTTTTGATCTTACGTGCTGAAAAGGACTCAAAGGGTTGTAATTAATGGCTACACATCAGACAACATATTAGTAACATCTGGTGTGCCTCAAGGCTCCATATTAGGACTTTTATTATTTGTTCTTTTCATTAATGACCTCGACCAATGCATCAGGAATAGTAAATTTCTTTTGTACGCCGATGACTTAAAGATATTCAAGCAGATAAAGAAGATTTCTGACTGTCATGAGCTCCAGCAAAATCTTGATCGATTTGCTGAGTATTGCGCTGCCAATAAACTGTACCTAAGCACGGGGAAATGTAAGTCCATAACCTTCACAAAGAAAAGAGATAGAATACCATTTACATATTTTATGGGCAACTTACCCTTACAAAAAGTTAAAATCATTCGTGACCTAGGTGTTCTTTTGGATTCTGAATTACACTTAGATGATCATATTAATAACATTGTTGGAAAGGCTTATCAGATGTATGGATTTGTTATGCGCACATGTGGGGAATTTAAAAGACCAATTACATGTTTATATTTATACAAAAGTTTAATTCGTTGTCAGCTGGACTATATAGTATCTTATGGCTGCACGTCGACTGCGGACGTCATCCTCGCGTCTACGCGTGCCTGTATAGGTCCCACAGCGGTAACATCGGAACTGACCAACTCATCGAGACCGTCCAAACAGCGACAGACTCCCTTCTCCAACGGATCCCCTCGGCCGAGATTGTGGTATTGGGAGACTTCAATGCCCACCACGTCGAATGGCTTGGTTCACGCACAACTGACCACGCGGGTAGAGTCGTTCATGACTTCGCTTTGGCCTACAGTCTGTCCCAATTGGTAACCGAGCCAACACGGGTTCCAGATGTGGAGGGCCATGCACCTTCTTTATTGGACCTTCTGCTGACCTCGCACCCAGACGGCTATCAAGTTTCTGTTGATGCACCACTAGGCTCATCAGACCACTGTCTGATTCGCAGCACTGTGCCTCTCACAGAAACTTCAAAACCGCAACCAGCGGCTAGCCGTCGAGTCTGGCATTATAGGTCAGCGGACTGGGATGGGATGCAAAGCTTCTTTGCGTCCTACCCGTGGTGGCGAGTTTGCTTCTCGCTGGATGATCCTGATGTCGCCGCTGACTCTGTCGTTGATGTGATACTGCAGGGAATGGAACTTTTCATTCCAAACTCTGTGGTTCCCATTGGTGGCAAGTCCCAACCATGGTTTGGTCGTTGCTGCAAAATGGCGTCTCGCCAAAAGCGACAGCATTACCAAGCCTGGGCTAATGCGGTGTCATCAAAGGATCCAAACACCAGTGCGCTCAGAAAGAAGTACAACTTTGCCGCCAGATCCTTTAAGAAGGACATTGCCAAGGCGAAGTCATCATTCATAGGTAGAATTGGCGAGAGGCTAGTGCGTCTTCCTTCGGGGACGCGTACGTTCTGGTCTCTCGCCAAAGCTATCTTAGGGAATTTTTGTCAGCCGTCCCTTCCACCATTGCACAAGACCGATGACTGCCTGGCCTATACTGCAAAGGAGAAAGCCGATCTCTTGGGCTCTCTTTTCGCATCAAACTCGACCTTGGACGATGGGGAAAACTCTCCACCAACCATACCGCATTGCGCTTGTACAATGCCAAACGTTCAGTTCCTGCAAAGGTCAGTTCGTAAGGCTCTTTTTTCCCTTGATATCCATAAGGCGAGTGGGCCTGATGCAGTTCCACCCATTGTGCTTCGGACGTGTGCTCCTGAATTGGCACCAGTTCTAACGCGCCTTTTCCAGCTCTCTTACACCACTGGCGTCTCGAGCTCTTGGAAGACAGCCCTTGTCCACCCGATTCCAAAAAAAGGCGATCGCTCAGATCCGTCTAACTACAGGCCAATAGCTATTACCACTTTACTTTCCAAAGTAATGGAGTCCATTATAAACCGCCAGCTCTTAAGGTACCTAGAAGAGAACCAGCTACTAAGTGATCGCCAGTATGGTTTTCGTCGCGGTCGATCGGCTGGTGATCTTTTAGTGTACCTTACTCACCGATGGGCGGAGGCAGTCGAGAGTAAAGGGGAGGCACTGGCAGTTAGCTTGGACGTAGCGAAAGCTTTTGACAGGGTTTGGCACAGGGCTCTTTTCTCTAAACTTCCATCATACGGGCTTCCTGAGAAATTGTGTTCATGGGTTGCCAGCTTTCTTACTGGGCGTAGCATCAGAGTCGCAGTCGACGGTTCGTGCTCCGACATGAAGCCCGTGAATGCTGGAGTCCCGCAGGGGTGTGTGTTGTCCCCTACTTTGTTTCTTCTGCATATCAATGACATGCTGCATAACAACAGCATTCATTGCTATGCGGATGACAGTACTGGGGATACGCTCTACACCGGGCGAGCTAATATTTCTCTGGAAAGCGTCATCGAGAGCCGGAATAATTTTGTGACTGACACCGATAACATGTTAAGTCATATCTCGGATTGGGGCCGACATAACCTAGTCCACTTTAACCCCTCCAAAACACAAGTTTGCGCATTTACCGCGAAAAAACATCCCTTCGTCGTACCTCTGAACTTTGAGGGAGCTCCCTTTGATATCAATCCGATTATTGGAATCCTTGGCGTCGATATTTCGAGTGACGTTCAGTTTCGTGGTCATTTGGAAGGTAAAGCTAAATTAGCTTCGAAAAAGCTGGGTGTGCTTAATAGAGCGGGTCAGTATTTCACGCCGGCCCACCGTTTACAACTGTATAAAGCACAGGTCAGGCCGCATATGGAATACTGCTCCCATCTCTGGGCTGGAGCACCCCAATACCAACTCCTTCCATTTGACCGCATTCAACGCAGAGCTGCTCGAATTGTCGGCGACGTGGTTATTTCAGGTCGGCTCGATCCACTGGCTCTTCGGAGAGACGTTGCGTCTCTCTGTATATTGTACCGTATATATCATGGGGAGTGTTCTGAGGAATTGTTCGGCTTGATCCCTGCCGCTAATTTCCTTCACCGCACTACACGCAATCGACTGTCATTCCATCCACATCACCTTGATGGATGGCGGTCTACTACTGTGCGTTTTTCAAGAAATTTCTTGCCTCGAACTACAGTGTTGTGGAACCAGCTCTCGGCGGCGGTATTTCCGGACCGTTACGACTTAGGGATCTTCAAGAAACGAGCCTATTCCTTCCTTAAAGGCCGGCAACGCGCCTGCGATTCCTCTGGTTTTGCGGGTGTCCATGGGCGGCGGTGATTACTTTCCATCAGGTGACCCGCTTGCTCGTTTGCCTCCTTCTGCTATAAAAAAAAAAGAAAAGGAACGCATAACGGGTCTTGCAATCTTAGCGATAGAAAATCAAATTGCCCACGCGTTAAATTATGACAAGGCCACAGATTTATTTGCTGAACAAAAAGCTCGAAGAGCAAAATTGTAATTTCCATCCACAAATGCAATACTTAACTAATATATTTGATTTTTATTTTTATTGTACATATTTTTATGTGAAATCCTATCCTGTGCTGTTTACAAAATAAATATCCCACAAATTCATTCATCGTCTACCTGCTATTTGGGGAAAATATTTTTATTTTGGCGTAAACTACCGGTACCGACTTTAATACGCCATTTATTTAATAGCATCTCGCTCGACTGTAATTTTTGCGTAAAATGCCCATTTTCGTATTTTGTAGTAATTTTGCAGTTGTATTTATCGTTTTTATCGGCCTAGGATAATAAATTCATTTTAAAATCTTTATTCCTCATAAAGTAACAATTATTATTGTTCTATAAATTTTGCTCAATAGTATTATCGTAGATATGAGGAATTCACAGTTAACTTAAAGCGATTTTCGAAGTTTTTTGGTTTAGAATAAGTTTTCTTTTTCTATTAAAATGATAAAATCAATGATATCTAAAAATTCCGAGGCCGCTACGAACTATACGACTATGGAGATAACATTCTTTTTTTTAAATTTTATTTGTAAAACAGTTGTTGAATCTATTAGTTTAAAAAAGTGCCTTTGCGCATTTTATGAAAATCTTTCTTTGCAATTTTGGGCTTAATTAAAAACCATTTTTGTAAATTTTGCTTAACTTTTTAATTAAAATGATAAGCAAAATTTACAAAAAGCGAGGCCGCTACGAACTATGCCAATAGCTATTCTACACTTTTCAATAAATCAAAATTGTTAAAGTGTTTTTGTTTCTGAGATCAAGAACGCCATAATTGGCCATTTTACGCAAAAATCACAGTCGAGATGTATTAAAATAGCACAGAATAATAAATGTAATAGGCCTCTTAACACAGAAAGAACAGCGATGGAGGCATTATTTCCGAAAGGCCTCTATGTAGGCTATGTTCAAATGTCAATCAATCAATTAGTGGACGATAGCTGAAATTATATACTTAGATGATAAATAAAGGTAAAAATAAATATATGTAGGCGGGGGCGGTATTATTCAGTTTTTGCCCCGCCTAAAAAAAATTGAAGATCAGGGGCTGGCTGTAGAGGTGCCCTTAGCCGCGAGTTTGCGCGGGGGCGCCTGTCGCGTGATAGCTCAAAAGACGCGGAATTCGAAGGGTTTTAAGATGATCTAAATATATTTTGGAAAAGTTTGTTATGAAAAAATATTTATTTTTTTGGATCTGAAAAAAAATTAAAATTATCGAAAGAAAAATTACGCGTTCTTACTGAAAATTTGCATTCGATAATCTATAATAAGTAGGTACGTACCCAATAAATATATAACAAGGCATTCACACCCACCTTGGTACAGCGCGGAACTGAAAAAAGTTTTAAGAGAAAAACATAAATGCCACCGGAAGTTTAAGATGTATGGTAGACAAGACAGATTATGAATCCTTCTCATATCATAGGAAAAAAGCTAAAGAGCTTGAGAGTACTGCTATAATAAATACATAGCCCGAGTAGAGGACTCCATAACTGACAATCCCAAAATGTTCTGGAACTACGTATATTCTTCTAAAAATGCAAAGGGCTCTTATCCTGCTACAATGTATTACGGGGATACCAAAGCTGAGTCTGGGGTGGGCATCTGTGATCTGTTTGCTACCTACTTTCAAACGACCTTCCAATTGTCATCTAACGTAACAGCTGTTCACTCGCAGACATATAATTATATGTCTGTGTGTTCACTGCCGAGTGACTATAATCCCATGATGCTTATTGATAAGATACTAGTTGATCCTGCACAGGTTCTGTGGTAGATACGAGTAAGGGCGCGGGTCCAGACCTAGTGCATCCTCTCTTCATAGTTCATTGTGCGCTGCAAGTTTAGTAGGGCCCTTGTGCCTGCTCTTCAATAAATCATTTCACAAAGGGGTAATGCCAGATATATGGAAAAACGCGTTTATTACTCCCGTCCACAAAAAGGGCAAAAAAGCCAACATTTAGCATTACCGGCCAATCTCGAAGCTATGCATATTTTCAAAGGTACTTGAGAAAATAGTTCACGAACAACTTTTTGCAGCTATCAATCCACTATTAGCACCTACTCAGCACGGCTTTGTAAGGAAGCGTTCTACTACTTCAAATCTAATCTTATTTAACGAATATTTAACACATAACATGGAAGCGGGTAAACAAATACACACCATCTTCACGGACTACTGCAAATGTTTCGACCGTAT
Organism: Scoparia ambigualis; assembly: GCA_963921215.1. NCBI lineage: Eukaryota > Metazoa > Arthropoda > Insecta > Lepidoptera > Crambidae > Scoparia > Scoparia ambigualis. The sequence continues at coordinate 13,255,757 of OY992504.1, forward strand.
AGATCATTCCCTTCTGCTACAAAAACATTACTCGGCAGGAGTTCACGGTGATCTGTTGCGGTGGTTCACCTCATATATTCGCAATAGATCTCAGTCAGTCGCTATCAATGGTCACACATCTGGGTGGAACGTGGTACCTTCAGGAGTACCGCAGGGCTCTATATTGGGACCGCTTTTATTTGTTATATTTATAAACAACGTATCGGCATGCTTCAAACACTCAAAAATTTTATTATTTCCGGATGACATGAAAATTTTCAAGGAAATCACAAACACATCCGATGGCTTATGCTGCAGGAAGACTTGTACAGATTCGAGGGTTATTGTTATACTAATAGACTCGACCTCAATACGTCTAAGTGTTTCTCTATGATCTTCTCCTGAAAACGCGAGGATATTAACTACAATTATCATCTAGGTGGTCAACCCCTCGCCAAGATCGATCATATGAGAGATCTTGGTTTGCTTCAAGACTCCAAGATACTATATGACCAACACGTTGAACATATAGTAAAAAAAAGCTTCAAAGGCACTTAGTTTCTTGATGAGATCTTGCTCTCAATTAAAAAAAGCTAAAACCATAAAAGTTTTGTACTGTTCTCTTGTGCGACGTATCCTGGAGTACGGTTCGCAGGTCTGGAATCCACGGTACTCTGCATACATCGACCGTCTAGAGTTCATACAAAAAAGGTTCAGAAAATATTTAGAATTTAAAACCGGAGTTCATGACAATCCCAAGTAACACAGACGTGCTGAATAAAGATTGATTAAGAACACTCATCAAGAGCATAAGCTGAATACTAAGCTGAATAACGCCTGAGTACCGTCTATTCAGCTGTTATTCAAGCAAAAAGGGCCCCAATTTTGAATGCTTAACGCTGAATAACATCTGAGTAACAATTGAGTAGGAGCTTAATAATGTTTCAATTAGCTTAATAACTTTTGAATAACTGCACACATTGCTTTTATAAAGCTTTTACAACTCAGTTATTCAGCTACGTCGAATTGGTTAGAGTATTCAGAATTTATTAAGCATTTAATTTATTGTTGACATTTATGCAAGCAATATTCATAGAAATTGGGAAAAGAAGAAATAAATTGGGTTCAATAGTTTAATGTCGATACCTTTATTTGACATGACGTGAACTTTGAGTTATTCGGTAAGTAAATTTTAATTTACAAGTTAGCGGTCTGCTACATGTTAATTATTAGTGCGCAAGTAATTTTGTCGTGAATAGTATTGTTTGGTTTTCATTTTTATGACGCGCCTCGCTAATAATCAAGATAATTAGTTGTAAATAGTATTTTCATACATACATTCTAGGTCTGACAAAAGTACTTGTGATGAATTATCTAATTCAAGCAATTTTATCCAACAAAATAACATGACTTGAGTTGGAAATGTTGTAGTTGTAAGATTAATAAGCATTTTGGTGATCTCGTAAATTCCTTGTAAGAATTAATTACAAAGATTTCAATGGCGATCGATGTTTTGTTTTATAATGCTGAATAAAAGTGCACACATGTTTTGTTACTAAACTATAATTTGAAAAAGAGTAGTCTCTTTACACTTACTTATGAATAACATTTATATAGTTGACCACATTTCTCTTCTATATTAGTTACTCACATTTTTAGGGTTCTCTACTCGAACGAACAAAAACCTTTTATAATGTGTAACTTTCCCATCAGGCTTTCACTAAATTGATTACTTACATTTAAAATCACAGCATCTTTGTTATTTTTTTTCGTCAAAAAGACTATTTATTATATTAATAGTATCTATTATACTTAAAAAAAATTGCAGGTTTCGTGTGTGTGCACTGGGCCCTAGTTTATTTAATCTTTATTGCACAACAATAGGATGTACAAATGGCGGACTTATTTTTATATTATTAATTATAATTTATATTTCGTTTCAGAAAAATGACGTTTAAAATAATTTCAACACGTTGTAAGGGTCATTCAGATTTGTGTACTATGCCGACCCAATGGAAGAACAAATAACAACTTCGATGGGCAAGATATAATGCGGATTTATTAATTAAGTAAAGACAGCAGTGTCTAACCTCGCGCAGATTGGCTTACGATGAAACAAACAAACAACGCAAATAAAACATTTTATCGCAACGTTAATTTTATTTTCTTGTATTGCGATACCTTCTGCTAATAAAATAACCATTTCAGAAATGAAATTTTCTGTAAGTATACTTAGATTTTTATATCTTTCGGTTTTCCAATCCCAAAATCTGTTATATTTTTTTTGAGGACGGAACCCTTATCATTAAAGGGAAAAGTTTCAGTTTTGTTTAAACTATTTTCACAAATCCTGTCATGATCATTACTGCTGATGACTCTTGGACAATTACTACTGGTGATATTTAAATATTCTTTTAACAATTTTCTTTCGATATGACCGGTTCTTTACGCTTTTGCCACGACTTTTGATCCATGATTTAAACAACGCATAAAATAAATACGTACAATAATATTCTAATTGCTGGTATTAAGCTATGGGCGCTACATCAATACAAATGTGGTCTTTAATTTGAATAAGTTAGTTGAAACTCTTTATTGTACTGAAATAAGCTTATTAAAAACACAAATAATATTGTTTATTCAGCAGCTGAATAATTAGTAAAACATAGAATCTTATACAGTTTAAAGATAAAGTAAAAACAATTATTCAGTATCAAGCTGAATACCAGAATTATGTAAACAATATTATTCAAAAGGTGATACTTTATTCAGCAATTAGCTGTTTCAAACGCTACAAGCTTAGTACTGCTTTAATAATAGCAGTATAGATTATTGTTAATCAGATAAATGCTGCCGAAGGCACTGTTTTTTAGATTTAAGCCACCTGGAATGCGTAATGCTTAATAACGTCTGTCTAATAATCTTACGGAGATTGGTTATTAAGCGTAAAGAAGGAAAGGACAGAAATACAGAATTTATTAAGCGATAAGTATTTTAAGGGTACGTACTCAACCTTATTCAGTATATGGCTATTCCCAAAGCTCTTACACAAACCATATTCATCTTTGAACTGTTAAAAGTTCTAAGTGTGTACTGTTATCTTGCTTATGTGTTACTTGGGATACATATGTTGAGCGGTGTGCGAGACACCATATTTGCTACCTCATAAGATCCGCAGAGACATCGCTGACGTAATGTAGGTACCTGTCCAAAATATTAAAGAGTGATGTTGACTCGGCTGAACTGTTGAATGGGATCACGCTCATTGTGCCTCGCAATTTCACCACTCGCAAAAAGTTAAGGCTACACATTTCACCAGCACGTACGAATTATCGACAGAATAGCTACCTGATTCGTACTTGTGTTGTCGTTTGTATAACTCAGTAAGCGATGACACTGACATAGATTTATTTTGTTTAAGTATTTTTTTTTATTTTTTATACTAAGCCCGGCAAATGACCCCACTCCACCTGATGTTAAGTGGAAATGAGGTCCAGGCGCGAGGACAACTGGTGCAGCGTAAGAGACGTAGCATCAGTCATCCTCACTCTGCCGGCCCACAAAGTGCTTCTTCACGCCTCGTTTGAAGGACCCTATGTCATAGGTAGGAGGGAATACGTGTGCTGGTAGACTATTCCATCTTTTGGAAGTGCGGCAAAGAAACGAGTCACCAAATTTCTTTGTGCGTGATGGAATGTTAGAGACTGTAAATTGGTGACTCCGGAGAGCAGCACGCGTACGTACTCCTATGGAGGAAGGGAGAAGGAGGGATGAGGTCAAAGAGTTCTTCAGAGCACTCGCCATGGTATAAACGGTAAAAGACGCTGAGTGACGCAATATCTCTACGCAATTGCAAAGGCTCGAGAGTTTTAGTGACCTCCGCACTGCCGATAATGCGCACAGCGCGGCGCTGCAATCTGTCCAAGGCATCGAGAAGGTACTTTGCGGAGCCGTCCCAAAGGTGAGAGCAATACTCCACGCAAGACCGCACCTGTGTCTTGTATAATAGACACAACTGATCAGGCGTGAAGAATCGCCGCACCTTGTTCAGGACACCGAGTTTACGTGAGGCATTTTTAATCACGGTTTCGATGTAGTCCTTTTGGTTCAGATCGCAGCGGATATCCATACCGAGCATGTTAATACTGCACTGCAGGCCTAGAGATGTACCCTGAAGAGAGGGAAGGGGAAGGAATGGCGACTTTTTCGCTGTGAACGCGCACAACTGTGTTTTCTTGGCATTGAACTCCACCAGATTATCGCCAGATTATTATTTAGAAATGAGGTCCAACACCCGATCGAGCTCAATGACAAGATTTGCTCGCTTCATTTCGGTGTCTACCCGCCCAGCCGTTGGGTGCCCGTTATATCCCCCATGCACTGTGCTATCATCTGCATAGCAATGAATGTTTCCAAGAGTGTCATTGATATGCAGAAGGAACAGCGTGGGGGATAGAACGGAGCCTTGGGGAACACCAGCGTTCACTGACATGAACCGCGAAGCGCATCCATCCGAAAGGACACGGATTCAACGCTCATGCAGGAAGCTAGCTATCCAGGTACAGAACTGAGCGGGCAAACCGTATGTCGGGAGCTTGGAGAGAAGAGCCTTGTGCCAGACCCGATCAAAAGCCTTGGCTATGTCAAGGCTAACTGCCAGTGACTCGCCACGCTTGTCAATAGCCTCACCCCAGAGATGTGTGACGTACGCTAGAAGATCACCCGTTGACCGTTTTGGCCGAAACCCATATTGACGATCGTGAATTAGGGAGTGATCTTCTAGGTATCGAATAAGCTGTTTGTTCAATATTCGTTTTAGAATCTTACACAACACTGAAGTTACGGCTATAGGGCGGTAATTAGTCGGATCTGACCGATCTCCTTTTTTAGGGATCGGTTGCACATAAGCTTCTCTCCAAGATTCCGGCACACAACCCGAAGAGAGCGAGATACGGTACAGACGCGTTAACACAGGGGACAACTCCGCTGCACACATTTTCAGAACTATTGCTGGGATGCCATCAGGACCGTTAGCTTTCCGGACATCGATTGACTGCAGCTCCGCACGGACATCACACTGCCTGATTTTAATATCAGACATTGTGTGGCCACAGTGAGGAACTGAGGGTGGCTGTGCATCACAGTCATCGATCCGGGAGTTAGCCGCAAAGAGTTTGGCCAGGAGATCAACCTTTTCCTGCGGCTTGTGAGCTAAAGTTCCGTCAAGACATCTCAGTGGTGGCAGCGAGGGTTGGCAGAAGTTGGATTGCACGGCTTTGGCCAGACGCCAGTAGCTACGGCTGCCCGTAGGATGCGTCAGGAGTTCTTGGCCTACTCGTGCAACGCGCTGGGCATCCGCTCTAATGTAGGCCCTCTTACACGACTTGGTGGCATTATTATAGGCTGCAGTAGTAGGGATTCGAGAGTTCTGGCTCACTCAAAACTGGTCTTCTTCTGGCCCTCGCTCGGCTAGTTCAATTCGTTCCAAAACTAAAAAAAAAAAAAGTAAAGAAAAAATAGAAAACCCCCCATTTGAATCGATTGCGCTGGGTCCCAGAGCGATATCTTTAACCGTTTCCGAGATACAATCTTCGAGCGTTAGCTCTCAGTTGATTTACTAATGAATCGTTAATGACTCGCCGGTCTTAATCACACAATTCCCGATGTACCTCATTATATCGATTCTGATGCACCTCATTATCTAATGACGTACCGTCACTGTAGTCTTGTCCAGTTACTAATATGCGATTGTATTTTATCGATTCTTCAGGAAAGCGCTTTGTCTTCATCCCACCTGATGTTAAGGTCATCCCTTAGTAAGACCAAAGTGGAGGCACACTTCACCTGGAATCCTCTAAAAAACTACTAAGGCACTGGTGGCAACAGACTTAAATAAGATAAAATGATAAAACGGATTTTTTCAAGTTCTACCTACCAAACCGAGTACACACATGTGCAACCCCTGCTGGGAATTGAACCCGTAACCCTGACTCTGAGACCGGGGTGGTCCTAACCACTTAACCACAGAGGCGGTAAGTGAGTTAATTGTAATCATGGACATTCTGTATGCGTGAAATCTTCTTCATGGACCATCTCTCGTGATATATTTTTGCTGTTATAATACACCCATACTTACTAACTTTCTGATAAGAGTAGGTATATCTTAATAACTTTGTTCATTATAATTAGGTAAACTCTATTAACTTGTACTTTGAAACTAGTTTATCTGCTCGTTTAAATTAAAATAACTACCGAACTTGTTTCTTCGTGATTGAGAAACACACATTGTTCATTAAAATTAGATTTAAATTACAGTTCAAATAATCATTACATTAACTATCTTGTCTTGTTAAACAACATCGAGTTAGATATCTTAAGTAGAGTAAGTTCAAATAGTCATTACTTACTAAAATTGGTATAAAACGAACTGATTTTATCTATTTTCGATACTCGTGGATAGGAACCTCATACAGTTACAACTACTACAAGTGCTCCGTTCTGTATTCATCACAAGTACCATGGATGTAAGTAAAACGTTTTTATTTTCTGAGTGAATATTCTGATTTATTCGGACTTCTGACTAACGTATTATGATGTGTATAAAACTGATGTGTTACAGATTGCTTGTTCTACATTCAATGAAGACGATGTGGTGTTCCAAGAAAACACATATTGTAAAAACTATTTACTAAAATAAGGACACTGGCTGTTTTTTATAGTGTTGTCATGTAAGTATTTGAATGTTGATAGACTCTTATTTTGACACACTGTTGTCACAAACTTTTGCTACGACTGTTCATCTCTGTCTATTAAAATATATATTTATTTCCACCAATCTGCGTTTTTACTGCAGGTTATGGGCCCAGGCCTTTAACCTTACAGGTCAAAAGTATCTCACGCAAAAATGAGTGAGCCACCTACAGCTGAAGATCGCCCTCGAGCGCAGGGTGATATCCGTTATGCCTCTGTTCCTGCTCAAGCTGGACCAGCGGTCATTGCCAGCGGTGTGCCACCTATCCCAAAGTTGGAAGGACGTTCCAATTACGGGTCCTGGAGTTTCGGAATGAAAATGTTCCTGGTCGATTGTGGCTTATGGAAGTGCGTCGAATCACCAGAAATATTTGCAGCGGAGAGACAAGACTATAAAAGGTTGGATGAACAGACTAGAGCGAAAATCTGTCTAAGCGTAGCTCCACGTATCTACTCAACGGTCAAGTCTGCAAAGACAGCAAAACAAACGTGGACTAAACTGCAGTGCCAGTATGCCGACGGAGGTCTCGACCGAAAACTAACTTTGCTCAGGCAGTTATTCAACACGAAGATGACAAACTTTGGTGACATGGAAAGCTATGTTAACTACATCAGGGATTTACAAGAGAAGTTACTGGAGATAGATGCTGGGTTGAGTGATGAGTTTGTGGGCGTGATAATGTTAACGGGATTAACAGAAGAATACAAACCCTTGATTATGGCGATAGAAAATTCCGGTGTTGATATTTCTTCCGACTCAGTGGCCACGCGCCTTCTGAAAGAAGATCTGAAATTTCACCGCGAAGAATCTTCCCCCTGTTCCCCTAGTGCATTAGTTTCGGCCTCCAACTCTAGCACCAAATCAGTAAAGTGTAAATTTTGTAATAAGTTTGGGCATGTAATTTCAAATTGTAGAAAAAGAAAACAACATAAAAATTCAAACATTGTTTCAAAAACTATTATTACATCAGATATAACACTTTCATCTTCTTTCACTCCATATCCCTCAGGTCATCAAAACAATCAAGATTGGCTTCTAGACTCGGGAGCAACTTCACACATGTGTCGCAATACCGACTGCTTCCAGAACTTGCATAAGAAGTTGAAACCAATCTTCGTTGCCAACAATGACCAGATTCTTTGTGAAGGATCAGGTACTGTGCGTTTGCCTCTAAGTAGCGATAATGATATGAGTACTATTTCAAATGTGCTCTATGTCCCTAAGTTAGCATCCAATTTAATGTCGGTGAGTTCTCTTGTACGTGACGGATTTGTGGTTTTATTTTCCCAGCGTGGTGCGACAATTTTGCAAAAGTAAACTGTAAAGTTTCCGGACAAATTGTCGCAACTGCATCCAATTTCAATAATTTGTACAAGCTTGACGTCTGCCACCAAGCTAATTTGACAAATTGTTTACAAACAGCGTTGCTATGGCACCGTCGCCTGGGACACTTGAATCACAAAGCTGTCAACGTCTTAAAAAATAAACAAGTGGGCATAGACTTTAAAGACAGATTATTCGAACCGTGTGTGTCTTGCATACGAGGTAAATTATCAAAGAGACCATTTATATCCTCTATGAAGGAGTCAAGTAATAAATTAGAGCTCATTCACACTGACGTTTGTGGACCGATGAGTACGCATTCCTTTGGAGGTGCTCTATATTTATTAACTTTTACCGACAACTTTTCACGAAAAACTTTCGGTTATCTTATAAAACATAAAAACGAAGTTTTTAATAAGTTTGTCGAATTTCGTAGTTTGGTTGAAAACCAAACAGGTCTCAAAATTAAAATACTCCGGTCAGATTGCGGTGGAGAATTTGTTAATCGACCAATGTCGAATTTTTTAAAAGATAATGGAATTATTCACCAAACTTCTGTACCATATAATCCACAGCAGAATGGATTATCGGAAAGAGTAAACCGTACTGTCATAGAAAAAGCGCGGTCAATGCTTGAAGATGCTGGTCTACCAAGAGCCTACTGGGGAGAAGCCGTAAGTTCAGCGATTTACCTCAAGAATCGTTCCCCCACTACAGCGCTCAACAACAGGATTCCCGAGGAAGTCTGGACTGGTACTAAGGTGAACCTTTCTCATCTTAGAGTTTTCGGTTGTGAAGCTCACGTGCTTATTGCAGAGGAAAAGCGCAAGAAACTTGACGCCAAGACACAAAAGTGTATATTTGTAGGGTACGCCGAACACTCAAAAGGTTATCGTTTAATCGATACTCGGAACCCGAAGAATGTTATTATTGCCCGAGACGTAATTTTCATTGAAAATAAGTCTCTGACAAGTCCTACGACAACTCCAAGTCAACTTTCTAACGATAGTCCCCCAAGAGTAACGACTCCATATGTTGTTGATATCTACGAATCCACTACTCCACATTCATCTTCATCCAATTCAAGTTCTCCGTTTATAGAAGATGTGACTCCCACGTCCACGCATGAATTACAGCCATCAGTTCCCATTCAAGATCAGTGTTCAGTTGAGGTTATACCTGCAGAGGTTCCAATCGTTACTGTTTCAGAACCACCGCCAGTGACACCACAACTCGAACCTGAACCAGCTGTTGTTACTTCCGAAGAAAGTGAGAGTCGATATCCTTCTAGAGAGCGTCGACCTCCAATTCGTTTTCCAGCGAATAATGGATCATCTCTCTATTTGGTTTCTTCTCATTCCGAACCGGAGACATATAAAGAAGCTTTGGAAGATGCTGGAAAAAATGAATGGATTAAAGCTATGAATGCTGAATATGATTGTCTCATAAAAAATAGAACGTGGACTTTAGTGGACAGACCTAACGATAGAAAAATAATAAAAAATAAATGGGTCTATAAAATAAAGAGGGACACTGATGGAAAAATAGTAAAGTACAAAGCTAGACTTGTAGCAAAAGGCTTCACACAAGTCTATGGCATGGACTACGGTGAAACTTTTTCACCAGTCGCAAGACTATCATCCATCCGAATCCTACTGGCTTTATCAGCTAAATTGAATTTAAAAGTTGACCACATGGATGTGGAGACTGCCTTCCTGAATGGCGAGTTGGAAGAGGAAATCTTCATGGAGCAACCTGAAGGTTATGCTCCTGAAGACAAAAATAAAGTGTGTCTTCTTAAAAAGTCACTATATGGCTTAAAACAGGCTCCGAGGCAATGGAACCTAAAAGTTCGTGAAGCCATGGCGTGTCTCTCAATGACACAACTTGAGACTGAGCATTGTGTATACTTCAAGAGAAATAAAAGTGATCTTTTAATTGTCGCTGTATTCGTTGATGACTTTTTTCTTTTTAGCAACAATGAATATATGAAAAATGACTTCAAAAAGGAGCTACAGAAAAAGTTCATCGTTAAAGATTTAGGCCAATTAAAAGACTGTCTTGGAATGCGTGTAACACAAGCCGGAGGGACGTTTACACTTGACCAAACCAGTTACATAGAGAAACTAATACATAAATTTGGCATGAACGACGCCATTCCTGTCTCAACACCTCTTGAACCTGGACTCAAGCTGATTTTACCTGACAAAGAAGCCGAACGCCCAGATCTTCCATACCAGCAGCTCATCGGCTCCCTAATGTATGTTGCTATAGGCACGAGACCTGATATAGCTCATGCTGTGTCACTTCTCAGCCAATTCAACACACATTACGGGGAGGTGCACTGGCGAGCCGCTAAGCGGGTCGTTCGCTATCTTAAAGCGACAAAATCAATGGGTCTACGATTTCAAGACGACAAAACATCGAGCCTCAACATTGCGGGCTACGCGGATGCCGATTACGGGTCGTGTCTCGTAGATCGTCGGTCGTACACAGGGTACGTATTTACGTTCAGTGGAGCACCCATATCTTGGGAGTCCCGCAAACAGCGTACGGTTGCTCTCTCGACGACGGAAGCCGAATACATGTCACTGAGCGATGCATGTAAAGAGGCTATCTACATAAAGTCCATTGTAAATAATCTCATGAACACAGTCACACCCATAAAACTATTCTGTGATAATCAAAGTGCTCTAAAGCTATCTCACAGCAACAAAATGTCTTGTGTTTATAGTTTTAAGGTGTGTATAGTATTGTGTTTGTTAGTTTTATTTACTTAGATACATGGTGTCCTTATTACGGGAAGGTGTAAAAACTATTTACTAAAATAAGTATATATGTGCAGTAAAAACGCAGATTGGTGGAAATAAATATATATTTATTTCCACCAATCTGCGTTTTTACTGCACATATAAACATTATTATTACCCACAGTCGGACGACGATGAACTTCCATCGTTGCAGAAGAAAGAATCAATCGACGAATTCTTTGAACCACCAAAGAAGAAGCCGAGGACAATGAGATCTTCAACAGTTGGACGTTGTTCCGGGAGAGATTCGACATCTTACGTGTCAACCAACACCGACGACGGAGCAAGTGCAACACATCTCATTAAGATTGAGGTGTATGATTTGAAGAAGATTGAAAACATTGATTAATCGGACCATTGGAAGCATGCAGATGTTCGTGTGAAATATTACACAAAGTCTACCAATGACGATCATCATAAGAAAACTCGTCAGCTTATTTACAACATAACAAAGGGAATATCCAATTCTCCGAATTGTCGGAAATACTCTTACAGCAACAAAGATAAAAAGTAATACGCCTAAATCCATAGTACTTATTTGTGATTTTATAGAACGAAGCACTTTCTTATGTCATACAATAAATCAGATATTGGTTTGTGAGTATAAAATAAATATATTGTTAAATCATTTACTTGTTTTTATTTATTTCAAAGGTTTTAATGAAAATACCAAGTTAAATTTCAACATATTTAATAATAATTTCTCAAAAAAAAAATAGGTTACAGTTACATGTTATTGAATCAATAAAAAAGACTTAAATAATGTTTTATTAACACATCATTATTATGTATCTTTATTAAACATTTCAACAAAGTCACTAAGAGGCATACCTCTAAGCTTAAGATACAAATACACAAGACGTTATTCACCATAAAGAATAAGAAATATCGAATACAATATAACTTAAATTATATAAAATAGTTTTTTAAAATTTTATTTATCATAATTTATAATGACCCCATGCTAATGTGTCAGTGGAATTTGGTATAATATATCTCTTGGTATCATTGTAAGACAAACAAATTTTATTTATCTTATGAGTAAAAATGACATGTTTAATGGATCTAAAACGATACATTTCAGCAAGTTCTACATTTTTCATCTCATCTCTCGTGATATATTTTTGCTATTATAATACACCCATACTTACTAACTTTCTGATAAGAGTGTATCTTAATAACTTTGTTTATCTGCTCGTTAGCTACCGAACTTGTTTATTCGTGATTGAGAAACACATAATGATCTACCTAGTATAAAAACGACGAGCAGTGGTGCCTATGGTCTGTCATGTCAAATTCAACATAAATAGAAGATCGATCAAATATTAAAAGTTACTAGTTAGTAATCAATGCTCTGAGTCATAAACTTCTACTCGTCTAATTGCTTGAGAGTTAATAATAAATGGCTGGAACGAAATATGTCAGTGCTTTTTTTTCATCTTCAGTCGATAAAACTGATTTGAACTGCACTGAATATGATGAAGAGTTAAATGAAATCTGTGATATAGTAGAAACTACTGAAAGTAAAGAACGAAATATTTTTGACTCATATTTCGATGAATCATTAGTGAAACTCAGTGAAGAAATTGAAAAGAAGTAAGTATTATTTTTAATATTTAAAAAAAAAATATGTTGTTGATTTTTTGTTAGTTCTAATATTTTTATTTATGTTTACAGCGTTAACATACAAATTGGGAGAGGATTAAAACGGCAAACTGAGAATAGCATTCAAAACAATGAGAAAAGACGACGTATTAATGAACCATCAACATCTAGAGGAGCTGAAGATGATTCGACTGCAGATAATAGCGAGATGATGATGTGTTCAGTTTGCAATATTTCCGTTAAAAAAAGGTATTTATCCAATCACTATAAAAGTAAGAATCACAAAAATAATGTGTTTCGTTCCCATGATAATTTACCAAATGTAAGGTTAATTGAAACTGCTTTTGGCAAAAGAGTTCATACATACAGAATAACTTCTTTAGCGGACTCAAAAGATTTGGAAACGGTTGATACATTTTTTAATTCAATAATTGATGATTTAAGGACTTTGATTCTTGATGATATAGTACAATTAAAAACGTTTAAAGTAAACTTTATACTGTGTGCCAACTTCGTGCACCAAAATAAAAATGTACAAAACGTTTTTGACTTCCAAACTCAGAACTATATTCTCAATGAATCCGAAGACATCAATATACTTTTTAATTCAATAAAAGAAGTATTAGCTAATAAAGTCAGTGAGTTTGAGAAAAAAGATAGTGGATGGAGTCTTACGGACCTAATTAGTTTAGATATGAATATTAATAAATTCAATCCACTGCGGGGATCATCTTTTATTGAATTATCTTATTAGATATTAGGACTAAAAAAGCAGTCATCAATGTTAAAAACGCAGATGTGCAGTGTTGTAAATGGGCTTTACTCTCAGCTTTGTATCCTGTATCAAAAAACCCCGATCGTGTAAACGAGTATTGGAAATTGGAAAACAAGTTAAATTTTAATGGGATTTCGTTTCCAGTAAAATTAACTGATATTTACAGAGTTGAGCGCTTAAACAATATAAGCATTAACGTTTTTGGTTTAGAATATAACTCTGAGACTAAAACTCATCATGTTATTGGCCCCCTGTACTTCACAAAGTCTCGCAAATCAACACTTATAAATTTACTATACGTCAACAGTGGTAGTAACGGACATTATTGCTATATTAAAAATTTATCACGATTAGTGAGTAAGCAGATCACTAAACGAAATGGCGCGGTTCACATTTGTGATGGTTGTCTGCTTTATTTTCCTACAAGCAATGCGGTAGATAACCACCAAAAACATGATTGTGCTCATATTAGTACAATAATACCAAGTCCAAGTATGTTTAGAAAAAACTGGTTCAATGAAAATGTTTCTAATGATAGGTTATATTTTGATAAATTTGAAAAGAAAAAGAGGGTTCCTTTTAATATTTACGCTGACTTCGAATCGTTTTTAAAACCTATTGCCTCTTGTTCTGGTGATCCTAACAAATCATCAACCATTAATGTTCAGAGACATGACGTGTACAGTTTCGGTTATTATATTAAGTGTTCATATGATAGTAATCTCTCTAAATATGTTAGTTATAGCGGAGAAAACTGTGCTCATGTATTTATGAATAAGCTCCAAGAAGATTTAAAAATTATATGTAGTAAATATAGTTTTCAAACTGCTCCTCTCCCTCTTACGAATGAAAATAAAAAATATATAGAAGAAACCAAAGTATGTTACATTTGTAAAAAAGATTTATATGAGCAATTTATTGACTACAACTGGCAGACGGGAGCGTTTATAGGTGTTTCACATGAAATATGTAGTAAAAAGTTTCATAAAATAGACTTTGTACCAGTAGTATTACATAATCTAAGTAATTACGATGCTCACTTTATTGTACACGCATTAAATTTTGCTGATGGTGAAGTACAAATAATCCCCCAAAACAAAGAAAAATATATTTCATTTTCTAAAATTCTTCACGTAAACGGTCAGCGTGTAAGTTTAAGGTTTATTGATTCTTTTAAATTTTTATCAAGTAGTTTAAATTCATTAGCTTCTAATCTTAATAATAATCAGTTTATAGAACTAAAAAATGAATTTCCGAATGTAAACGACTTTGAATTGCTGAAAAGAAAAGGTGTATATCCATATGAGTATATGAGTTCTTTCAGGTCATTAAAATCACCATCATTACCAAAAATTTATGACTTTTTTAATTCACTTACTGGGTCAACGATTTCTAACGAAGACTACGTTCACGCTCAAAGAGTGTGGTCTCATTTTAAATGTTGTAGTATGTCTGATTATTCTAATCTTTATTTAAAAACAGATGTTTTGCTTTTAAGTGATATATTCGAAAACTTTAGAAATGTTTGTTTAAAAACCTATGATTTAGATCCTGCTCATTATTACACTGCTCCTGGTTTAAGCTGGGACGCTATGTTAAAGTTTACCGAAGTCGAAATCGAGTTATTGACAGATTTTGATAAAATAGCCTTTATAAAAGCTGGTATCAGGGGTGGTGTGTCTCAATGTAGTAATCGTTACGCTAAAGCCAATAATCCTTATATGGATAATTATAAAGCAGATGATCCTATTTCTTTTCTAACATATTTGGATGCTAATAATTTGTATGGGTGGGCAATGTCTCAGTATTTACCTATTTCTCAATTTGAATGGGCGAGTGTTGATGTTAGTTTTAATGTTCCTATCACTTCAGAGTTTGGTTACATTTTAGAAGTAGATTTGGAATATCCTGATAGCCTTCATGATCATCATTCCGATTTACCATTATGTCCTGAAAATATTTGTATTGGTGGTTCTAAGGAACGAAAGCTGGTCCCAAATTTAAATAATAAGGAAAAATATATTTTACATTATAGAAATCTCTTACAAAGCTTAGAGTTGGGTTTAAAACTTACGAAAGTTCATAGAGTTCTGAAATTTAAACAAAGTGCCTGGTTAAAAAAATATATAGATTTAAACACGCAATTGCGTACGTTAGCAAAATCTGATTTTGAAAAAGATTTTTATAAGTTAATGAATAATTCAATTTTTGGAAAGACCATGGAAAATATTGAAAAAAGAGTAAACGTTAAACTATTGACTCACTGGGAAAATCGGGGTAAAAGAAAAGGTGCGTCAGATCTGATTGCCAAACCTGAATTTCATAGTTTGTCAGTTTTCTCTGAGAGTTTAGTAGCAGTCCAATTACAAAAGACTAAACTTTTTTACAATAAACCCATATTTTTAGGTTTTAGTATATTAGATTTATCAAAAACTTTAATGTATGATTTCCATTACAAATACATGAAGTGTAAATTTGAAAATTTAAAATTGTTGTATACGGACACTGACAGCTTAGTTTACCAAATTTTTTGTGCAGATTTTTATAAAGAAATTCTACCCGATATATGTAATTATTTTGACACATCGGATTACGCACGAAACAATATTTATGGTTTTCCTTTATTAAATAAGAAAAAATTAGGTTATTTTAAAGATGAACACAATGGCCATGT
Source organism: Scoparia ambigualis (assembly GCA_963921215.1). Classification (NCBI taxonomy): domain Eukaryota; kingdom Metazoa; phylum Arthropoda; class Insecta; order Lepidoptera; family Crambidae; genus Scoparia; species Scoparia ambigualis. Next base: position 13,271,674 of record OY992504.1, read on the forward strand.
TTTTTCTGAATTTGTTGGTTTACGCTCAAAAATGTATGCTATGCAAGTAGAGAATAAAACAATAACTAAAGCAAAAGGTGTAAACAAATGTGTAACTAGACAATTGAAATTACATAATTATAAAACTTGTTTGTTTAAAAAAAATGTAGAACTTGCTGAAATGTATCGTTTTAGATCCATTAAACATGTCATTTTTACTCATAAGATAAATAAAATTTGTTTGTCTTACAATGATACCAAGAGATATATTATACCAAATTCCACTGACACATTAGCATGGGGTCATTATAAATTATGATAAATAAAATTTTAAAAAACTATTTTATATAATTTAAGTTATATTGTATTCGATATTTCTTATTCTTTATGGTGAATAACGTCTTGTGTATTTGTATCTTAAGCTTAGAGGTATGCCTCTTAGTGACTTTGTTGAAATGTTTAATAAAGATACATAATAATGATGTGTTAATAAAACATTATTTAAGTCTTTTTTATTGATTCAATAACATGTAACTGTAACCTATTTTTTTTTTGAGAAATTATTATTAAATATGTTGAAATTTAACTTGGTATTTTCATTAAAACCTTTGAAATAAATAAAAACAAGTAAATGATTTAACAATATATTTATTTTATACTCACAAACCAATATCTGATTTATTGTATGACATAAGAAAGTGCTTCGTTCTATAAAATCACAAATAAGTACTATGGATTTAGGCGTATTACTTTTTATCTTTGTTGCTGTAAGAGTATTTCCGACAATTCGGAGAATTGGATATTCCCTTTGTTATGTTGTAAATAAGCTGACGAGTTTTCTTATGATGATCGTCATTGGTAGACTTTGTGTAATATTTCACACGAACATCTGCATGCTTCCAATGGTCCGATTGATCAATGTTTTCAATCTTCTTCAAATCATACACCTCAATCTTAATGAGATGTGTTGCACTTGCTCCGTCGTCGGTGTTGGTTGACACGTAAGATGTCGAATCTCTCCCGGAACAACGTCCAACTGTTGAAGATCTCATTGTCCTCGGCTTCTTCTTTGGTGGTTCAAAGAATTCGTCGATTGATTCTTTCTTCTGCAACGATGGAAGTTCATCGTCGTCCGACTGTGGGTAATAATAATGTTTATATGTGTTTTCTTGGAACACCACATCGTCTTCATTGAATGTAGAACAAGCAATCTGTAACAACCAGTACAATTTTGTCTTAGGTATCACATCAGTTTTATACACATCATAATACGTTAGTCAGAAGTCCGAATAAATCAGAATATTCACTCAGAAAATAAAAACGTTTTACTTACATCCATGGTACTTGTGATGAATACAGAACGGAGCACTTGTAGTAGTTGTAACTGTATGAGGTTCCTATCCACGAGTATCGAAAATAGATAAAATCAGTTCGTTTTATACCAATTTTAGTAAGTAATGACTATTTGAACTTACTCTACTTAAGATATCTAACTCGATGTTGTTTAACAAGACAAGATAGTTAATGTAATGATTATTTGAACTGTAATTTAAATCTAATTTTAATGAACAATGTGTGTTTTTCAATCACGAAGAAACAAGTTCGGTAGTTATTTTAATTTAAACGAGCAGATAAACTAGTTTCAAAGTACAAGTTAATAGAGTTTACCTAATTATAATGAACAAAGTTATTAAGATATACCTACTCTTATCAGAAAGTTAGTAAGTATGGGTGTATTATAACAGCAAAAATATATCACGAGAGATGGTCCATGAAGAAGATTTCACGCATACAGAATGTCCATGATTACAATTAACTCACTTACCGCCTCTGTGGTTAAGTGGTTAGGACCACCCCGGTCTCAGAGTCAGGGTCACGGGTTCGATTCCCAGCAGGGGTTGCACATGTGTGTACTCGGTTTGGTAGGTAGGACTTGAAAAAATCCGTTTTATCATTTTATCTTATTTAAGTCTGTTGCCACCAGTGCCTTAGTAGTTTTTTAGAGGATTCCAGGTGAAGTGTGCCTCCACTTTGGTCTTACTAAGGGATGACCTTAACATCAGGTGGGATGAAGACAAAGCGCTTTCCTGAAGAATCGATAAAATACAATCGCATATTAGTAACTGGACAAGACTACAGTGACGGTACGTCATTAGATGAGGTGCATCAGAATCGATATAATGAGGTACATCGGGAATTGTGTGATTAAGACCGGCGAGTCATTAACGATTCATTAGTAAATCAACTGAGAGCTAACGCTCGAAGATTGTATCTCGGAAACGGTTAAAGATATCGCTCTGGGACCCAGCGCAATCGATTCAAATGGGGGGGGTTTTCCTTTTTTTTTTTTTTTTTTTTTTTTAGTTTTGGAACGAATTGAACTAGCCGAGCGAGGGCCAGAAGAAGACCAGTTTTGAGTGAGAAAGAACTCTCGAATCCCTACTACCGGCTGCTTTTAGCGAGCGAGTTTCGGGATCCCCATGAGCTTTACCTCTGATCCAAGCGCGGTATGCCGTCTGTTTGCTCTCAACAGCGCTGGCACACTCGCGATTGAACCAGCGGTTGCGTCTGCTTTTGCTGATGACATAGGAGTGTGGAATATAGTATTCCATTCCTAATACTATCTCATCAGCAACGGCAGTGGCGCTAGCGGTCGGGTCCTTCCCACTAAAGCAGCGCTGCCTCCAAGGGACGGATGCAAAATACTCCCGCATACCGTCCCAGTCTGCCGACGCGTAGTGCCAAATCTGGCGTTTCGAAACCGCTCTTGGCGGGCGCGATGCCAAGGGCACTGTGCTGGATATTAAGCAGTGTTCCGAGGAACCTAAAGGATCTCGAATCTCCACCCAGTGTCCAGCTGGGCGACTCGTCAGCAGCAGAAGGTCGAGTAAGGAGGGTGCATGGCCAACTATGTCTGGGATCCTGGTGGGCTGGTTCACCAGTTGCGTCAGGTCATGCGTGAGAGCGAATGCGTGGGCAGTTCTACCAGCATGGTCTGTTTTGGAGGAACCTAACCACAACTCATGGTGGGAGTTGAAGTCCCCCAAAAACACGAGTTCCGCCGATGGAAACCGCTCCTGCGCATCATCTGCTACCCGACTAAGATGTTCAATTAGTCGAGTTGTCTCCATGTCGCCGTTATGGGATCGGTAGACGCAGACGAAGAAACGGCAATGAGAGCCTAAGTCGACGTGTACCACTAGGAGGGAGAAGGAAGGGTCCTCCAGACAGCGCAGACGGCGACAGCAAACATCCGTCCAAACGAATAAGCAAACTCCGGCTTTGGCTTTGAAGGATTCTTCAAGCACAAAGCCGGGATAGTTCAGGTAGGTGGTGTCAGCTGGGCGGATTATTTGCGTCTCCGTCAGGAACAACATTGCTGGCCGTGCCGTCTCAAGATGGTGGTGGACGGCATTGAGGTTTGCATGGAGTCCGCGGATGTTAGCGAACTCCACCTCAAACGGTAAGGTTGTGGTGGGGGTGTGCACCGCTGTAGTATCAGTTTTGTTGTTAGGCGCTGTCATTTTAGGAGTAGAAAGAGAGAGGCGTGAATCGAGAAAATGATGCCGCGATGCGAATGGTCAAAGTGTGGTGGCCTGTTTCCCCAGGAATTTTCCCACAGACGAGTATTATTAACCTGCCGAACGGAAGGGCCCCCGAACCCCCCCGGAAATGGCCGCCGGGACCCCACCTTCCGGTCACCAACCGGCACGACGGACCACCCCGAGATTATGCGTGGCATGGTGAGGCAGCCTCACGAGCTGGTTAGGCTCGCTTGGGCCCCTGTACTGTGCCACGGTCGGCCAGCGGGACAACCGTTTCTACGGGTCTCCCTGGTCGGCAGGTTAACGAAGTCCTCCTGGCACTGGTTTGACGGAAGCCTCCACAGACCAAATACATCGCAGCATCATCCTCTCGTTTTTGAGTTTTGAGGATGTTGCAGAGGTACCATCCTGGCTTGCGGACCTCGAGCTGGAAGATCGTCGACACTAAGGTCGAGGGTCTAACAGTTCGTAGAATCGTGTTAATGGATGGTGCCTCTACAGCATTTATCAAAGCAGAGGGCTACTGCCTTAATACGGGCATCGACAAGAGCGTCTTTAAGCTCCTGGAGGAGAGGCCTCCAGAAGCTTAAAGACGCTCTTGGAGAGAAAAGAGGAGTGACTGTGGGTGAGTGCTCCCAAAGCGCTCCAGTGGCGGTGGGGCAGCCGGAACATGGCGCACCCATCGCGGTAGCCGAGGATGTTGGAGAGGAGACCACACCAATGGAGTGTGGTGGGATCTCCTCGCCAAGATCCGAAGATGTCATGGGGGAGCTCGCCCTGGACGAGCTGCTTCTGGGAGGGTCGTCTCCGTTGGCCGGGGGCACGGCATCGGACGGCGAACTCACGGAAGACGGGCGATAACCTTTACAGAGGTAAGGTGCGTTCAGATTAACCTTCATCATTGTAAGGCTGTAACTGCCCTTCTGGCACGCCAGCTAAAAAGGAATATATTCGACATTGCCTTAATCCAGGAACCTTACCTTTACAGGGGCCAGATTAAAGGTTTAGGTGGAACCCCTGGTATAATATACTACAATTGTTCTACTAATGACATGAGGACTTGCGTTTATGTCAGAAACGACCTACACACAATGCCTCTAATGAAGTTCTGTTGCAGGGATCTGACCACTGTTAAGGTCCTTACGGGAGAAGGGGGTGCTAGGCGGACGGTAATTTTATCGTCAGCTTACCTCCCTTTCGAGAAGGCGGATCCAGTATCAAAGGAAATACGGGAACTGGTAACCTGCGCTGGCCAAGAAAACCAAGATGTCATCATCGGCTGCGACGCCAACGCCCATCATGTGATCTGGGGCAGCTCAGACACCAATGAGAGAGGGGAGAGACTGCTGGAGTATTTACTTACTTACTAACAAAGGAAATAAGGCTACCTTTTTCAATTCCCGGAGGGCGCAGGTGATTGATATAACTATTGCTAGTAACAGAGCGGTAAGTAACATCACAAACTGGCATGTATCGTACGAAGTATCCCTCTCCGATCACAACTACATATGCTTTAGGTACAGACTAGATAAGACCATAGGAACTGTGCGAAGGAAGAACCCAAGAAACACCAACTGGGAGGGCTTCAGGAAGGACTCAGGCGGGAACTAGATGGTTCATGCTGTAAACTTAACTCAGTTGTGGACATTGAGTTTGAAGCTGACAGACTCACAGAAGCACTGATGACGGCCTGGCAGAACAACTGCCTAGAAACAAAATCAGTGGCGGGGAGACAACCGTGGTGGACTCCAGAGGTGGCTCAGATTAGAAAAGAGACACGACAGGCGTTCAATGAAGCGAAGGCGAAGAACGACTTTAGCGATTACAATAAGGCTTTAACTCGCTACAGCAGTGCGGTTCGTAAAGCAAGAAGATCGGCTTGGAGGAAACATTGTGAACAGATACAGTCTGTTCCTGAAGCAATGAGACTAACCAAGGCAATCTCTACAACAAAGGCGATTCCACTGTCTACAGTAATGAGGGCAAATGGAACTTGAACAGGAAATGGTGAGAATACACTGAAGGTCATGTTTGATACCCACTTCCCTGGATCAAGCATCATTCAAGACGAACATGATCCAATCAGCTGGAAGGAGCAGCAAGTGAAGACTTCCAAGTATGATTGGATAATAGCTAAAAAGGTGGTGGATGAATCTAAGGTTAAATGGGCACTGGGGAGCTTTCAACCATATGTAGTATCCCAATACATAATATTGCATGCTTATATAACCAATGTATTTACGATATGGAGAGCAGAATAAATGAGTACGTCAAACGAGTCGCTTGTCTTTATTCCCGACGAACCCACATCTCTACATGGCGACTCTGCCACCGGAGACTGGGCTGCGCGATTCCGTATAAGGTGCCGTTAGTGTAAACTATCGCGGACTTGTGGCGAAAACAATCACGACTTTGTTACGAGATTTGTTCGTGTTAACACCTGTGAACTGTAAAAAGTTAAATTTCCAAGATGGGCAAGCAACAATCTAAAGATCAAGAAGTGATTATCGCCCAAAACGCGGGTGCAAATGAAGTTTCGTTGAAGCAGTTGTATAGTCACGCACATACAACGTCGCATACTCTTCAGATCATTTGTATTATCCTGTTGATCGGCGGAATATATGCTGTATACCAAGTATACAGAAGGTGCCATGGTAAATGGATTAGACGAGAGATTACGGAGCATCAGTTGCAGCGGTCTGCGAGCTGGTTCCGACGCCTCGAGCCACCACGCCCTGCAGCGCGCGAGAACGTCGTGTGAAGACGACCCCTGCTGTCTTATGGAGCTACGCAGGATGTCCCCATTGCAATAATCGTATCGTATCGTAGCGTATTTTTTACCTTTTACTCACTGTCTTTCGAAAATTATGTTTATTCCTATGTCTAATTAAAGTTAAATTTTTACTATTATGTAATCGCATTTATTGTTTAGCATTACGAACTAGCCATTAAGTAATAGGTCTAATGGAATAATTGTTTATTTTAAATATCTATGGCAATTCGATTACAAAGTTATTTTGATGATTTGGAGAAAATTAGAAAGTATTTAATTAAAATTGGACCTCTAAGACGTCAAAAATCGTCTATTCCTTCTAAGAAATTAAGTGAAGCTAATAATATAATTAAAAATTTTCAAAGTGATTTAGATGCAATTAATTTAAATATAAAGAAGTATAAGCCTGACGAAATAATTTTAATTTCTACTTTGTGTGAGAATATTAAATCTTTATTCGAAAATATTAAATGTTTATGTGTAAATAGGGATTGTCCGGAAGTTTCTTCCGAGTCCGAAAATTATAGTTCCTTAAGCGACAGCGAAGGTGAAAATTTTGCAAAAATGGAGAAGTTCTAGTTTAAAACAGCTGTGTCATTATTACCTACAATGAATGATAAAGAGGATGTTACAAAACAGCTGATATCTGCAATTGAAATGTATGAATCAATGTTAGAGGAAAATTCTAAGAAAATTCTTATTTCATTTATACTGAAAACCAGACTATCGGAAGGTGCAAAATTAAGGCTATCTCTAACTTACGATACCGTAAAAAGTCTTGTTGAGGATATGAAAAGCATTTGCTTGTTAAAAAATCCTTTACAGCAATTCAACAGCAGATGCAGCGAAATGTCGACGACACCGAACGAAACTGTTATGAGTTTTACAAAAGGTAATAGTCGTTATTTTTCTAATCAGCAACGAGGTCAAGATCGAGGTTTTAATAATAATCGATTTCAAGTGGATCGTCGCAGGCAAAGTTCGTCAAATCGCGGATTTAATAGCCACACGCGCGGGTCCATGCCTAACTATACGCGCTATAATTCGACTACATCTTTTAGAGGCGCGAATAATAGAGGTAGGTTCCAGAACAACCGTACCAATAACTTTCACCGAAATTATCGCGTGAATTATATGACATCTAATGATAATTCGACACCCTCTACTAGTACTAGCGTTCACGATCAAAACGAGCAACAAAATTCCAATACTGAGTCTCAGTTTTTTCGGTCTTTATCACAAATATACCCATAGTAATACCATTTGTCATTATAGAAGTTATAATTCAGTGCAGTTAAATATAGATAATCAGTCCTGCAATTGGTTAGTGGACACGGGTGCTTCGCTTAGTGCGATTAGGTATGAGAAATTGATAAAGCATAACATTCCATTCCAATTAGGTTCGATTAAAATAAACGGAGTGTGTGGAGAGCTTTACTCGGAAGGTTATGTTTGTTTAACTTTAACTTTAAATGGAAAGGAATTCATACACAAGTTTCATGTCTTTAAAGATTTATGTTGTACTAGCAACGGAATTTTAGGCTTAGACTTTTTAAAGAAGTATAATGGAAAGTTAAATTTAGAATTTAATACTTTAACATTACGCAATAGTTGCTCTGAAATAATTTTAAATTTACAACCGGGTAGCGATAGCAATAAGTACATTAGGGTTCCCCCTAGGTGCGAATCTATTCATTTTGTGCGTACATGCATGAAAGATGAATGTGTGATTTTTCCGACCGAGTTATGTGAAGGTGTTTTCCTAGCAGGTTTCATTGCGAAACCAATAAATAACTTAATTCCAATACAAATATTAAATACAAGAGATGTGGAAGTATCGTTGAGTTTCTTTAGTCAACAAATAGATTCATTAAATAATTATAAAATCCTTAGCTTTGACAAACCTTATATGAATGGAGAAAGAGTGAAAAAATTGTTTTCTGAACTAGACTTGAATGGTTTGCAAGACGACGAACGATCGAAAATAGAAAGCATTTGTGCAAAATTTTCAGAAATTTTTCATCTTGACGGAGACAAGTTAACTACCTGTAACATCTATAAACAATCTATTCATTTGAAACCTAATGCGATGCCTGTGTATAAAAAGCAATATCGATTACCTAAATCTCAAACTGGCGAAATTAAGAAACAACTTCAAAAAATGTTAGACGATGATATTATTGAAGAAAGTAGAAGCGAGTGGTCAAGTCCTTTATTACTTGTTCCCAAAAAGACGGATGGAATAGAAAAAAAATATCGACTTGTCATCGATTATCGGAAACTAAATGAAAATATTTCTGATGATAGATTCCCCCTTACCAAACATTGTGGATATTTTAGATTCGCTTTCAGGTGCTATTTACTTCAGCCATCTAGATTTACAAAATTCTTTTTATCAATTTGACCTTGAACCGGAAAGTCGAAAATGTACCGCTTTTACTTTTGACAAGCAATATCAAATGAAAAGAATGCCAATGGGACTAAAGACAAGTCCTAGCGCTTTTTCTAGAGCAATGACAGTGGCCTTATCAGGATTAAATTACGAAAAATGTTTTCTTTATTTAGATGATTTAATAATTTTCGGGCGAAATTGGTTTTTACACAATAAAAACCTAATTGATGTTTTCACAAGATTGAGAAAAGTTAACTTAAAACTTAACCCCATAAAATGTGACTTTCTTAAAAAAGAAATTTTATATTTAGGCCATGTCGTGAGTGCCGATGGTGTCAAGCCGGACCCCGAAAAAATAAAAGTTTTAGAAAATTATCCAGTACCTAAAAATGCCGATGAGGTTAAAAGATTCGTAGCTTTTTCAAACTATTACCGTCGTTTCATTAAAAATTTTGCCGAAATTACAAAACCATTAAATAACTTGAGTAAGAAAAATACTCCCTTTATCTGGACCGACGAATGTCACAATTCTTTCTTAAAACTAAAACATTGTTTAGTTAAGCCGCCAGTTCTTCAGTTTCCTGATTTCTCGGCAAGTAATGAATTTCAATTATATTCAGATGCATCTGGCAACGCAATAGGTTCAGTTTTGTGTAATAAAAATAATCTCCCAGTAGCATATGCGAGCCGTACATTAAAGCCGAATTAAATTATCCAACCATCGAAAAAGAAATGCTTGCTGTTGTATGGTCAATAAAGTATTTTCGTCCTTATTTGTATGGTCGAAAATGCACGATTTTTACAGACCATAGACCCCTTATTTATTTATTTGGCATGACTAATCCTTCCAGCAGGTTGACAAAATTTAGACTTATTTTAGATGAATATGATTTTAAAATTGAATATATTAAGGGACAAAACAATGTGGTCGCAGATGCTCTGTCTAGGATTATCGTGACGTCAGACGAGTTGAAAAGTATAAGTGAACGTGTGAATGTGATAACTAGAGCGCAAAGGAAAAGATTGGACGACGAAAGAACGAAAGTTTTATCGACTGATAACATTCCCACCAATAAGCGGTCTGATCAACCGAAAATTGTGGAAATGTTCTTCAAGCCGGTAAACTCTGTGGAATTAAAATTAATATCGGAAAGTGAGTTGAATAGAATGAGAGAAAACATGGATATGGCAAACTTATTTACCTTTGTACCATCAAAATCGACTTTATATACTTGCCTTCCTTCACGATCATATCAGGCGCGAGACGTCTATGTGAGTGAGTTAGTGCAGTTTTGTAAAACAAAAAATATCAAAGAAGTTTTTATAATTAAAAACGCATATAATGAAGAATATTTAAAATGGTTAACCAGAAAAATAAATAATAACGAGATGTGGTCCGGACCACGCATTTGTTTATTAAAGGGAAAACAAAGAATCACTTTAGAAGACGACAAAATTGTCATTTTAAACGATTTCCACCTCCTCCCAACTAGTGGTCACGCCGGAATCAGGCGTATGATAAATAATATTAAGAGATATTATTATTGGCCAGGGATGGAGCGTGATGTTACTCAATTTGTAAATAGAAAACTAAAAAAAAAAAAAGTAAAGAAAAAATAGAAAACCCCCCATTTGAATCGATTGCGCTGGGTCCCAGAGCGATATCTTTAACCGTTTCCGAGATACAATCTTCGAGCGTTAGCTCTCAGTTGATTTACTAATGAATCGTTAATGACTCGCCGGTCTTAATCACACAATTCCCGATGTACCTCATTATATCGATTCTGATGCACCTCATTATCTAATGACGTACCGTCACTGTAGTCTTGTCCAGTTACTAATATGCGATTGTATTTTATCGATTCTTCAGGAAAGCGCTTTGTCTTCATCCCACCTGATGTTAAGGTCATCCCTTAGTAAGACCAAAGTGGAGGCACACTTCACCTGGAATCCTCTAAAAAACTACTAAGGCACTGGTGGCAACAGACTTAAATAAGATAAAATGATAAAACGGATTTTTTCAAGTTCTACCTACCAAACCGAGTACACACATGTGCAACCCCTGCTGGGAATTGAACCCGTAACCCTGACTCTGAGACCGGGGTGGTCCTAACCACTTAACCACAGAGGCGGTAAGTGAGTTAATTGTAATCATGGACATTCTGTATGCGTGAAATCTTCTTCATGGACCATCTCTCGTGATATATTTTTGCTGTTATAATACACCCATACTTACTAACTTTCTGATAAGAGTAGGTATATCTTAATAACTTTGTTCATTATAATTAGGTAAACTCTATTAACTTGTACTTTGAAACTAGTTTATCTGCTCGTTTAAATTAAAATAACTACCGAACTTGTTTCTTCGTGATTGAGAAACACACATTGTTCATTAAAATTAGATTTAAATTACAGTTCAAATAATCATTACATTAACTATCTTGTCTTGTTAAACAACATCGAGTTAGATATCTTAAGTAGAGTAAGTTCAAATAGTCATTACTTACTAAAATTGGTATAAAACGAACTGATTTTATCTATTTTCGATACTCGTGGATAGGAACCTCATACAGTTACAACTACTACAAGTGCTCCGTTCTGTATTCATCACAAGTACCATGGATGTAAGTAAAACGTTTTTATTTTCTGAGTGAATATTCTGATTTATTCGGACTTCTGACTAACGTATTATGATGTGTATAAAACTGATGTGTTACAGATTGCTTGTTCTACATTCAATGAAGACGATGTGGTGTTCCAAGAAAACACATATTGTAAAAACTATTTACTAAAATAAGGACACTGGCTGTTTTTTATAGTGTTGTCATGTAAGTATTTGAATGTTGATAGACTCTTATTTTGACACACTGTTGTCACAAACTTTTGCTACGACTGTTCATCTCTGTCTATTAAAATATATATTTATTTCCACCAATCTGCGTTTTTACTGCAGGTTATGGGCCCAGGCCTTTAACCTTACAGGTCAAAAGTATCTCACGCAAAAATGAGTGAGCCACCTACAGCTGAAGATCGCCCTCGAGCGCAGGGTGATATCCGTTATGCCTCTGTTCCTGCTCAAGCTGGACCAGCGGTCATTGCCAGCGGTGTGCCACCTATCCCAAAGTTGGAAGGACGTTCCAATTACGGGTCCTGGAGTTTCGGAATGAAAATGTTCCTGGTCGATTGTGGCTTATGGAAGTGCGTCGAATCACCAGAAATATTTGCAGCGGAGAGACAAGACTATAAAAGGTTGGATGAACAGACTAGAGCGAAAATCTGTCTAAGCGTAGCTCCACGTATCTACTCAACGGTCAAGTCTGCAAAGACAGCAAAACAAACGTGGACTAAACTGCAGTGCCAGTATGCCGACGGAGGTCTCGACCGAAAACTAACTTTGCTCAGGCAGTTATTCAACACGAAGATGACAAACTTTGGTGACATGGAAAGCTATGTTAACTACATCAGGGATTTACAAGAGAAGTTACTGGAGATAGATGCTGGGTTGAGTGATGAGTTTGTGGGCGTGATAATGTTAACGGGATTAACAGAAGAATACAAACCCTTGATTATGGCGATAGAAAATTCCGGTGTTGATATTTCTTCCGACTCAGTGGCCACGCGCCTTCTGAAAGAAGATCTGAAATTTCACCGCGAAGAATCTTCCCCCTGTTCCCCTAGTGCATTAGTTTCGGCCTCCAACTCTAGCACCAAATCAGTAAAGTGTAAATTTTGTAATAAGTTTGGGCATGTAATTTCAAATTGTAGAAAAAGAAAACAACATAAAAATTCAAACATTGTTTCAAAAACTATTATTACATCAGATATAACACTTTCATCTTCTTTCACTCCATATCCCTCAGGTCATCAAAACAATCAAGATTGGCTTCTAGACTCGGGAGCAACTTCACACATGTGTCGCAATACCGACTGCTTCCAGAACTTGCATAAGAAGTTGAAACCAATCTTCGTTGCCAACAATGACCAGATTCTTTGTGAAGGATCAGGTACTGTGCGTTTGCCTCTAAGTAGCGATAATGATATGAGTACTATTTCAAATGTGCTCTATGTCCCTAAGTTAGCATCCAATTTAATGTCGGTGAGTTCTCTTGTACGTGACGGATTTGTGGTTTTATTTTCCCAGCGTGGTGCGACAATTTTGCAAAAATAAAACTGTAAAGTTTCCGGACAAATTGTCGCAACTGCATCCAATTTCAATAATTTGTACAAGCTTGACGTCTGCCACCAAGCTAATTTGACAAATTGTTTACAAACAGCGTTGCTATGGCACCGTCGCCTGGGACACTTGAATCACAAAGCTGTCAACGTCTTAAAAAATAAACAAGTGGGCATAGACTTTAAAGACAGATTATTCGAACCGTGTGTGTCTTGCATACGAGGTAAATTATCAAAGAGACCATTTATATCCTCTATGAAGGAGTCAAGTAATAAATTAGAGCTCATTCACACTGACGTTTGTGGACCGATGAGTACGCATTCCTTTGGAGGTGCTCTATATTTATTAACTTTTACCGACAACTTTTCACGAAAAACTTTCGGTTATCTTATAAAACATAAAAACGAAGTTTTTAATAAGTTTGTCGAATTTCGTAGTTTGGTTGAAAACCAAACAGGTCTCAAAATTAAAATACTCCGGTCAGATTGCGGTGGAGAATTTGTTAATCGACCAATGTCGAATTTTTTAAAAGATAATGGAATTATTCACCAAACTTCTGTACCATATAATCCACAGCAGAATGGATTATCGGAAAGAGTAAACCGTACTGTCATAGAAAAAGCGCGGTCAATGCTTGAAGATGCTGGTCTACCAAGAGCCTACTGGGGAGAAGCCGTAAGTTCAGCGATTTACCTCAAGAATCGTTCCCCCACTACAGCGCTCAACAACAGGATTCCCGAGGAAGTCTGGACTGGTACTAAGGTGAACCTTTCTCATCTTAGAGTTTTCGGTTGTGAAGCTCACGTGCTTATTGCAGAGGAAAAGCGCAAGAAACTTGACGCCAAGACACAAAAGTGTATATTTGTAGGGTACGCCGAACACTCAAAAGGTTATCGTTTAATCGATACTCGGAACCCGAAGAATGTTATTATTGCCCGAGACGTAATTTTCATTGAAAATAAGTCTCTGACAAGTCCTACGACAACTCCAAGTCAACTTTCTAACGATAGTCCCCCAAGAGTAACGACTCCATATGTTGTTGATATCTACGAATCCACTACTCCACATTCATCTTCATCCAATTCAAGTTCTCCGTTTATAGAAGATGTGACTCCCACGTCCACGCATGAATTACAGCCATCAGTTCCCATTCAAGATCAGTGTTCAGTTGAGGTTATACCTGCAGAGGTTCCAATCGTTACTGTTTCAGAACCACCGCCAGTGACACCACAACTCGAACCTGAACCAGCTGTTGTTACTTCCGAAGAAAGTGAGAGTCGATATCCTTCTAGAGAGCGTCGACCTCCAATTCGTTTTCCAGCGAATAATGGATCATCTCTCTATTTGGTTTCTTCTCATTCCGAACCGGAGACATATAAAGAAGCTTTGGAAGATGCTGGAAAAAATGAATGGATTAAAGCTATGAATGCTGAATATGATTGTCTCATAAAAAATAGAACGTGGACTTTAGTGGACAGACCTAACGATAGAAAAATAATAAAAAATAAATGGGTCTATAAAATAAAGAGGGACACTGATGGAAAAATAGTAAAGTACAAAGCTAGACTTGTAGCAAAAGGCTTCACACAAGTCTATGGCATGGACTACGGTGAAACTTTTTCACCAGTCGCAAGACTATCATCCATCCGAATCCTACTGGCTTTATCAGCTAAATTGAATTTAAAAGTTGACCACATGGATGTGGAGACTGCCTTCCTGAATGGCGAGTTGGAAGAGGAAATCTTCATGGAGCAACCTGAAGGTTATGCTCCTGAAGACAAAAATAAAGTGTGTCTTCTTAAAAAGTCACTATATGGCTTAAAACAGGCTCCGAGGCAATGGAACCTAAAAGTTCGTGAAGCCATGGCGTGTCTCTCAATGACACAACTTGAGACTGAGCATTGTGTATACTTCAAGAGAAATAAAAGTGATCTTTTAATTGTCGCTGTATTCGTTGATGACTTTTTTCTTTTTAGCAACAATGAATATATGAAAAATGACTTCAAAAAGGAGCTACAGAAAAAGTTCATCGTTAAAGATTTAGGCCAATTAAAAGACTGTCTTGGAATGCGTGTAACACAAGCCGGAGGGACGTTTACACTTGACCAAACCAGTTACATAGAGAAACTAATACATAAATTTGGCATGAACGACGCCATTCCTGTCTCAACACCTCTTGAACCTGGACTCAAGCTGATTTTACCTGACAAAGAAGCCGAACGCCCAGATCTTCCATACCAGCAGCTCATCGGCTCCCTAATGTATGTTGCTATAGGCACGAGACCTGATATAGCTCATGCTGTGTCACTTCTCAGCCAATTCAACACACATTACGGGGAGGTGCACTGGCGAGCCGCTAAGCGGGTCGTTCGCTATCTTAAAGCGACAAAATCAATGGGTCTACGATTTCAAGACGACAAAACATCGAGCCTCAACATTGCGGGCTACGCGGATGCCGATTACGGGTCGTGTCTCGTAGATCGTCGGTCGTACACAGGGTACGTATTTACGTTCAGTGGAGCACCCATATCTTGGGAGTCCCGCAAACAGCGTACGGTTGCTCTCTCGACGACGGAAGCCGAATACATGTCACTGAGCGATGCATGTAAAGAGGCTATCTACATAAAGTCCATTGTAAATAATCTCATGAACACAGTCACACCCATAAAACTATTCTGTGATAATCAAAGTGCTCTAAAGCTATCTCACAGCAACAAAATGTCTTGTGTTTATAGTTTTAAGGTGTGTATAGTATTGTGTTTGTTAGTTTTATTTACTTAGATACATGGTGTCCTTATTACGGGAAGGTGTAAAAACTATTTACTAAAATAAGGACACTGGCTGTTTTTTATAGTGTTGTCATGTAAGTATTTGAATGTTGATAGACTCTTATTTTGACACACTGTTGTCACAAACTTTTGCTACGACTGTTCATCTCTGTCTATTTAAATATATATTTATTTCCACCAATCTGCGTTTTTACTGCACATATAAACATTATTATTACCCACAGTCGGACGACGATGAACTTCCATCGTTGCAGAAGAAAGAATCAATCGACGAATTCTTTGAACCACCAAAGAAGAAGCCGAGGACAATGAGATCTTCAACAGTTGGACGTTGTTCCGGGAGAGATTCGACATCTTACGTGTCAACCAACACCGACGACGGAGCAAGTGCAACACATCTCATTAAGATTGAGGTGTATGATTTGAAGAAGATTGAAAACATTGATTAATCGGACCATTGGAAGCATGCAGATGTTCGTGTGAAATATTACACAAAGTCTACCAATGACGATCATCATAAGAAAACTCGTCAGCTTATTTACAACATAACAAAGGGAATATCCAATTCTCCGAATTGTCGGAAATACTCTTACAGCAACAAAGATAAAAAGTAATACGCCTAAATCCATAGTACTTATTTGTGATTTTATAGAACGAAGCACTTTCTTATGTCATACAATAAATCAGATATTGGTTTGTGAGTATAAAATAAATATATTGTTAAATCATTTACTTGTTTTTATTTATTTCAAAGGTTTTAATGAAAATACCAAGTTAAATTTCAACATATTTAATAATAATTTCTCAAAAAAAAAATAGGTTACAGTTACATGTTATTGAATCAATAAAAAAGACTTAAATAATGTTTTATTAACACATCATTATTATGTATCTTTATTAAACATTTCAACAAAGTCACTAAGAGGCATACCTCTAAGCTTAAGATACAAATACACAAGACGTTATTCACCATAAAGAATAAGAAATATCGAATACAATATAACTTAAATTATATAAAATAGTTTTTTAAAATTTTATTTATCATAATTTATAATGACCCCATGCTAATGTGTCAGTGGAATTTGGTATAATATATCTCTTGGTATCATTGTAAGACAAACAAATTTTATTTATCTTATGAGTAAAAATGACATGTTTAATGGATCTAAAACGATACATTTCAGCAAGTTCTACATTTTTCATCTCATCTCTCGTGATATATTTTTGCTATTATAATACACCCATACTTACTAACTTTCTGATAAGAGTGTATCTTAATAACTTTGTTTATCTGCTCGTTAGCTACCGAACTTGTTTATTCGTGATTGAGAAACACATAATGATCTACCTAGTATAAAAACGACGAGCAGTGGTGCCTATGGTCTGTCATGTCAAATTCAACATAAATAGAAGATCGATCAAATATTAAAAGTTACTAGTTAGTAATCAATGCTCTGAGTCATAAACTTCTACTCGTCTAATTGCTTGAGAGTTAATAATAAATGGCTGGAACGAAATATGTCAGTGCTTTTTTTTCATCTTCAGTCGATAAAACTGATTTGAACTGCACTGAATATGATGAAGAGTTAAATGAAATCTGTGATATAGTAGAAACTACTGAAAGTAAAGAACGAAATATTTTTGACTCATATTTCGATGAATCATTAGTGAAACTCAGTGAAGAAATTGAAAAGAAGTAAGTATTATTTTTAATATTTAAAAAAAAAATATGTTGTTGATTTTTTGTTAGTTCTAATATTTTTATTTATGTTTACAGCGTTAACATACAAATTGGGAGAGGATTAAAACGGCAAACTGAGAATAGCATTCAAAACAATGAGAAAAGACGACGTATTAATGAACCATCAACATCTAGAGGAGCTGAAGATGATTCGACTGCAGATAATAGCGAGATGATGATGTGTTCAGTTTGCAATATTTCCGTTAAAAAAAGGTATTTATCCAATCACTATAAAAGTAAGAATCACAAAAATAATGTGTTTCGTTCCCATGATAATTTACCAAATGTAAGGTTAATTGAAACTGCTTTTGGCAAAAGAGTTCATACATACAGAATAACTTCTTTAGCGGACTCAAAAGATTTGGAAACGGTTGATACATTTTTTAATTCAATAATTGATGATTTAAGGACTTTGATTCTTGATGATATAGTACAATTAAAAACGTTTAAAGTAAACTTTATACTGTGTGCCAACTTCGTGCACCAAAATAAAAATGTACAAAACGTTTTTGACTTCCAAACTCAGAACTATATTCTCAATGAATCCGAAGACATCAATATACTTTTTAATTCAATAAAAGAAGTATTAGCTAATAAAGTCAGTGAGTTTGAGAAAAAAGATAGTGGATGGAGTCTTACGGACCTAATTAGTTTAGATATGAATATTAATAAATTCAATCCACTGCGGGGATCATCTTTTATTGAATTATCTTATTAGATATTAGGACTAAAAAAGCAGTCATCAATGTTAAAAACGCAGATGTGCAGTGTTGTAAATGGGCTTTACTCTCAGCTTTGTATCCTGTATCAAAAAACCCCGATCGTGTAAACGAGTATTGGAAATTGGAAAACAAGTTAAATTTTAATGGGATTTCGTTTCCAGTAAAATTAACTGATATTTACAGAGTTGAGCGCTTAAACAATATAAGCATTAACGTTTTTGGTTTAGAATATAACTCTGAGACTAAAACTCATCATGTTATTGGCCCCCTGTACTTCACAAAGTCTCGCAAATCAACACTTATAAATTTACTATACGTCAACAGTGGTAGTAACGGACATTATTGCTATATTAAAAATTTATCACGATTAGTGAGTAAGCAGATCACTAAACGAAATGGCGCGGTTCACATTTGTGATGGTTGTCTGCTTTATTTTCCTACAAGCAATGCGGTAGATAACCACCAAAAACATGATTGTGCTCATATTAGTACAATAATACCAAGTCCAAGTATGTTTAGAAAAAACTGGTTCAATGAAAATGTTTCTAATGATAGGTTATATTTTGATAAATTTGAAAAGAAAAAGAGGGTTCCTTTTAATATTTACGCTGACTTCGAATCGTTTTTAAAACCTATTGCCTCTTGTTCTGGTGATCCTAACAAATCATCAACCATTAATGTTCAGAGACATGACGTGTACAGTTTCGGTTATTATATTAAGTGTTCATATGATAGTAATCTCTCTAAATATGTTAGTTATAGCGGAGAAAACTGTGCTCATGTATTTATGAATAAGCTCCAAGAAGATTTAAAAATTATATGTAGTAAATATAGTTTTCAAACTGCTCCTCTCCCTCTTACGAATGAAAATAAAAAATATATAGAAGAAACCAAAGTATGTTACATTTGTAAAAAAGATTTATATGAGCAATTTATTGACTACAACTGGCAGACGGGAGCGTTTATAGGTGTTTCACATGAAATATGTAGTAAAAAGTTTCATAAAATAGACTTTGTACCAGTAGTATTACATAATCTAAGTAATTACGATGCTCACTTTATTGTACACGCATTAAATTTTGCTGATGGTGAAGTACAAATAATCCCCCAAAACAAAGAAAAATATATTTCATTTTCTAAAATTCTTCACGTAAACGGTCAGCGTGTAAGTTTAAGGTTTATTGATTCTTTTAAATTTTTATCAAGTAGTTTAAATTCATTAGCTTCTAATCTTAATAATAATCAGTTTATAGAACTAAAAAATGAATTTCCGAATGTAAACGACTTTGAATTGCTGAAAAGAAAAGGTGTATATCCATATGAGTATATGAGTTCTTTCAGGTCATTAAAATCACCATCATTACCAAAAATTTATGACTTTTTTAATTCACTTACTGGGTCAACGATTTCTAACGAAGACTACGTTCACGCTCAAAGAGTGTGGTCTCATTTTAAATGTTGTAGTATGTCTGATTATTCTAATCTTTATTTAAAAACAGATGTTTTGCTTTTAAGTGATATATTCGAAAACTTTAGAAATGTTTGTTTAAAAACCTATGATTTAGATCCTGCTCATTATTACACTGCTCCTGGTTTAAGCTGGGACGCTATGTTAAAGTTTACCGAAGTCGAAATCGAGTTATTGACAGATTTTGATAAAATAGCCTTTATAAAAGCTGGTATCAGGGGTGGTGTGTCTCAATGTAGTAATCGTTACGCTAAAGCCAATAATCCTTATATGGATAATTATAAAGCAGATGATCCTATTTCTTTTCTAACATATTTGGATGCTAATAATTTGTATGGGTGGGCAATGTCTCAGTATTTACCTATTTCTCAATTTGAATGGGCGAGTGTTGATGTTAGTTTTAATGTTCCTATCACTTCAGAGTTTGGTTACATTTTAGAAGTAGATTTGGAATATCCTGATAGCCTTCATGATCATCATTCCGATTTACCATTATGTCCTGAAAATATTTGTATTGGTGGTTCTAAGGAACGAAAGCTGGTCCCAAATTTAAATAATAAGGAAAAATATATTTTACATTATAGAAATCTCTTACAAAGCTTAGAGTTGGGTTTAAAACTTACGAAAGTTCATAGAGTTCTGAAATTTAAACAAAGTGCCTGGTTAAAAAAATATATAGATTTAAACACGCAATTGCGTACGTTAGCAAAATCTGATTTTGAAAAAGATTTTTATAAGTTAATGAATAATTCAATTTTTGGAAAGACCATGGAAAATATTGAAAAAAGAGTAAACGTTAAACTATTGACTCACTGGGAAAATCGGGGTAAAAGAAAAGGTGCGTCAGATCTGATTGCCAAACCTGAATTTCATAGTTTGTCAGTTTTCTCTGAGAGTTTAGTAGCAGTCCAATTACAAAAGACTAAACTTTTTTACAATAAACCCATATTTTTAGGTTTTAGTATATTAGATTTATCAAAAACTTTAATGTATGATTTCCATTACAAATACATGAAGTGTAAATTTGAAAATTTAAAATTGTTGTATACGGACACTGACAGCTTAGTTTACCAAATTTTTTGTGCAGATTTTTATAAAGAAATTCTACCCGATATATGTAATTATTTTGACACATCGGATTACGCACGAAACAATATTTATGGTTTTCCTTTATTAAATAAGAAAAAATTAGGTTATTTTAAAGATGAACACAATGGCCATGTTTTTTCTGAATTTGTTGGTTTACGCTCAAAAATGTATGCTATGCAAGTAGAGAATAAAACAATAACTAAAGCAAAAGGTGTAAACAAATGTGTAACTAGACAATTGAAATTACATAATTATAAAACTTGTTTGTTTAAAAAAAATGTAGAACTTGCTGAAATGTATCGTTTTAGATCCATTAAACATGTCATTTTTACTCATAAGATAAATAAAATTTGTTTGTCTTACAATGATACCAAGAGATATATTATACCAAATTCCACTGACACATTAGCATGGGGTCATTATAAATTATGATAAATAAAATTTTAAAAAACTATTTTATATAATTTAAGTTATATTGTATTCGATATTTCTTATTCTTTATGGTGAATAACGTCTTGTGTATTTGTATCTTAAGCTTAGAGGTATGCCTCTTAGTGACTTTGTTGAAATGTTTAATAAAGATACATAATAATGATGTGTTAATAAAACATTATTTAAGTCTTTTTTATTGATTCAATAACATGTAACTGTAACCTATTTTTTTTTTGAGAAATTATTATTAAATATGTTGAAATTTAACTTGGTATTTTCATTAAAACCTTTGAAATAAATAAAAACAAGTAAATGATTTAACAATATATTTATTTTATACTCACAAACCAATATCTGATTTATTGTATGACATAAGAAAGTGCTTCGTTCTATAAAATCACAAATAAGTACTATGGATTTAGGCGTATTACTTTTTATCTTTGTTGCTGTAAGAGTATTTCCGACAATTCGGAGAATTGGATA
This sequence comes from Scoparia ambigualis, assembly GCA_963921215.1. Taxonomy (NCBI): domain Eukaryota; kingdom Metazoa; phylum Arthropoda; class Insecta; order Lepidoptera; family Crambidae; genus Scoparia; species Scoparia ambigualis. Next base: position 13,293,261 of record OY992504.1, read on the forward strand.
TTCCCTTTGTTATGTTGTAAATAAGCTGACGAGTTTTCTTATGATGATCGTCATTGGTAGACTTTGTGTAATATTTCACACGAACATCTGCATGCTTCCAATGGTCCGATTGATCAATGTTTTCAATCTTCTTCAAATCATACACCTCAATCTTAATGAGATGTGTTGCACTTGCTCCGTCGTCGGTGTTGGTTGACACGTAAGATGTCGAATCTCTCCCGGAACAACGTCCAACTGTTGAAGATCTCATTGTCCTCGGCTTCTTCTTTGGTGGTTCAAAGAATTCGTCGATTGATTCTTTCTTCTGCAACGATGGAAGTTCATCGTCGTCCGACTGTGGGTAATAATAATGTTTATATGTGTTTTCTTGGAACACCACATCGTCTTCATTGAATGTAGAACAAGCAATCTGTAACAACCAGTACAATTTTGTCTTAGGTATCACATCAGTTTTATACACATCATAATACGTTAGTCAGAAGTCCGAATAAATCAGAATATTCACTCAGAAAATAAAAACGTTTTACTTACATCCATGGTACTTGTGATGAATACAGAACGGAGCACTTGTAGTAGTTGTAACTGTATGAGGTTCCTATCCACGAGTATCGAAAATAGATAAAATCAGTTCGTTTTATACCAATTTTAGTAAGTAATGACTATTTGAACTTACTCTACTTAAGATATCTAACTCGATGTTGTTTAACAAGACAAGATAGTTAATGTAATGATTATTTGAACTGTAATTTAAATCTAATTTTAATGAACAATGTGTGTTTTTCAATCACGAAGAAACAAGTTCGGTAGTTATTTTAATTTAAACGAGCAGATAAACTAGTTTCAAAGTACAAGTTAATAGAGTTTACCTAATTATAATGAACAAAGTTATTAAGATATACCTACTCTTATCAGAAAGTTAGTAAGTATGGGTGTATTATAACAGCAAAAATATATCACGAGAGATGGTCCATGAAGAAGATTTCACGCATACAGAATGTCCATGATTACAATTAACTCACTTACCGCCTCTGTGGTTAAGTGGTTAGGACCACCCCGGTCTCAGAGTCAGGGTCACGGGTTCGATTCCCAGCAGGGGTTGCACATGTGTGTACTCGGTTTGGTAGGTAGGACTTGAAAAAATCCGTTTTATCATTTTATCTTATTTAAGTCTGTTGCCACCAGTGCCTTAGTAGTTTTTTAGAGGATTCCAGGTGAAGTGTGCCTCCACTTTGGTCTTACTAAGGGATGACCTTAACATCAGGTGGGATGAAGACAAAGCGCTTTCCTGAAGAATCGATAAAATACAATCGCATATTAGTAACTGGACAAGACTACAGTGACGGTACGTCATTAGATGAGGTGCATCAGAATCGATATAATGAGGTACATCGGGAATTGTGTGATTAAGACCGGCGAGTCATTAACGATTCATTAGTAAATCAACTGAGAGCTAACGCTCGAAGATTGTATCTCGGAAACGGTTAAAGATATCGCTCTGGGACCCAGCGCAATCGATTCAAATGGGGGGGGTTTTCCTTTTTTTTTTTTTTTTTTTTTTTTAGTTTTGGAACGAATTGAACTAGCCGAGCGAGGGCCAGAAGAAGACCAGTTTTGAGTGAGAAAGAACTCTCGAATCCCTACTACCGGCTGCTTTTAGCGAGCGAGTTTCGGGATCCCCATGAGCTTTACCTCTGATCCAAGCGCGGTATGCCGTCTGTTTGCTCTCAACAGCGCTGGCACACTCGCGATTGAACCAGCGGTTGCGTCTGCTTTTGCTGATGACATAGGAGTGTGGAATATAGTATTCCATTCCTAATACTATCTCATCAGCAACGGCAGTGGCGCTAGCGGTCGGGTCCTTCCCACTAAAGCAGCGCTGCCTCCAAGGGACGGATGCAAAATACTCCCGCATACCGTCCCAGTCTGCCGACGCGTAGTGCCAAATCTGGCGTTTCGAAACCGCTCTTGGCGGGCGCGATGCCAAGGGCACTGTGCTGGATATTAAGCAGTGTTCCGAGGAACCTAAAGGATCTCGAATCTCCACCCAGTGTCCAGCTGGGCGACTCGTCAGCAGCAGAAGGTCGAGTAAGGAGGGTGCATGGCCAACTATGTCTGGGATCCTGGTGGGCTGGTTCACCAGTTGCGTCAGGTCATGCGTGAGAGCGAATGCGTGGGCAGTTCTACCAGCATGGTCTGTTTTGGAGGAACCTAACCACAACTCATGGTGGGAGTTGAAGTCCCCCAAAAACACGAGTTCCGCCGATGGAAACCGCTCCTGCGCATCATCTGCTACCCGACTAAGATGTTCAATTAGTCGAGTTGTCTCCATGTCGCCGTTATGGGATCGGTAGACGCAGACGAAGAAACGGCAATGAGAGCCTAAGTCGACGTGTACCACTAGGAGGGAGAAGGAAGGGTCCTCCAGACAGCGCAGACGGCGACAGCAAACATCCGTCCAAACGAATAAGCAAACTCCGGCTTTGGCTTTGAAGGATTCTTCAAGCACAAAGCCGGGATAGTTCAGGTAGGTGGTGTCAGCTGGGCGGATTATTTGCGTCTCCGTCAGGAACAACATTGCTGGCCGTGCCGTCTCAAGATGGTGGTGGACGGCATTGAGGTTTGCATGGAGTCCGCGGATGTTAGCGAACTCCACCTCAAACGGTAAGGTTGTGGTGGGGGTGTGCACCGCTGTAGTATCAGTTTTGTTGTTAGGCGCTGTCATTTTAGGAGTAGAAAGAGAGAGGCGTGAATCGAGAAAATGATGCCGCGATGCGAATGGTCAAAGTGTGGTGGCCTGTTTCCCCAGGAATTTTCCCACAGACGAGTATTATTAACCTGCCGAACGGAAGGGCCCCCGAACCCCCCCGGAAATGGCCGCCGGGACCCCACCTTCCGGTCACCAACCGGCACGACGGACCACCCCGAGATTATGCGTGGCATGGTGAGGCAGCCTCACGAGCTGGTTAGGCTCGCTTGGGCCCCTGTACTGTGCCACGGTCGGCCAGCGGGACAACCGTTTCTACGGGTCTCCCTGGTCGGCAGGTTAACGAAGTCCTCCTGGCACTGGTTTGACGGAAGCCTCCACAGACCAAATACATCGCAGCATCATCCTCTCGTTTTTGAGTTTTGAGGATGTTGCAGAGGTACCATCCTGGCTTGCGGACCTCGAGCTGGAAGATCGTCGACACTAAGGTCGAGGGTCTAACAGTTCGTAGAATCGTGTTAATGGATGGTGCCTCTACAGCATTTATCAAAGCAGAGGGCTACTGCCTTAATACGGGCATCGACAAGAGCGTCTTTAAGCTCCTGGAGGAGAGGCCTCCAGAAGCTTAAAGACGCTCTTGGAGAGAAAAGAGGAGTGACTGTGGGTGAGTGCTCCCAAAGCGCTCCAGTGGCGGTGGGGCAGCCGGAACATGGCGCACCCATCGCGGTAGCCGAGGATGTTGGAGAGGAGACCACACCAATGGAGTGTGGTGGGATCTCCTCGCCAAGATCCGAAGATGTCATGGGGGAGCTCGCCCTGGACGAGCTGCTTCTGGGAGGGTCGTCTCCGTTGGCCGGGGGCACGGCATCGGACGGCGAACTCACGGAAGACGGGCGATAACCTTTACAGAGGTAAGGTGCGTTCAGATTAACCTTCATCATTGTAAGGCTGTAACTGCCCTTCTGGCACGCCAGCTAAAAAGGAATATATTCGACATTGCCTTAATCCAGGAACCTTACCTTTACAGGGGCCAGATTAAAGGTTTAGGTGGAACCCCTGGTATAATATACTACAATTGTTCTACTAATGACATGAGGACTTGCGTTTATGTCAGAAACGACCTACACACAATGCCTCTAATGAAGTTCTGTTGCAGGGATCTGACCACTGTTAAGGTCCTTACGGGAGAAGGGGGTGCTAGGCGGACGGTAATTTTATCGTCAGCTTACCTCCCTTTCGAGAAGGCGGATCCAGTATCAAAGGAAATACGGGAACTGGTAACCTGCGCTGGCCAAGAAAACCAAGATGTCATCATCGGCTGCGACGCCAACGCCCATCATGTGATCTGGGGCAGCTCAGACACCAATGAGAGAGGGGAGAGACTGCTGGAGTATTTACTTACTTACTAACAAAGGAAATAAGGCTACCTTTTTCAATTCCCGGAGGGCGCAGGTGATTGATATAACTATTGCTAGTAACAGAGCGGTAAGTAACATCACAAACTGGCATGTATCGTACGAAGTATCCCTCTCCGATCACAACTACATATGCTTTAGGTACAGACTAGATAAGACCATAGGAACTGTGCGAAGGAAGAACCCAAGAAACACCAACTGGGAGGGCTTCAGGAAGGACTCAGGCGGGAACTAGATGGTTCATGCTGTAAACTTAACTCAGTTGTGGACATTGAGTTTGAAGCTGACAGACTCACAGAAGCACTGATGACGGCCTGGCAGAACAACTGCCTAGAAACAAAATCAGTGGCGGGGAGACAACCGTGGTGGACTCCAGAGGTGGCTCAGATTAGAAAAGAGACACGACAGGCGTTCAATGAAGCGAAGGCGAAGAACGACTTTAGCGATTACAATAAGGCTTTAACTCGCTACAGCAGTGCGGTTCGTAAAGCAAGAAGATCGGCTTGGAGGAAACATTGTGAACAGATACAGTCTGTTCCTGAAGCAATGAGACTAACCAAGGCAATCTCTACAACAAAGGCGATTCCACTGTCTACAGTAATGAGGGCAAATGGAACTTGAACAGGAAATGGTGAGAATACACTGAAGGTCATGTTTGATACCCACTTCCCTGGATCAAGCATCATTCAAGACGAACATGATCCAATCAGCTGGAAGGAGCAGCAAGTGAAGACTTCCAAGTATGATTGGATAATAGCTAAAAAGGTGGTGGATGAATCTAAGGTTAAATGGGCACTGGGGAGCTTTCAACCATATGTAGTATCCCAATACATAATATTGCATGCTTATATAACCAATGTATTTACGATATGGAGAGCAGAATAAATGAGTACGTCAAACGAGTCGCTTGTCTTTATTCCCGACGAACCCACATCTCTACATGGCGACTCTGCCACCGGAGACTGGGCTGCGCGATTCCGTATAAGGTGCCGTTAGTGTAAACTATCGCGGACTTGTGGCGAAAACAATCACGACTTTGTTACGAGATTTGTTCGTGTTAACACCTGTGAACTGTAAAAAGTTAAATTTCCAAGATGGGCAAGCAACAATCTAAAGATCAAGAAGTGATTATCGCCCAAAACGCGGGTGCAAATGAAGTTTCGTTGAAGCAGTTGTATAGTCACGCACATACAACGTCGCATACTCTTCAGATCATTTGTATTATCCTGTTGATCGGCGGAATATATGCTGTATACCAAGTATACAGAAGGTGCCATGGTAAATGGATTAGACGAGAGATTACGGAGCATCAGTTGCAGCGGTCTGCGAGCTGGTTCCGACGCCTCGAGCCACCACGCCCTGCAGCGCGCGAGAACGTCGTGTGAAGACGACCCCTGCTGTCTTATGGAGCTACGCAGGATGTCCCCATTGCAATAATCGTATCGTATCGTAGCGTATTTTTTACCTTTTACTCACTGTCTTTCGAAAATTATGTTTATTCCTATGTCTAATTAAAGTTAAATTTTTACTATTATGTAATCGCATTTATTGTTTAGCATTACGAACTAGCCATTAAGTAATAGGTCTAATGGAATAATTGTTTATTTTAAATATCTATGGCAATTCGATTACAAAGTTATTTTGATGATTTGGAGAAAATTAGAAAGTATTTAATTAAAATTGGACCTCTAAGACGTCAAAAATCGTCTATTCCTTCTAAGAAATTAAGTGAAGCTAATAATATAATTAAAAATTTTCAAAGTGATTTAGATGCAATTAATTTAAATATAAAGAAGTATAAGCCTGACGAAATAATTTTAATTTCTACTTTGTGTGAGAATATTAAATCTTTATTCGAAAATATTAAATGTTTATGTGTAAATAGGGATTGTCCGGAAGTTTCTTCCGAGTCCGAAAATTATAGTTCCTTAAGCGACAGCGAAGGTGAAAATTTTGCAAAAATGGAGAAGTTCTAGTTTAAAACAGCTGTGTCATTATTACCTACAATGAATGATAAAGAGGATGTTACAAAACAGCTGATATCTGCAATTGAAATGTATGAATCAATGTTAGAGGAAAATTCTAAGAAAATTCTTATTTCATTTATACTGAAAACCAGACTATCGGAAGGTGCAAAATTAAGGCTATCTCTAACTTACGATACCGTAAAAAGTCTTGTTGAGGATATGAAAAGCATTTGCTTGTTAAAAAATCCTTTACAGCAATTCAACAGCAGATGCAGCGAAATGTCGACGACACCGAACGAAACTGTTATGAGTTTTACAAAAGGTAATAGTCGTTATTTTTCTAATCAGCAACGAGGTCAAGATCGAGGTTTTAATAATAATCGATTTCAAGTGGATCGTCGCAGGCAAAGTTCGTCAAATCGCGGATTTAATAGCCACACGCGCGGGTCCATGCCTAACTATACGCGCTATAATTCGACTACATCTTTTAGAGGCGCGAATAATAGAGGTAGGTTCCAGAACAACCGTACCAATAACTTTCACCGAAATTATCGCGTGAATTATATGACATCTAATGATAATTCGACACCCTCTACTAGTACTAGCGTTCACGATCAAAACGAGCAACAAAATTCCAATACTGAGTCTCAGTTTTTTCGGTCTTTATCACAAATATACCCATAGTAATACCATTTGTCATTATAGAAGTTATAATTCAGTGCAGTTAAATATAGATAATCAGTCCTGCAATTGGTTAGTGGACACGGGTGCTTCGCTTAGTGCGATTAGGTATGAGAAATTGATAAAGCATAACATTCCATTCCAATTAGGTTCGATTAAAATAAACGGAGTGTGTGGAGAGCTTTACTCGGAAGGTTATGTTTGTTTAACTTTAACTTTAAATGGAAAGGAATTCATACACAAGTTTCATGTCTTTAAAGATTTATGTTGTACTAGCAACGGAATTTTAGGCTTAGACTTTTTAAAGAAGTATAATGGAAAGTTAAATTTAGAATTTAATACTTTAACATTACGCAATAGTTGCTCTGAAATAATTTTAAATTTACAACCGGGTAGCGATAGCAATAAGTACATTAGGGTTCCCCCTAGGTGCGAATCTATTCATTTTGTGCGTACATGCATGAAAGATGAATGTGTGATTTTTCCGACCGAGTTATGTGAAGGTGTTTTCCTAGCAGGTTTCATTGCGAAACCAATAAATAACTTAATTCCAATACAAATATTAAATACAAGAGATGTGGAAGTATCGTTGAGTTTCTTTAGTCAACAAATAGATTCATTAAATAATTATAAAATCCTTAGCTTTGACAAACCTTATATGAATGGAGAAAGAGTGAAAAAATTGTTTTCTGAACTAGACTTGAATGGTTTGCAAGACGACGAACGATCGAAAATAGAAAGCATTTGTGCAAAATTTTCAGAAATTTTTCATCTTGACGGAGACAAGTTAACTACCTGTAACATCTATAAACAATCTATTCATTTGAAACCTAATGCGATGCCTGTGTATAAAAAGCAATATCGATTACCTAAATCTCAAACTGGCGAAATTAAGAAACAACTTCAAAAAATGTTAGACGATGATATTATTGAAGAAAGTAGAAGCGAGTGGTCAAGTCCTTTATTACTTGTTCCCAAAAAGACGGATGGAATAGAAAAAAAATATCGACTTGTCATCGATTATCGGAAACTAAATGAAAATATTTCTGATGATAGATTCCCCCTTACCAAACATTGTGGATATTTTAGATTCGCTTTCAGGTGCTATTTACTTCAGCCATCTAGATTTACAAAATTCTTTTTATCAATTTGACCTTGAACCGGAAAGTCGAAAATGTACCGCTTTTACTTTTGACAAGCAATATCAAATGAAAAGAATGCCAATGGGACTAAAGACAAGTCCTAGCGCTTTTTCTAGAGCAATGACAGTGGCCTTATCAGGATTAAATTACGAAAAATGTTTTCTTTATTTAGATGATTTAATAATTTTCGGGCGAAATTGGTTTTTACACAATAAAAACCTAATTGATGTTTTCACAAGATTGAGAAAAGTTAACTTAAAACTTAACCCCATAAAATGTGACTTTCTTAAAAAAGAAATTTTATATTTAGGCCATGTCGTGAGTGCCGATGGTGTCAAGCCGGACCCCGAAAAAATAAAAGTTTTAGAAAATTATCCAGTACCTAAAAATGCCGATGAGGTTAAAAGATTCGTAGCTTTTTCAAACTATTACCGTCGTTTCATTAAAAATTTTGCCGAAATTACAAAACCATTAAATAACTTGAGTAAGAAAAATACTCCCTTTATCTGGACCGACGAATGTCACAATTCTTTCTTAAAACTAAAACATTGTTTAGTTAAGCCGCCAGTTCTTCAGTTTCCTGATTTCTCGGCAAGTAATGAATTTCAATTATATACAGATGCATCTGGCAACGCAATAGGTTCAGTTTTGTGTAATAAAAATAATCTCCCAGTAGCATATGCGAGCCGTACATTAAAGCCGAATTAAATTATCCAACCATCGAAAAAGAAATGCTTGCTGTTGTATGGTCAATAAAGTATTTTCGTCCTTATTTGTATGGTCGAAAATTCACGATTTTTACAGACCATAGACCCCTTATTTATTTATTTGGCATGACTAATCCTTCCAGCAGGTTGACAAAATTTAGACTTATTTTAGATGAATATGATTTTAAAATTGAATATATTAAGGGACAAAACAATGTGGTCGCAGATGCTCTGTCTAGGATTATCGTGACGTCAGACGAGTTGAAAAGTATAAGTGAACGTGTGAATGTGATAACTAGAGCGCAAAGGAAAAGATTGGACGACGAAAGAACGAAAGTTTTATCGACTGATAACATTCCCACCAATAAGCGGTCTGATCAACCGAAAATTGTGGAAATGTTCTTCAAGCCGGTAAACTCTGTGGAATTAAAATTAATATCGGAAAGTGAGTTGAATAGAATGAGAGAAAACATGGATATGGCAAACTTATTTACCTTTGTACCATCAAAATCGACTTTATATACTTGCCTTCCTTCACGATCATATCAGGCGCGAGACGTCTATGTGAGTGAGTTAGTGCAGTTTTGTAAAACAAAAAATATCAAAGAAGTTTTTATAATTAAAAACGCATATAATGAAGAATATTTAAAATGGTTAACCAGAAAAATAAATAATAACGAGATGTGGTCCGGACCACGCATTTGTTTATTAAAGGGAAAACAAAGAATCACTTTAGAAGACGACAAAATTGTCATTTTAAACGATTTCCACCTCCTCCCAACTAGTGGTCACGCCGGAATCAGGCGTATGATAAATAATATTAAGAGATATTATTATTGGCCAGGGATGGAGCGTGATGTTACTCAATTTGTAAATAGATGTAAAAAATGCCAGATGCAAAAGCATTCTGTGCCTACGAAACAGCCAATGGTTATCACTTCGACATCCACTGCTGCTTTCGATAAGATTTTCTTAGATATAGTGGGGCCCGTAGATAAGGATTATTATAATAAGTCATATATACTTACGATTCAATGTGAGCTTAGTAAATACGTTGAAGCTTATGCGTTAGAACGTAAAGATTCAATTAGCGTAGCAAAGGCTTTTGTTGAAAATTTTATTTTGCGTTATGGAATACCACGCGAAATCGCCACTGATAAAGGTACCGAATTCATATCTTCAACAATGACCGAAGTGTGTAAATTACTAAATATTAAACAGCTATCAAGTACATCTTATCACCATCAGTCAATAGGTGCACTTGAAAATACACATAAAAGTCTAAATTCATATTTACGCATTCAGACAAACAATGAATCCAAAGAATGGAGTACATGGGTCCCATTCTGGTGTTTTGCTTATAATACCACTGTACATAGTTCAACAAAATTTACTCCTTACGAGCTGGTTTTCGGTAAAACATGTACATTGCCAAATAATTGTATTTCACCTGTAAACAAATTATATAATTGTGAAAATTACCCTTTAGTTTTAAGATATAAATTACAGACTTCCCAAGAAGCTGCTAGAAATAATTTGTTGATGTCTAAAAATAGCCAGAAACAACGTTATGATAACATTGTAAATCCCGTTTGTTATAAGCCAGGCGATATATTGTTATTGAAAAACGAGACAGGTTCAAAGTTCGCTAATGTGTACAACGGTCCGTATAAAGTAGTGCAAGAACAAACACCCAATGTAATCATACTTTAAAGATAATAAATTAAACACTGTTCATAAAAACCGAACGAAGCCTTTTAGATCATAAGTTGTCTAATTTTAAGATAAGTATATACTTTTAACTTGTGTAATCGTAATATAATTAAATTTTGATAAAAAAAAAATGTATTTCTTAATTTTTTTTTCTTATAAAATGGGAGGTGTAGTATCCCAATACATAATATTGCATGCTTATATAACCAATGTATTTACGATATGGAGAGCAGAATAAATGAGTACGTCAAACGAGTCGCTTGTCTTTATTCCCGACGAACCCACATCTCTACACATATAAAGCACCAGGACCTGACAATATTTACCCCATCCTACTACAACAGGGCGCTTCCATTCTGGGGCCCCATCTCTGCAGATTGTATAAAGCCTGCATTAAACACTTGACCGTCATTAGAAGCTTATAATATTGAGATAGGCATATCCGTTTCCCGTCGTATTTTCCTTCTCTTTCTTCCGGTATATCGCTGTCTCTCTCGCTCATCCCGCTCAGTGGCGTCACCAGGTGGCGCGGTGGGGGAACCAGGAGATTTCACCCCCGTGCCCATTTGTTCATCATTGGCGTGAAATTTCCCGTCGGCGTAACTTGTGCACTACATAGTGATCAAGTGACAAAGAAATAGAATTATTTTTATTTAAACTGCAACACAGTTCTCGTGAGTTTCTACAATACACGTAAGTACTTAGAATAGTTTCTTAACATAACGGTGTTACCGTTCGCTGAATTTATAATTTAATCTTATCTGGTATATCAAACTTTTTATTTTACCCGCAAGGGATGTAGATACACCTTTTCTTTTAAGATAAGAAAGCATTCGATTATGATAGTATTTTTTAAAAGTGTTTTTTGTGTTTAATATGTGGTATCTACCCTCCAGGCACTTTAACTTTTTATTTTAGATAAGAAACCGATACTTAGTGCTTACATTAGATAATGAGAAAAACGAATTGTAGCTATGCGGCTATAGCTGGTTCTTCTAACAATCCCGATCGTATCGGCGAAGGTTGAGTTCGAGTTAGTCGTCATCGTTCAAAGAAGCATGGTCATCGTACCTGCCTTTCATGACGATAACGACAATGTGTCTGCTTTATCGGACGTTAGAGGAAATCTTACAACGATTGTTGCACCTCGCAGGTGTTATCAATACTGACTAAAACAGTTAACAATTTAAATATTCCGTGTAGTGATCTAGATTTGATTTTTGATCTTAAAAGTAAACTAAAAGAGCCAGCTAGGCCTTAAACACCAATATTCTGATAAATCTTGTGCACCAATAACTTTTGGTATTTTAAAACTAAAAAGATATTTTAAATAATTGTCTGCGCAGTTTACTAGTTGGTCGCAAACATCTGATGCCTCTCTTAAAGGTCTTATTTTCAGTGGTGATTAGATTGTAGACTGAAACTACAAATATACGAAAAGAGGATAATACTCATAAAAATGTAAAATACCCTCTAATGCTTGTTACTTTGAATAAGATTCTACCTTCAAACACACATTTGTTTAATTCTGAACAGATTACAGTTGCATTAAAAAAAAAAAAAAAAATTGTCTGGTACTGGGAATGCCTCGCAAGCAAAACCTGTACTAACAACAAACGGTTTGTGTTTGCGCGCTTTTGTGTGTTTCCTTGTGTGAGAAGGTAGTAGCACTATAAATGGTTATCGGTGTACCGTCCGCACAAGCGATTCTCAGCGCGCCCCAGCATTCCTCTGACTGTCATCGGACAGTTGCAAATTCACCGCTGAGCTGAACGCCCGCTCCCGCTTGTTCGCTTTTCATCGCCGCCGCGAACACCGTCGCCGCCACCGCCGCTAACCGCTCCGCCCGCGCAGCTAGCTGCCAGAATCCTGGGTGCTGAAGACGCCGATTACCAGGTTAGTGTTGCTGCTTATTTCGCTCAGGGGAACACTTGAAGGCCGTAACCGCCGCCCTTGGCTTCCTTCGTTTAAACTGCCCCTTTCTATATATTTATACGAGTATATGTGATAACCGCCCCCGCTCATACAGTCCACTGCGCTTAGCATTAATTTACCCGCCCTCCAGTAAAACGGAGACACCATAAATTTTGGTCCATACGACCCGGAGACTAGTTTATTTATCTGTTTACCCGCTCCGCTTATAATTATATTTATTTATCACATATATTTTAAATATATATTTTAAGTACCCCACGCATTTATAACTGTATTTTCGACAGCCGTTATTTTCTAGCACATAGCTACCCACATTCCGTGGTAGGGGGCACTTACCCACCGTTAAATTATTTAACGGATTTTAATCAACCGCGCTTATAGCACGTTAATTGTTTCTTCGACTACAAAATGGCAGCCGAAGAAGCAAAACTAAAATTAGTCATTGCAAAAAAGCAATCCATTTATAAACGCGTTACCAAATTGTATGACGTTTCAAAGCAATTGGTGCCAGGCGCCGTCGACACTTGTCGTAAAGCGACATTTAAAAAAGAAAAGATGATAAGAAATTTACAAATATTTATAAGTCAAAATAAAATTACAAACAAAGTTAAAATAAAAAGGTGAGTGAGGATGGTGAGTATGGAGGTGATGATGATTAAAATGTAGGATGATAATATAAAAAGTGAAGGGGTAGATGCAGCTGACGTGGAGGCAGGCGAAGGTGTGGAGGCAAGCGCTGAACTTGGCAGACGTCGAAGGGTGCAGGCAAGTGAAGACAGGGAGGCGCCGGTAGGCAGGCGCCGGTAGGCAGGCGCCGGTAGGCAGGCGCGAGCAGGCGCCGGTAGGCGAAGGCAAGCGAAGGCAAGCAGGCGCCGACAGGCAGACGCCGGTAGGCGCAGGCAGGCGCAGGTAGGCGCAGGCAGGCGCAGGCAGCAGGCGCCAGCAGGCACAGGCTGGCGAAGGTGCAGGCAGGCAGGCGCCACCAGGCGCAGGCAGGCGAAGGTGCAGGCTGACAGGCGAGACAGGCACAGGCAGGCGTAGGCGCGCGCGATGTCTGGAGGCCGTAGTCTTCCAATTCGGAAGCTGGTGTTTGTATTTGAAGACTAGTCCTTCCAATTTGGAAGAGGCAAGTAAGGAGTCTTGACCTTCCAATTCGGAAGCTGGTGATCGTCTCAGTAGAGTAAACCGTTTGAATCCAAAGCTAGAGATGTAATGATTAGTCGTCGGCTGAACTTTATAATGAAACCTCGGTTTCTGAGTTCTGCATAAATTTCAAAATAATGTTTTTAAAACGAGAAATCTAGATGGCCAAATGTATAAATAAGAAAGTCAAAAAGTTTTGATTGGATTATGTTGATAAGTTGCATAGCAACGAAGCAAAAATAAGTTGTCAGATACTTCAAAACGTAACCAAAATACAATATTTAGTAAATAGAAAACAATTAAAGTGAGATACATTTAAATATTACAAGGAAAAACGCATAATAAGATTATCGAAGTGATCCGAAACTTGTGGGATACGTAAAAGTGTCGAAAAATAGTGTCCGAAGTTTCGTGATTTAGAACACGTAAGTAAATGTGTTTAGATAAAGGAATTGCGATGTGTGTAGTGTAGTGTGTAGCTACTAAAACATTATGTATCGTTGCAGAAGCGAGGAAAAATAAAAGCAAATATATAAGACGAAGTTAAAATATGAGATGATTACATGAAATAATACCTAGGAAGTGGAAAAGGTAAGTGGTTTCACCACATTTCCCCCACGACCCCAGAAAATTTTTGACTCAGAGAAAATTTTTAAAGCATATTTCTAAAGAAACCGTAAAACACAACTTCACACAGACATACATCGCCTAACAAACAGACATACGTTCTCTTACATACTATCATCTGCATTCAATAAGGGTGGAGTTCACATTCAATGACTACCACTCTAGAAGGGTGTTTTAAAATGACGATTAGGGCTTATTTAAAGAGTTGTCGACCGCTCTATAAGTGGAAAGTAAGACCTAAGGCTTTTTTAGGGAGTAGTCAGCCGCTCCTAACAAAAAAAAATAAAAAAAAGAAATAAAGAAATGAAAATAAAAATGAAGTTAAATAAGATATGCTGAGAGCGGTAGGGCTCAAAGCATAATAACCTAAGTAGCTACGAGCGGTAGGGCTCGAAGCAATAAAGTAGCTAAGAACGGTAGGGTTCAGAGCTTGATAACTAAAGTAGGTAGGTACTAAAGTTATAGATAAGATCAATAGATAGATCTTGAGTAACGTTATAGAACGTTAAAGTGTGCTTAAGAGCACAGACTAAGGTAAACAAAAAAAAAAAAGAAACAAAAATGTTAATGAGTTAATGGAATGAAAATGTGAATGTGATTAAAACATATATACCATATTAAATTTGGAAGATGATGAAGAAGTTAAGATTGAGCGGAATGTAAAGTGCCATCTGCCAGTCGAACAAATAGGGTCTCCAAAAAAAAGTACACAAAGATAAGTTAAAGATTATAAAGATATAAAAAGTTAGAGATATAGAAAAAAATATAAAGATTTTAAAAAAAAATATACAGGTAAGAGTTAAATTTTTTTTAAAGATTTGAAAAGATGAAGGTTTGGAATAGTTTGAGGACGTACCTGACAGTAAGGTTGGAGAGGAAGGGCAGCAGAAGTCGTAAGAGCAGGTTCTGGAACGGCTGCTGCGGGATGTTGAAGAGGAGAAATATTTTCAGCTTTAGTAAAACTGAAAATAAAAATATTAAATGAAAAGAGTTTAAGTAGGTGAATGTGTAAAGAACTGTAGAATCACTAGACAAAGTGTTGTTTTAGAATTTAGAGAGAAAAAAAAAATGCATAGATGGTGAAGAAAAAGAAAGCAAACACAAAAAAAGAAAATCTCTAGGGAGTGGGTAAAAAGAAAGAAGAGATTAGAATCTAAAAGCTAGTTGGGCGCCAAAATGTCGTAAAGCGACATTTAAAAAAGAAAAGATGATAAGAAATTTACAAATATTTATAAGTCAAAATAAAATTACAAACAAAGTTAAAATAAAAAGGTGAGTGAGGATGGTGAGTATGGAGGTGATGATGATTAAAATGTAGGATGATAATATAAAAAGTGAAGGGGTAGATGCAGCTGACGTGGAGGCAGGCGAAGGTGTGGAGGCAAGCGCTGAACTTGGCAGACGTCGAAGGGTGCAGGCAAGTGAAGACAGGGAGGCGCCGGTAGGCAGGCGCCGGTAGGCAGGCGCCGGTAGGCAGGCGCGAGCAGGCGCCGGTAGGCGAAGGCAAGCGAAGGCAAGCAGGCGCCGACAGGCAGACGCCGGTAGGCGCAGGCAGGCGCAGGTAGGCGCAGGCAGGCGCAGGCAGCAGGCGCCAGCAGGCACAGGCTGGCGAAGGTGCAGGCAGGCAGGCGCCACCAGGCGCAGGCAGGCGAAGGTGCAGGCTGACAGGCGAGACAGGCACAGGCAGGCGTAGGCGCGCGCGATGTCTGGAGGCCGTAGTCTTCCAATTCGGAAGCTGGTGTTTGTATTTGAAGACTAGTCCTTCCAATTTG
This sequence comes from Scoparia ambigualis, assembly GCA_963921215.1. Lineage (NCBI taxonomy): Eukaryota > Metazoa > Arthropoda > Insecta > Lepidoptera > Crambidae > Scoparia > Scoparia ambigualis. Next base: position 13,309,067 of record OY992504.1, read on the forward strand.
GAAGAGGCAAGTAAGGAGTCTTGACCTTCCAATTCGGAAGCTGGTGATCGTCTCAGTAGAGTAAACCTTTTGAATCCAAAGCTAGAGATGTAATGATTAGTCGTCGGCTGAACTTTATAATGAAACCTCGGTTTCTGAGTTCTGCATAAATTTCAAAATAATATTTTTAAAACGAGAAATCTAGATGGCCAAATGTATAAATAAGAAAGTCAAAAAGTTTTGATTGGATTATGTTGATAAGTTGCATAGCAACGAAGCAAAAATAAGTTGTCAGATACTTCAAAACGTAACCAAAATACAATATTTAGTAAATAGAAAACAATTAAAGTGAGATACATTTAAATATTACAAGGAAAAACGCATAATAAGATTATCGAAGTGATCCGAATCTTGTGGGATACGTAAAAGTGTCGAAAAATAGTGTCCGAAGTTTCGTGATTTAGAACACGTAAGTAAATGTGTTTAGATAAAGGAATTGCGATGTGTGTAGTGTAGTGTGTAGCTACTAAAACATTATGTATCGTTGCAGAAGCGAGGAAAAATAAAAGCAAATATATAAGACGAAGTTAAAATATGAGATGATTACATGAAATAATACCTAGGAAGTGGAAAAGGTAAGTGGTTTCACCACACACTAGAACGAAAACTGAGTTTATGGCGATGTCGTCTAACTTGAAAGGTTCATACGAACAATTCAGCTCATTGTGTGATGAACACAACCTGTTGTTGTTGCAGCAAAAACCAGACGCTGAAATTAACTACAATGACTGGGAATCTTTTGAGACCTTATATACGCGTATAAGCCATACACGCACTCTAATGTCGGGGAGTAATGAGTCGCCATCATCGCCCGCTAATTCAGCCCCTTCTAAATGCAAATTACCGCCTATCGAATTGCCATCATTTGATGGGAACCCGGAACATTGGCCTCTTTTCTATGAGTCATTCAAGGCAAACATCCATACCAATAATAGTTTGTCTAACGCGCAACGGATCCAGTACTTAGTGGGTAAACTGAGTGGGAAAGCTCTTTCGGTATTTGCAGGTATTATACCTAACGAGTCTAATTATCCCATAATTTGGAATTCGCTCATAACTAAGTACCAAGATAAAAGAATGTTGGGTACCTTATATTTAAATAATATTTTTGAATCGCAACCGCCCGCTAATTCACCCGCTCATTTAAATAATTTTATAGAAAAAATACACTCGTCACTATCCGCTTTAAGACAATTAGATATTTCTGATTTGGCCGATTTTATCGTCACGCATATAGCATTAAAAAAGTTAGACTTGCAGCTTGTACAATCGTTTGAACTATCGCTAAAGGACAAAGATCTTCCTAACAGTTCCGATTTAATTAACTTTGTTCGTCATCATATTAAAATACTCGAGAGAACGTCGACCGTTAACAATTTAGAACCTACCGCCGTTAATTTAAAGTCGAAAGTTCGAAATCTACCTCGCCAATCAGTAACTAAGATGTCGCATACCTTCGCTTTAACCAGTAATCATAACCGTCAAATGTCGGCACCCGCTTCCACTTGTGGATATTGCAATATGTCCAATCATTCTCAATTATTTAATTGTCTCGCATTTAAAAAATTAATGGTTAAGGATTGTTTCAACTTCGTGAAGCAAAGTAAGTTATGTATAAACTGTTTAAGCGCAAAACACTCAACGTCTTATTGTAAATCGCCTAATACTTGTAACATATGTCATAAAAGTCATCATTCGCTTTTACATTTTAATACGGAAACCGGTTCGATGTTGCGCTCGCGTGACACTGCTGACACGGCTGCGCGCCCGCCCGCCGGTGTTGCGCCGTTAGATAATAATAGGCCTGCCACCGCCAGCTCAGACATCTCGCCGCCGCCGCTCCGCCCGCGCGAGTCCTTGTGTTTACACAGCAGCGACACGGAGGGCACGTTCGCAATTCATGATAGCTGCGCGCGCGCTCAGATTAAGAATAATACGACTGTTTTGCCAACCGCTCAAGTTTATGTGCCTACTTCTGATAACAATAACGCTATTATACGGTGTTTAATAGATAGTGCTTCACAAAACAATCTCATAACGCTCGCATCTTGTAAGAAATTAAACTTAAAAATTACACCGCTTAATAACACTAACATAAAAACTGTAGGACCAATTAGTACACCTATTTTAGGATACGTTCCGCTCAGGATTAAATCGCGCTATACGGATGCTCAATACAGTTTGTATTGTTTAGTAGTTAATCAAATTACAGATTATCTGCCTACCCAAATTATTAATTCAGACTTTATTAATAATTTCGCAAACTTACCGTTAGCTGACGATTCGTGGAATATTCCTGGTGAAATTAATGTTATTCTTGGCGCTCAAATGTTTCCACATATAATACTTGGAATTAAAATTATTTCCACGCCGCCGCCGTCGCGATCAGCTGATCGTAAGAACGCTGTTCAGATAACACCATATGCGCTTGAAACTACGCTTGGTTATATTGTTATTGGAGAAATATCTACAATGGAACTGACTAATACGACGTTGTCCTTTGGTCCTTTACTAAAGGAAAATTTAAATAAAAATTTAAAATTTTCTAAACTCAAGCAAGTGTGTACGCTTAAAAATAATATAAGTTCGGACTATCGCAAATGTAAAAGGTCATACCAATCTTCGGTAACGCGCCACCCTTCTGGTCGATTTATTGAATCCTCACCATTTAAGGGCGATCAATGTCACACAACATTAGGGCACTCGCACACGTCGGCGCAACGGCGTCGATTAACGTCGATAGAACGTAAATTCATTTCGTGTCCGGCTTTACGCCAAACATTATTTTAATACTTAATACTAAACCGAACGTAATTTAACGTCAATTCTTTCTTTAATAACCCGCTTATTTGACGTTTTAGGTTTTAGGTTTAGTCGCGCCTGTTACACTTTATGCCAAATTGTTATTACAAGACTTGTGGCTCGCAAAAATGGATTGGGATGAGGAACCGCCTCAACCAATTATCAACCGCTTTAATTAAAAGTGAATTATCACTTTTATCGCATTTACAAATAAATACCGCGGCATTTAGGAATTTCGACAGATTGTACTGCACATCTAGGTTTTGGTGACGCAAGCCTGAAAGCTAACGGCTGTGTCTTTTATTTACACTTTACGTATCCTAATAGCAACGTATCACAATAGATTTGGTATGTTCGAAATCCAAAGTCGCTCCGCTAAAAACAATAATACTCGCTAGGCTCGAGTTATGTACCGCGCTGCTTTTGTCTGAGCTAATAAATCAAGTTTACCACATATTACATAATCGCTATCCTATTAAAAGATATATTCGCTTTTTCTGATTCTACTATCGCGTTATCGTGGATACATTCTTCGCCGCACCGTTGGCAAACGTTTGTTGCCAACCGTGTTAGTATAATACATGATAATTTATCTCCTGATCGCTTCTTCCATATACCTGGAACTGTGAACCCCAGTAATTGTGTTTCGCGTAAAATACTTTTTGTGGAGGCATGGTCCAATGTGGACTCATAGCCCTATATTCGCATGGCCTATTGTGCCTTTCGAGCATTCTCAAACTGAAGATGTACCCGAAATTAATCTTCCGTTATGCATCCGCTTATTAAACTCGCACTCCAGGTCTCGTCCTGGAAACAATTAGGTATTTACGCATAATAATTTATGTTTTACGCTTTATAAAAATAAAATTACTCTAGTCCCCGCGGATTAAAGTTTCTCATTTAGAAATAGCAGAACACATTCTTCTCCGCTCCTTGTAACATTAATACTTTTGTAAGAATGCTGCTGCCGCGACATCATCACATCGTCGATCTTCGTATCGATGACTGCCACCGCTCCAACTGCCACACTGGCTCGCATCTTGTTATGTCTTTAATAATTAAGGCAACGCTATTGGATAATTTCGCAATATAAAACGACAGTTGGAAATTTATATACTTAGTTTCTTTTTGTCGCTCATGAAACATCAGCCGCTTTTCAAAACGAATTTAGTAACCGCAGAATTGAATGGAGAACTATTCCCGCTCGCGCTCCTCACATGGGAGGTTTGTGGGAGTCTAATATAAAATCCATTAAAACTCACTTATATCGCACCATTGGTAACCAATTGCTTTGTTATGAAGAGCTTCTAACTGTGTTAACGCAAATTGAATGTATCTTAAACTCGCGTCCGCTATGCTTGTTGTCCGATCAGCCGCATTTTGTTCTCACTCCCGCTCATTTTTTTGCAAACTACTCCTTTACAGTCACTGCCCACGTGTGAGCTGGATACAACGCTTAGTCTCTCCGCTCGTAAAAGATTGCTAGATAATTTGGTGCGTGGTTATTGGAAGCAGTGGCGTGTAGATTATTTATACACCCTGCAACTAAGACAAAAATGGAATACGCCTGACGTCTCTGTCAGCCCCGGTACTCTCGTACTAATTCACCAAGACGATGTTCCGCCTCTACGCTGGCCTACTGGCATTGTAGAACAAGTCTTCCCAGGGAAAGACGGAGTAGTTCGTGTCGCTTCTGTACGGACAACAACTGGCACGTACAAACGTCCTGTTGTGAAATTGTGCCCGCTGCCTACGCAATAGTTAATACAGTTATATCTGCACTTATTCAGTTTATTTTAATCCCAATGTGGCCCTATATATATTTTTGTTTAACTTAGCTTCATATCAACATATTTATGTACATATATTTCCGCTTATTACCCGCTATAATTGTATTTCCGCTCATCCTCTCTGATGGAGAGACTTCTATACCGCTTTATGGTTTCGAAAATCCCTAGTATTTTCAAGCCGGGGAGGATGTTTGCGCGCTTTTGTGTGTTTCCTTGTGTGAGAAGGTAGTAGCACTATAAATGGTTATCGGTGTACCGTCCGCACAAGCGATTCTCAGCGCGCCCCAGCATTCCTCTGACTGTCATCGGACAGTTGCAAATTCACCGCTGAGCTGAACGCCCGCTCCCGCTTGTTCGCTTTTCATCGCCGCCGCGAACACCGTCGCCGCCACCGCCGCTAACCGCTCCGCCCGCGCAGCTAGCTGCCAGAATCCTGGGTGCTGAAGACGCCGATTACCAGGTTAGTGTTGCTGCTTATTTCGCTCAGGGGAACACTTGAAGGCCGTAACCGCCGCCCTTGGCTTCCTTCGTTTAAACTGCCCCTTTCTATATATTTATACGAGTATATGTGATAACCGCCCCCGCTCATACAGTCCACTGCGCTTAGCATTAATTTACCCGCCCTCCAGTAAAACGGAGACACCAGTTTGCCTTTCGCAAGGGCAAACTTCTTATAGTATACCATCGCGTTGTTCTTCTGGTTCATGGGACAGACACACGCACAGCATGCTGTGAACCGCCCTCACAGGGCGCTTACCAAAATCAATGTCCTCCACAAGGACATACTTATGGCAGCCACGAACCATATCGTGGCTATAATCTGCCCGCCCTCGCAGGGCGCTTACCAAAATCAATGGTTATTACATGAGTGTTCGCGGTTTTGCGAGAAGATGCATATAATTATGTTAATATAACGCTAAATGTACCCTATTTAATTTAATTTGATTTTGAATAATATGTTTAATTATTGTAAATGGTATTTAACCGTTTTAATAAAATTAAATAAATAAATGTCCTCCGCAAGGGCATGCTTATGCCAGCACGAACCATATCGTAGCTATAAACCGCCCTCGCAGGGCGCTTACCAAAATCAATGGTTATATTACTTGAGAGTTTGCGGTTTTTGCGAGAAGATGCATGTATGTTAATGTAATGCTAAATGTCCCTTATTTTATTTGAATTTGAAAAATACGGTTAATTGTTGTAAATGGTTATGTAACCGTTTTTAATTAAATTAAATAAATAAATGTCCTCCGCAAGGACAGGCTTATGCCAGCTACGAACCACAGTGTGGCTATGAACCGCTCTCGCAGGGCGCTTACCAAAAACAATGTCCTCCGTAAGGACATGCTTATGCCAGCCACGAACCACATTGTGGCTATGGACCGCCCTCGCAGGGAGCTTACCAAAAACAATGCATTCCGCAAGGACATGCTTATGCCAGCCACGAATCACATCGTGGCTATGAACCGCCCTCGCAGGGCGCTTACCAAAATCAATGTCCTCCGTAAGGACATACTCATGCCAGCCACGCACCACATCATGGCTATGAACCGCCCTCGCAGGGCGCTTAACAAAAACAATGTCCTCCGCAAGGACATACTTATGCCAGCCACGAACCACATCGTAGCTATAATATAAACAACCGGAGGCTGTTCTTACTTTCGATCCCCAGGATCATAGGCTTGGCAGCTCTTTCAATCAGGACAAAAACGTCCATCTTCTCTGCTAACAGAGGTAACAAAAGACATAGACAATGACGCTCCGAAATTTCGAGCCAGTCAATTTGCACTTTATCGACACCGTTGGGACTAAATAGGTGCTCCAAGTATCATATCACAAAGGTATCGAATACCGTTTTATCTGAAGCCATCGCTCAAGGTTCCAAACGTTACAATCGACAGTTGTTACACGCTTGTATCGGACAAAATGTCTGCAATGCTGACATAGATGAAAGAACAGGTTTCTAGAAACAGTAAGTTTTTTTTTTCCAAACTTCGTTTTAACCCAGTTCTTAGTACCAAAGAGCACTCAAGAAAGGTCACTCCGTCCAATTTTTAACCTGAAGTCGTTAAATTATAATATGAATTCCATGCTGTGTACGGCCAAGAGACGGGATGTACAAATTACTTTTCTCAGACCTAGGTACTACCATCTGACTATAGCCAAATCTCACAATGGTTTCTTCGTCGGTTCTACAAAGGCGAATTACTAAGAATTATATGCCTTCCATTTGAGATAGCACGGCAATGTTTTCTTAGACTATTATCTTATAGACATAAAGACCAGATGGTTCTGTCCAGACATGCCAACATTGTAATAGAAACACTTACTTATTTTGGTGTCTACATACACTTTAAAAGGTCTGTTTGACCGCCCTCGCAGGGCGCTTACCAAAATCAATGTCTTCCGCAAGGACATACTAGGATACATGGAGGAATCACAAGCGTCTGTTATCCCCGAAGGGATAGCCAGAGACCAAGCAATGAGGACCGCAAAAGCAGTCCTCTGCCATAGTCTACGTTTCACCAAATGATAACTGCACATGTACGTGACAAGTGATGAGCCTATCGCCGCTCTATACTGTTGGATGTATGTGCAATCTATGGTCCGTTAGTCGCATTTTACGATACCTAAGAGATGAAATTGGGCGGTAAAATAGACTCTACCTTACGATGTAGTTAAATGTATTGGTAGCTAAAAATTATCAGAAACACCAATACATATACCTCCACCAACATTCTTTTTGACAACCGTTGCTTCAGGATTGGGGGGTCACAACTCAACAATTCTGCCCTATCGGGAAAGTGGAGTGCATCCCAACAAAGCTGCACTGCAATCAAAAAGAAAAGCGGGCTTTTCTAAGTCTTAGAATTACAAGCATCGAACACGAAGCCTGCGACAATTTTATTTTAATCCTCCAAATTGCCAACCAACAAATGATCACCAACCAAATTGTGGTCAAAATTCATTACATTCCAGGGAAATTAAACAGCCATGCAGATCAACTGTCTCGACATAGCCAAGCTCTAGAGTGGCATCTACTGCCAGAATTCACACAAACGATATTCGCGAAGTGGGCCTGGCCAGTAATTGACCTGTTTGTATCCAAGAACGCTCGAGTATTGGGTAAACTATGCAGATTTATCTCAATGATTACGTAGCGATGTTTCACAGTGCTTTCAGCCTGGAGTAGAACGCTTCCCTCTGGCTTGGAAATTCGCACCACCTTCCCTCATCCCCCGGGTGCTAGTACACCTCAACAGCAATTTATCTGATTGTGGTACCCCTTGCTGCCTCATTCACAGTATGGAATTCGAAACGTAGACGCCTGGTAGACATAACCACAGGCCTGCCAACCCCCAAGGTTCAAGACATGACGTTGAAATTTGGTGTGCTTAAATGATATATCGTTATGGAACCACAAGCAAATTTCCCTGCTCAAGCGTCCAGTTATTATAAAAACATATGAGCACTTGTGCTTGGTCCAGTAGTACAGGAAGGGCGTAAGCAGCAGCAGCGGCGCCATCCACACGCGGAACGCGTACCAAATGGGTCCAGTCAATCCAGTTTTTGGCAGATTTACACTTAATATTTTAAATATTTCTTACAATACTATACACTACCATAAATTGTCGTGTCTACTTTATGCAGCACACAATTGTATGGAAATCTTAGTGACGAGGTAATAGTTAAATATGTTTTGAAATCAATCTCAATTAAACATTTAAAAACAACAAAACCTCCTTTTTCCAGGTTTTAGTAATATTAGTCTGTAGACCTTTGTAATGTATTTCAAACCTAGGATCAACTAGATTTCAAACAGTTCGTAACACTGCAATATTATTGTCGCATTGCTCCTTTGTTACCTTGCTGTGGACAGCAAACATTATTTTGTTCAGGACAATGCAGTAATATTAAGGCGACAGTTTGGGTCAAAGACTGACTGTAGGGACTACAGACAAACACGCTGGAAATTGCTACTGGTTAAAAGGATCAATAAATATTGTACAAAATGGCTAAACTAATTTATTTAAAACTTCGAGTGGTTCACCTACACCTGTTTCAAGCATTGTGGTAGCTATAGATGGATATTACAGCCACACCTGGTTGTGTTTTGCTCCGCTGTAGCATCTACAAACTAGATTGATATGATTTACCCATTGAGGATATACTAACTATTGCTAATTGGAGATTAGTAATACTTTTCACAAGGTTTATTGTCGTGAAATATTGATTCAGGCGTCACGAAGTTTTTCATTTTTTATTTTTACCCTGTAAAGTGATTGAAATCAAATATTAAACAATATTTATTTCCTAATACTAATGTTTACATGGTTTACAAGCTAAATTATTTGATTTTTCATCAATGACTGGCCAAATATTTTCTTACATGACTTAAATTGTAAATAATGAGTACTTAATTAAATCTCTTATTTATAACTTTTTGTTTAGACCTTAGTCATATGATTAACTCTCTCGCACTTATAGTTTAATTTATTTCTCACATTGGCGTTTTCACCAGGCGATAACAAACAGGTCTCAATATTATAAGCTTCTAATGACGGTCAAGTGTTTAATAGACGCGTTTTACCTGAAATAAAACGCATATTAAATACTTACCTCATTAGAAGCTTAGTTTTTATTTCCGCCTGGCGCTTATTGCATATTTCGACGCAATGATGAACAAATGGGCACGGGGGTGAAATCTCCTGGTTCCCCCACCGCGCCACCTGGTGACGCCACTGAGTGGGATGAGCGAGAGAGACAGCGATATACCGGAAGAAAGAGAAGGAAAATACGACGGGAAACGGATATGCCTATCTCAATATTATAAGCTTCTAATGAGGTAAGTATTTAATATGCGTTTTATTTCAGGTAAAACGCGTCTATTGCATTTGGTTATATACCCAGAACATGGAGACGTGTTAAGGTAATATACATACCAAAACCGGGTAAACCAGATTATGAAGAACCCAAAGCTTTTAGGCCAATAAGTCTCCAATCTTTTCTTCTTAGAACCTTGGAAAAGATGGTAGACAAATTTATCAAAGCGGGACCGTTAAAAAAATTCCCACTTCACGGACTTCAATGCGCTTACCAGCCAGGGAAGTCAACAGGAACCGCTCTCCACCATGTGGTAAGCCGAGCGGAATCAGCCTTGGAGAACAAAGAGATCTGCGTCTGCACATTCGTAGACATTGAAGGTGCATTTGATCGCACAACCTTTGGCTCCATCAATGTGGCAGCCAGAGATCATGGCGTGCCACAACCAATCATCTGCAAATGGATTGAATGCATGTTAAAGGGTAAAATAATCTACTCAGAACTGCTTGGGGACAGTTTACTCGCTCAAACAACTAGAGGGTGCCCGCAAGGGAGGGTCACCTCTCTTCTGTAATACCAATCATCTATCCGTAAACCCGGGGAAAACAACCGCTATCTCCTTCACGAGGATGAAAAACCTCACGAAACTGGGAAGCCTAAAACTTTATGGCACCCAGCTTCCCTGGTCCAGAGAAGTGCAATATCTAACGACCACAACTGAGGCGTTAAGAATTTGTCTAATTCAACACCTGTCGCATTTCAAGCTTTGCGTATACCTATATCGCTGCTTTCTAGACATTACAAGCAAGTTTAAATTTAAATATACATACCTAGAGACTAGGCAATGAGGAGAGCAAAAGCATTCCTACCATAGTTAGGGTTACCATCCGTCCGGACATGTCCGGACCTTTAGACTCTAGTCCGGACTTTGTCTGGCTCTTTAATTTGTCCGGATTTTGGAATATGAGTAACAAAACTACATAAGTGTTATCAAATAGTCTTTAATTTTTATTAACTTCTCATATAACTAAAAACAAAATATAAAAAGTAAGTAATGTTTCCATTTTGTGACTAAAAAGTCCGGACATTTATCGAAATGTCAGGACTTTTCAAATTCCTAAATGGTAACCCTAACCATAGTCCACTTTTCACCAAATAGCGACTGACGATATACTTATGTGCAGTCTTTAGTCTGTTAGTCGCCCTTTACGACACCCAAAAGGGATGAATTGGTGGTAGTATTCTTTCACCGCTATCTACGCGACACGGTTAATTATAAGTAATTGAAATATAATCAAAAACTAGTGAAGCAATGTAGGTATACTTTGAAATCACTTTTTTCCACTCTCACATTAACTAACTAGACAAGTTAAGCTTCTCTTGAAACTTGTTTTCATTAGTTAATAACGGATAATAAACATACTTACTTATTAAGTAGGTATACGAAGAAAACACCCATACCCGAAATCAATTTTATTTAGAAAAACAGTAATTCCTAAATCGAACCGATCGGGAATCGATCCCGGGGCATCAGAGATGGGCACGACGCGACGCCCGAACCGGCATAAATACTAACCACTCGACCACGAAGTTCTTCAATTAAAAGGTATTGCGATAGATGTTGAAGTTATGCAATAGACTCCGAAAAATGGCTGCACGTGCTTTCCGAAGACGGAGGAGCCCAGAATGTTTTTGATTTGGTCACCCATCCAGTGACTTGGCATTGTGAAAGTTGCTTAACGACTATCGTAAACCGAAAATTCTAAATGATTTTATTTTATTTTTATAAAATTGTACTATATTAGGCCTTGACTCATGAATAGAATTTTTTTTGCTTTAGGGTGGGTGGCATCAATGAGCCACGCGTATACAAAGAGCCACCCATCTAACTCGAAAAGGCGAACGTTGCCTCTCCGTGTTTTCGGCATGCACGGGCACGTTTCCGAACGCGCTCCTTCCTACTCCTACCTCCCCAGTCGCTGGCAAGATTCGATGAGGAACGCGTGTGTCACCGAGTTTTTCGTTTTCGTGGCCTAAAAGCAAAAAAAACGAAAGTAATTTGTTTTCTCATTCTTTTTTAAAGTAATTTTACTTTGTGAATAGCTTCTACGTAGAAAGTGTTTATCTGAGCTTCTTGTACAGTAGTTTAAGTAGCAGCTACATGTTTCTGTGTGGAGCTACATAACCTCAAATAATTTGGGACCGGGGGTGTACGCAATGGGTCATCTCTCTTGTGCTTCCAATGAGCCATTGACTCATTGTGCACCCTCCAGGACTTATTGTGTGCCATACCTATCCATTGCCCATAAAATGCATTTGCATTTACATGTTGTTGTAAAGTTACAGAATGGGTCGAACCCCGAAGAACGTTAGGAAACAAGGAACTACCACCGCTGCCCAAATGCAACGCGCAATAGACCTTATGTCAATTGTCAACATAGTATTCGAAGAGCGGCCAAAGAATGCGTAATTCCATATCAAATGCTACAAGTAAAAAAATTTAAGAAAGGTGAAACGCAGCGATTGGAGCCGAATTATCCTGTAAACAACCGGTTTTCACGAACAGGAGCTGACCATTCACGATTACCTAGTCGAATTTGCTGACAAGTTTTTTTTAGACTTTCTGCCAAGCTGTGTAACAGACCAAACAGACCTGCCGCTGAAGATAACGATGACAAGACGCAGAAGACATCATCGGCGGGTCTTCACCAGTACTTCAGTTGATCAAGATGATGACGCAGAACCCCTTCGATCTTATATTTATATTTTGTTATCCAAGGTCATGTTAAAAAAAATGTTATACTTATTAAAAAAAAATTCTATGACAATATTTTATAAGTTGTAAGAACATAATAAAGACCTCAACGATTGCAATAAATAACTTTAATATAATTATTGTTTTTCTCGTAAATTTTAGAATAAATATAAAAATAACAATACTTCTATACATGCTTGGCTGATTGTGTGCCCCCCAAACCATTGTGTACCACCCCCCATGCCCATTGTGCCGGTGGGTGTACACAAAGAGCCATTCACATTAAAAAAAAATGCTATTGGCTAATTTCAGGATGATTTTGGAACAAATCTGAGTACGCCATTAGATAGTCAGTCAAATTTCCATACCGTTGATGCACATAACATTTGTCATGTATAGGGATGCAGAAATGTGGCGTTCCAAATTTTTCCTGGCTCATTGATGCCACCCCCATCCTATCTAGTTGGGAAATCCAGTAGAATTGTGGAAATCATGGAGGAGCTAGTACAGCGGTTTAGGGTCGCCGGTAGTCGCAACAGCTGCCCTCATAGCAACTTTTTTGTTTTTTGCTAATTGTGGCCACTTTAGGCCAACATCAACGTGTCGCGTAGCGGTGAAAGAAACTATTAGGTACCACTTCTTCCCTCTCTTCCCTTGGGTGTGGTATAAGGCGACTAAGGAACTAAAGACTGCATATACCTCCAACAGCATAGAGCGGCGGCGATGGGCTCTCCACCTGTCAAGCCGAGTACATGTGCAGTCGCTATTTGGTGAAAAGTGGACTATGGCAGAAGACTGCTTTTGCGGTCCTCATTGCCTGCTATCTGACTAACTCTTAGGGGATAAGTCGTGATTTGTATGTATGTAACTGTGGCCCCATTAGGCAATACTTAATCAAAAGCTGCTAATTGCACATCTAAGTATACCTACTAATATTATAAAGAGAAAATATTTGATTGTTTGTTTTTTTGCATTGAATAGGCTCCGAAACTACTAGACCGATTTGAAAAATTCTTTCACCGTTGGGAAGCTAACACTAGCTCCGGGTGACATAGGCTATATTGTATTTTCAAAAAAATTAGGGATCCTTACTAAAACTCTAAAAATTTCTTACATCACGTGCGCTACGAAAACTGGCGAAAACTATTGATGATAGAACAAAATAATGTACTACTACTTTGCAGAACACATAATTATCTACAAAAAGTGGCGCGATAGCATAATTATAATGTCTAACTATTATAGTTACTTTATTTTAAAAATGTTATTGAAATGCCGCCGCTAGAAAAGGCTCTTTATTTATACCATGGTATTAATCCTCATTTAAAAAAAATTACTTCATACTCAAAACTTGCGGTTGCACCTTAGTGGCGCACAAACTTGCTTTGCGGTGTCTTCTCTAGTTTATTGTACCTTAATGTACAGAACGGACATATTAATTAACTGTATAGCAGCAAAAGAGTGGAACAAAGTTTGAAGTCTTTGCCAGTCCTAAACACGAATCCAAGCATTCGGAATGCCTTGGCAGTTATTAGTTCAACATGACTTTTAAATGTTAATTTGCAGTTTAACTGAATACCCAAATCCTTTATCACAGAGACTCTATTGAGACATTCATTACTTAAAATGGTAATTGTATTTAATAGGTTTCGATTTCCGGGAAAACGTACGAGGGGCGTTCAAAATATTCTCGGTATTGATACGTTACAACCTCTTTTATATATATATTTGTTACTGGCCGCTAAGATTCATCCATTGACATTAAAAAAAAGTAAAATTGGAACCGAGATGTTCTTTTGTTTTTCTGCAATTGCCGAACAAACATGAACACCATGAGCGAATTAACAATTTTAACGAAATTAGAGCACCGATCCGTCATAAAATTCTTGACAAAACAGGGTAAAAATCAAAAAACCATAAAAAAGGAAATGGATTGTGTTTACCGTGAGTCTGCTCCTTCTTTATCTACTATTCAAAAATGGTCAAGCGAATTTAAGCGTGGAAGGGAGAGTATTGAAGATGACCCTAGACCTGGCCGGCCTGTAGTGGCTACCTCACAAGAAAATATTGATAAAGTGGAAAAACTTATATTGGAAGACGGCCGAGTGAAGGTAAAATCTATAGCTCAAGTAACCAATCTCTCTATTGGTACCGTACATGACATTATACATGACCATCTTAATATGTCAAAAGTAAGTGCAAGATGGGTTCCGCGAATGCTGACGCTTCTTCAAAAGGATATGCGTGTGGCTTGCTGTTCAGATTTTATCGACCTGTGTGGTGAAAATCCCGATGAGGTGCTGCAAAAAATAGTTACTGGAGATGAAACCTGGGTTCATCATTATGACCCAGAGAGCAAACAGGAGTACATGCAGTGGCACATTAAGGCTTCAGCTCATCCCAAGAAGTTCAAGGTAATCCCGTCAGCTGGCAAGGTCATGGCCACAATATTTTGGGATTGTGAAGGAGTTTTGCTTATCGATTATAAAGAAAAAGGTGTAAATATCACAGGGCAGTACTACGCTAACGTTATACGTCAATTAAGAGATGCGATCAAAGAAAAGAGGCGAGGAAAGTTAACCAAAGGTGTTCTGCTTCTGCATGACAACGCCCCTGTCCATACTGCTCATATTGCCAAGGCAGCTATTGTTGAATGTGGGTTTGAAACTGTTACTCATCCACCCTATAGTCCGGACTTAGCCCCAAGCGACTTCTTTTTGTTCCCCAATCTTAAAAAGGATCTGCGTGGAAATAAATTTTCTGACGATGAAGCGTTGAAGACGGCCGTGGAGGAGCATTTTTACACCAAAGATAAAAAATATTTTTATGAGGGATTAAAAAAAATAATTGATCGATCTTATAAGTGTATGAACATAGGGGGGGAGTATATTGAAAAATAAAAATATCAAACTTTTCGTACTTGTTTGTTTTTATCCACATACCGAGAATATTTTGAACGCCCCTCGTAATCGTCCTACATTTTTTTGTTTTTTATAGCAGTAGGAGGCAAACGAGCAAGCGGGTCACCTGATGGAAAGTAATCACCGCCGCCCATGGACACCCGCAAAACCAGAGAAATCGCAGACGCGTTGCCGGCCTTTAAGGAAGGAATAGGCTCGTTTCTTGAAGATCACTAAGTCGTAACGGTCCGGAAATACCGCCGCCGAGAGCTGGTTCAACAACACTGTAGATCGAGGCAAGAAATTTCTTGGAAAACGCACAGAAGTAGACCGCCATCCATCAAGGTGATGTGGATGGAATGACAGTCGATTGCGTGTAGTGCGGTGAAGGAAATCAGCGGCAGGGATCAAGCCGAACAATTCCTCAGAACACTCCCCATGATATAATACGGTACAATATACAGAGAGACGCAACGTCTCTCCGAAGAGCCAGTGGATCGAGCCGACCTGAAATATCCACGTCGTCGTTAATTCGAGTAGCTCTGCGTTGGATGCGGTCAAATATTAGGGTTAAGAGTAATTATTTACACAATAGGCACAATGCTTATCAAGGTAATTTTATAATAAGAGACAATCACTAGAAGATTTAATATTTTTTTAAATTTTCATATCGTCAGCGCAAATAAGTATGTCAGAATGTTTAACACTACCTACGTCATTAGAAAATATATTGAACAGAAGGGGACCGAGATGAGAGCCCTGAGGGACCCCTGACGATACCGGTACAAACGTTGAAGAAAAACCACTGACGGTAACTGCCTGACTGCGTTGCCATTCAAACCATCGTAGGAGATGACCTTGTATACCTACCTCACAAATCTTATGTATGAGAATAGAGTGCGAAATTTTCTCTAATGCCTTGGAGTAATCAGTATACACGGCATCTACCTGACAACCCTGATCCATTGTTACTGTCACCCGATGAACAAATTCACAGATATTGGTTTCAGTGGATCTTTTGTTGATAAAGCTATGCTGCTGATGCTGATCGACAATTAAATAAGGGCCGTAAAATTGGAAAAATTATATCGAAAATATTGTTTTGGTATAGTACTTATTTTAGTTATTAGCCTATAATTCTGGATATTGTGTCTATCACCAGACTAGTAAATGGTAATGACATGACAATATTTTTATAGAACTGGCATTTTTCCGCTCTACAAAGAAAAATTGAATAAAAAGGATAAGGGGATCCCATCAGGCCTACATCCTTTATTTCACATATTTTTTCACTAAATCCGTTGAAATGTTAATAGTGCTAATTGTAGTCAACAGGATAGAAGCACATGTCTGCAATGTATACGGAGAGTCAGGAACAGGAGGTTCAAAAACAGAGTGAAAGTAGTTATTAAACATATTGCAAATAGCTTTACCATCTCCTGAAACACTATCATTGAGGAACATTGTATCCAGTAAATTGGAAGAAGACTTTGTCAAATTAACAAAAGTCCAAAAATATTTACAATTAATGTTTATTTTTTGTTCTGCAGTCCAAATAAATTTATTATAACACTCCCGTTGCACCCGCTTCTGCCGCTCACGCAAAAGACAAAATGCATCAAAGTCACCCTGTCGACCATAAACTTTCCATTTATTGTGGAATTTTAGTTTCTCCTTAATAATTCTAATAAGAGCGGACGAAAAACATGGTAATCTAGTCATATTAAGTTCGGAACATTTATAAAAGATAATATAATTAGTAATCTAATGAATAAAAGGACTTACCTAAAATTATGTAACTTTAATACAATACCTATTAATTTTATATCAAACAGTCACATTTTTATAAGATGTTAGTATGTTTTATATTCATACATAACAATATACTTTTAATGTCCACACTTATAATGTCATTTAAGCTTATTCAATAATTCAGCTGCTTCTTTATTTGCGCGATGATCATCATTTGACTTAGCCGGATAACTCGCTGCTAATTTAAGATAATACTTAGCTTGGTCTTCCTTTTGTAATTTTAAGTAGCAGCTACCTAATCTCAATAAATTGATGCTGTAAAAGCGTGGTTCTGCCGCTTCAGCTCTTAAAAAGTATTCAAGAGCATCTTCAAATGTTGATTGTGGAGGAGCAGCAAATAAGGCTTCTGCAATTTTCCTTTGATGCCAAGGCAGCTCACTCACTTGGTAGCACCATTCGCCTAACATGTGTAATGTGGTTGCATCATTTGGATTAAGAGTCACAGCAAGCTGTAATCATATATACTTACATATAATCATGACTATTATCCCTGAAAGCTTAGTCAGAGTCTGGGCAAAAAGGACCGCAAAAGCAGTCCTTTGGCATAGTCCACTTTTTACCAAAATAGCGACTTCACATGTGCTCAGGCTACACTGCATTGCACAGGTGGTAAACCCATCCCCGCTCTATGCTGTTGGATGTATGTGTCTTTAGCCCATTAGTCGCCTTTTACGACACCCAAGGGTCTGGTAGTATAGCCAACTACGCGACATGGTGAAGCTGTAATCAAATTTAAATTAACATGCTTAGATTGAATACAAAATTTTATTAGGTAAGTACTTAAATCAATAAAATAATAAAAAATATGAAATCTTTGAATACTTACATCCATATGCTTTTTGATAGTTTCTAGCTGTCTTATTCTTTCTTTGATGCCATCATATGTGCATTTCGCATCCAAAAGTAATGCATACCATTTTTGTACAGCAAAATGTTCATTGTGTGTTAAGATTTCTTCTGATATTATATTAAAAGCTTTTAGAATTAATTCCTTTTTATATGCTTTATCATACTTTGTTTCTTTTGACATATTATACAGTACTCTAGATTCTCGCCATCTTATCTCTACATTAGGGTCCTAAAACATTATTGATTTTATTTTAGAATTACAGTAAAAATAAATGACATATTTGATTTACATAAAACAGAAAATAATACAAGACAATAAAAAATTATGGCACAAATGGCTGGCAGCGTTTCACTTTTATATGGCCAAGCTAATTTGTTAGCCAAAGTAGCTGGTTGCTGGAGGCATAGACAACGTGTTTTGACAAATCTTCAACAAAACGCCGAGCTTCAGGCCCACACGGCTTCCTAATATTATTTCCAATAGGTAAATAACGGAATTTCAATAAATATTTTTAGGCATGTCAATATAATGATAAACTTATACTGCACCTTATAACTTGAAAGCACATTATAGCATTCCTCGTAATGCCCACTTTCAAACAAATTGTCAGCAGATTCTATAATAAAAGTTAGTTCAACTTGATGTTTGTGTGACTCTTTGTTAGTCTTCTTTGAAGGCCAGAGAAATGTTAATCCAGCAGATAACATGAATATTCTTGAATGGAGTAAATTAAACTGAAAAAAGGAAAGGTGTGACCTACAACTTAGTTATTTATTTAGTTTTAATAATGTTTAAACTGAAATTTACAATTGTGTTTACCTGGGGGTTTGTTTTCGCCTTTATCACATGTCTAACTAATCTATATTGGAGTACAAACTTGAAAAGTTGGAAAGCCACAGGTGTATATTTAGTAAGTGTCATAATAATAACTTGTTGGCTCAAATGTTGTAGGATCTTTTGAGTTTTGCATAAAGTTTTGCTGTATGATTTATACAGATCTCAGATAATTATGACTGTTTGTCTTTTACTTTTAAGTTTGACATAAGCTTGACAGTCCGTATACCTACTACTTAAATTTCAGTTTCAACTCAAAAGGGTTGAAAGCTTTATTCATGCCTTTGTTGTTCCTTTGAAATATAAACCTTGAACTCGCTTTTAGGCAAAACTTTATTTTTTATTTAGTGTTGTAGGATAGGACTGTCTTTCCTTCTATAAGTAGGTATTAAAATAAATGAAATTACTATTTAATTTGTTTAAAATTCTTCTTCTTCTTTTTTTTACGCAGAGGCATTTCCCTTTGGATTTCGCCAATTGTTTAAAATTAATTCTTCTTCTGCTTTTTACGCTTACTAAGTTTATTCATTAAAAATAATGCTTGCTGTCAAAAAAGTGTCATCAAGCACTGTCAATGTCAATTTCCATTTTTTTTTTATATTTGTTCCGTGAAGGAACAGGCTAAGGTTTGAGACCATACTGCCTAGTCATTGTTTGTATGTATGTTAGTTAGTCTGTAAGGTATTTATTATATGGGCCTCTATTATAGATATGCTGATACATTGAGATAGATACTATAGAGGTAACTTCGATGTGCAAAATTTTCACACATGCACAAAAAAAGGCGCCTATGTGTGCGTTACTAAAATGTTGCCAGCTCACAGTTGTCACTCCCAAAATATGGGTAAATTTCATACAATGTTAAGAACAAATACCACGTCTCGACCTCTCGACATAACACCTCTCATTTTTGTATCGGATGTAGAATGGTTAGGATAAAAGAAACAAAAACATAAAATCAACAACAATGTAATGTGGGTGAAATATCAATCAATCTTTGAGAAATTTTATACATTATAAAATAAAATAACACGTGAAGCCAAATTATAATAGGCAACTCTTATTTATGAAACAATCCGTGGCCTAAATTGTTTCTTTCTAACGTTAATTTCAACGTAAGTTTAACTTTTAATCGCTGTTTTTAAATAAGGATCAATCTGACAAAGTCAAGATTATTTATGTAAAAAAGATGCATTCATTGCTGTTTTGGTTCTAATGTTTCTTCAGTACTGCAACTACTGCACGATTAAACAACCTGTAACATAAATACTTCATCTTAATTTTGTGGAATACCGAAAATTCATAATAAAATAAAGGAGAACTTTGCGAAATCGCGGTCACTGATAAAACCAATGGAGAAGTTAAAAACAAACAAAAATTTTGATGTTATGGGAAAAATATATAAAAAATTTAAAAAATGCAAGTTTTGACACCAAAATCTCAGAAGCGACACACTTTATGATTTGTGATACCTACTTACTTCTAGATTATTTTTATTGTCAGTATTCAAGTCCTCAATAGTATTCGTGTTATCAAGTTTGATATGTGGCTGCAATTTCGCTAAGATTTCATTTTGACGTGACAACGTCTTAAATTAGGTTGCGGCTGGGAGTCACTTATGAAAAAGTGTAACGCTCGGTAACGTTACGATGAGTCACCGAACGAGAGAGAGGCCCGCCGAATGCCTTGCGTCTCTCTCCCACTCAACTATGTTTTAAATATAATTCTTTGTTTAAATAAATGTTTTAAATTGTTACTATTATTTCATCCTTCTTCCTACTATACGAATGAATATTCACATTAAAATTATTTTACCACTCAAAGTCGTTGTCACGTAAAACTTTCGCCCGTATACCGACTTTACAGGCAACCAATTTTTTTTTTTTTATTAATTTTTATGTCTCCATTATCATTTTTTTGAGTGTTTCGTCCTTTGGAAATCTAAAATAAATAGAAAATAAACGATAATTTACACTAGGCTGGCTTGATTCTCGTGAGGCCTCTTTCTTTTTTTCTTATCGAGTGGCTTACAAGGTTAATCGACCTTGCACAACCTAGTGTCAGAGTTTCTAAGTAAACCGCCTCACGGCCTCTGACGTGGTTTATATAACGGCCACCAGATGGCGACCGGGACCCACAGTTTTTCGTGCCTTCCGAAGCACGGACTCATCTTTCTTTTCGGATAATCAGGTGATTCAAGCCTGCAATATCCTGACCAAACTGGAAACAACTAAACAAAGTATGCTTCCCGCGGGATTCGAACCCGCGACCTCCGGGTCATAAGGCAAACGCCTTAACCACTGGATCACGGAGGCAGTAAAACCGTGAGGCCCCTAAAACCTTAAAACTATTTTCTACCACGCTCAGTCTAACGCTTGAATAGATAGGAAAGGTAAAAAGTACAGGTGGATATAATTTAATTAGATAATTTATTTTATGCTATTCGTTCCATACTAAAACCTAAGTATTTTTGGGGTAAACTTTGCCAAGTACCTGACAATACTGATTACAGGTTATGTTGAAATAATTTTATGAAATTTCCGTATTAAACCAAAAGCACACATATTTAAGACTAGAATTAGAGATTTACAATCATTTATTAGCATTTTGAATAGAAACAAATCAAATATTGCATGGTAAATTGCTAATAATCATGACGAAACCAGTTAACAAAACTTACGTAAGAAACGATATTCCAGGCACTTGCCACTCACTTCTATTACTGCAATGTTTGACTGAACAACTCGTTGTTCAATTAAGCCTAACTGAATAATATTTACACTTATAATATTCACTTACAGTGCGACATAAAAGAGTAGAAAATAAATGAGGGCGCTGTTGTCGTTAACATAGCAACCCTGATAGGTCGATGAAATTGTTCTTGATACTTGTTTTTATTTAATATTTTTAGATAATTTGAAAACATCACTTACCTACACATTGCTCTGATATAAAGGAAGTAGCTAAGGCACTTATGTTATAGAAATCAGAAACAACGACGGTACCACAACACCCAGATCCGAGACCATATAGAAAAGTTGGTTTTCTACATTAACCCAACCGAGAATCGAACCCGGGACCTCAGAGATGGCGACGCCAAGTCCGGGGTGCTCACCTCTTAGCTAAGGAGGTCGTTAAAATAATTAATTTGAGTAGTTTGTATGTAGTACTTAATGAAAACAGCCATTGTACTTATAACTTATTTTTATTTAGATATAAAACTAATAAATTAAAGTCCAGATACTCTTCAAGTTTCGCAAATCCTCACGGCTTCCATCATAGACAATAAGTTGCCTTAATGGGCGATTTTCTGACAGCCCAAATTAAAAAGTAAAAATTAGTTCAAAAACACTCGATAGATGTCGTTTTATGATAGCTGGGCTACTTATATGCTGTAATAAATTCTACACTTTTACTTGTCTACCAAAAGAATAAAAAAATAGTATTTACTTACCTATTTATATTCAGGACATCCAAAACCTATTTCTATTTTGGAATAGAATAAATATTACGCAGCCATACACGTGCTCTTCATGAACCCGCCTTTTACTAAGCGCCATACTAATCTATGCTAAGCGCCATCTATGAAGTCATTTACGAACCAATTTCTTTTTTTTTTATGATCCCGGAAAATCGCCCATTGAGCTATTAACTGGCATATTGTTGGTATTTCTTTTTTTGATATAGTGTAAAAAAAATCATTTTCTGACGGATTGCACACATTTCAAAGTCATCGAGTTCCTTTGTGAGTCGACCCTTTCTGTGTTTAGCGGGAGTCGAAAATTTTCCTCCATTTTCGGAGCCTTGTTTAGCTATTCTCCGCACAGTACTTTCAGACACACCTAGAACAATAAAAATATATATGCATAAAAAATAACAAAACCAAAATTGTTCAGTCCTATGGACTGAGTTATAAACATAATTGGTAAAACTTTTGAATCGAGTCGCCTGAATCGGGGTGGGGGGTGAAGGTAAGGAGTGGGGGGAGGAGTACCCCCCCCCCATTTACCCCCCCTGCCGCAAACAAGTAGTTTTTAAGTTATGTTAATTTTCTTGTATTTTGAGGTTATGTATCATGGTAAAACTTTTGAATCGAGTCTCCTTAATTGGTGGGGGAAAGGGAGGGGAGGAGAGAGGAGTACCCCCCGCTTTCCCCTCCTGCCGCAGATAAGTATTTTTAAGTTATGTTTCTTTTTTAAAAATATGGTAATTTACAAAAACCTCATTTCTGGCGCTTCGTCGGCCGCTCCCGCGGCACGCTCGCTTCGCTCGCTCGGCTCGCGCGTTTTGGTCAACATACTTACTAACCTAACCTAATTAACTCTTTAGATTTTTTCATAGCGGGGGGCTTCGCCCCGCGAGCTCCCTCGTAGGGGGGCTGTGCCCCCCCGTCCCCATAGTTCGGTTCTGTTAATATAGTATTGTATTAACTAAAAATGTGTAATTTTTCGTGATTATAGCCGATTTTGCCAAAACTTTCAAGTGGTTTTATAATATTTTAACGCTACAGCGGCAGCTAAAATGTTAATAAACCTTTATTTAAGAACCCCTAAGACCCCTCCACAGTGTTAGTTTCTTCAAATTCATGCGACTCGATTCAAAAGCCAACCCACATAATTTACTATACTTACCACATTCTACCCCTTAACACTTGATAAAATGTCCCAATAAATTCAAAAGTTCAAGATTCTCGAGTCGAACTATAATAACCAACATTTTTGTTTGTAATATCATAACCCCAAAACTTTTGAAAATATTTAAAAATACTGATTGTTTCACGGAATTTAGCCGATTGCGCATAGGCATATTTTAGATAATTATACTTTCAACATCTTTTATAACTTACTTACCAGTATAATCTGCTGTACGTTGGTAAATATTGGTAAATATCCTCCAGATTACGTAACAAAGTTCCGTATTGAAATTATGCCAAACTTCGCAAAAAATACCTTATATATTATGTTACGAGAACTGCCACGGATGGTCATAATCATGTTATCAGTGTTTTAAATCCATAAAACTAGAAATATCACTAAAACAACAATTTATACCGTAACCACGGACAGAGTTGAACAACCACTTGACATTAATGACAGATAATCAATGTTGCCAAAAAATGAGTGAATTTAGTTCTGGATTATTTAATTTCTACTCTTTTATGTCGCACAAAAAAAAACAAATAATTATTTGATAGGTAAAATAATGACAGCGATTTGTTTGGGGCCAAGTGTCGCTGGCTCCATGTAAAACGTTGCACAGTTTCACCGACACGGTCCTTTCATCCTATGTTTTGTCTTTGTTTTACTTAGAGTAAACATGATGTACCGAAACGGAACAAAAGTAGTAATGGATTAAGGCAGAAAGAGATAGCAAACTTATGCTCTCTCTATAGTTATAGATCTCAATGGTTGCCTGCAATAAAGATTTATTATTATTATTATTATTAGTTTTTTTATTTCTTTTTCCCTAGATGATAATGAGTCCAATCCCCTTGAGTCCTCAGTAAACATGTGGTTACTAAGATCTCACGCGGACTTCTTGAGAGAATTTGAAAAGTGATGTTGCCTCAGAACAATATGCTTTAGTTATTGTTCTGAGGATGTTGCACTGTTTTGTTCAACACTCATGCACGTTCACAAACACTAATCCACTATTACTTTAATGTTCGAAAAAACACAAATTTTAGAAAATATAACAAAAGTGCAGACATGACGCTTCACTTTCCCGCCAAGAAGTCGTGTCAATGTCAATTTCCAATGTCATTAGATTTTATTAGTTACGTTTTTCTACTTAGGCAACGAGATCTATTCCACACAGGCTAATTTCCATTGGTATAGTTTTAATAATCTACTTTTTGTGGCTAATAATTCTAGAACACAAACTTCCACATAATATTCATCACCGTCATCATCATCATCATCTGCCTATAAACGTCCCACTGCTGGGCAGAAACCTCCCACGTGAACAATAGCACGTGCGGATAATGGACCATAACCCACCACGCTGGTCCAATGCGGGTTGGTGGGTAACATAATATTAACTTAAGTAAATATATTTAATGTGTTGTTCTTGTTACATTGCCGATTAGATTCGTCAAGTCAAACCCGGGCGCAGCTATGCAATTCATTAACTGAACAATAATTGCTTTAGTTACTGTTCTCAGGTTCTGTATACTGCTCAGAATAATAACTAAAGCATTATTCTATGGTATACTGAAACCATACCATCACATGCCATCACTATGGACCTATTACCTCAGATCGAACAATAAATTGTTCTGAGCCTATTACTTACCCAAATAGGTCCATGGCTATCACCCGTAGACGTAGACAAATCACATTCTGAGCATTTTTAATATCTCAACCTCAATCGAAAATTTTAGACTACATTAATGATGAAGTGATGATGGAAGAACGGACAGCCATTCGTGGGACATTATAACATTACGACGCCTTTTATGGTTTAATAATTTATTTTAGTAAAGGCTTCGTATTATAGTAGTACACCGCAATGCAAAGAAATATGAATTAAATAAATAGGAAATAGATTATCATCGTATCATGCATGGGTGTAATATTTTTTGAATGGATGTCCAAAGTATTTTTACTATGGTAACATTAATCAAAAATCAATTTCTGTCCGGTAGAGAGAGACTAGGGCGGGCGAGTCTGTTGACAGTTTGGTGAAGTGTACGAAATCTGTGATTCGAGACATGTTTTTAGTTTGAATAATAATACAACAGCATTGTCACTATGCAGAGATCAGGTAATAATTATGTTTCCCAATTTTACTGGCACATAGTATAGCTTTGCACGGATATTGCCTATTCGCGCCAACACTTTGCCTTAATTTCAAATGCTTCGTAACGTAACATTAGTGATTTTTTTATGTAGTTTATGTAGTGCAAGCCTTGTAATTGATAATAATTATGATAAGCAGTTGTACTCAGTGTTGTTATTGTGTGTCATACCTGTGTTCTATCGTACACTATTCTTATCAGTAATTTTTTAGATTACCCATGTTTTATTAATTGTAAGCAGGTAAAATAATGATTTGCTATGTTGTTTAGTGCTGGACATTTTAGCTATCATTTCTACATTTACTTTTACGAATAATAAAAAATTAGTCCAGTAATATAAACTGCATCAGAGTTACGTTTTACGGGATTAAACATTTCAAAATTACCTAATTATAGGTGTGTATAATGTAGTTATTGGAAATAGTGGAAAAAAACTAGGTAACTTATTAACTTGGCGTCTGCAGTCAGTTTTTTATAGTTTGAGGTAATTTCGATAATATGAGTAGGTATATCACATTAAATATAATGATTATTAAGTATATTGTGGCTTATTATCAAGTTATGATGCATACTTACTACACAGCAGTGTCAGTGTAAAGTTTAAGGATAATCTAGTTAATTAGTTTTAATTAGATTAGATATTGTGTTGCATCTTTACTGTGTATAAAATTAAAAAAAATCATTTATTAGCCATTACAAAAATGCAATTTTATTACAAAACTGTAGTTTTCTTTAATAAGTCTAGTTTTTTATTTTAAGTAATTTTTTGATAAATAAGTATGTATAAGTTAAGATTATATTATTTATTCTAAGTACCTACCTATGTTAATTTTGATAAACAAGTATGTAGGTACCTAAAAGCTGAGATTATATTATTTGTTCTAAGTATGTGAATTACTGTTTACGGAAACATTTAAAGAATTTTTTGTATGGTATACACGCCAGCAGATCAACCTATCCAAAACTGGACAATGGACAATGCCCATTTTGGACCTGTTTTGTTTTGAGAATGTATAAATTTAAATTGTATTGGCAAATAGCTCAAAATTCTCTAAATCTTACCATGCTATCATAGTTTCCCTTTAAAGTCAGGAAAAATTAAAATATTATTTTTCTATTGTAGTAACCAATTCTTGGTTTTTGAACACACTCTGCCACTCAAAACGTTTTGTTCCGCCTCATAACTGTTAACGTTAAATATATAAATTAATTTGATATTTATAAAACTATATTCTTGTTCTCCTTTTTAAGAATTGTTATGGAATTAAATATGCTTATCAATTTATTAACACAATAATTCATCATTATTAATTAATGGTCGATTCATTATTTTTATTTTAACAAAACTTCTTAAATGATAAATATGTGTTGTGGATGATTAAGTGAAACAAAACTGGTATAAAACATTTTTAGCTAGGATTGTATGTTGCCGAAAAACTTTAAAATAAGAACGTCCAAAAACTTGAAATTGTTATTTTTAAACTTTCTCTCAACTGACTTTTAATAAAAAATCTGACTTTAGACCAATAAACAGTAATATATCTATGTACATATAAGGCAACTGCTAGAGACCGCAAGAAACTTCAAGGGCTGGTCAGGTCAAGTGTTTTAACCCTTTAACGGGCACAGCATGTTCAAATTTTTCATTGGTGTTCGACCTTATCTCAATTGCATAAAGTTCAAAATATGGTGGCAATATAATGTGCCACTGCCTTATAAAGGGTACATGACTTAAATAACAAAAAAGAAATTCATGCTTTTTTAATTTTTAATTAAATACCTAATTCATTTTGTGAATTTTAATTAGATAGTCTTTGAGTATTTTATTTATTTTAAAGCAATAACATAAAAAAAATAAAATGGAAAAACAATAAAAAAATTACCATTATTTACGACGCGCGGGCAGCGGGCGGTCTTTGACCCAACCGTCTGTTGACCCGTCCGCGTCAGCCGGGCGATAAGTACCTACGTTAGTCTGCAATGAGACCCCATTTATTTTCCTATTACGAAATGTGCGTATGTTTCTTATGTTATTGCTTTAAAATAAATTAGATACTGAATGACTATCCAATTTAAATTCGCAAAATAAATTATTCTATTAGAAATTTTAAAAGCACGAATTTCTTTTTTTGTAATTTTTGTCATGTTTAAAACACTTGACCTGACCAGCCCTTGAAGTTACTTGCGGTTTCTAGCAGTCGAATATAACAGGTTGAATTTTGCTACTAAGAACATTTTATACAAGCTGACTCATTGTCAGCTTTTCAAAAGTATGGGCCGTGGCCATTGTCCTTTCTCCAGCCAATATTCCTTAATGCCAAACCAAAAGTTCAAAATATTTTTTTACCTTTTGTGGTAGGTCGATCATCTGGTACAGGCATGTACCTACCTGACCTATTTTTATTTTGGCTCAGCTTAGATTAGTCAACACCTGATATTAACACCATATTTTTTTATAGGATAGGTTTGCTAAAGAAGTATAATTTACTAAAATTTCACGGCGCGGAGGTGCATAGTTTTTACGCTAGAATTTATTGAAAATTGCAAAGTAGTCAAGAATTTAAGGAAAATCGACATTTCAAGGTTATTTGAGTTATTTTTTTTTTCAAAAATATCTTGAGAGGGACAGGGGATGGAGGGGTACGTACGGTAATGGTAATTTGGTGGAATAATTCTTTTTATCCCAAAAAACCTAAATAAATAACCTAAAATAACCTCAAAATAAAAATATCTTGAAAACCTATGCATTTTGTATTATTATTTGATAAAAAATATTACTTTGTGATTGGGCCGTGTCGCGTAGCAGCTCATTAAGGCTCGTATTCTAAAACCAAACTCATACTCAAATCTCTGCTAAGTACAGTTAGAAAGGGATGGTGCTATTCATCGCATATATCGCCATCTCTTTCTAACTGTACTCAAGCAGAGATTTGAGTGTGAGTTTGTTTTTAGAATACGAGCCTTAAAGAATACTACCACACCCTTTTCTTTGGGTGTTGTAACAGGCGACTAACAGACTAAAGATTGCACATACCATCCAATCGCATAGAGCGACGATGGGCTCACCACCTGTCCTGCTGAGCACATGTGCATTACTACTACATACACACTATTTGGTATAACGTGGCAGAGGACTGCTTTTGCCATCCCATTGCCTAACCCTTCGGGGATAATAGTCGTGATTATATGTATGTATGTAATATTACTTTGACTAATGTTTTTTATATATTTTAGTGTTTCATTTAACTTTTTTAAAATTTTGTTTTTTCTAAGTTTCATGTAGGTACCTAGTCTTATAACTAGGTATTTTCTATATTGCTTTTAAGCATTTTCAATATTTGTGATACATAGTATAAAACTAAAAATCAAAGGTCAATAGATTAAATTGCCAGGATGACAATATGATAAGTTGCTAACAATTTATTATATTTGTTTATCAGTTATGTCTAATATTCTTAGACCCTGATTAGAACATATCATTTATATTACTCATAATACGACCTCCTTGGTCAAGGGGTTAGCACGCTGGGTCTGGCGTCGCGCCATCTCTGAGGTCTCGGGTTCAATTCCCGGTCGGGTCAATTTAGAGAAAAACTGTTTTTCTAAATTGATTTCGGGTCTGGGTGTTTTTCCTATGTTTACGTATTTATCCGTTATCTTACCATATTAACGAGTTTCAAAAGAATACTCATCTGGTCTAGATAATTTGGTGTGAGCGTAAACAAATTTTATTTAATTTTAATGTATAAGTTAATAGAATAAAAACTTTATAAGTGGAGGACATAAAAATTTAATAGTGTCATCAGAAGTGATGGCAATGTGTAAAGAAATATTTATATTGGAGATTTAAATGAGATATATGAATTTCTGGATGAATATTTTTAACCACATTATTGGACCATATAGGCCCTAAAGATATTGATTTTTTGACTGAGAGTGAAATTATGTATTTTTTTTTGATAACATCTGTTTAGGCTCGTAATTAGTTGATTTTATATGAACATCTTTAAGCCAAAAACCCTTAGCGTATCAGTATTTTTTAAAACGGGTTGTTGCAAGTGGTCCATTCTCTTGTACTAATAAAATATTATGTACTATTGTGTGAAAGTCACCATAAAGAAGATAGATTGGGTCAACAGTCACTCCTGTGACTGCGATATACGATATGAGATGCTACGCCGAACGTAACGTGGTGGTCTTGTGCATGTGTGGTTTCTTGATGTAGGCCTCATTGTGTCGTGCTCACAAAGCGTGTGACCCCATCCCAGTGCTCAGCCCTCTCGAAACCTGACCGCCATGACGTCGCCGCTCTATGTAATCAACACCGTCCCGCCGCTCGTGGTGATATATCTGTAATAACTTTTACCCGCCTATCGCTATTACGATTTAGACATATTAAATCTATTGTATTCAATCAATATTAACAATACTGGTACAGACTCACGTTGCACGGACAAATTATGTTGTTAGCGCACAGGTACTCGCACAGTAACCAGATGCTGGCAAGGTAGCAAGGCAAAAAAAAGCAAAGCTGGCTGGCTGAGTATACTTAGCTGATAAAGAGCTTTGTTTCCGTATACACTCTCACCATATGGCCTAAGTAAAGTTGAAGTTATGGTCCCTGTGAGAAAAACCATAAGTTCAACTCCCGCATAGGAAGAATGTTTGTGTGGCAAATATTAAAATTTTTATGTATCTGAGTCAAAGAAAACAGTTATAATATGCCATCTGTGCCCGAAGAAGTTTTTAATATTAAGATGTACAAAAGTCCAACACACCTAATTGGACTTTATGTACATGAAATATGTCTTGCCTTATTAATTAAGTATTTAAGGTCAAATACAACACAGCATACAAGCCTGACCTGGTTTTTTTTTATAAAAGAAGGAGACAAACGAGCAGGCGGGTCACCTGATGGAGAGTAATCACCGCCGCCTATGGACACCCGCAAAACCAGAGGAATCGCAGACGCGTTGCCGGCCTTTAAGGAAGGAATAGGCTCATTTCTTGAAGATTCCTAAGCCGTAACGGTCTGTAAATACCGCCGCCGAGAGCTGGTTGCAAAACACTGTAGTTCGAGGCAAGAAACTTCGTGAAAAACGCACAGTAGTAGACCGCCATCCATCAAGGTGATGTAGATGGAATAACAGTTGATTGCGTGTAGTGCGGTAAAGGAAATCAGCGGCAGGAGCGGAAGCGGAACAAATCCTCAGGTCAGAACATTCCCCATAATATATGCGGTACTATATACAGAGAGACGCAACGTCTCTCCGGAGAGCCAGTGGATCGAGCCTACCAGAAATAGCCACGTCGTCGACAATTCGAGCAGTTCTGCGTTGAATGCGGTCAAATGGAGGAGTTGGTACTGGGGTGCTCCAGCCCAAAGATGGGAGCAGTATTCCATATGCGGCCTGACTTGTGTTTTGTACAGTTGTAAGCGGTGGGCCGGCGTGAAATACTGACTCGCTCTATTAAGCACACCCAGCTTTTTCGAAATTAGTTAGCTTTACCTCCCAAATGTCCCCGAAACTGAACGTCACTCGAAATATCGACGACAAGAATCCCAATAGTCGGGTTGGTATCAAGGAGAGCTCCCTCAAAGTTCAGAGGTACGACGAAGGGATGTTTTTGCGCGGTAAATGCGCAAAAATGTGTTTTGGAGGAATTAAAGTGGACTAGGTTACGTCGGCCCCAATTTGAGACATGACTTAACATGTTCTCAGTGTCAGTCACAAGTTTATTCCGGCTCTCGATGACGCTTTCCCGAGAAATATTAGCTCGTCCGGTGTAGAGCGTATCCCCAGTACTATCATCCGCATAGCAATGAATGCTGTTGTTATTCAACATGCCATTGATATGCAGAAGAAACAAAGTAGGGGATAACACTGCGGGACTCCAGTATTTACGGGCTTCATGTCAGAACACGAACCGTCGACTAACTCTGATGCTACGCTCAGAAAGAAAGCTGGCGACCCACGAACACAATTTCTCAGGAAGCCTGTATGATGGAAGTTTAGACAGAAGAGCCCTGTGCCATATCCTGTCAAAGGCTTTCGCTACGTCCAAGCTTACTGCCAGTGCCTCCCCTTTACTCTCGTCTGCCTCCGGCCATCGGTGAGTAAGGTACACTAAAAGATCACCAGCCGACGAAAACCATACTAGCAAACGACCGCGACGAAAACCATACAAGCGATCACTTAGTAGCTGATTCTCTTCTAGGTTCCTCAAGAGCTGGCGGTTTGTAATGGATTCCATCACTTTGGAGAGCTAAGGGGTGATATGAGGCTATTGGCCTGTAGTTGAACGGATCTGAGCGATCGCCTTTTTTGGGAATCGGGTGGACAAGAGTTGTCTTCCAAGAACTCGGGACAACACCAGTAGTGTAAGAGAGCCGGAAAAGGCGCGTTAGAACTGGCGCTAACTCAGGAGCACACGTCCGAAGCACGATGGGAGTACCTGCATCTGGCCCACTCGACTTATGGATATCAAGGGAAAAAAGAGCCTTACGAATGCGCATTGAACTAGCGCAATGCGGTATAGTTGGTGGAGAGTTTTCCCCATCGTACAAGGTCGAGTTTGATGCGAAAAGAGTGCCCAAGAGATCGGCTTTCTCCTTTGCAGTATGAGCTAGGCAGTCATCGGTCTTGTGCAATGGTGGTAGGGAGTAGGGACGGCGGACAGAAATTCCCTAAGATAGTTTGGCGATAGACCAGAACTGGACCCTCCCTCTTAAAGGACCTGGCGGCAAAGTTATACTGAGTACGCTGGTGTTTGGATCCTTTGAGACACCGCATTAGCTCTGGCTTGGTAATGCTGTCGCTTTTGGCGAGATGCCATTTTGCAGCAGCGACCAAACCATGGTTGGGGCCTGCCGCCAATGTGAACCACAGAGTTTGGAATGAAAAGTTCCAATCCCAGCAGGATCACATCAGGCGGCGACATCAGGATCATACAGCGAAAAGCAAACTTGCCACCACGGGTAGGACGCAAAGAAATTCGCATCCCGTCCCAGTCCGCTGACCTATAATGCCAGACCCTACGGCTGGCCGCTGGTTGCGTTTTTAAAGTTTATGTGAGAGGCACAGTGCTACTAATCAGACAGTGTTCTGATAAGCCCAGTGGTGCATCAACAGAAACTTGATAGCCGTCTGGGTGCGAGGTCAGCAGAAGGTCCAATAAGGAAGGTACATGGCCCTCCACGTCTGGAACCCGCGTAGGCTCGGTTACCAATTGGGACAGACTAGGCCAAAGCGAAGTCATGAACGGTTCTACCCCCGTGATCAGTTGTGCGTGAACCAAGCCATTCGACGTGGTGGGCATAGAAGCCTCCTAGTACCACAATCTCGGCAGAGGGGATCCGTTGAAGAAGGAAGTCTGTCGCCGTTTGGACGCTCTCGATGAGTTGGTCAGTTCCGTTGTTACCGCTGTGGGACCTATACAGACACGCGTAGACGCGAGGATGGCGTCCGCAGTCGACGTGTAGCCATAAGATAGAGAGGTCCTTATCTTCAAGATTGCCTAGGCGACGGACGCACATATCCTCCCTGACGTAGGCACAAACACCGGCTCGAGGAACAAATGCATGTTCCAAATTGTATCCCGGGTAGCGCATGTAGGAGATGTCAGTAGGGGGGATATCTGCGTCTCAGTGGGGAAGATCAAGACTGGCTTCTCCGTCTCGAGGTGGTAATGGACGGCGTTCAAATTAGATTGGATTCCCCTGATGTTACAGAAGTCCACGCGAAGCGTAGAAGGGGGTGCCAAATGTCTTACCTTTCTCCTGCCTGCAGCATGTCTTGACACGAGCGGACTTTTGCCCTCCCCAGAATACGTAGGGCAGCCTGAGCGAGGACGCTCAGGGGGGATTCTGCGACACTGGATGTGTCGGTAGTCGGTACCCCCCTGGGGTAAATTTAGATTTAAATTCTCTGCCATATCAATTGTGGGAGGGGAAGGGGGGGAAGGGTTTACCTTTTAATGATATCGGAATGTTCACCAGTTGAAATGGCGATACATACGCGTTTTTGGGTTGGCATTAGTATTATGCATCTCGAATTAAAAAATATCGATAAGAGTTGATTTTTATAGGTTAGTTACCTCTTTCACCCACACTGAATTAGAGAGCTAGCACTCTACAAGCACCATAATATAAGGCTAGGACTAATATTATGCTAACGTTAATTCATAATTAATTGTTGACAATAGCTGTAATTATTACATGGGTGTATTTGTTTTCTAGTATCTGATATTTCGGCACAGTTGCATTTATATGCGCTATGATCACGGATGTAATACTTTTAAGGAGACAGGCGAAATTGGGCCTAGCTATTACAAGAATCAGACTTTAACTAAAATTCATAGTTGTAATTCACATTTGTAATTTTTAATAACTTGTGGCATAAAAAACTACTAATAATTCTATGGGGAACAATTTATTGTAATTTTAATAACAAAGTGTTTGACTACCTGTTTATCAGCCAACGACGCATGTCACGTGTAGTCTAAGAACAATGTTGCTAGTAAAAAAACTACCCGTTGTTTCGACTCACCAATGCTAGAATACTGTCTAAGTATTCTAGAAGTGGTGAGACACCGACCATTGCTTACGATTGTACATCTTACCTATAGGGATAAAGTTCATAAACTGTAGCATTCGTTGTACGTGTGACAATGCTTTAGGTTTGCATTTGATACAAGACGAAAGTCAGTTATACAACAGTGAATACCCTTACGGTTAGTGCATGTAAGTATATTTCAGTTACATAGCAAATAAACAATATAAATATTAAGTAAAAAGTATTAGCTAGCTCATTTTGAGTTACTTAACTCCCAATATCTGTGCTATCCCGTAGAACAGATTTATAATTTTTATATTGTTGAAATCCACTGGTTTTGATCTTCAAAGCCGCATATAAATCATCAGTGTAACGGTCAAGGCCCAAGGTCCTAAGGAACTTCGCCAATCTCCTTTAACATGTTACGTAATCCCATTAATAATTTCTCTATTGTAAGTAACCATGATAGTTTAATAAGTAATGTCTGAATGTACTTTCAATTCAATGTACATAAAAAGAACGAAGTCCTCTCAATAATAATTACTTTGATTGATCTTTCTATATTGAACTGCAGTTTTATATTGTGCTCATGAATCTGACCTTCTTTTTATTACAAGACAATAATATTTTGATAGGTGCTTATTACTTTGCGAGCAGATCAAATACACCAATTTTTACCGGCCCTATTCAAGTGTGTTTGTTTTTCCTTCGTTTTCATGTACATGCTCTTCTCATAATCATCATCACCTCAAAATGTCCCATTTCTGGGCTCAGGCTTTCTAACAAGTAGGCTTTCCACCAGCCGTGTTCGGTGTGGATTTATCTAAAAGTATCCCATATTCCATCTTTAGTGGTCTGAGTCTGCTTTATCATCTGCAAGCCCAGTTTCAACTGTTGTTAGGTTTTCCACTAGCCGTGTTCCGTGTAGATTTATCTAAAAGTATCCCATATTCCATCTTTAGTGGTCTGAGTCTGCTTTATCATCTGAAAGCCCAGTTTCAGCTGTTGTGTAGGTTACATATCCTGTTGAGCGTCGCGCGCCAGACAATTGAATTTTCATTGTCTTTTCCGATAGTCGGCAAGGCGACGCTCGAGAGGAAGAAGTCGATGTTGAAAAACATCTTCGCAAAAAGTGGATTCAATTCAATTGCGATACATATTGTGATAGTTCAGTGGCTCCAAGAGATATTTGACCTCGAAGGGCGCGTGGCCACCTCGGCGCAGCGGAATCTGCCGAGTCGCGAAGTCCCTGCGCGTATTGAAATAGCTTGTACTGTAATTGTTTGCGCTGCGTTCGGCCGCGCCAATATTCTCTGGCCGCGCGCAGCTCAGTACCCGCGAGCGCTCACACAGCCTGCTCTCCGTCACCGCTACGCACACTCATCTCTTACACGTAAACATTAAGTAATGTGTCTGCGTAGTATCTTTCTACTTTAATTAAAAAAATTGTCGAACCGTCAATATTTGTCTGTAATCGGGTCGTTAATTGTTCGTAGAAACTCGAACATGTAATAAAGATTTATTTGTGGTGGATTGACGTCTGTTGCTGTTGATTGTTGATTTTCTGGCTTAGTTATTATGAAAGTTTGATGAATTATTGTCGTCGCAACGAATCATGTTTTACGAGTAATACAACACGGAACTGCAATGGAGGGAAAGGAAACTTCGAACCTCTCATCCTGTAAGATGTTTTGTTATTCTGAAAATGTAATTTGTATTAAATAAGTCTTTTGTGTTTGCTATTAATACTGCTAAATGCTTTACTAACGTGCTAAAACCAAATCACTTAAAAATGTTTTACAATTTAAGAGGAGCTTTTTAAAAACAAACTGTACATAAAGTAAAATAATTTTATACCTAGACATTCGATAATCTAAATCTAATTTAGATCGAAGACCTAGACGGAAATGCATGTAAATAGCATACCATTATATTATGTTATAATGACAGCTATAAACTAGCCGCCCCGTAAACTCTTGTACGTCGTTCTAACGTTTTTAGAATAATAAGAAAGAAACTTATGATATTTTGTTGTGGATATTGAATTGGTAACGTCATTTGTTTAGACTCTTTCATCAATGTGTACGGCATGAGCGATATTGGAAACAATCAGGATTGTAAAACAATGCTAGCATACAGGTCTAGTGATTCACTGAACCGTTCCATAATTTACGGCAGTATGCCTTACTATATCGCACGTACGTGCGTGCCTTTTGATAAGTTTAAATTATTTTTTTATTGTCCGGTATACAGTAGGCTGGTTCGCCTCTAAACGTTCATGGAAGTAGAATACATGAGCACGGATAGCCTTCAAGACGTAGGTACATGTTGTCTCCCTTGTCTAGGTACGTGTAGATGTCATTTGGAATTTCAGAGCTATAAACATTGCAATGAAACATCGAGTGTGTACCTACTTTCTTTTTCATTTATAATAATTATCTGTAATGTTCTCTTGTTACATGTAACGATCGATCAACGGAACTAAACTAGCGGTAAGTAAAGTTGTTTGGTGTGGCGAATTTCATAGTGTTTTCTTGTGTGAAGTGAATAATAGTGCTGTTTAATATTGCGTTGGTTATTCGTACTGTTATAGTTTTCAATGGACGATATCAGTGTTGAGGAGTTATTGGGTCGACAGGACCGTTTGTCCACGAAGCACGTATGGGTTGCGTGCGTCGTTTGAATTACGAGTAGGAATTCGCGACCGCTATTTGGCCCTGGGCGTCGGGCGTCCAGCAAGCACCGTGACACCGATACCGAAGTCCCTATGGGTCGCGCCGGCCCACGGCACTTGCACATCGCCGCCGATTGCAGTGACGAACGCGTTTGTTATCCTCGACGCGCACTTTGCTATCGTTCTTTCAGTTTGCGAATTTACATTCGTTGAACGGTCGCTTTGTAAATTTGTGGCTACCATTGTTCTTGCGAAACGTTTTAATTGTATTTTTTGTCTCAACATTCTGCCCGTTGTTTGTCGCGAGCGTTCCCTCAATCACTATTTGTGTTCGAATCCCTTTTCATTCCAATGAGCCGATGTGACTATTTTTGCTTCAGGGTATAATTCAATGTTAATGCACGCAGAATGGGTTTTGTATACGTATAATTAGAATTGTTTACACTCCAGTGTTTTCAGCCTAGCACCAAGTTCTTTAAGTGCTTCTAACTGAGAAGTTTTATAGAAACCTATTATTCCTATGAGTCAGATTTGTACTCAAGTGGAAACCATAAATGATATCAGTGCAGCATTTAGTCAGGCAGTAATTGTAATCGTTTGGTTCAGCTGGGGCGGGCACCACTGTACACTCCTCCGGATGTGATTTGTCGACGGAAAAATGTGCTATCGCGTTTGCTAGTGGCACATATTGCTGTAACGAATGCAGTATGTTTCCTTCTAAACAGTGACCGGTGGTATCCTGTAACATACGAGTTTAAATACATTTTATGAACATCAGTGAAAGTGATCAGTGCTTCACCTGTGGTGACAATGAATTCTGTATCAGAATCATCTTTGAATAGATCGAGAAATAGGCCAGTTTTGGCACGCTACAAACCAAATAATGGTAGTAAGGAGCAGGTGAGAAGTTGATAAAATTTTTACCGAATCGTCCCACTACTAAATCAGCTATACTTTAAACGAGCAAGGACATCGAATAATGCTTTATATAATTATATAATATATTTTCCCATTATTGGTGGTGCTAATTTAGTCTCTAATGTCAAATATACCTAGTTGCTTTTTTATAAAATCAATGTAACTTAACTAAATGTGTGTGTACATGTGGCTATGCAATCGTCAGGTCTTTGTATGTAAATCCTTTTTACAATAGTTAGCATTGTGTTGTACTTACTACTATCTATTTAAATAATTATTCACCTTTTAAAATCGTGAATCGTAGTCAGCGTACACAGACTGTTTTATACCTCAGAAATAATGCTTTATACCTCTGCCTCTGAAACAAAGCGCATGCTCGATCCCTGAACATGATTAGCAAAATGTTATTGATGGCCTTTCAGGGTTATATAATATTTATGCAAATAAGTAACAAACAGTGGCTTTTTTCTTTATGTTATTTAGACCTAAGTTATTCTACAAATAGATTTTATGTCGATGATGTTGGGAGCGAAGTAAGTACCTATTCTAGTAATTTTCCTCAGTTGGTAGATTAAAAGCAAATGACTAACTCTGACACATAAGTTTGGCATTGACTACGTTTTTCATTTTTAATAGCAGGTACTCAATAACATTCAACTAATATACCCGTCGGCATACAGGATTTTGTGGGCGAATAGTACAACAAATTGACTTGAACCATCCATCAGACGTGCGTAGGATTTCCTTTGATATAACATCATTTTGCGGTGCTCATAGTAATGATGCTATCGCTTAACTGTGCTTGTGGGATGTGTACTCATTATTTGATGTTGTAATGCTTCTTGGTAACATTATGTATATTTATCAGACATCTGATATCAAATCAAGTCCACGCAGCTAGTAAGTAAAGGTTATCAGTCGGTAATGTATATGGTCAACATATTGTTTTCTTTTTCTTCACTTCAGTTTATATCCAATCACTATTAGCTTACATCATCATCCTCTTCGTGACCAGCCTTTTTCTGTTACTATTCTTCAGAATTTCAGTACTTCGTTGATTGTATATAGTATAGTATTTCTGTTACCGAACCAGTTTGATTTCGACGAATCGTTCGGGCGCGGCCGGAGTCCGTCGACTTGTAAACGTTGCGTGGCGCTTTGTGTATTGGGGTTTGTTTTAGAAACATTGCCAGTTGGTGCTATCGCACGTGCCTGTTTGCCTAAACGGCACGTTCGGCCCCTACCATCGTTAATGTACTCTCAACTCTCACAACATTTGACGATATAATACCTGTTATGGACAACGTTGAGTTTCTCTCGCTTTATGTTTCCTCCGCTGCTAAAACCAACATTATTTACCCACATTTAAACATCAGTAATGGATATGTTAATTAACTACATTGTAGTATTTTCCTTATAAGTACTGACGCACGTACAGATACGTCTAAATACGATGGCATTATGGTCAGTCGCACTTGTGCTCCGGTAATGACTAACCTAAATAGCTTTATCGTTGTTAATGTACACTCATATTAACAGGTTAAGGCTTATCGGTGAAGGCATGCATTGCTAACAGATAACTATTAATAAATACATGGACTGATACTTGAAGAGATACTTATTTTCTGGAATTATTATTTTGTGCTAGTTTCGTGGCCGGCTATTTTAATTCTTGTTAATGCACAATACCCGAGTGCGTTGGTATTTGAACACAGTACTCGGGTTCCTATTAGAGTGCAACATACATATTAATTAATGAAGTGTGCCAACTGCTAACTAACTAGTACGATGCTTTACACAGAATCATAAATAGCAATATTATGAATATTATGATTATGAGACTTGGCCCTTGAGTTAGACTTGGGTTGTAGAGTGGCCCAATCTCCCATTGTGATTTTGTCCTTGTAGGAAAGCCTGTGCGCAACAGCGGGACGTTTATAGGCTGATGAAGATATAGATATGAGACAGAACCATATTTCGATTTCGACCGAACTGTTTCTGAATATTGACAAAGTTTCGAGTTGACATAACGCAATCTTCATCTAAAATAAACAGAAATTGACCTTTTTCTTTATTTTCTTCGGAAATGTTGGGGTTAGCAACTCGTCATCAGTAGAAAATTTTAACGGAACAAACAAATTCTGTATGTTAAGCATACTCATTTATTTATTATACTGAGATTGTGAGTCGAAACTGCTTCATACATGTGTGTATAAGCAGCTACACTCTTGTTTACAATTTCCGCAGTCTGGTAAGCCACGTCTTTATAATATCCTTCAACACGTTTACAGTTCAACACACTTTTCATCCAAGTGTGAACCGTGGCGCGGCATGCACTTGCTAGGCTAACTCGCTTTCGTTGTTTCTCGCTAAATTATACCATAAGTATTAGTAAGTATATCGCCGCTCGTGTGATTATACACTGGCTGGTTACGATGAGCTGCTATTAGAACATACCTACTTAGTTAACATTGCTAATTTGCGACAGATATTGGAACTTTCGCTCTAATTCATTCATGAGTCTATAAGTTGCGTACACATTTTTGAATAAATTGTGCGGAGGTTTCTTTTTATATCAATTAGCGGTTCGACTGCTACTTCGTTCTCGTAAACACCACTATCTAGTGACCTGAATTGTTTTTAATAATCTTTTTCAGTGCTTCTATATGATCGATGTCTGATATTTAGAGAGTTAAAATTTTGTTAATTGTTTTGGGTTTAGGGAATTCAATCATTTAACCTAGATTACTAAATGCCGTTCTTTGCCACGGACCATAGA
Source organism: Scoparia ambigualis (assembly GCA_963921215.1). Lineage (NCBI taxonomy): Eukaryota > Metazoa > Arthropoda > Insecta > Lepidoptera > Crambidae > Scoparia > Scoparia ambigualis. Next base: position 13,349,401 of record OY992504.1, read on the forward strand.
TAAGCTTAAAATGACCTAAATTGGACAAAGTCAGGATGACTGCTTATTTTACAAATACAATTAATTTTAATTATTTTCATACCATTTCACTGACAACTTTTCAAGTTAATCATCAATCATCATTATAACAAGCTGTATTATTCCACTGCTGTTGCTATTGAGTCTGATTTTAAGCTATAAGGTGTTAAGTATATATTTCTGCATTTAAATTTTATACTTAGTATATACCAACTTCATAATTAATATTTCTAAGGAATACATAACTATTAATTAAATATTATATATCACACTCGTACTATATAAAAATTATATAGTACGAGTATGAATCAAAAAGATCTTGGAAACTAAATTAAAAATGCAAAAATTTAAACAAAAATATTTTATTTTTCTCTCCCTCTCCCTTCTCTCTCTCCAATCTCCCACCACTGCAATGCATTTAGAATAACGCGTTTCAAACTTCCTTATTCCTTGAGAAAAAAAATAGTTTTTCTTGACTCTCGAAAAACTTCTCTACGGCAGCCATAACCGCGTCATTATCGAAAATTTAGTTTCACGAATTTCCTTTTTTAATTTTGGGAATAAGTGAAAATCACTTGGGGCTTAGTCCGGAGAATATGGTGGGTGGTCAAGGAGATTGAATCCAGCACAGCGGATTGCGTTGAACGCAACTTCCGATCGATGAGCAGGAGCGTTATCATGAAGAAACAACATGCCCAATAACAGTTTTCCACGACGTTTGTCTTCAATCGCTTCACGCACTTTCGGAATTAAATTTGCATAATAGGGTCCAGTAATCGTCTGGCTTTTTGGCAAGTAATCAATAAAAAGGATTCCTTCACTATCCCAGAACACTAAGGCCATAACTTTGCTAGCGGTAGAAGCAACTCGAAATTTCTTAATGGATGGAGAGGATGGTCGTTTCCAAGACATGCTTTGTCTCTTAGTTTCAGGATCAAAATGGTGGACCCATGTTTCATCCATGGTGACAAGGCGCCGGCAAAAATTATGGAACATTTCGAGATTATGCTTAGAAATTTCCAAACGTCGCTTTTTGTTTTCTTCGGGTAACATTCTTGTCACCCATCTTTCTGACCCTTTTTTGACATTTGACATCCCAGTGAATCGATTAGAATGGATTGAATGATACCAAATATATGTTTTATAGTTATTCTTTTGTCTGCCAAAACCAGATTCTCAACCTTTTTAACATTTTCTTCCGTAACGGAGGTTGAAGGCCGCCCAGAATGCGGGTCATCTTTATAGCTTGATCTACCTCTTTTAAATTCAGCCACCCAGTACGCAACCGTAGAATAGGGTACAGCATCATCCCCTAATGTCTGCTGAATGTCCGAAAAATTTCTTATGTAGTAATATTTTTATCTTTATTGTTGAAATTTTTGCATTCACAATGCTATATGAATATAGGATGAAATGTTTACTAGAAAAAAATCAACCAGTCTCAGAAAGCTCGAATGGGATTCGAACCTTTGGATTGCCGGTCCACTGCTCTAACCGCTAAGCTACCGAGACCCCAGAAGACTCGCTGAATTTTTCCTAGTAGTTTGATTTACGCTTCAAGCCAGCGGTATTACCTACGTCACTGTGAAGTCTACCCTCACATTCGAGCTTCCTGAGACTGGTTGATTTTTTTTTCTAGTAAACATTTTATCCTATAGTAATATTTTTTCAAGCTGAGATATTTTATCACCGATAATTTTGCATTTTTAGCAACTCGTTGCACAAAACCGCCTCCGTGGTCTAGTGGCTAAGCCACCGGTTTCAGACCCAGAGGTCCCGGGTTCGATTCCTAGCGGGGGGTACATTTTTGTGTGCTCGGTTTGGTTGGTTTGGCTGTTAAGTCCGCCTGGCTATGGCTAGCTACCACCATCTTATTGAAGTCTGTCGCCATAACATCGATGTTTATAGCATAGTTGTGTTCCGACAGTTAGAGATAAGATAGCCAGTTCCTCAGTGGTTGAGGATTCCGGGTGAAGCGCGCTTCCACCTTCGGCCTTATCGTCACTTACCATCAGGTGAGATGAAGGCCAAGCGCTTACCCGTTACTCGTAAAAAATACAACTATTTCTTTTCTCTTAAATAATGGCTTCGTGCGATCAGCACATTTAGCCAGTGTGAAGTTTTTAATAGTAATTATTATTTTCTTTACATTAAGTGGATGTTAATGAAACCCCTCGAGACGAGACTCAATAAAGCTGTGGGACTTTATTGAGGTCTCTCACACAGACTTGAGAGAGTTTGAAAAGTGATGTTGCACTGTTTTGTTTTATTTGCTAACACGTTCACGAACACAACAATAAATAATCCACCATTATTTCACATTAATATTAGACAAAACACAAAATACAGAAAATAAAACAAAAATGCAGACATGACTCTTCACTTTCCCGCCAAGAACAAAACAATTTATTACTTGCGATCGAACTGACAAAAACTAGTGACTGTTTGCATAAATATTGTGTGATTAGACACTCTTTAATTTGAATATCGTACTTCTCCCAAAAAGGTTTTATATTGTATGCTCTTCTGAGAACTTTTTGATTCTCTCTCGTGTAGAATGTATACTATTTATACTTACCTAAATTGTTTGCCGATCACTGCAAAGGCGTTAACGCCCTCTAGGTATAGTGCAGCGAAAGGTAACACATGCACCGAGTAGCACAGCGTTATTAATAAAGCAAGTGTGCCATATGTACGACATACAGCAACCTGAATACGTGCTTGTAACTGCAACCTCGTTAGATGGCGCTTCTAATAAAACGTTATAGCGTGCTGCTATAGTTTAATGATGATGTCGACCTCCTCTTTACTACTTACTACATTATGATATTTAGAAATTCAATTGTTAGCAACTTTTGGAGTCTTTTTGACAGATAAGGGGTTAAGGGGGGTTCACACATCAGTGTTACTTTAAAGTTCAAACAATATAAATATTGCCATAACTGTTGTTAGTTGTGTTGTGTGTAGATACTTCGAATACATTTTCCTGCTTTTTACAAATTTATTTTACTTTACCGTAGTGTAAAGATTACAATGATAAATTTTCCTAAAGTCACATTTTGTATGTCTCCACATTATATTGTTTTTGCAAAGCAAGTTCTTTGAAAGCGCAACCTACACTAACTCATTTTTAAGTGCCCTATTATTGCCCAATGTTGCTAACTAAAAATAATAAGTCATTTTTGATAGATTTTGTTATTTTTTGTAAATTATTATGTTAAGTGATAAATAAATGTACACCTGTACCTTTCTAAAAAAGTATCTTAAACAATTCAACCATGCCTTAGAAAGTCTTCGTTAGCTTTTTAACAAGGCTGAAATCAAATTGGGTAAAAATGAACAAAAAATAATCGATTAGGTACCAAGAACTAGCGAATCGTAGCATTTTCAAGGCAATTATGGTATTACGATGATATTTTTGTATGGCAACAAGGTTAAAATTAGTGATGCAAGGATTCCTGGTTTTACGGTTAGTTTTAGAAACATCTGCACCGATAATCGATTATTATCGAATCGAATAAGATTAGGATTATTAATAGAAGGAAATGTTGATCGACTAAAACCACCAAATATTATAAATAATAATCATTGACAACCAAAAACACGACACACCAAATAAACAAGGTTATGCTTGCAATGACATTGCCTCAGAATAATAACTAATCATTATTCTATGGAGATTACATAAATATGACAGACACGTAATTTCTTACTATTAGGACATTACATAATTATGTCAGACACGTAATTTCCTTTTGAGAATTTACGGGAAAGGCAAAGAAATTAATTTTACCTAAAAACTATAAGAGTGAAGAATCGTATGTAATAATCGGCGATTAGGATTAATCGGAAATATACCGAATAATCGGGATTAGGATTAATCGAACCCTAATCCTTGCATCACTAGTTAAAATGGATATGACAACAAATATTTAAATAAACAAGAAAAAACATATTGACTGCCGATAAACAAGCCAATAATTTCTTCTAAAAACTGCCATAATCATAACCGTCTGGATCTAGATGCATTTATTCAACTAAATTAATCATCACACACACTTTATTATACACAGTGTAAATATAAATGTTACTTTCATTTACATAATAACTCTTGAATTTCTAGTTTGGTAACTTTAAATAACGCAACATGCATGGCATGACCAATTTGAGATTTAGCTTGGAAAAAATTAAATCCAATACTTTCGTAAAATCAGCAAAGTAAAATCTTTGTACTTTGATTTGATAGTATTTACTAGTGGAGTGGCAAATAGTCGCATATAACAGTTGTTCTAGGTCACAGAATGAGACAACCAGGTGCCTAAAAAGAACAAAAAATCTATCCAGTAATTTTGTAAAATTGCCAAAGTACAAGAGTACTAGTCAGTGGTAAGCAGTCGCATTCAACAAGCGAATGCCCCAGGCGCCAATGGGTGATGCACCGGAGGGTTGCAGACGCGGTCGCAGGATCGAGGGTGCGAGCGCGCCTGCGCCGTTGCGGCGGTCGATCGCCGGACTCCCAGCCAAGCCACATGCGACAAACACGTGCTTCCTCAATGAAAACTTCGCGCTCCATTCACTACACCACAAAAATCGTCCGCTCTCCAATAGTTCCGCAACATAATGGCGTTCACGGCTCGCGTCTATGTAACGCTCTATCGACTTAGAAGCCAAGCATTTACTTACCATACCTTAAAAGTACTTCCGTTGACAGTCCCTTGTCCGCCGACCACGTCTTCGGGTCAGGTCGATGAACTAAGCTGTCGCTTCCTTTAGCTATTGAGACCCATTGACGATGAGATCGTAGAAAGGGCTTAACTGCTGTTCGTATCTGGCATCACTATCTAGGTCAGAGGACGCCAAACGGAACCCAAACAAAACTTTCGATGAATTAAAGTGAACGTTTTGGCAACTATCCCAATCTCAATGACTCTTTTCTGATACGCTGCGCAGCGTTATCTGTTTGCTATGTTTTTTTTTATTATTTTAATTATTAATTAATTACTTACCTATTTATAAAGCGGTTTTATAAAAACTTTTTTTTTTCATAAGTTTTAAGATATCGAGCGGCAACGCAGGTAAAATGCACGTAGAATGATTTTTAAGCCATTTGTTTATCTTGCCTAAAACATAAATTCTCGATTTACAAATATAAATCGTCCCGTTAAACATTATTTTGTGATAAAAGTTCGAACACAAAACAATGTTAATCTAGGGCGACAAAGATTTATAATCATTATTATACTTACCAGTCTTACCACTACCATTCCACCTAGGGTACCACTGTTCAATCTGATTGCAATAAGTGCGCATTTGCTAGATGTATATCTATTTACCTACATTTGCAACTGTTGACCTTGACAGCGAATGAGCAGCAATGCATTTTCAACCCTCTAGCAGGGCAGTCGTGTAGCAATAATCCTGAGATCCAGTGGGGTCGGCGCGGTGCCGGCGGCGGCGGCGAGCGATGGCGGCGTCGAGCGCGGGGTGTCGCGACTCCGCCCGCGCGCCTCCTGAGCGCCGCTCGAGCTGTCAAACCGCCTCCGACGGGCACCCGGCTTGAACGCTTCTACCTCAATCGCTTCGACTTGCGATCGTATCGTAGTGCGCACTCGGTGACTCAGTGTGTGATATTGTTCGCATGACGGAAAATATTCTAAGGAGATGAACGGCAGTACGACGACGGTGAATGGGATCGCCGTCAACGGTACCAATGGAGCCATCAATGGAATTGGAACTGCTCCACGAACTGCTACTCTTGGAACTCCAAGCAGCTACGCGTATACATCGAGTGGATCGCTCCTGGGCCGCGGAGGTGCAGCCAGACCAGTGCCACCGCCGACTCTCCCCAAATACAGTGGATCCTTCAGTGCTGGGAGCACTACTGGTTTGCGAGAGCGAGACCGTGAAGGAACAGGTGGCTCTCATCGCTTGGCGAGCTTAGAGAGATTGGCTCTGCGACAGCGTATTATAGAACAAAGTTCAAATAATCAGGTGGTGTCTGGTATGATCCTGAATAATGGACCGATTGGCGGGCCCACCTCTGCTACCGTCACCCTCACCGACACGGCTACGGTGAGTCCCCTTGCGGCACATCAACTTCACCCTCAGACTATTCCCCTAATCTTAGTTAGCGCGCACCCCGAAATAGGGAGGTTACGTTATTTTAGAACGGACAGCCCTCTGTTGTAATGTTTTACAATGACGCACCCAAAGGACTTCATAGTTATAAAAAAACGTAAACAAACTGTTGGATACTAACATCTGGGTTATTCCTGGTATGAAAAACTATTGAAAAATGTTTTACATAAACTGACACAAGTATTCATATTTTAAAGGATGTTTGTTTAAGTATCGATTGCCACTACTGCGTAACTCTTCTTTAATCTGTGCTACTGCATAACCCCACCGAATTGTTGTTAGTTATTGTTCAGTAATGCACCTAATTATGGCTCCGTAATATGATGGCAAATGATTATGATTGTGCTTGTATGTAGACTGCTCGTTATAGTTTTGTTTACATTCAGACACATCGATGCTACTATAACCGTGTCAGGTGTTGTGTTACATCATATCACAACTCGAGTGGCGTGACTCGTCTTGCAGCTAGACTTGTATTTGTATACTTGCTTGTTACATTTACTTTTTCACCTTTAAACCATACATGATACAGGTTTATAGGACTGAAATTGTTTTTGTTGGTTATCTATTACATTCTAAATGACAGTACCTTTCAATTAAAATTGGATACGTTTGGTCTTGAATAACGATCAAACAAAAGTCAAGAATAGACAATAATTTATTGAAGTATCTGCAATCAATGTAATATACTTACATTTATGTGTACGTATATTTACTTAACGTAAGTTCTAAGAACATTGATAAAAAGTCTAGCATATTTTATCAACTGTTTTTAACTTTAGCAGGTTCATTGACAGGTTATATACATTTTGAATGTGACCAGGGCGTCGTGCAACAAAATCTCCGTTATTTGTGTATGCTTCTGTACAGAAAGGTTTCATAAAACTGGATCGTAAAATTATTTTTCATCGCGACTTTCGTTACTCTTAAAGTCATAAAGGATTCCCGTGCACGATCTACGACGAGCCGTTGTCGTGACCAGCATCTGTGTTTAATCCATTTGTTTGTGCTGCTCCGTCCAATGGGACAAGGCTTTAAGAGAAAACTGTCGTCAGTAAAGACATGGCTGGCATCCCACCATATTCCCACGCAGTTCCTCATGTGATAGGACTGGTTAGGCGTGCGGGAGGGGTTGGGCGGGTGACTGACCCCATGTCTACAGGGTTAAAAATAACCTTATGCATCGGGCGGCCATTCTGCTCGCATGTGTCGAATTCACTAAACAGACATTAACTGTTTCACGGTCGAACCATGACCTGAAAATACTGAGAACACCAATTATGTTGGGATTCTTGGAGCTCCAATAACCTTTTTGAGCAAAAAGCTGCGAGCAGACGAGTGTTTATTTACATCTAAAAATTTTATTGTTCAACCAAAATATGCAATTGACATGTTTGAGGAATGTGATCGAATGTTTATTTTATACTTATCTCATTTATTGGTATGACTTCAGTAATACAATAAGCTTTATAATTAACAATAATAGCCAATTGTGAGCAGATCAATGAATCATTCATTCGTATCTCCTTTGAGATTATTTAATGAATGTTTTATTAGCATTTTGTTGACAGACGTCCCTTTTCTAGGAATTGGCGTTATCAGCTCCGTTATCGACGTAGTCGCGCCGAGAAAGCTGCATTATGATAACAATATGTACTAAATAAACTGTAATAGAAGTTATCGTGTCAAACTGAAGACTCGTGTCGCCTCTTAACATGATTGTACGGCTTTGCATTTATAATGCAACTCGTATACGGATTGGGTTTGAAGTTTTTCACTAACCGGCAAAAGCGGTTGGGGCACGTTCTCTTCTTGCATTGTTCCGCGCGATACACAAAAAGCTTACCGCACTAAGGCGTCGAGGTATAATCGACTTTTGTGCTTTTGGATAAGGCTTAAAATAGCCGTTATCGATATTGAAGTTAACATTTCTTGAAACGATCGGCCCTTGCTTTTGTGTGTCTGGTGGGCATAAGTGTGACGGGCTGGATCCTTTTGCAGCTATACGTAGTTATAGCCATAATTAACTCAAGCCGTACCTGAGTTAACGCGGCCCGTTACACACGATATGAATTTTTAACATTGCAGGATGTGCACAATACGTGTTTCGGAAAACCTCACCTCATGCCGATAATTTTCTTATATTCAAGCTGAATGTCATGAATGAGTAAAAGTATTTTTTGTAAAAATGGATACGTAAATGCAATAAGTGCCGGCCTCGATACATTGTCATAAAACTGGCTGGATAATTATATATTTTATCACAACAAGTTTGTTAGAATTTACAAAATATAAAATTGCTGTTTTTTTGTTTAGGGCTTATGATGTCTGATGAATTGTTTTTGTGTTATGTAAAACTGTCATTTCAAACATTTGTAAAGTGTTTTATCTTCAAACACCTCTTCTTTTTATTCTTCCAGTACATTTGTCTATTAACATTTCCACATTTGTGTATTATCTATAGTAGCAACTGGTAGTTTTTGTTCAGTTTCCGCCCCGTGTGTCCGGCGCACGACGCGCTTGTTTGCCCCGCCAGCCGGCACCCGGTATCGCCAGTAACTTAACCTCAAACTGACACAGACGTGAACGTTGCTTCATATTACAACAGTCTATTTGTCGTATAGATTCTTTCCTAGTCCTTATACAATTGCGAAATACGTGAATTTCATTTCTAAATAGACTGAAACATGTGTTACTTAAGCATTTTGTGTCGTGGTGTTTCAATTCAGCCTTTGAGATGCTTTGTGATAAGTGTTGACTTGATAAGTGCATAAGGTCGTTGATATACGCCGCTCCATGGCGTGCATGTGAACAGTATTTGTAAATGTAAACTTTTTTAATTTCACACGCTACCCCAAAGTTTGGATGTGTGAGAAACTTGTGAAGTGCAGTTTTGAGTGTTGATGCCAACGTCCGTTTTTTATTTTTATAAAGCAGTTCCATTGCATGTGGAAATAATGGCGAACCACGGCAACGGTGTACCACATCACAATCAGACAAAGATAACAAGATGCGCCAGTGTCGTCGGCGACAGTGGAATTGATAAAACTAAAGTTGGCTGGACGAGTCCTCGAGATATCTGGAGGAACTTGTCTTTGCGCAGGAAGGCCGAGGTGATTACAACTTGATATTAATAGTCATATCGAGAAATGCAAATGTGGGGATAGCGAACGAGTTGAGTTATTAAACGATAGTATCTTTATTGACATATTAATACTAGTTTGCTTAGCGAACGCTCCACGCTAAAATAAACTAGTGTGACCTAAAGCCAGTGCTCCTGAAGAGCATGAATCGTATTGAGTAACTTTTTGTTTGTTCTTCTACTGCTTTGTTTCTAAATTTTTAGATGGTTGATGTGACTGGACTGAATCGTTTGGTCGTACTACTTGAGCTAGGCACAACTGCTACTTCGTGCAGAGCAAATTGAAGTGATCATTTCCTAATCTTGTCAGCGGTCGGGTCGTCGACTTATTGTACAGAATAACAAGTAACGCATTCAGGGCGATATACCTATATAGGTACCTTGTGGCCACCTTCGCCAGTTGCATTTATTCAATTATATGTATCACACGTAGCTCCTATATCTGCTTGGTGTATTGCATACAAAATGTATATTTGCGTAACCACAACAGACGTGGGAATGCCGACATTCTTTTGTTTCCACTTGCGGTGATAATTACTTCTGCAATAATTATCTGAATTCAGTTAATACTAGACACTGGTATGAAATGTACACACTTGCGTGAGCTATAAGGTACTTACCCAGGCACATGTGATTGAGTAAATAAACTTATGTTTTGTATTTCTCTGAGCGATAATAAAGCGCAAAGCTCTACACCTAGTTTTCCCTTAGCACTGTGACGAACCCTTTGATCACCAGCAACTAAATTGCTTACTGCACGTAAAATCGGATTAGTTCATCTTGCTGCTATATCTAACAAACTTTTACAAGTTTTTTAAAGCTATTACGAGTACTTTACAGCGGTAATTTGATGTTTGTTGTCGTTTTAGTCCACCTAATATTTGTGCTAAAATGATGTGCACGCAGCATATTTTCTAAGTAGCCAATTTCTAACCTAACCGAAAATGTACCTGTCAGATTCTGCCAGTTTCTATAGCATGGGACTTGAAACAAATTAAGCAAAAACTTTTCTAAATTCGGGACCCTCTTTGTGACATCTTATCCAGGTTCTCGTTTTTATATATCGCACCTTCGGTGGAACAAGGGCAGAAATTGCACATTTGCAATTTTACAGGAGAGCCATTATAAGATTTTTTTGGCATTCAGTATGGTATTAGTTCTTTGATATTACTTTAAAGTAATTCTTCTTTGTATGAAATAAACTATACTTACAGTATATTTATTTTAATCATGTTGTTATCAAAAAAAAGTAATGTTTAGTTTTTTTTAATTAATATGTTTTTAAAAGGGAGGGGTACAATAAATTGTGCCTTTGTTGTTCCAAAATGTAAATTATTTTGTAGTTACGACCATATTTGAGCTCAATTTAGGATGGTTTTGGAATAAAAACAATTAGATTTTTTGCATAAATCTTGTTTTTTTCTTATTAATCAAGTCATGTTTAGGAACTTTTTACTAAAATATATATATTATTCACTAGCAAAAGTGTTTGGAATAGCACTTAAAAATAATCCAAAAATAAAGATAACCTAAACTTAGCGAAAATAATTCTCTTTTTAAATCATTCACTCTAATTATTTTAATTAAATACCGTTTGAATTTTTGCTTCTTTCCAACTTTCTGATTTATAGCTGCTCTTGTATTGGTATGTCTCTGAATCTTTAATAAAAATCGCTTTCTTGTCGGTAATCTTGATAATTTTTTAATCAACATCTTTGCTTAGGTTCAAATTAACATCATCAGATAACAACTTATAATAAAGAATGAATTCTTCTATCCAAAATGTTTATGATTTATAAATATAATGGACAGACAAGGTCACAACTACTTGAACGGCTTTGTGTCTCCAATTATGTTATCATAAATTAGGCACAAGTGTGCTAGATGTGTCTTTGTCACTCCAGAAATCTAATCCGTTGAAGGGCATATTTACCTTTACGACTTTATCACTCCATGTGACAACGGATTCGCTTGGCGCGGACGACGCAACTGACCAATGAAATTTTGTCGCGCCAAGATAGTGAGTAAAAGGCGCCAGTAAGACAAAGCCACTTCTTTTCTCTGGCGGTTTTTGAAGGAACTAAATGAGTGTCTTTGTTCCTCCAGTTGAAAGGGTACTTTTAAAGTATTTTGGCATACTTAAGTCATTTTTGCAATTATTGACGATTGTGCCCTTGTTCCGCCGAAGGTGCGATATAACCCTAACTCATATCATAATTAATCATATTATGCGCATATCAGGTTTTTTTTATATAAAACTTTAGTAAGTGGACTAGTAGAAATTGAACATAGTTTGCAACTTTTCCCATTATTAAAAACATGGTTATTTGTTGTAATAGTAAAAATTCGATTAACGAGGAACGGCGCACGGTAGATTTTTGTTTTAACAACGACGATAGGCTAATAAAATTGTTCTCATTGCTGTATAACCATTTTTTCAATACATACCGTTAAATCTATTTATATCAACAAGGAACTTGGAAACACTTACTGCTATTCACCATGTGGGGTTTTAAATAGCCCCTTTAACCAAAATATACCGGAGCGTTGACTTGTTGAATGCTGTGTTTACCGTTAATGTTCAATAGATTTATGTTTTTAATTAAGTTAAATGTAACTATTACTGACAAACAAAACACTCTTGTTTCATCTGCACGTTAACTATCAAAACCGTTTAATTGTACGTGTTAATTATTAAATGTATGCACTTGTTCGTAAGTTCGCGGTGTTAAATTGAGACAATCAATTTAACCCCAATTAAACATATTCATGGTCACTCACCTAATGAGACCCTAATTGTCATGTTATTCATTCATGTACCGTTGCAAGCGAATCGTCGTAGTATGGTATAGCAGGAATGGTATGGTAGGTAGTGGTTGCACCAACTGTTATTATGCTCATTATTTCTGATTCTAATAGAATTATTAAGACGTAACTTATTATAAAGACTCTATTTCTTTGTGATTACATAAAATAAACAACAATAGCTTTCCGAGTTAAGATATTCGACCACCAAAAATTGTTATTTTCTAAAAATAATAAAAATGTTATAAAACTAATCTAATTATGTAATCAAAAGTTTTGTGAAACAAACAAGCCTGTGGTTGGCGATAGGATAAACTTCGTCGTTTTTTTTGTCGTTACTAGAGTTTCTGTAAAGGAATAAAAGGTACCTTTGTATCTATGATACCTAGTGTATATTACATAACGCACGCAATTTGGATATAAAATGTTATTATCTTTGTAAAGCTATGTAAACGATGAGGGAATCTCTCGCTCGCGGTCGGTAGTCAAATAATATAGCTCGTGATGACATGACCTAAGTACTTTAACGTACGTCACACGACGACACATCTGCCCTACAATGTTGTAAACAAGTTGAAGCAGCCAGAAGAACGGGGTCTTCTTTTTTATTGTATACATACGCATTAATTTCTTTAGATAAAGTACCAAGCAATATCATAATACTAAAATAATTATTCATATGGTAAAAAGTCAGTTTAGTTTAGTACGTTGTTCAATATGGTGTCTATAAAGATTGTGTGATGTACACCGCTGTTTTCTACTTTATACTTCAATATCAAATAGTATACACACCGCCATAAAAAGTGGTATTGATTTCTTCGGCCTGTGTAATTTTCCTTCTAAGAGTGAGACACGGATGTTCTACTTATTGTCCACGCATATGCCTAGATCGTTCTCATACCTTTCTTTTGCTATTGTTTAGAATTTCGTATTTTACTTTTGTGCGCTTTAATTCTCAGACGTATTGATTTGATCTCTGCTCGCAATTTCTCCTGAGTCTGGTTTTTTAACTCTTTTTTTTGCCAAACAATATTTTAGTACTTACTAGTATGGTGATTTAACATAAAACTACCTAGTAATTTGGAACTAATGAGCAGGTTATTATGTGTATGGTTATCAAAATTATCAGATAAATTAGGGGGAATATTAATTACCTATACATTTTGTTGGATGGACGCGTTCAAGAAATTAAAGTCCCCAGTCTTCACTCCGGTTTAGCCCACGCTTGGGATCCCGCCGCCTACGCGACAATATGTAACCATACATCGGAAGATTAATAAAAGCATAATTCCTGTGGAGACTGCAGGCGTAGGCTCACTAGTGCTACATTTCTTGCGTAGGGTCAGGTGGGCTACAGTGAGCCAGTGGTACACAGAGAATCGGTATTATTATATTCAAAACTAGTAGTTACCGGATCATGGAACCGACACGTAGCAACGTGTTTCGTTACGTCTCCCTCACTCCCCAGTTGAGGGCGAGCGTCCGTTGTAAGCGGTCGTGTGGTGCGACGATTTGTGTTTTCCCGCGCGAAAAGTCAAAAATAGGTAAGTTTTGCTTTTCTTCTTGAAAGTCGTGTTTTCTGAGCTTTTCGTACCGAATTTTATATACATGTAAAGTCACTATCTGGCAATAATATGGTTATTATGTTTTAAACATATTCCTTGATCAATTGCCTTTTTTCAACATCAAATGTCAAATAACGTAGGTGGTACACAGTGACTCAGTATTGCAGGGTACACAGTGAACCGTGGTTCAGTGTGTACCGCTTGATGGTTCATTGTGTACCAAAGTTCAACATCAAATTAGTTAAATAGATACAACCTTTTTTGCTTCAGGATGGGTCAAACTAAGGCAGTGAAAAGAAGATTGGGGGGCATAGCAAGGATGATATGGTGCAAGCACTTCAGCTTATAAAAAATGGTGCAAGCATACGCATAGCAGCTAAAGAGTGTCACTTGGCATATCCTACGCTACGGAGGTACGCTAAAAAAATCCAGTCGGATGAAAACACTAACTTAGTTCCTAATTTCGAAGTGAATGCAGTATTTTCCCAGGACCAGGAACTAGTGTTAAAAGATTACATTAAACAATGCGCCTTAATGTTTTATGGGCTCGGGGCAAAAGAAGTTCGTCAAGTGGCATACCAAATGGCAAAAACCAACAAAATTAAAACACCAAACGCAACTTTGAGACTGATGTTATAGGATAGAAAATAAGTTGATAACATAGATCTCAATTAATAAAAACCGCATTGATTGTATTTTTTTAGAATATTATATTTTATGTTACTGTTCTACAGAAATTTAATTCAATACCTTTAAATCAGGATAATCTTAATCAGGATAACATACACAGCACATGTATTTATTTCTAAATACATGTGCTGTGTATGTTATCCTGATTAAGTTATAATTCTATTTTTGTTTTTTCTCGACATTCTAAGCAATAAACCTTCTTGAATGAATGAAAAAATTTTGTGTTAATGACGCATTTTTGATTGATGACCGATTTTCCCGAATTAGTCCAGTCAAAATATAACTTATCTTCGTTTTATTCTGTTATGGTTCACTGTGTCCAACGGTGGTTCACTGTGAACTTCATCATGGATCAGTGTGTACCAAAGAGTGTACACAGTGAACCAATTCCCATTTTTTTTAAAACACTTGGTAATGTCTAACCTATCAGTTTTTGAGCTTAATTTTGTAAAGAAACCTTAAGTCTATTAGACACTAAATGGTATGTATGAAAAAAGAAAACGAAAACTTTTAATTTGAGTACATGACACAACTTTGAATTTTTTGTGGTTCACTGTTGCCCACCTGACCCTACTTAATTTCAAGGTGATATATTGTTAACTAATTTGGTTAGCTAAGGCTATAGTTCGAACTTCGAAGTAACAATATTACACTGTTACTGTATTTTTTTATAGAAATTCTGGCGGCATTGGCAATTAGAAATTTTAGTCGGCTCGGTGATAATGAAATGTTGCCGGCGCTGAGTGTTGCGATTACACAATGGCTGGGAACTGCAATGAAAACTTTATGGTCATGTTCTCGTGTGCGCAAAATGTATAGAGAAAGTAAAGTTAAATGAACCGCCGCGGCGCGCCCGCCGACCCAAATTGGCGCTACTGTCTTATGGATCCGCTACGAATCGGTGCGAATAAACAGGTATTGTATGTGACATTAAAGTAAAAAGTATTTCATGTACTGAATCTTTTCAAATTGATCGTCGTCATCATACCATACCATCATACCTTGGTATTTCAGAAAAAAACTGACCTTACTGTACTTAAGTAGGTATATGATTATACTTATTATATATATATAGTAGATACCTATGTTTTTAACGAGCACAATAACACATTTTACAAAGATAGATTCAAAGTGCACTTAGGTACCTATAATATGTTTAATTTTGAAACGTGTTATAAAAGGTTTTTTCAGTCCTTCAGTAAATTTATTGAAATATTTCTGATATTGTTTTTTTTGGATTTTAATTGTTTAAGGCCATTCCATGACATTAACAACGAGCAACGAAATTTCGTTACTGTATTAAATTATAAATGTTAACACCGCGCATAGTAGAAACGTTCTAGTAACAAACATTGCTTGGATTGGAACTATAACTTATTAAACTAACGCACGTGCAAAGCCCTTTTAATGAATGTTCCTTTCAGTACAAAGTGACATTGGATTGGCCCTGCGTGCTACCGGTCTGGGGCCCAAGTCTGCTAATTTACGAATGGCATAATTGAATCGCAATTGGATCGCATTGTAATTGTTTGACACATTTGGTATTCTCTTACTCATATAAGAATACCAAATGTGTCAAACAATTACAATGCGATACAATTGCGATTCAATTATGCCATTCGTAAATTAGCAGACTTGGGCCCCTGAACAGAAGGAACACGACGAGCCCCCTTACTGTTGAAACCGGATCGGTATTGGATCGGATTGGTATTGTGAAATTTCGTACTTTTAAGTTAAGACACCAGCGCTAATTTTGATTCATATTGGGTGAACTAAATAACATTGAGTTTTGTTTTTTTTTTCACTCAATATCCGCGCAATATGAATCCATATTAGCTCTGGTGTCGTAACTTAGGTGTACGAAACTTCACAATATCAATCTCGATCGATCGGGATCGGTTTCAAGAGTTATTTAGTTCGAACTTTTTAAAGATGTGTTATTTTATATTTAGAGCTTCCTTCCCTGTTATTAATAAACGTTGATTAAAGTTACAATTAAGATTAAATTGACGCTGTCTCTATCTGTCTTCTTTAACAAAAACGAGACAGCGTCACTTTAAACCGAAGTGTAACATTTGGCCATTTTTATTAAAAGACGGCTTAAGTTTAAAAAGGTTAGTTTATAATAAAATAACAGTGATACGGAAGATATTTTTCAATTACTGGACAATATTTAAAAACCCTTTTTTAGGGTTTCGTACCCAAAGGGTAAAAACGGGTCCTTATTACTAAGGCTCGGACTACATGCATCCGGAATCAGTCCGGCCCGGGAAAAAACCAAATTCGGCAAGTAATCGACTACACGCGCTCCGTTTTGAATCCGGAGAGAAATTTACTCAGTCGGTCTCTAGCACTTGCGCTGGATAGTCGTCCAGTCGACAATGGAAAGTTTAACTTTAGTTGAAATTGTATGCTTAGCTGTAGCCGTTAAGAGGCCTATTACTTACATCTCGACTGTGATTTTTGCGTAAAATGCCCATTTTCGCATTTTGTTGTAATTTAGCAGTTGTATTTATCGTTATTATCGAAATAAGATAATAAATTCATGCTTAATATTACAAATTTTAACCGCCTCTGTGGTCTAGTGGCTAAGCCACCGGTTCAGACCCAGAGGTCCCGGGTTCGATTCCCAGCGGGGGGTACATCTTTGTGTGCTCGGCTTGGTTGGTGGTAGGGCTGTTAAGTCCGCCTGGCTAGCTACCACCATCTTATCTAAGTCTGTCGCCATAACAACGATGTTTATAGCATTGTTGTGTTCCGACAGTTTGAGATAAGATAGCCAGTTTCTTAGTGGTTGAGGATTCCGGGTGAAGCGCGCTTCCACCTTCGGCCTTATCGTCACTTACCAGCAGGTGAGATGAAGGCCAAGCGCTTACCTGTTGCCGATAAAAAGAAAAAAAAAATCCTGCGAGGATAAGCTGAGTTCGGACGGCCGGCGCATCGCATTTTGAAGTAATTTTGCAGTTGTATTTATCGTTTTTATCGAAATAGGATAATTAACTAAATATAAAATATTTATTCATTATGAAGTAACGATTATTCTGGTATAAATTTTGCTCAATAATATTATCGTAGATAGGAGAAATTCTCGGTTAACTTAAGCAATTTTCGAAGTTTTTTGGTTTAGAATAAGATTTTTTTTCTATATAAAATCAATGATATCTAAAAATTCCGAGGCCACTACGCACTTTAAGACTATATAAGTGATAACATTCTATTTTTTTAATTTCATTTGTTTAGAACAGTAGTTTTTAGTTTCATTTGTTAAGAAGATTGAAATCTAGGAGCTCAAAAAAGTGCCTTCGCGCATTTTATGAAAATCTTTCTGTGCAATTTTGGGTTTAATTAAAAATCTTTATTATTGAAATTTTGCATTCACAATGCTATATAGATATAGGATAAAATGTTTACTAGAAAAAAAAAAACAACCAGTCTCTGGAAAGCTCGAACGGGATTCGCACCTGTGACCTTTGGCTTGCCGGTCCACTGCTCTAACCGCTAAGCTACCAAGACCCCTGAAGACTTTTGAATTTTTTCTAGTAGTGCTGCAAGCCAGCGGTATTACGGTACTGTGAAGTGTGTGTGCGTGTGTTTTTTTCTAGTAAACATTTTAATTAAAAAGTTAAGCAAAATTTACAAAAAGCGAGGCCGCTACGCATTATTCCAAAAGCTATTCTACATTATTCAATAAGTCAAAATTGTTAATGTATTTTTGTTTCCGAGATCCGTAACGCCAAAATTGGCCATTTTACGCAAAAATCGCAGTCGAAATGTAATAGGAAACAGACGAAAGTGAAAATATATTGGGTTCATCATTTTCACATAGACCGCATAACGGAATATGTATTCTACAAGTCTTATACAAAAATTAGGTTATTTCCTGATAAATTCTACGAACACTACTACTAGTAGGTACTATTATTTATTCTGTGCTACTTCTACTATCACCATAATGAAGCGCTCGGAATCAACTACTATTTTGCAGTTTTGCTTGCGCACGCGACGCGACCGACCGCTTCGAGCGTCTGTCATCGACTGGCGCGTGATTCCTCCGGACCGGACCGGAACGGACGTTTCTCGAGTTCTCGTGTGGTCAGCTCCATACAACTTCATACGATATTGATAGGCCCCGCCCCCCGTGCCGAAAAATAACGGACCGGGTACTCGGAGACGTCCGGAGCATGTTTCGGTTGCTTCCGGGTGAAAATCGGGATCGGAAGGCCCCTGATCACATGTAGTCGATGCAGTAAAAATTCATATATTTGTTTGAGCTACGGAATGAATCCGGGGCCGTGTTTTTTCGGGTCCGTGTGATTCCGGATGCATGTAGTCCGAGCCTAAGACTACTGTCCGTCCGTCCGTCTCTGTCACCAGACCTGCGGGTCTATCGGCTAAAAAATATGGATATGGACATGGGCTTCATTTGACATTTGAAGCCCATATTTTGTCCTTATATGGGCATATTATGGGCTTCAAATGTCAAATGAAGCCCATGTCCATATTCATATTTTTTAGCCGATACAGGGGCAGGCTGTACTGTATCTCATAAACCGTGATAGCTAGACAGTTGAAATTTTTACACGTCATGATGTATTTCTGTTGCCGCTATAACAACAAATACTAACGTGATTTTTTGTGGTTTTTTTCTCGTTATTAATAACTGTAACAAGTTTTAAATATTCACAGAATATTTAGTTTTGTATTCACTTGAAAAATAAATAATGAATTGTATAGATACTTGGCCGGTTTTTTTAACTTTTTGCCGGTCCTTCTTAGTACAAGATCTTTTGCCGGAGATTAGCGATTGTGAACCACCGATAGTGACCTTTATCACAATATTATATTATCACTAGTAGACCCAACAGACGTTATTATTATTATTTAATATTATAACTTAACTATTATTTAATATTATAACTTAATTAATGGCTTCGCGTTTAGCATTAAGCCAATTTCAAGTGGTATATATTTTTAAAGTACATTTAGTATTGTACGGTAGATGGAAATAAAATGGAGTCTCACAACACGTTTATTGCTAAAAGAACACGGGAGTCCAAATCACAATGCTGACATCTCAACTGACAGGAAAAAGATAAATATCGCGAAGAAGAAGTAAGAAAATTGCAAAAAGTTTTTAGCAACCAATTAATATTTAATAACGATATTGCACGACGTCTTTTTATATTTAATATACCTGTATTTTACTTACCGTTTAAATCTTCCCTGACCTTTCACAAATATTTCAAGATCAAAATTAGCCAAATCGGTTCGGTCATTCTCGAGTTTTTGCGAGACAAACGAACAGCAATTCATTTTTATATAATAGAAGATATTTGTATCCAAAATTCGATAAATAATTTTACATTCGTTAACGTACCTATTTACATAATAGTGCCCCCTAATGTTAACGTTTATGTCCGTTCGCTTTATGATCTCATTAAAACTTATCTTAACCAAATCTTGCTGATGCATGGGTATGGGTAGTAACACAATTATCTAAACTCCTTTCCAATCATTTTCTAAACTCAAATATAATATATTTATTAACAGAGACCTAGTGACCAAGAATTTAGTGTCTATATACTACTAAGTTTAACAGCTGATTCAGACAATGGTGAGTCAGATGGTGTATCATAGCGGGCCCTAAGCGACAATTCCTGTTGACTACAAGGCGTCGCCGCCTCAGGCAAAGGATTTCAATTATACCGCGAATGTCTCTTCTCGGAGCGCTATTTTTTTGGTCTTGTTTGTAAGGTCTTGCGACATTTCTGCTTTTTATTACTGAGAAATGGAACGCGCCGGCTTTTTCCATTCGTAGCTAAACAAAATGTTGTAAATGAAATATAACAAGAAGAAGGTTATAAAAGACAATGTATAAAAGAGTGTCTTGAAAAA
The DNA here is from genome assembly GCA_963921215.1 of Scoparia ambigualis. NCBI lineage: Eukaryota > Metazoa > Arthropoda > Insecta > Lepidoptera > Crambidae > Scoparia > Scoparia ambigualis. The sequence continues at coordinate 13,369,654 of OY992504.1, forward strand.
ACCTTACTTTATTCAGAATCAATGATCAGAGAGTTTTTTGCGCAACAGCGGAGAAGCGCTTCTTGACCTTGATCTCCCCTGGTTGTAAGTGACGATAAAGCCGGAGCGCAAAGATGGAAGCGCACTCACACGAAATTCTCAACTCATCCACTGAGGAGGTTTATATTTTGAGTTAGGCACAGGTATTAATAGCAGTTTTAAATACTAAACTTTCACTTAGTGAATAATTGAGGGGTGCTAACGAATGTGACTTAACTGAATAATGTTGTTCTATCACCATTGAAGCCAATCGCTATTGTCATAAGTATTGATGGTAAGGGATCGGCCGCGTGGCCTTCGTCGTGAAAACTTGTATTAATTAATTGGCTATTGTTCACCGATGTTATCTTAATCAGTGTTCAATGGACTTCGAAATGATGAGGTAATTACGCGATATGAATAGTTGTATAGATTCAGCTGTATTATTTGTTTATTCATTTTTATTTATTTTTCACGAAGTTCTTAATTGGTTGAAAGCCGATTCCTATTTCCTATATCTGTTCAGCACATGGAAAAATGCTACTATAAAAATAACATGACGTATGTTAGATCGAAGCTTTCAGGAGATCGCTTTCTTGTAGATCACTTGTGTTTTCACCATCAAAAATTTCTTAACGTGCTCTATAAAATAAATGAGTATGCTCACTGTGCTAGTGCTAGACATGCTGATAGAATATTTTTGTGATATTCAATTGCGAAACTTCGCCAAGGAGATAAGGTTTATACCTTATCTGTTTGGATTTGGATTAGTTTTACTTCAGTCATCTCATATCCGTATGACATAGACAACACCCTCTCCAATAAATATTACAAGTTTATTTGGCCTAATTTGTCAGCATAAGCTACGCTATGCTATGACTATGAGTGTGCTAACCACAAAATAGTCGTTACTCGTTACTGTAAAATTTTACTCGGTTGAGTAAACATCGACCGTGAAGGTTGCGTTGATTTATTAATTACAGTTTCCTTTAGCGAGTTAGGTGTCGTTTTTGTTTGCTCGTAGAAATTATCCTGTATTATTATTATTAATTAAATATATTATTTATAGTGTTATTTGTGTTAGATAACGTTGATTATGTAGTGAATTTTCAGTGTTGTGGGTTGTTTCAAATATTTATATCAGAATCGGATTCAGTTTTAATTTATAAAAGTGGTTATAAAAGCAAAATGTTCTTTAGTACTTTGAAAAAAAGATTGAGTTTAAAAAAGAAGGATAGAAACAAAATAGGCAGTGGCGATCTCTATGTAAGTACTCGTAGTATTAATAACTAGATTGTCATTATAACAGTTTGTTTGAATTTCTCATTGTACAGCCGTAATGTAAGAAACAGTTATTTTATGGTCCTTCACGGGCCGACCCCTAAATATTCCCGAGTCGCGCCGAGTCTACGTTCCATTCACACTCTAATTTGATTCTTTGCTCAATTGAGGCATTCTTACTTACAGGCACAAATTGTTTATCCGTGCTTTCACTCAAAACAAACAAATTCCTCGTCGATGTTGAATCGATTTGATTATTTACGATACAATGTCCGTGCTCTGGTAAACACTGGCCGGATGGCGAGCGCCCGCTCAACGATCAGTGAGCATTTGGGACTTGTCATGGACAGCCTTCTAAAATTGGAATAACCACTTGTGTCAATAATTTTAAAGATTTTACTGTTCCTGCACTGTTTTTTGTTGTTGTGTGTTCTGAAGAAGTCTATAAATATGTCTCTTCGATAGAAATGTCTTATGACATTTCCGAATATGGCTTAGATTTGTTTAGATGAGGGACTCGGCTTCGTCATACGAACTGGTGACTCTTAAATTTTCCATGAAGTGCAATCTTCTCAATTTACCGTCATATGAGATGCAGAAATGCAGTTTGTGTTTGATGCGCCGAATATCAATGTTGCAACTGATACGTGACTGCAGTTGTCAGCTGACGGATATCTCCGTCAATTCGTCCACTTGGCTCGCTGTCCAAAAGGATATGGTTTGCTTTTTAACTATACGTTAACGCACCTAAGTGTTTATATAACGTTTGTCACGTAATCGTTGTAATTTTTATTATTTTTTAATTAGATGTGAACCGATAAATGTAATGAGCAATTCTATAGAATTGGCGCGTGCAGATCGTCATTGTTGCATGGAACGTTTCTCTAAGATATTAATAGACTCGACCGTCACAGGCGCATAGGTCATTACACTTCGCAAAACTGCTCAAGCCTAAGTAAGTGCCATATGTGGAAGTCGCGTGGCTCGCAAGAAATAAAAAATGTGGTATAAATATTTATATAAAGCAAAGCAACCATCGAATGCGTTCATTTTACTTGTACCGATACTGGATTCAAATTGTTTTATTTAAATTGTCACTTGGCTAGTTGACATTTGAATGGCTGGAAGAATTCTTGGCAGGAAATATCTATCAAGCCAATCGTCGACATACATGCATACATATCTTAGGGAATGAGAATATCAAGCTTTTGGGAAATCCCTAGTGATATCACTAATTTACGATCAATATAATTCCCTAATTACGATCAAGATGATTGCTTACTAAAAACTTTAGTGATATGACAACATTCTTGATACCATATTATTATTTTAGTATGAAAGGTGAGCGTCGCGTAATTTTTGTAATATTTAAGTAGATTTTGTCGTGTATTATTCTACTATTGTGGTATTCTGTTGGATCACTTAGAGAAGTTGCCTGTAAATAAGAAGTGGTAATTTATTGAAATATTACATATTATATTTCATGATGTCATTAGCGATGTCACAAAATCCCTGATATCCTCATTTCCCTGCGACAAACATAAATTCACTAGAGCTATTCTTTTCGATGACTACTTTTGAGTTCGAAAAGTAAATACCTTTTTTATAATACGTGTTTTAGTATGAAAATTTTAGAATAATTTCGAACGTAATTGCATAATGTACGGATCTGACAAACCTAACAGAACAGTATTGAATCAATGAATGATGCCAAGTTTACTCAAAAGAACGTAAATGAGTCGGAGAACAATAATACCTTTCTTCGTCAAATTTTTCGAATTGAAACTCACTCACCCCAATACCAACTCCTTCCATTTGACCGCATCCAACGCAGAGCTGCTCGAATTATCGACGACGTGGATATTTCAGGTCGGCTCGATCCACTGGCTCTTCGGAGAGACGTTGCGTCTCTCTGTATATTGTACCGTATATATCATGGGGAGTGTTCTGAGGAATGGTTCGGCTTGATCCCTGCCGCTGATTTCCTTCACCGCACTACACGCAATCGACTGTCATTCCATCCACATCACCTTGATGGATGGCGGTCTACTACTGTGCGTTTTTCAAGAAATTTCTTGCCTCGATCTACAGTGTTGTGGAACCAGCTCTCGGCGGCGGTATTTCCGGACCGTTACGACTTAGTGATCTTCAAGAAACGAGCCTATTCCTTCCTTAAAGGCCGGCAACGCGTCTGCGATTCCTCTGGTTTTGCGGGTGTCCATGGGCGGCGGTGATTACTTTCCATCAGGTGACCCGCTTGCTCGTTTGCCTCCTTCTGCTATAAAAAAAAAAACACGTTTCGTATGAATGACGTTGGCCCGCCGCGATGGCGGTGGTTCCGCGTGAGTCACTGCTTTCATTCTTCGGCACTTCTTACAATTGCCTGTAATTATTCGTACATGTGCATCGTTGGTAGGTTTGCATTGAAATCTTCACGTATACGGATGACATTGCTTACGAATGTTTGCTGAAATTTTTCAAAACACAAAAAAATACTTTTAATTATGAAAAAGCAAAAAAAAACTATTCTTTATGCGTCAATACCATCCCAAATACTATGAAACAGCTCCTTCTATATTTTAGTTATATGCTACTTATTTAATTTCTCCCTCGCTTACTGAATTTTCGATTTTCAGCTAGGTGTGGTAACTTTGTTGCCTTGTACAACAAATACTTGTGTATTTGAAAGCTACGTGTCTAGAATTTCAATACTGCTCATAATATCCATATTGTCATATTGTTTTACCTGCATGCTAACCTCTAATGTCTGGTACAGTAACATGGTTTATATTTATACTAATCACGTAAGTCTACCTAAAAGCAATAGTGGTTATTGTAATCTTTCACAAACAATTTTAGTGTAAAATATTTTATTTTTAGAGAACAAATGTGAAGTTAAACTTTTTTTGCTATTTCTTAACTTATGTCTTTGCCGAAATACATAGAAGATGTTCTTTTGTCTAGCACATGTCGTGTCATCGTTTCCTCCTTGCACACAGATACACACATACAAGTCGCTCTTTATTAACACAGAACTGTGATAGACACTACGGTTAGATACATTTGCCTTGGTATCGATGACTCACGACTAGAGCCAGCTAGCCAGACGAAGCTGTGTAGGGCTGCCAACATCTTTCGTGCATGCAGCGCCTGAGAAAGAGCGGTTCCATTTTTTACTTATGCGAGATAAGTTACCTTTGTGGTTTTACTCGGTGGGTACTCGTTGAATACACACCCCCATTAAGAAAGAGGATGCATGAGGCATTCATAAAAAATATAGGCAATTGAAACCCATTATGACCTTTATTAAAAAGTAGATTAAGGAAAAATGGGTTGAAATGGAAATAGCACTTGATTGTATTATCAACTGTCTCTTTACAATAGAAAGCTTTATTAGAGTGCCTAGTCCGGTTTTATTATTGAGTTATAGTAGCAGCATTACCTACTTAGTAGCTAGTTGGTTTCACAAAATCATCACTAGGTCCGTGCGCAGGGGGCACCTGCGCACGGATCTTTTATCGACCGATAAAGTGATATTAAACGATAAAATTTGACAGTTCAAGTATTGGCGATGTCAATTTGGCGACGTCTAATGTCACTTTATCGGTCGATAAAAGATCCGTGCTCGCACTGCTGGTGTCTTAAAGACTGGTTTTTACAAATTCGTCACTAGGTGGCACTTCTTTGTTTAATACAAAACAGAGTTAACTTTAACTCGACCTTTAAAAAAAATGTACGTCAGCTGTGTTTTTATAAATATCATAGTTTTATAATTTATAATGTTGTATAGTATTGACTAATTTTAGAGGTATTAGTCCCGTTGTTAGGGTAATTTTGTATGATTAAGGGCCCTATTACATCTCGACTGTAATTTTTGCGTAAAATACCCATTTTTGCATTTTGTAGTTATTTTGCTGTTGTATTTATCGTTTTTATCGAAATAGGATAATAAATTCATGCTTAATGTTACAAATCTCGATTAGACGACCTCCTTGGTCGAGTGGTTTGTACACCGGTTTTCATGGTGTCGCCATCTCTGAGGTCCCGGGTTCGCTCCCCGCTCGGGTCAATTTAGATATTATTGTTTTTCTAAATTGTCTCGGGTCTGGGTGTTTTCTATGTAATATTAAGTATGTATTAAAGTATTTTAAGTATGTTTATCCGTTGTCTAGTAACTATTTACCGTTTCTTCGAAGCTTCTTTTGGGCTAGATAATTGGTGTTAGTGTAGGAAAGTTTTATTTATTTATTTAATCTCCACTCTGCGAGAATAAGCTGAGTTCGGACGGTGGCCCATCACATTTTGTAGTAATTTTGCAGTTGTATTTATCGTTTTTATCGAAATAGGATAATAAATTCATTATAAAATCTTTATTAAAATTATTCTGGTATAAATTTTGCTCAATAATATTATCGTAGGTAGGAGAAATTCACAGTTAACTTAGAGCGATTTTCGAAGTTTTTTTGCTTTAGAATAAGATTTTTATTCTATATAAAATCAACGATGTCTAAAAAATCCGAGGCCGCTACGATCTATACGACTATTTATTCTAATAGTTCTATTTTTTTTGTTTACAGTAGTTCAATCTAGGAGCTCAAAAAAGTGCCTTCGCGCATTTTATGAAAATCTTTCTCTGCAATTTTGGGTTTAATTAAAAAGTTAAGCAAAATTTACAAAAAGCGAGGCCGCTACGAACTATGCCAATAGCTATTCTGCACTATTCAATAAGTGAAAACTGTTAATGTATTTTTGTTTCCGAGATCAAGAACGCCAAAATTGGCCATTTTACGCAAAAATCACAGTCGAGATGTAATAGGGCTCTTATGGAGTGTCGGCAGCCCTAGACTAGAGTAGGAACCGGCCATTATTGCCATTACCGCTCTCTTACGAAGCCAAGTGCGAATGGTGAAGTCTCATTACCCATATTACAATCGGCGATAGCAGTCTGATTGCTTCCTGATGCAACACAGCTATATAGTCATGATCATGAATATCTACTTTTTAGTCAAGCAAACTAAGTTTTAGTTAATTGTTTAAAAGCAACGCATGTATCTGCGCGCTTGTGTATTAACTGGTTTTGTTTTTTTGTTATTAACTTATGACCTCGATCCTTATCATAAAACACTCAACGCTAATTTCCAAATTGTATGATTGAGAAAAGAGTATACACTAAGCCGTTTGCGGTCACCCTATTAGAGACCGCAGTTAGTTATCCAATGTGTTTTTGCGATGTTTATATTGACTGGTCCTCTTTGTCAAATCTTTAAACTCAACGTAAAGTACGAAGAAATAAAGTTAGGAAGCCTATATCACTTTTCAAAGATAAATTTAATTTTTGCATGGTTGTTTTTGTAACTCAATGGAAAAGTGAAGAGTATTTGCACTCAGCAGTCCAGTACACAGTTGAGTGTTGTCCAGTACACCGTATGTTTAGATATTGATCAACTTTAATTAAATCTTTCACTAAAGTGCTTTTGTTATGAATATACTTGTACAATATTTAAGTAAGATTAGTTTTGAATACCTATCACTTCACGCGTTTACGATTCGGCAGAAAATTATGGTTAAGGTATCATTATCGTAAATATGCCATATTTAACTGAATTAGTTAAAATTGCTAGCGATTACGTTATTAGTAGCGAGTTTCCGCGGGTTTGCCACTAGTTTTTTAAATAATTTTCTTGATAGTAATTTTCTACGGTATGAGTGTAGTATATTCGTGAAATTGAACATGCCTATCCAGTTTTCCTGCATTTCATTTATTCGTGCCTAGCTAAGGCTCGAACATTTACCGCGTTATTAGAATACATGAGCTCAATTTTAAGAATTCCTGATTTATAAAGGCTGAAGAATTTTGTTAGAAACGCGATCGTAACGTTAATGTTTTCATTGTAAATTGAATGTTAACACAATGGTAACAAATAAGTAAATTAACAACTTTGTGTTGGAAAAAAAAATTAAATAGGTACATATGTTATGGTAAAAAATATCCCAAGTTGTAAGGTATAGATTTACATTCGCGGCCGTTTTATATTATCAGTTATAGGGATAAAAAAGTGACCTATGTCTGTCTAGTCATGATCAGTCTACGTGCAAAATTTCATTCAAATCCGTTGAGCCTTTCTCAAATGATGCGCTTGCCGACGAACACCATCCTATTTTATTTATATAACATAACAAAAAGTTAGAGATTATGGGAGTCGCTCGGCCAGTAATTCAATGTCAAATCTCTCCATTCCAGTTACAAAGTAAACGCGAGTTGTTCTTCAAGTCGGACTCGGTGAGCGGCGGCGTGAGCGCGACGGGCCCGCCGATGGGCGCGCCGCCTGCGCCGCCCGTCGCGCCCACCACCCTCAAAGACGCGCTCGCCAAGCGCTCGGCCACGCTGCCCGACCACGAGAACAACCACCACGAGACAAACGGCACTGCGAAGCTGAGCAATAGCGTCTCGGTGGACAATGCGCCACGGCCGCCCGCGTCGGCGCCGCCGCCGACACCCGCGCCGCCCATACCCGCCAATGCACCGCTCAGGAGTACAGAAAATATTATGAAGGTATCTAAAGTGTTGTGTTGCGACTCATTAATAGAATACTACCGCTCTATCTTTTCCCTTGGGTGTCGTAAAAGGCGACTAACGGACCGAAGACTGCACATGTAACAGCATAGAGCGGCGATGGGCGGCAGCGATGACCTGTCACGCTGAGCACACGTGCGGTAATTCATTTGCTGTAACGTTCTCATTGCCTGGTCTCTGACTAACCCTTCGGGGATAAAGGCCTTCGCAGACGGCAGCTATAATGTAAATATGTAGGTATATAATAGCACAATACAGCTCACTACATCTTTCTATAGAAATCGTCAGGTGACCACACACGACAGCTAGAATGTATATTATAGCTGTCGTGTTAAATCCCAAGATTTAATATACATTATAGCTGCTGTGTATGAAGGCTTTAGTTTTGAATATAATGTATGTATGTACAATCACTTCAATTGTAACTGTTAACACAATGGAATAAGAGTCAAAGTGTATACATGTTGGTTCTCGTGACTGTATGTAGGAATGTAAAGTAAACAATCTGAAAAGCATAGGGTTTTTAACTTTCGCATTCCAAGGGAAACAAAATATTTAAATGGAGCTTAACGATAAAATCTACGCATATACGGTATGTGTGTCAGTACATTCTGCCAGAGAAGTTACAACAATATTATTGCAAACAGGATAGATTTTGTTCATAGAAAAGAACGGATGAAACATTTAAGGCAATTAGCTCATTAAAAATTAAACCTTGTTAGTTGCTCAAGCTATTGATCACGATCTTTAATTGTACAATCCAATTTTCGTAATTCGTGCATTGATGCATGCCCCTCTGACATTGTTGTTTAATCAAAGGAAGCAATCTAGATTTTTTGTTGGTATTTACAGACACTTTTTTCGTATAAGCAGTGTTAGCGCTAAAATTTTTATGAGCATCAATCGATTTAATGAATGCTACGAAGCAGTACTTATTACTCTTGAATGAGGCAGCAAATGCAAGTATAATAATAAAGATAACTATCTCATAACACTAATGAACTCTGAACAATGGCTGGTTGGTTTGGCTTAACAATAATTATCTTAAACAATGTTGTAATTTTTAGGGTTATCTCTTGTCTTGTACTTTGAGACATGATGAGACCACCGACTGTTTACTTTACTTATGTATAACTTTTCTGTTTTTCCAGAAAACCGATCACCCACCAGTCGCGCCAAAACCAGAATTACCTAAGTTAGAAAAGCCAAAACCCAAAGAGTTAGATGGATACGTTGGATTTGCAAACTTACCGAATCAGGTGTACAGGAAAGCAGTGAAAAAAGGTTTCGAATTCACATTAATGGTTGTAGGTAAGTGCTCCAAAATTCCTGAATAATGATGTTTTATATAGTTTTTTATATTAAATTTTTGTGTCATTGTTACGTAATTCATAGAGTAATAAGCTGTATACTCGAGACAGGTTATCTTGTCTCATAGTTACGAATCGTATATTGTTGCACCTTTCTCCAAATGGCGACACAAAACCTTATCTGCTTGAGAGTGAAATGCAGAGCCATTCAATTTTAGTTTTTGTTCATTTGGTACAAGTATACACGTAACACAAACTATTCGATTGCTAGTGAGGCCAATTGTTTACGTTGTTAAACCTAATCGATGCAATATATTGATTAGAAACAATGTGCCTTTTTGTTTTAATCTTAGCTTTTGAGTAAACTTTTTAACATACCAGCATTGAAGTAGAACATAGATTAGCAACTGACGAACTGTACCTACTCCGTGACGGTTTTCCAATATGTTTTGTCCTGACAATTACAAATAAGATTATCTTGTTAGGTTAGGTTAGGTTTAACCTTGTCGTGTAGCGGTGAAAGCATACTATTACTCCCCTCTCTTCCCTTGGGTGTCGTATAAGGCGACTAACGGACTAAAGACTGCCTATACTTCCAACAGCATAGAGCGGCGATGGGTTCACCAGCTGTCACGCTGAGCACAATATGCAGTCACTATTTGGTGAAAAGTTAACTATGGCAGAGGACTGCTTTTGCTAACTAACTGTCTCTGACTAACCCTTCGGGAATAATAGTCGTGAGATACTACGAACACAACTAAAAAAGAATTAGTCAAATAGGTGCAGCTGTTCTGCAGTGATATGCAAACAAACATTTCCACGCAATTGATTTTTATTTATATAGATTATAGATTATGCCGCTACAGTTACACAATTCTCTCCAATTCCAGGTGAAACAGGGTTGGGCAAATCAACCCTAATAAACTCACTGTTCCTGACGGAAGTTTACGACAAGGACAAACACCCGGGCCCCTCGCTGCGGGTGAAGAAGACGGTCGGCGTGGAGACCAGCGTAGTGCTGCTCAAGGAGAACGGCGTCAACCTCACGCTCACTATTGTGGACACGCCCGGCTTCGGCGACGCCGTCGACAATAGCAATTGGTAAGCTAGCATACTAAAGGTTGCTTCATACTTTTTTTTTATTGACAACGGGTGAGCGCTTGGCCTTCATCTCACCTGATGGTAAGGGACGATAAGGCCGAAGGTGGAAGCGCGCTTCACCCGGAATCCTCAACCACTGAGGAACTGGCTTTCTTATCTCAAACTGCCGGAACACAACAATGCTATAAACATCGTTGTTATGGCGACAGACTCTTAGATATCAGTGAAGTCACAGTTCCGGCACAGAAAAATATTCTTTCATACGTTCTCTATGAATTTTGTCAATACGAATACGTCCGTGATTTGTCGGTGGCTGTTTGCAAACAAATTATTCACATCCTTAGTTTAATCGGATTTATATTTTTTCTTGTTATTCAGGAAAAACCACTAAAAATGGTGTCTTTCTCTCAAAGAACAGAATTTGGCTGTAGTAAAGGAGCAATTTGTGGATATGGGTGTATAGAAGCGTAATCTCAAGGAGCATTGCGTCTACCTAACGCTGATTATTGTAGACCCGCTCGCCGTCGACGACAGCAATTTGGTGTGATGTCATTCTTGTAACATTTAGAGCAATTTGTGTATTAGAAGATTTCTGGGTGGCGTCAACCTTGCACTGACACGCCAGTCACCTGTATATGGCGTCTGTATAACGTCTTGTACTATTATTTCTGCCTATTACCTGTATGAAATAGCTCCTGAATGGGATGTAGAAAACTTGGTGATTGATGACAAGATCTTTCGTCTTTTATCTAACATCTTGTCGGCCTCGCCATTATTCTGCTTGCTATCTACATCCTTTTATAAAAAGTTTTTGAAACTACAAATTATAATTTTAAAAGTGTTACAATATTTATCATTTTCTTTCTCATTCCATTTTCCAGCTGGCAGCCCATCATCGACTTCGTTGAATCGAAGTACGAAGAGTTTCTAAACGCCGAATCGCGGGTTACGCGCAAAGCGGCGCTCCCTGACACGCGCGTCCACTGCTGCCTATACTTCATCGCGCCCAGCGGGCACGGCTTGAAACCGCTCGATGTAGAGTTCATGCAGCGGCTCGGCGACAAGGTCAACATAATACCGGTCATCGCCAAAGCGGACACCATGACGCCTGAAGAGTGCAAGGATTTCAAGGAACAGGTTAGTTGGCACATGACTTGCACGAGTCACTGTAGACTTGTGTTTTGTCATACACTATGTAGATCGGTATAAACTCTTTTTGTTCGGCGCTATACTTATAATTTATCTAATTAGATAATAAGGATTAAAGAAGTAACGCTTTTCAGTTTCAATTCTTGACGACCTCCTTGGTCGAGTGGTTTGTACACCGGTTTTCATGGTGTCGCCATCTCTGAGGTCCCGGGTTCGATCCCCGGTCGGGTCAATTTAGAAATTATTGTTTTTCTAAATTGTCTCGGGTCTGGGTGTTTTCTATGTATAATAAGTATGTATTTAAGTATTTTAAGTAAGTTTATCCGTTGTCTAGTAACCATTTAACGAGTTTCTTCGAAGCTTCTCTTGGGCTAGATAATTGGTGTGATTGTAGGAAAAAAAAAAAAAAAATTCGATGTGTTTCTGTTGGACCATTTCAATGTGTTTTTTGTTAATCGTGATTTCCATCCAACCTTCCAGATAATGAAAGAGATAAGCCAGCACAAGATCAAAATATACGACTTCCCCGAGAGCACGGGCGAAGAGGGGGAGGGCGCGGACGCGACGCGCGCGTTACGAGCAAGAGTGCCGTTCGCAGTGGTGGGCGCCAATACGGTGATAGAGCAGGACGGGAAGCGCGTGCGCGGACGCAAGTACCCGTGGGGCGTGGCCGAGGGTGAGTGTCTAACTAACCTTATCATCATCAAAAGCCTATAAACTTACGAGCTAGCGCAATTAGAATAGCGCTAAAAGTATCATCTAGCAAGCCGGCTACATGTGTGTGCAAGTACCCGTGCGGCGTGGCCGAGGGTGAGTACGATTGATTTAGACTATTCATCATTATCAGCTTATAAACCTTCGGGGGATTGACCCTCCACGCTAGCCAAACTTACAATATCATCTAGAAGAACGGGCGGCGCGTGCGCTGACGCAAATACTCGTGGGGCGTGGCCGAGGGTGAGTGCCTAATATCCAGTATCATAATATAACATATTATGTTCATCCATCGTGCTTAAATCCACCTCGCGAGCTCACAATTAAATGCGCTAAGAGACCCGCGTACCGTCCGCCGTGGTTGTGGCGCCAACGGCGTACGTCTGGGGCGTCCCTGAAGGTGAGTCATTACTAACATCTATACGAATCGGGACTGATCATCATCAGCTGTCTATAAACGTCTCACGGTTTGGGGGATCGGACCATAATCCAACACGCTAGCCCAATTAGACGCGCTTTGTGGTTCGAGTGCCGTTCGCCAATACGGTGATAGAACAGGACGGGAAGCGCGTGCGCGGCCGCAAGTATCCGTGGGGCGTGGCCGAAGGTGAGTATGATTGATTAAGACTGGTCATCATTCTTAACTTATAAACCTTCGGGGATTGACCCTCAACGCTAGCCCAACTAACAATATCATCTAGAAGAACGGGCGGCGCTTGCGCTGACGCAAAATCACATGGGGCGTAGCCGAGGGTGAGTGCCTAATATCCAGTATCATAATATAATATGTTCATATTTAAGCACGAGCTTAAATCCACCTCGCGAGCTCACAATAAGATGCGCTTGTAGCATGCGTACCGTATGCAGTGGTGGGCGCCAACGGCGTACGTCTGGGGCGTCCCTGAAGGTGAGTCATTACTAACATCTATACGAATCGGGACTAATCATCATCAGCTGTCGATAAACGTCTCACGGTTTGGGGGATCGGACCATAATCCAACACGCTAGCCCAATTAGGCGCGCTTTGTAGTTCGAGTGCCGTTCGCAGTGGTGGGCGCCAATACGGTGATAGAGCAGGACGGCAAGCGCGTGCGCGGCCGCAAGTACCCGTGGGGCGTGGCCGAGGGTGAGTGTCTAACTTAATTCTATACTAATCAGCCTATAAACCTGCGGGGATTGCTTTAACTTCGATGACATACGACAACGACACGCGCGCTGCGGGCGGGAAGACCGCCCGCAATGGTGGGCGATAGCACGGTCATGGAGCAGGACGAGTACCGCGTGTAGGTAGCAGTAGTAGGCGTTGTAAGTGCCCCTGGAGCGTCGTCGAGGGTTAGTTGCTAATATCTATAAATTTGATGGTATTATACCACATCCACAACACGCTAGCCCAATTAGTCGCGTTCTGTGGCCCAAATGACGTTTATGTGAGTTGTGCTTGTGCAGTAATTGCCTGTCATAAATTTTAATGTCATACATAATCTTAAAACTGTACACATGTTGAATGTAAAATATAAATTTTATTAGGTCGACCTGTATTGTTTGTAATTAACTACGAGGGGCGTTCAAAATATTCTCGGTATGTGGATAAAAACAAACAAGTACGAAAAGTTTGATATTTTTATTTTTCAATATACTCTACCCCTATGTTCATACACTTATAAGATCGATCAATTATTTTTTTTAATCCCTCATAAAAATATTTTTTATCTTTGGTGTAAAAATGCTCCTCCACGGCCGTCTTCAACGCTTCATCGTCAGAAAATTTATTTCCACGCAGATCCTTTTTAAGATTGGGGAACAAAAAGAAGTCGCTTGGGGCTAAGTCCGGACTATAGGGTGGATGAGTAACAGTTTCAAACCCACATTCAACAATAGCTGCCTTGGCAATATGAGCAGTATGGACAGGGGCGTTGTCATGCAGAAGCAGAACACCTTTGGTTAACTTTCCTCGCCTCTTTTCTTTGATCGCATCTCTTAATTGACGTATAACGTTAGCGTAGTACTGCCCTGTGATATTTACACCTTTTTCTTTATAATCGATAAGCAAAACTCCTTCACAATCCCAAAATATTGTGGCCATGACCTTGCCAGCTGACGGGATTACCTTGAACTTCTTGGGATGAGCTGAACCCTTAATGTGCCACTGCATGGACTCCTGTTTGCTCTCTGGGTCATAATGATGAACCCAGGTTTCATCTCCAGTAACTATTTTTTGCAGCACCTCATCGGGATTTTCACCACACAGGTCGATAAAATCTGAACAGCAAGCCACACGCATATCCTTTTGAAGAAGCGTCAGCATTCGCGGAACCCATCTTGCACTTACTTTTGACATATTAAGATGGTCATGTATAATGTCATGTACGGTACCAATAGAGAGATTGGTTACTTGAGCTATAGATTTTACCTTCACTCGGCCGTCCTCCAATATAAGTTTTTCCACTTTATCAATATTTTCTTGTGAGGTAGCCACTACAGGCCGGCCAGGTCTAGGGTCATCTTCAATACTCTCCCTTCCACGCTTAAATTCGCTTGACCATTTTTGAATAGTAGATAAAGAAGGAGCAGACTCACGGTAAACACAATCCATTTCCTCTTTTATGGTTTTTTGATTTTTACCCTGTTTTGTCAAGAATTTTATGACGGATCGGTGCTCTAATTTCGTTAAAATTGTTAATTCGCTCATGGTGTTCATGTTTGTTCGGCAATTGCAGAAAAACAAAAGAACATCTCGGTTCCAATTTTACTTTTTTTTAATGTCAATGGATGAATCTTAGCGGCCAGTAACAAATATATATATAAAAGAGGTTGTAACGTATCAATACCGAGAATATTTTGAACGCCCCTCGTATGTAATGGAATCTAAGGTAACTAATTTAACCATCTTCCAAGGGTCGTAGCGTAATGAAAATTGGCAGCTGTATGTAGTTCTGATGACAATACAATAATATGGTACTGTCGAACTGATCTGATGATGGAGCCGGAAGATATGAACTGGAACTTCATAATGGAAAATCGTATCATAGCTGTTTTGGATTTCTTAGAAAAGTCTTGTAATGAACTTTGACCACGATTAGGTTTTAAGGTCTGATGATGAAGATAGGCACTAGAATATCGTATCATAGTCATGTTTGCACTTGTGAGAAAGGCCACGTAATGGACTTTGAACACGATCAGGTTTCAAACCTATTATATATAGAGAGTACATGGAGAGTGTAAATAGAATAATATTGTTATATCTATATACGCTGTATATTGACGTGTAAATAGGGTAGTAGGTTGTTAAAGATACCACATAAGCCAAGGTGAGAAATGTGCCGAGAACTGAATGGCATGAGGGGTGGTTAATAATATCATGTCGCTAGCGTCACCTGTAAATATTGAGTGTAAAGAGATGGAGAGGATGCGGGCTCATTCGCCTACTTGAAATAAATGTATAAAAGTTAAAAATATTTCGTTATCAAAGACCAAAAAGTATAAAATAAATTAATAGTTTAAAAAACACGCTTTTATAAATGCACGTAAAAACAAAAAATAAATTATAGATCGTTCAAGTTGTCTCTATTTCTGGGCTGAAGTGTAAACTATGTGCTTTTAATTATAATATTTGATTTTAAAAGCGTGGGGCGCTGGAAAAGGAAAGACTTTCTTGTTAACAAATATTAATACTAACTTCCTGGCGGAATTGGCGCTCTAACTGGAGTTGCAGCACGACTAGTAGGTGGCTCTACATTAAACAGTCTGTTCAAAGTAACAGTTTGTCTAACTCGGAGAAAACATGCGCCAGCAGCTAGGAGAGACGACATTCACCGACATTTTTAACGCCTCTTCTTTCAGGAAATTAAGTACATAAGGGTAATGCGTCAACAGTGGCAAAATGTAGAGTTCTTGTTCGTGGGTGAAATATCTTTGGTTCCTTTGGTAACCCTTTGGCGGCATAAACGTTATGCTCTTGTGCGACCTCATGCAGCTTCCGCCAGGTAGTTAGTATTAGTATTTGTTAACAAGAAAGTCTTTCATGTTCCAGCACCCCACGCTTTTACAATCAGATATTATAATTAAAAGCACATATTTTACACTTCAGCCCAGAAATACAGACAACTTTATCCATAATTTATTTTTGTTTTTACGTGCATTTATAAAAGCGTGTTTTTCTAGTGTTTTTTTGAACATTGTAGGTGTTTTTATGAACATTGTAGGTGTTTTTATGAACATTGTAGGTGTTTTTATGAACATTGTAGGTGTTTTTATGAACATTGTAGGTGTTTTTATGAACATTGTAGGTGTTTTTATGAACATTGTAGGTGTTTTTATGAACATTGTAGGTGTTTTTTCCTTTTTATTTTTATAGAGGATTTGATTATTGTTTTTGTGCCATAAATACAAATTATGTGTGTTTCGTTCGCAGTGGAGAACCTGGAGCACTGCGACTTCCTAGCGCTGCGCAACATGGTGATCCGCACGCACCTGCAGGACCTGAAGGACGTGACGTCATCGGTGCACTACGAGAACTTCCGGTGCCGCACGCTGGCCGGCCTCACGCACGACGGCCAGCCTCACCGCGCCAACTCCAACAAGTACGTTGGCCCGATTTTTATAAATAAGAACGGCCTTTTTTTTTTGTTTTGTTTTGATAGACGTGGAAATTAAAGTTTAAAAAAAAAATCTGACTGATATGGATTAGAAAGTTTTTTTGTTATCTGTTTGTCCTAGGTACTCAACAAAATGGTGTGTGATGTAAACGTAAACGTAACGATGTGAACGTAATTTTATTTTTGTTATTTTTGTTCTTGTAGAATTTTAATGTACTTACTTAGATACTTAATAAATTTTGTTTTCTTTATTATTTCTGATAGTTACTCCAAATGTGTTGTATGACTTGTATGACAGTCATAATAATGGAAATTGTTTTTTTATTCTGACTGAAATGAAAACAAAAGTTTTTTTTGTTTTCTGTTAGTCATGCTCCACGAATCACCTGGTTCAGGACACCATTTAGGTGGGGATCGAATTTCACTAGTAAATAATAATACTATATACTGATGAGAACGCAAATATCGACGAGGCCTTTTATTTGTGACAGAAAAGTAAACAAAATTTTTCCTCTTTCATCGTTTCTGATAGTCATTCTCCAAAAATCAAATGTTCGTTTTTTAAAAGCTGTCGTTAACGTTTTTGGAAGCATTGGCGAGTGTTGGTGCCTCCAATAATGAATCAATTGAAGAGCAATTAATTATTTTTAATTGACTTTCCCCTTAATTACAGGGTTAATTCATATGCTCCGCAACGTTCGCATTGTTCTGCAAATCAAAATCATAATTTCAATTTGGGCTACAATTGAGCTCATAACACTGTCATTACCCCATTGGTTCGGTTCTGATTGTTTTAAGAATAACCGATAAAAACTCGGCAGGAACATTTCGTTTCTCCTTTTCATTTGCTAAGTCAAAAATATTAGATTATGCCATTTCGCTATCATAGAAAAATAGATACCAACAATCACAAACCAACGTACTAATTATTCTGAAAGTTACCAATTTTACAACATTACTAGTTAAAAAAATATAAGCTCTCTGCAATTCACAATAGTAACAGCGATCGATGAACGAGCGTTTGATTTATGGACGAAAGGCCCACCATCGTGTGAGTTTAACAAAAATAAGTAATTAGTTATATCTTGATAGTAAGTTTAAAACAATCAAACACACAAAAGAGTCCACGCCAACAGGACTTCCACCCAAACGCACAACAATCAAAAGCTGATCAAATTTTTGATTTTGTTTCTGAAATCCTATAAATTACGTTCCGTACCGGGAGTTGAATGGTACATCAATAAAATATTGTTTTGTTTTATGTGATAGACAACTCTATTTATTATTTTTTCTGAATTAACATTGCTTAAAACATGTAAGTAAGTATATAAAAATATTTGATCACCTTTTTGACAAGATATTTTTTTTACTTAATTTTTATTTATTATTTATATCTTTCATTTTTAATTTACCAAAAAATCCTTTGATGTACTCTTTTAAATTTAAAGAGGCATGGTTAGTGTTTAATCTCAACCTAAGTTGACGGGGTTGCAGATTAATAATTATTACAATTACAATAACATATCTTATACATTATGTTGATTTTAATACTGTTGTCACCACAAAAAGGTGACCAGACTTATTATCTAACAAATGATAAAGATCCACAATGCAATAATTAACTTACTAACTGAATTTTGAGTATTTGAATTTCTCAACGTATTATCATTGCTGCATGTCTGGTCACCTTACGCTGTCTTGACATTTCCTCTTCTAACTGTTGCAGTTGTGTGCTACGGTGTTTTAGTTTAACGTTAATTAATTCGTATTAGTATAGCTGTGCATACGACATTCGTCGACGACTTGAATGTTTTGTGCTTGGGCATGCAGAAATGATGTACTCATTGTTTACATTACCATCATTTAACTACATCAAAATGGATTGTTTTATAAATTACGTCTTTTAGAAAGTGTTATTGTTTTTTTACCCTATAATTGTTCCACTAATGAGTCCAAAGACCGTAGCTTTACACTAAGAACAATTACGTTACTGGCCGATTAAAACCACCAATAACAAGTGGTTCTAGTGAGCTGAGGTTTATGCCAAGGCAGTTTTGATTCTATACTTTACTTGCTCAACAAAAGACTGAAAGAACGGGCTAACTTTCTTAGCAAGTAAATAATAAACCCACATTAGGAAATTGGATCATAATGTTGCCTGTCCATTGTATCTGAGAAAGGGGTGAGAAGCAGAGCAGTGGTAATATTAACCAATAGGATCTATTAACCAATAGATTCGCTTGAGTGGACTCCTATTGGTTAATATTAGCACAGCTCCGCTCCTTTCCTCTTTTCCTCGCTTCAGTAGACAGGCAGCATTATCCACCATGATGGCTCAAATTATGTTTTGATGGATCGCTTGCTCGAAAAGGCGTTTTGAAATAAATGATAAAGACATGTGACAAGATGAATTTCTAAAATATCCATGTTGATTGTGTTGTCATTCATTAATCATGATAAGTTTCAGTCAATTGCTTTTACAGTGGCATTACTAACAGTTTGTACACCATTATTTATTCGTTGCAAAGTGGTTGCGCCAATTCGCGTGCGTCGCACATCGCTGCACGGTGTGATTCATTTATGCATCTGTAAGCAAGTGTACCGAATAACGAATAATGGTTACATTGGCGCGTTGGTACTCGTTATAATGGCCGTTTGATGTATGCATATTTTATTGCGCGATGTTGAATTGATTTTTAATGTTTTGCTTGATATTTACTAACGAGTCGTAAATCTAGTTGGATATTGTGTGTCGGTGAATGTACTCCAGTAATTCATATTTAGAATTTAGTTTTACTTACTTGAAGTTTAAAGGTGGCTAGTAAATATGCCTATCGCAAATAGTGTATTCGTCCTTTATAAGCTGTCTTCAAGTAAATGATGGAAAAAAGTAGTTTCGGATCGAGTTCTAAAACTTTTTTCAAATATAATGAGAAAGTTACCACTCATTAGCTGTAATTGGTACATTACAATACTGAGTGGATGCCATTGTGTCACTAGTTATTACATATTTGTTTTGTACTATTTACTGTACAGTTGCCAGCAGGTCAACCTACTACATAATGTTAAATTTCTTCAATACATTTTGAATGTTATCGTTTAGGTATAATTATCAATATCGATTGGATAAATTTGACTGTTTTGGATATATTGATCTGCTATGCGATTCTCTAAGCGACACACATACGTTGCGCTCATGGCTGTGATCTGCTGTCTCTTTCCAATTCTATGAATATGAAAGAGAGAGAGTCAATTCTCAGCGCTGCGGCAGCCGCTGCTACCAAGGCAGCTAAACCAAACCTGCTACCAGCGCTTAGAGAATCGCACTGCTGCTGGTTTGTGTTCCTTGCAACATTTGTGATAAGTTAATATATTTTTATACCATACAACTTTTATAGAATCAAACGAACACGAGAGAACATGAGACACACGATTATGTCTCAAGTTATTCATTGACAGTTTAACACATACTCGTTTATGTAAAAAAAATACAGGACCCCGCCATAAACACGCATATAAAATAGTCATTATGTACCAAATTTAGATTTATTAATCTATTAACTTCATACATTAATAATGCCACCGTAGAGCGCTAACGCGCGTGCCCTAACTCTGGTTGTGTTGGTGTTCAGTTTGTGCCCGCAAGGACTGATGAACAGTTTCATGACCATCTGGTAAGTGTCGCGCACAACATTACCTTATATATACATATATATACCTAGGCACTGTGTATTTATTGCAACCATTATTACCTACCCCCCACTTTAGCCGCGATGTACGGTGCAAACGTCTTATTGGTCGGAGTTAGAATTATTATTGTCAAAAATATGTTGACGTTCTAAGCGAAAGTGACCTTACTATCGTTATGGTAAAAGAATGTTTTTGAAAAACAGTAATTTATGTAAATGTGAGTTATTTTACTTAAATGTGAATATATTTTTGACTGTTTAGGTTGCTTTGATCAATTAATTTGATGCCAACTGTACATGGACACTTCGCTTGAAATAAAGTAATTGACTGTTTTATAAGTTTCTATATACGCTTATATTCTTAAAGTCTATATTTTATTCTATAAAGCCTATATTATATAAGCCTATATTCTAGTAAGCTGGAGATACTGTCCTATATAAATGTCATTCAGTTTGGAAAATAAAATATTGTTGTTGCTTTAGTATACAGCCAACTACTTTATTGCAGCACTTTGCTATGTGTAAACATACCTTATCTCCGAAGATTTTCAATTCTATCTTATAGTATATCAGTGAACTTGGCAATCAAGAAAATACCAAAGCCAACACTGCTGTGGTCAATTGGCCATTACTGCTTGTTACGATGCAAGAACGTGTTGCGTAAACATTTCAAAAGATGTGTGTCGCTACGTTGTATGCGAAAACACGACATACAGTAATAGAAAAAAACAAAATATTTAGTATAAACAATGAATGTTTCAACCTTTGTTTTTATTACATCTGTTCAAACACAGTAACCAGTTTAGTTAACTTTAGAAAGTAGAAAAATATATATTTTTGAATTATTGTATCTATAAAACATAATATTAGTAAAGTACTTGTTGTTAATTTTTTAACCTATTGCAAATAGTTGAGACTGAAATGCTACTACGTAAAATTAGTGAAAATTTCATTGTAACAGAATGAAATCTTTTAATTTCTACTCTTACCTTCTTCCTGCTACTACACCATCATCCTAGCATAAAAGCTTGTTAGAAATATTTACATTTTTCTCCTAAAACTGGCTTCGAGCTATTTGCTAATGGCATGGCTCTATGCTTTCTGCGATAGGCATGCGATTAATAGCTAAACTAGTATAAACAACAATCGATGGAATGTGCTGTTCATAATAAATAAAAGACATTAACTTAGAAAGTAGTTTTTATTTAAATTTTGTAGTTGTATGTACTTGTCAGACTTACTAATGAAGCCTATAAAGTTTATTAAAAAAACATTCTCCTGAAGTTAATTATAAAATAACAATACTTTGCAAATAATTGACCATAGTAACAAACAAAACAGAAGAAGATACAAAACATATTATTTACTTTGTATATTTATTAGTTGTGAATTTGTTCTCAGGAACCCACTGGCTCAAATGGAGGAAGAAAAGAGGGAGCACGGCCTAAAGATGAAAATGCTGGAAATGGAAATGGAAGAGGTTAGTGTTATAAAATATATTTTTTATTGTGCGTACGACATTGCGGAGATACACGTATGACGCCCGAGCGATTATTATTAGTTTTTATTGCTCAAAGTATAATATATATAAAATAACTGTTTATATTTGAAGTCTATCTGTTCGTCTATCTGAGGTCTGTCTCTGTTCATATCGATCGATTTAGCGGTGCAAAAGTTTTAAATGGGAGGTATTAATAACAATGTATGTGTCCACGGACTAAACTATATTTAGTTTTTTGCGAACTCAACGACCATAGGGTCACGTGTTTGTGCGATGACCAAGCAAGCATTTGTATTTACGTTTCGTCGTTGTAAAAGTTGTTGTAAAATTAAAGTAAATCGGAAATTTTCATACCTTGAGTTAGCATTACCTAACGATAGTTTATTTATGAACTTTCAATTATTATTGCTTGTAACTCAAACTGTCTAAATCTTCGAGTTACTTGGTAACGACGACGACATGGCTGCTACTTAAAGTGGGGCACTCACGATCGTTCCATTTCCATAACGCGGCGCGATGTGGATTTACAACCAAAAATTGAGTACTCATACGAGCGTTCCATTCGCGTCGTTCCACTTCACTCCAATTTACTTTTATTCTACGCCGCGACTTCTGACACGGCACACGTGTACAATCTGGATTCAGAAGATGAAGAACAATTTTTACTTACGGCAGCTGCAGCTTGTATCATTATAAAAAAGAAGCAAAAAAAACGCATATCGACCAAAAACTGGCCTCTGAAGCGAGAAAAACTAGGGCATACAAATTTATTAATATCATTATTATCATTGTTTTTTATTTGTAATGGGTTTCATTTTGGGCAACATTTATCTAGCCCAGAGGCAGAGATGAGGCCAATAATCAATAAAATAAATGTTCCAGTCTCACACCAATTATCTAGCCCAAGAGAAGCTTCGCTTCGTTATAAAACTCGTTACTAGACAACAGATAAACATACTTAAAATACTTATTATACTTAGAAAACACCCAGACCCAAGACAATTTAGAAAAACAAATTTCTAAATTGACCCGACCGGGGATCGAACCCTCAGAGATGGCGATGAAAACCGGTGCACAAACCACTCGACCAAGTCTAATGAAGAATAGCTGAATATGTACATCAGCCCGTTTTATATCCAACTGAAATACGCATGCGACCATCGTCAACGGCTGCCCACAGCAAACTGAGCGCGAAATGGATTTACGGATCGGCCACACACAAGCGCGCTCAGTGTTGAATGAAGTGGAGTGATAGCACTCCACGTACGGATTAGCCATAGACAAGCGAGTTGGATTAGAAGTTTGGAGCGATGGAACGATTGGATTTTGGATTGTTTGGAAATCCACTACTTTTCGTCGCTCCATTCAATCCAAGTAAGATTCCGCACACACGGAAAGTTGTTCGCTTATTTTGGTATTTTGGCGTGGAATGTTGTGGAGCGAAGCGATCGTGAGTGTCTCCCACTTTACAATCATCGCATACTAAAACCAAAATATCCCCTAGGTATTCGAGAAGAAAGTGCGCGACAAGCACGCCAAACTCAAAGAATCCGAGGCGGAGTTGAGCCGGCGGCACGAGGCCACGCGGCGCGCGCTCGAGGCGCAGGCGCGCGAGCTGGAGGAGCGGCAGCGCGCGCTGCACGCCGAGCGCGCCGCCTGGGAGCGGGAGACGGGCTTCTCGCTCGACGACCTGCGCCGGCGGTCGCTAGAGGCTAACAGCAAGGAGTAAGTATTTTGTAGCGATACAGCCACACATACTGTCCGTCTTATGGTAAGCGGTGGAGGAGCGGCAGCGCGCGCTGCACGCCGAGCGCGCCGCCTGGGAGCGGGAGACGGGCTTCTCGCTCGACGACCTGCGCCGGCGGTCGCTAGAGGCTAACAGCAAGGAGTGAGTATTTTGTAGCGATACAGCCACACATACTGTCCGTCTTATGGTAAGCGGTGGAGGAGCGGCAGCGCGCGCTGCACGCCGAGCGCGCCGCCTGGGAGCGGGAGACGGGCTTCTCGCTCGACGACCTGCGCCGGCGGTCGCTAGAGGCTAACAGCAAGGAGTGAGTATTTTGTAGCAATACAGCAACACATACAGTCCGCCTTATGGTAAGCGGTGGACGAGCGCGACAGAGCGCGCCGCCTGGGAGCGGCATATGCCCATATATGGACAAAATGTGGGCTTCAAATGTCAAATGAAGCCCATGTCCATAACCATATTTTTTTGCCGATAGACCCGCTGCGCCGGCAGTCGCTTTAGGCTAACAGCAAGGAGTAAGTTTTTTTAGTAGTTTATTTCATTATACTTGTAAAGTAGCAATTGTAAGTAGCAAGTAGCATAGCGCCCGCCTTATGTAAGCCGTGGACGAGCGCGACAGAGCCCGCCGCCTGGGAGCGCGTAACGGCCTCCTCGCTCGACGCCCTGCGCCGCCGCCCGCTGGAGGCTAACAGCAAGGAGTAAGTGATTCTGTCCTTACTTTTTAGACGTTTGACAGCATGGTCCCTGTGTATACGCGGCATTGGGCTTGCCGGCTCAAGCCAAGTCCCAGATAGCAATCGGGCATAGATACCGCGTTGGAATAGCGCCAGCGTGCGCTGCACGCCGAGCGCGCTGCCGCTTGGGAGGACGGGCTTTGTAACGGTACAGAATGAATGGTATCCGTCCGTTAGTAAGGAATGCATGGGAGTAGCACTAAAATAAATATTAATGCGTAGCACCATTAATAATAAGCATGAAAAGGGAATAATAAACTAGTTCAGAATAATGGTCAGTGGTCTAGCGCTTTATCTTTAGTTTGAATTTCGCGGGGACTGCTCTGTGTGCTCCTTGCGACATAGGCGCCGTCTAGCGTGAGTTATTTACTTGAGCTTCGTGTTAGGTTGGCAACGGGCTTTATCTTTATTTTGAATTTCGCGGGGACTGCTCTGTGTGGCCTTGTGACATAGGCGTAGGTTGGCAAGCCGGGAGACATACGGGCGGGCGCCACCTATGGTCGGAATACGGAACTTTTTATAATTTCACAAAATACAGGATTATTGGCTTAAGTGGATGATTATTGAGAGGGAATTGTTAATAGAAGGCTACATTTAGATATTCAAAGATGTAATATTGGCTATCTGACGAGATTTGGTTAGATTATGGAAAAATTTTAGAATTGCGCGGCGAAAGCGGCAATGAGCGAGCGAGAGGTTGAGAAAAAGACAGAAAGAGAGGTCGGATGATAGCTCCACGTGGCGCGACGCTAAGGCGGGGGGGCATCGGGGAAACGGCTAGCGATTGGTGGAAGGGAAGAAAAGTGGACTCGCGCGGGCGTATGTTAGGCGCGCGTGGCGCGAAAGTTAAGATGCTTGGGAAAAAGGCGGAAAATTAGCGGACATTCAGTTTTGGGACGTCAACGGAGCGGTCCAACTTAAGAGTGCGGTACGACTCATACGGGAAAAATAGCGTCCGAGCTTGATAGTGCGCTAAGTGATATTCGAGCTGCGATATTAATTAAGATTTGTGAAATTGAAAGTTATTAATAAAGTAAACTATTGCGATCGCAACTCGAATCCGTTAACAGAATGAAGTATTCTGGGGTACATCGGCGGAAACGAGTCACGGTGACAACAAAACCCTATGTACCTTTCAACAGACTTCGGTCTGGATGATCTTTGATTGTATTTAATAAGATCGGCGTTTTACACTATTACGCTAAACAATACACTATCTTCGACGGAGTAATGGGGGAGAGACAGTTGTCTCCCTAGTGAAAGTTGAAGATAGGTCAGACACCATTTAGCTGGAGGTAGACCCGTATGACCCAGTCCAATCTCGAGTCTATCTCCATACATACAGTGTAGTGATAGGAAAATAACACACTGAGTATACTGGCTCGACTGATAGAACATTTAGGAGTTAGTTGCTTTCAGGGGCAATGCGACTCTCACCACACACCACGAATTTAAATTAAATGAGGCTTGGCCTAGTTTGCAAGGTACACAAGAGGGACTGTTAGTTCGACAAAATATAGGCATTTTCAAGTGAGGAAAGTTGTAGGAATCTATAGGTAGGCGGATATATATATGGTTAGTTATTAATTCAGACTAATAAGGCAGGGATAATTAAGTTACGGCGCTAAATAAAATTATGATGAAGTGATGTGGGTCCTAGCTAGGCAAGTAATCTGTTACCGCAGGCCGGTAAAATTCTAATTGTTTTCCTAAAGTTGTTACCAATTAATTATTCATTTTAAATAATTAACAGAAGTATGATAATATCGTACCATCATTACTTTGGAGTACCTAAAAGTCTAGACTGGTTTTCTATTACAAGAAAAATACTAAAAAGTTATAGCAAATAAGCTTAGTCGTACTGTGATGTTTGATTTCTAACACTGATATGACCAAACAGGCATTTGTTAGCTTTCCCTGGGATGCAATACGATCTCACATGGCTATACTCTTCAAAGTATGGAAAATTTTACATCCGATACCTTAGCAAAAATAAGCTGATACAAACTGAACAACTAAAACCAGTTTAGAACCTAGGATAAGTCGTTGAAGGAAGACATTGCAAGCTATGAGCTTCTAATAATCTGAAACATAGAAATAATTGATTGATAACAACCAGCTAATTAGCCTGACAATGGTCTACTAATACCATTTGAATAGACCTCTTAAGATATGTAAGTACTTACTTCTAATAATATGAAACATAGAAATATTTGATGGGAACAATCTAATCAATCAGACTAATACCTAGTACAGTCTAATTTAAACTTATTAAAGTGAGTAAAAGATAACTTCTAAATGTAATTTATTTAATGATTAACAGTGATAATTAACTACCTAATTTACTACCTACTAAAGGTATACTAACTATGATTTAGTAGTCTATCAAATTAACCACTCAGTCTGAGAGACAGAGGGTGGAAGTTAATGGGAAAATAATTAACTACATTCACTCTCTAAAAGTCAGGGATGTTGAATGAATTAAACATCTTTCAATAAACTTGAGATGTATTTATACTTTATAAGATTTGTATAATGAACACTAAGAGTAACCCAAAGTAATTTACTTCAAATGATAGTATTCTATTTCAGTTCACTTCCTAAAGTCAAGGATATTGAATGAATTAAACATCCTTTAATAAACTTAAGATGTAATAATCTGCCAATGCAGCAATCCAATGTAGTTATATTGGAACTTTACAAGACCTGTATAATAAATACTAAGAGTAAATAAAAGTAGTTTTACCTGAATTAATAGCATTCTACTTTAGCCACCGCCTGAAGTGGCGTTTGATTAAATTATCCACCCTTTACGGAACTGAATATAAGTTATTGCATTGAATAATTAAGTTCTTAATGTGAAAAGGATATTTGGATGATAGCAAGCCTTGAGATAAACTCTATTGATTTATGTGGAATAATAAGAATTTAAATTGCTAACACATAGTTCATAATGTAAAATGAAATTAGATTTTGAGAGGAGATGTAAATTCTCAGTTTGAAAGAATTAAAGCTACAAGCTAATAATTAATGTTAAAGCCAAAGTGGACGGGGCCATAATTAAACAATGAGATGTAATGGCACGCTATGGAGCGGCGGTTGGAGCTCATAAACTTCCACAAGACTCTTATATTTCCACAAGACTGTTAAACTTCCACAAGACTCTTATATTTCCACAAGACTGTTAAACTTCCACAAGACTCTTATATTTCCACAAGACTGTTATACTTCCACAAGACTTTTATAATCCCACTAAACCTTTATATAAATTGCACCAGGCTTCTTATGTATCATGCTACTGATAATAAATAATAATACCTACAAGCTAAGCTATCATCTGATTACCTTTGAGTGGTTACAAATCTTCCCCGCAGCTGCAGTGAAGGATTTAGGTCACAGTACAGACGGAGTCATTGCTAGGCTACACATATTTATGTTAGGATTTATAGACTGGTAGGTAATTAGGTCAGGAGAAAATAATTTAACACAGGGATAAGCCAATTACTAAACTTTCACGAAAGAACTTGAGTTACTTAAATGCGGTTAACAACGGAGGGTTCACTAGACGATCTGGCCAAAATAGTAGTTATTATAATATTACATTGCTTGACTGAAATTCACTGCAAATAGAATTAAGCTATGCTAAGGTTCCATCTTCATACAAACGCTACACGCTCTACAAAACTCCAGACACAACCATTAGATTGTAGATAAATTAGGTTAATTAGTTTTAAGAATTAGATAATAATTTAAGTTAAGGTAAAGCGGCGAGGATGTGTGTATGTATTATAAGCTAGCTAGGCATATAGGTGTGAAAGGCATTAGATTTAGGTTTAGATTTAGGTGTAGCAATTTAATATTGTGGGGAGGTTACAATTTGGTAAGCCATGACCAGGATTAGAAAGTTAAGTTATAAATTATCATTAATATAGTTGTATTGGATTTCAGTCAAGCGGTAATACTTTAATTTAGAAGTGGGATTTTTCCCACAAATTGTTGTCGTGTTGCGATGCGTGAGTTTAGAATTGGCTTAATAGGGAATAATTCAATGAAGATTAATTAATTCAGAGATATTGAAGAATTATAATTTGACACTTTTCACAATAAACGTTGTTATCTTCTAAAGTTGATTCATACACTTTGTATTACGGGCTCTTGATAATGGGTGAATTATAATTTGACACTTTTCACAATAAACGTTGTTATCTTCTAAAGTTGATTCATACACTTTGTATTACGGGCTCTTGATAATGGGTGAATTATAATTTGACACTTTTCACAATAAACGTTGTTATCTTCTAAAGTTGATTCATACACTTTGTATTACGGGCTCTTGATAATGGGTGAATTATAATTTGACACTTTTCACAATAAACGTTGTTATCTTCTAAAGTTGATTCATACACTTTGTATTACGGGCTCTTGATAATGGGTGAATTATAATTTGACACTTTTCACAATAAACGTTGTTATCTTCTAAAGTTGATTCATACACTTTGTATTACGGGCTCTTGATAATGGGTGAATTATAATTTGACACTTTTCACAATAAACGTTGTTATCTTCTAAAGTTGATTCATACACTTTGTATTACGGGTTCTTGATAATAGATTAAGACCAATATTGTAGACAGTCGCAATGAGAGCTGGAGCTAAAATTTTGTTGTACGAAATCTGTAACAAAAAGATTTTCAGGTTAGGTTAAAGGTCAAAGGAGATAAAACTACAAAACAATAATGTAATGAGTATTATTTGAAATACAATACCTTTCAGTCATTATCTTTTTCTTCTTTATTTAATGGCGGAGTTCGCCAGCATCAGGTACCGTGCGGCTGTTAGGCGTTGTTGGTTTTCCAAAGTTTAATGAGTGAACAAAGTACTTAGATATAGTCAATAACCAAACTATTCCGGGAGTATTAATTTTAAAACTGTTGAGTTATCTGTGAATACTGAAACCTTTAGTAATTGTTTTCTATGAATACTGAAACCAGGTATCCAATTTTTGATAGGACGCTAATATATTATTTGTTGACGTTAGGAGCTATGGTAACTGTAGTTTTGTTTCTATTCCTGGTGATAGATTTCATATAGGCATAGGCAACTGGTTCATACAGCCTTGTGTTGAGTTATTTTTAGGATCGTAAAAGGTCGACAGGGTGACATAGTTCAACATTTATTGATTTAGAAAGATTTGTAGAATAGGGGGCGGTTTAATTATTATTGCTGTCGGATGGGAAGGCAAGGGGGCGAGATTGGACAGAATTAACCAACTTAATTATTGCTGGATTCAATTTATATTATAGGATGGCGA
This sequence comes from Scoparia ambigualis, assembly GCA_963921215.1. Classification (NCBI taxonomy): domain Eukaryota; kingdom Metazoa; phylum Arthropoda; class Insecta; order Lepidoptera; family Crambidae; genus Scoparia; species Scoparia ambigualis. The sequence goes on from OY992504.1 coordinate 13,399,377, forward strand.
TATGCTGTACAATATTATAAAGTTATGACGCTAACAGCATAATATAAAACTAATAATAATTATATTTTGACTAATAATCGTTGAGCGATTGCGGTTTTTAGTTGATGTGCTATTCCACGTATTATAATTTATTTTGTTGGTTATGTTAGAGAAAAAAAAAATTTTAATAGTGTACTTGAGTCTCACATTTGAAATCCATAGAGTAGTTTAGGCTAGTCAAGGACTATAACGTTCTTTGTCTATGGTTGGACCATAGAGACAAATGATTTAGCGAGACCATAAACAATCTAGAATTAGGAATGATTATAAAACATGACGTCATAAAACCAATCGGAGAGGAAACTTCCTTATCGCGTAATCATGTGATTTTGTTATAGCAAGTGGAATCACCTGTTATTTTCCATACCTGTTATTTTTAATACCTGCGATTTTTACATTGAAAGAGATTTTCCTAATACTTATCACGTAGTAGATTAGAATGCAATGACATGGGAAATGCCGCTTCATTTTGTTAGTTCGCTAAAATCCTAGGAAAAGTAACATAAAATAGTATTACGGTTCAAAATACACGCGTTGATGAGGAATCGCGATTATAAGTAATAACAAGTAGCAGGGATGTCATGTAGGGGATAGAATCATATGACTATTCATTGCTAGTAGGAATTTTGGTTTAAAAGCAACGTAGTTTGGGATGCATAATGTAAACGGATAAATACGTCTAGTAGGCGATAAAAGTCGTTACCGTCTGGAAACAACTATCTAATATCTACTCTATTGTGGGGAGGTTACTTATTAGCGAGGCTAGATGGCGTTGGGTTACCAATAAAAGATTTTATTTTGGATGATGGTAAAAGGGTGCTGTCTAATAATAATATGTATAATTGAAATACTCTTGCAGCGTTGTAATTAGTCGTTACCGGTAATCATTGCTTCTTACCGAATAGTTGAAATCGTGATAAATAGTTAATTATGAAGATTTATAAAGGATAATTATTAGCTAAAGATGAGGTTAACGTACGCAGAAGTAAAGCTCGCTGGGCACAGCTTACTATACCTACTTACCTAATATTATCAGTTGTGAGTTACCTAGAGATATCTAAGTCGGGAGAGCGGTGAAAAGAAAAGACCTTACTAACATGACTAATTAGTTAGGATAGGTAGAGATAGATAAATCATTAAATTCACTGGGTTGGATTAGCCTATTAAGAAGGGTACCTTGCACAATTGTCTATCTCCGTTGAACGATTAAGATGTTGAAAAAAAAAAAAATAATAATAGTAGAAAGAAAATATATATAGTTGACTGGCTTGAAGTCGAGATTTAACTGCTAAATTAACGAGTTATAGCACTGTTACGCTATAGGGATAACAATAGCGTATGTTATCACATCAATTATAAAGGCGAGTTGCGGGCGGATGTCACGTCATAATCATTAGTTAAATCGTTTTATCATTTTAAAAGTTAACGCAAGCTACTTATAAAACAGTGATCGATTTTATATACCACAATTTTAAGTTGTAGGATAATTTTAAACTCATAGTCCGCAGAAACATTCAAGCCGGAAATAAAGCGATGATATTGCGAGCTGAGAATAAATCTCTTAGAGAAAAATTTATTAATAAGTAAATCCCTGATATTGCGTTATCGAGATTACAATACAAAATTAACTATCACAATTCGAATCATCCAAAGTAATTATTTAGATGTTGTCTCGCGTCGACAGGTACAAATTTTAATTTAGATGGGTAAAGACATTAGAACTGAAATGGGTTTCGGATGTGTGACGTTCTTAGGACACGTACTGTTTAGTAGCATAATTTAAATTTAGTAAAATCGGCCGTATTGGACATATTTCGTTTGGCGGATATATATATTTAATCGAGATTATTGTGGAGGTAGCCATAGTTCAAAGTTTACTAAACCCGACCTAGAGTCATAGCCTATCTTTATATGTCAGAAGAAAATAATAAATTTATAAGTAGTAGATTTTAAAGTCAATAGTAAATTTATTTTCCCGAGGTGCGACCTGAAACCTAGTTCGCACTAGGCCATTCAAATACTTTAACCGGTAATGTTGATTATAATAAATAAAGATGTTCGGGATTTATAATAATATTCTAATACTGCTATATTAAAATTGTTATTATGAAATTAAATAGGTTTGCTTAACAATTGGCAAATAATTATTAACTCAAGAATTTGTTTAGTACAAAGTAAATGTCTACAGGTTTAGAAATGATAGGACGAACGAAACGCGTTTTGGACTTGTGGAAGGTCAGCGCAGACTGTCAAAGCGGTATTATCTTGTTTTGGTTATTTATTATATTAATATGAATTGCTAGAATTCTTAAATAATCTAGATTATTGGCATCTAATATGTACGTGATGAAATTGTAGATGATTAAAATTAGTGCTAAGGTAGGTTATTGTCGAAGTTATGGCACAACCTTAAAATTGTTAGTTAATGTGAACTGCATGTTGTATCTAGATTGTTTTATACAAACTAATTGATTGGGAGTTTTCACATATGTAGGCCGGGACATTGAGTTGATGAAATAGTGTTATCAAAATATTATTCATCACGGAAAGATAAAGATATTTTATTTGCAAGTGTGAATACAAAAGTTTACTTCGGTTAGTATTATTCGGTTCTAGTCTAGTTTTGTGGTAGCGTTTTACCTAGGGTTGTTCTAAATTATAAGTAATTAAATATTAATTGTCTGTTGCTGTCTTCTACGTTAGAGAAGGAACGGAGAAAGATAAGGGGGACTCATTTTGTTATAGTCAGCTGTATGATAGATAATCCTCCTAGTAAATATTTCTTGTGATTGCGGTAGCAACATAGAGTGTTTATAGGATGTTTTGTTCATTAACTAATTATCTTCACCGCAGCTGTGGATAGGGATGGCTAAAGTATGTGAACAGGGGTGGAGAAGATAGGTCATTATAAATTAAAATAAATACTTGAATTGCAATATGCCTGACTAAATAGTGCGAAGAGATGGAGTAACTATGTTAGAGAAATTCTCTATTGCATAATATTCGAACTTTTGACATTTTCAATTGTAACTTTAGAATTTTGATTAGAGTATTTAACTAAGCGGGTCCAACGAAGAAGGCATGCTGAAAGCGAGGTCTTTGGTCGTCTATGCACACAATAAAATTATAGATGACACAAGGGAGCATTCTTAATTGGCACTGTTAAATTAGTAAAAGTAGCTTGTTTAGGGTGTTCGAATATTTTTAGTCGCACTGGGCACAAATAGAACTTAGTTAAGCGTGTAGGGTTTATTTTGATTTACCTGGTGAAGTAATTGAATCGAAGTTTCGGAACTGTGCTGTAGAAGTGGGAATTACTCAGCACACAATAAAATTAAGTGGTTTCCATTTAGCTTCATTTCCTAAACTAGCCTTTCTTAAAGTTGCGGAAATTCTGCTGTAAGGTGGTTCCTTTGGGGGCGTCTTGTGAAGTCTAAATCAGGACAATTATACTTGACTAACCTATAGAGAGATAATGTCTTAGGCTGCAGAAACAGAGGCCATTGATGGCATTTCATTTTGGCGTGGTCAGGGGATCTCGTGTTGCTGGGGAATTTTACCATCTGGACGGAAGGCTGAAAAGTAAAGTAGAATGCATAATGAGTAACCAATTAGAGTTACAAACATTCGGGAGATTACCATCTTAATAATGTGTCTTGTGCGAGTGTAAAATTAAAATCATCTAATAAAAAAAATAAAAAATAAAAAGAAACTAGCACTATTGAATCACGCAGTTTGGAATTCAGTAAATACGAGAAGGAACTTACGATATTAATTACCATGAATACTAAGACGAAGTGTCACCTTTAATGACTTATTATTTACCGATTTGACCGATTATTAGTAATATAAAAGGTAGGAAGTTAAGTAGAGTTGTGGGGGCGGATAAGATAGTTACCGGTCTGTTTAATTTAAAAAGAAAATGATATTTTTCAAAGGTATAGGAAAGTAAGGGGATATTGACGTATTATATATTGGCAAATGAGACTAAATGTTGTCTTTCGTACATAGTAATAACTAGGGATGAGACATAGTTACTAGATAGGTTTTGGCATAAGTATTTGCTTATACGTATAGGCTCAGTACTTGTCAATTAGTATACAATGTCCAACACGTACCGGGGTATTAACAAGTATTTATCGATGACGCATACATTGACAGTTGGACGGATATACATAGCACACAAACTTCTAATAGATCTGAACTACGGGGTAGCTAGTTCAAAACTCAAGGACGTGTTTCGAGATGCGTACCCCCTTGGAGTGAATGAGTTTTTCCTAGGTATTTACGATCGACAACCTTATTGTAAGGCGTTAAGACCTCTATTTGTATGCACGGTGAGTGGGTGTCACTGCGTACCGGACGGAAGCGAGTCTAGTATTCTATCTCGGTTATTTGCAGGATTAGACATTAGATGTATCTCATCTAAAATAAAGTTATAACTCTTGGGCGATGATGGTATGCCTACTGGATTTGGTTGATATGGGGGTTTGGTTAAGATTTCTTATCCGCGGAGAGGAAAATAGGTTTCCGTTAAAAGAAGTAGCTAATTAGGAATTGTGGAGGACGCGGGTTCGATCCCTGCCTGAGGTAGACAATTGTTCCGACGTTTCGTTATCTTAGGTAATTATATAAGCTAAGATGAGATTGGTAGCGTTGAAGTATGAAGGAAAGTTTTAATTCAAATTATTAATAATTATTCATTAACCTAGTTGGAACTAAAAGACCATGACGGCGAAGTGGTTGATGCTTCACCCACGAAAGATCCCAGGTTCGATCCCTAGGTTGCAACATTTAGATGCGGAACAAGTTGTAAGAAAAGACGTAAGTTAAAAGAAGGCCATGATGACAGATGTACTTGAAATTATTCTAGGAAAATAATTTAAAGAATAGAATAATTGAATGGTTCGGAAGATGTTATAAACTTACGTCGGAATCGTCATAGAGTTGAAGAGTTTTCGCTAGGGGGCGTTACTAGACAGCGCAAGAGACTGTTATATTGATTTAAATTATATTAAGATTTGTTGTTATGATGGTAAACAAAAGGCAAATCATTATTCGGAGGTTGTGTATGATTAAAGAAATGGTAGATGTCTAAGTTATTGGGAAATATTTACCGAGACTAAGTTTACTGGGATTTCGTTTCGAACACGAGAACTGGGTATGCGATTATGATTTTGTGTCAGTTGAATAGAATGAGGGGTGTGGGCTATTTTGCAATAAGAAAGCTTATGGAGGAAGGAGTCATTAGGGATTTGGGGAGGAACTATAATTAGTAGGAATATCTTTGAGGGCTAGGATGACAATGAGGTTGGCAAGGAAGGAGGTGCTATTTTGTACTTAATTAAGTACAGGGTTTAGATATAATTCGCCGCAGATAAGAGTGGTACTTTATCTGCTTAAATTCTATCGGGGGCGGCTGTAACGGTACAGAATGAATGGTATCCGTCCGTTAGTAAGGAATGCATGGGAGTAGCACTAAAATAAATATTAATGCGTAGCACCATTAATAATAAGCATGAAAAGGGAATAATAAACTAGTTCAGAATAATGGTCAGTGGTCTAGCGCTTTATCTTTAGTTTGAATTTCGCGGGGACTGCTCTGTGTGCTCCTTGCGACATAGGCGCCGTCTAGCGTGAGTTATTTACTTGAGCTTCGTGTTAGGTTGGCAACGGGCTTTATCTTTATTTTGAATTTCGCGGGGACTGCTCTGTGTGGCCTTGTGACATAGGCGTAGGTTGGCAAGCCGGGAGACATACGGGCGGGCGCCACCTATGGTCGGAATACGGAACTTTTTATAATTTCACAAAATACAGGATTATTGGCTTAAGTGGATGATTATTGAGAGGGAATTGTTAATAGAAGGCTACATTTAGATATTCAAAGATGTAATATTGGCTATCTGACGAGATTTGGTTAGATTATGGAAAAATTTTAGAATTGCGCGGCGAAAGCGGCAATGAGCGAGCGAGAGGTTGAGAAAAAGACAGAAAGAGAGGTCGGATGATAGCTCCACGTGGCGCGACGCTAAGGCGGGGGGGCATCGGGGAAACGGCTAGCGATTGGTGGAAGGGAAGAAAAGTGGACTCGCGCGGGCGTATGTTAGGCGCGCGTGGCGCGAAAGTTAAGATGCTTGGGAAAAAGGCGGAAAATTAGCGGACATTCAGTTTTGGGACGTCAACGGAGCGGTCCAACTTAAGAGTGCGGTACGACTCATACGGGAAAAATAGCGTCCGAGCTTGATAGTGCGCTAAGTGATATTCGAGCTGCGATATTAATTAAGATTTGTGAAATTGAAAGTTATTAATAAAGTAAACTATTGCGATCGCAACTCGAATCCGTTAACAGAATGAAGTATTCTGGGGTACATCGGCGGAAACGAGTCACGGTGACAACAAAACCCTATGTACCTTTCAACAGACTTCGGTCTGGATGATCTTTGATTGTATTTAATAAGATCGGCGTTTTACACTATTACGCTAAACAATACACTATCTTCGACGGAGTAATGGGGGAGAGACAGTTGTCTCCCTAGTGAAAGTTGAAGATAGGTCAGACACCATTTAGCTGGAGGTAGACCCGTATGACCCAGTCCAATCTCGAGTCTATCTCCATACATACAGTGTAGTGATAGGAAAATAACACACTGAGTATACTGGCTCGACTGATAGAACATTTAGGAGTTAGTTGCTTTCAGGGGCAATGCGACTCTCACCACACACCACGAATTTAAATTAAATGAGGCTTGGCCTAGTTTGCAAGGTACACAAGAGGGACTGTTAGTTCGACAAAATATAGGCATTTTCAAGTGAGGAAAGTTGTAGGAATCTATAGGTAGGCGGATATATATATGGTTAGTTATTAATTCAGACTAATAAGGCAGGGATAATTAAGTTACGGCGCTAAATAAAATTATGATGAAGTGATGTGGGTCCTAGCTAGGCAAGTAATCTGTTACCGCAGGCCGGTAAAATTCTAATTGTTTTCCTAAAGTTGTTACCAATTAATTATTCATTTTAAATAATTAACAGAAGTATGATAATATCGTACCATCATTACTTTGGAGTACCTAAAAGTCTAGACTGGTTTTCTATTACAAGAAAAATACTAAAAAGTTATAGCAAATAAGCTTAGTCGTACTGTGATGTTTGATTTCTAACACTGATATGACCAAACAGGCATTTGTTAGCTTTCCCTGGGATGCAATACGATCTCACATGGCTATACTCTTCAAAGTATGGAAAATTTTACATCCGATACCTTAGCAAAAATAAGCTGATACAAACTGAACAACTAAAACCAGTTTAGAACCTAGGATAAGTCGTTGAAGGAAGACATTGCAAGCTATGAGCTTCTAATAATCTGAAACATAGAGATAATTGATTGATAACAACCAGCTAATTAGCCTGACAATGGTCTACTAATACCATTTGAATAGACCTCTTAAGATATGTAAGTACTTACTTCTAATAATATGAAACATAGAAATATTTGATGGGAACAATCTAATCAATCAGACTAATACCTAGTACAGTCTAATTTAAACTTATTAAAGTGAGTAAAAGATAACTTCTAAATGTAATTTATTTAATGATTAACAGTGATAATTAACTACCTAATTTACTACCTACTAAAGGTATACTAACTATGATTTAGTAGTCTATCAAATTAACCACTCAGTCTGAGAGACAGAGGGTGGAAGTTAATGGGAAAATAATTAACTACATTCACTCTCTAAAAGTCAGGGATGTTGAATGAATTAAACATCTTTCAATAAACTTGAGATGTATTTATACTTTATAAGATTTGTATAATGAACACTAAGAGTAACCCAAAGTAATTTACTTCAAATGATAGTATTCTATTTCAGTTCACTTCCTAAAGTCAAGGATATTGAATGAATTAAACATCCTTTAATAAACTTAAGATGTAATAATCTGCCAATGCAGCAATCCAATGTAGTTATATTGGAACTTTACAAGACCTGTATAATAAATACTAAGAGTAAATAAAAGTAGTTTTACCTGAATTAATAGCATTCTACTTTAGCCACCGCCTGAAGTGGCGTTTGATTAAATTATCCACCCTTTACGGAACTGAATATAAGTTATTGCATTGAATAATTAAGTTCTTAATGTGAAAAGGATATTTGGATGATAGCAAGCCTTGAGATAAACTCTATTGATTTATGTGGAATAATAAGAATTTAAATTGCTAACACATAGTTCATAATGTAAAATGAAATTAGATTTTGAGAGGAGATGTAAATTCTCAGTTTGAAAGAATTAAAGCTACAAGCTAATAATTAATGTTAAAGCCAAAGTGGACGGGGCCATAATTAAACAATGAGATGTAATGGCACGCTATGGAGCGGCGGTTGGAGCTCATAAACTTCCACAAGACTCTTATATTTCCACAAGACTGTTAAACTTCCACAAGACTCTTATATTTCCACAAGACTGTTAAACTTCCACAAGACTCTTATATTTCCACAAGACTGTTATACTTCCACAAGACTTTTATAATCCCACTAAACCTTTATATAAATTGCACCAGGCTTCTTATGTATCATGCTACTGATAATAAATAATAATACCTACAAGCTAAGCTATCATCTGATTACCTTTGAGTGGTTACAAATCTTCCCCGCAGCTGCAGTGAAGGATTTAGGTCACAGTACAGACGGAGTCATTGCTAGGCTACACATATTTATGTTAGGATTTATAGACTGGTAGGTAATTAGGTCAGGAGAAAATAATTTAACACAGGGATAAGCCAATTACTAAACTTTCACGAAAGAACTTGAGTTACTTAAATGCGGTTAACAACGGAGGGTTCACTAGACGATCTGGCCAAAATAGTAGTTATTATAATATTACATTGCTTGACTGAAATTCACTGCAAATAGAATTAAGCTATGCTAAGGTTCCATCTTCATACAAACGCTACACACTCTACAAAACTCCAGACACAACCATTAGATTGTAGATAAATTAGGTTAATTAGTTTTAAGAATTAGATAATAATTTAAGTTAAGGTAAAGCGGCGAGGATGTGTGTATGTATTATAAGCTAGCTAGGCATATAGGTGTGAAAGGCATTAGATTTAGGTTTAGATTTAGGTGTAGCAATTTAATGTTGTGGGGAGGTTACAGCTTCTCGCTTGATGATACAAAATAAATTTGCGATTGTTTAACTGTCGATTACTAAACCCTAAACACGGGCGGCCATGATTGAGCTTCGTGTGAAGTCACAGTTCACAAAATAAACAAAAACTATCTGTCAGGTTTCAAGATACATTTGTTTGTTTATTGTGGTTTGACGTCACAGGGCTAAATGTCACGTGACCAACCGGTTTCGCACGAAATTTGAAATGAATGAAGAAAAATATGGCTTTTTTCTAATTATAAAGCTTTTTCGAGATAAAAAATATTCTACGGGGTATAAAATAAGCGTTTGTAATTTTTAAAATACTTTTCCGATATCTGTCAAGTAGTCAATTGTATATCTATTACAACTAGTATTTCATAATATGTTTCTTGTAAATGTATACGTTGCAGTAAGATAGTTATAGCCGTAATATAGGGATATGATTATGTCCCGTAACATAGTTATACGAAAGCGATTCATTACTATCTTACTAGAAATATATATATAGCGTACCGATTGTCTTGAATTTTGAGGTTATTTTTTTTAACAACAACAATACATATGACCTACTACAGGAGGTAGGGCAGCTAGTATTTCTGTTGACTAATAAAAAAAAATAACAATACATATGACCCACAACAGGAGGTAGGACAGCTAGTATTTCTGTTGTCTAATAAAAAAAATAACCTCGAAATTCAAGACAATCGCTACGCTGCGCTTCGCGATTGTCTTAAATTTCTAACCTATCACGTGACCTACAGTAATATAATTTATATCACTAAATTTGAACCGTATTATAACTATATTCCTAGTAAGATAGTAATGAATCGCTTTCGTATAACTATCTTACGGTATATGATTATATCCCTAGGGATATAACTATATTGCGGCTATAACAATACCCCTGCGATATATATACATTTAAGTCGTACACGTTGACTGCCACAAAACCAGACACAATTGAAATTTTAATGTATGTCGTTGTCGGTCACCGGTGACCCCTATGGCGCTTAAAGTCTTAAGGGGAGGTATTTCGAGCGCTTCTCTCTCGCTCTCTCGACGGTACGACAGTAAGGGACGGGTATAACAGCGAAGCGGCGCAAATAATCGCGTTTTATATTTTAAAAAATTGATTGATGTAATAAATTAAAAACGATCGGTTATAATTCCTCAAGTTATCTATGAACTTCATTTTGGTAAATGACTCATAATACCAAATCACTTATTTTAAGAATAAAACCTGGAAAAGAAGATAAAATGACACAAAAATATGTAACTTTGTGAATTTATTCTATCGAGCCAACTTTATCAAATCGTGTTTCCATCGGGTGTATTTCACAGATTAAAGCCTCAACAATATTTCATAATTTTCGCAGGTTTTATGTTTACTGTTTACTATTTAAAAAAGTAATTCTAAGAACGTGTTATTTTAATTTTTCACTAACACCTAGCTTAATAGCAATATTTTTTTAACAGGACCGTGGACGGCAAGGACAAGAAGGACAAGAAAAAGAAAGGTTTGTTCTAAGGCCGGCGCCCCACCGCTAGCGTGACTAATGCCCACACCCCTTAAGGGCACCACCCGCGCGCTCTCGTATTGCGGCCGCGTACAAAAGGCGCAGATAAACCTCATGCGGGCTGTATACTCGAGCGAGAACGTCACACATCGATGCTCATAATTTGCTTACCCACTGACTGTCAACGACGAATTAAAACGTCATTCAAAATCTTCTCAGAGTAGTCGATCACGTCTTAGAACGTACAACAATGATATTATATACCAATAAATTAAATGAGGGTATTGAAATTGTTTTCGATATTTTAGTTTTTATAATAGTTGTGAAAACGTCCGAAGTAAGAATCTTTTTATCACTTCTGGCGGTTAATGGGCCTTTTTAAAATGAAGGTTTCAAGTTCGCGTTGTTTCGCTCGATTATGTACAGCCGGCATTAGCATTCACTTGTAATGAGCATTCTAGCGAATGTTCGCACGACGTGAATGTGAAGTTGTATTCGTTGTTCAGTTCGACAAGATATTAGTCAACAGCGAATGCTCAATATCGTGTTACATGTGAATGCTCAGGTTTACCTGCACCTAAGGCTTACGTCTCCCTGTGTCCCTTACAAATTGTAATATTTGTGAAATCAATAAGCAGATTTAAGAGTTACTTTGCAGGCAATATGATCGAAAACAGTTGTTTAACTAAATTGATTTTATACTTGTCGGTTAGGTACTAGATCTCAGTATATTTCTAAGCATTTTCTTTGATTTTGTATGGGACAAAGGCGGCGTAATATCATTTAACCATACCACCGTAACCTATGTCACTTTACCGTTTCGAAATGCAATAGATTCGCGTAAAAGCGTCGTAACGTTTCCATCTTGCTGTAAATTGTATGCAGAATATAAATGAGATTAGCATCGAGCTCTTAGACTGTACATATCCTGTTTGAAATCTGTCTAAAGAACATAGGTCTCGCGTGCATTGAACTATATTTTAATGAGCAATTTGTTGTAAATGAGATTGTCTTGGTATAGGTTTCTTTTTTGTTGTTAAAATTAACTTTTACGCCTAATTCTGGGATATAGTGCCATTTTCAGTGTTGTGACTTGTCGCCGCTTTACTGTTTGTTACACTAATTGAAATTGTCGTATCGATTAGACGCTTTAAATCTTGTGTGTAGCGAGTTGCTGTGTGCTCACATAGAGTGTTTTCTTACAATATCAGAGGTGTCCAACGCACAGATAAGCATCTTACTTATATTTATTTATTCAATGATAATGATTATTAATGATAAAGGGGCATAACAATAATAACATGTGAAATTGACTAGAGTCCGGTTGGACAGCCCTGATTGGTACATTATAAAATTGTAGGTAAGTTCTAATAAGGTCGTTTACTGTGTAACAAATGAGATTCTTAATAACTTAATAACCGTTGGTTGTAAATATCAATAACAAACTAACAGTTTCGTGTTATAAACTTCAATAACATGTAACAACCTTCTTTCAGTAAAACTTGTCTTATCTAAAAGTAAAAACAATCCAATGCGAATACATTATGTAATTTTCAGATTGGTCTTTTAAGAGTAGTACGGGAATAGCAATATAATACGGACCGAGGTTCGTACACCGCGCACCGCGCTAGCTTAGCGAGGTTTAGTTATACGGTTAACCAGCATAATGGAACAACGATTATTAAGACTACAGAACGTAATATAAACGTCTGGCATTAGAGCGCAGACTCCAAATGATTCGAGGCAGGTGTACTTTTGTATTTATGTATTTATTTATAAGGTTTTCCATGACAAAGCATTTATTATGGATATAAGTGAGGCCTAATTTTGTACGACTTGTTTGTTCCCAAATGACGTTTTTTAAAACATGTTTTATACGGTTGTTTACGATAATTTTGTATCAGTTATTTCAGATGTTAGCAAACGGAAAGCACAAACAGTAACTGTTATAATTAGACGTTGACGTCCACGAAGATGCCAAATAGCATGTAATGACAGTTGGTTTTAATCAAAAGTACTGCAGAAATTGGTTTTAGAGACTGCAAAGTATTTTATCCAGCTCAAGTTCTGTGTAAAATTAAACTGGGAAATCTTTACTGATAAATATAGCATATTAAATGATACATAATTTTTGTTTTTATTTATAAATAAATACAACTATGAATTTATATTCTGTTATATTTATAAGTAGAGATGTTACGTATTGTAGTGATTCGTGATTAAAATAGGACTACACCATTCTAAATTTTAACATGAAATTAGATAAGAGATATTTTTTACTTCTATATCGTAATTATATAAATTTAATACAATTTTGGCTTGATCGGTGCATTAAAATAAATCTCTGGTTATGGAATCGCATGGCGTCAGATTTGATTGCAGTCGAGTCATAAGATTGACAATGATCACAAGGCTTCGTGATATCCTATAATGTGCTTAGGAATGGTAAAATATTCGAAAATATTTTTCGTATTCTATCTATCATTATGTAGTGACTCACTATGACTCGATTTGTCTACATTGAATTATTGTGCTTAGTGATATTAACGCTCATAGCTCAGTTGTGACATAGACTCTAGCTCTAGCTAGGTGTTAGCATTTTTTGTAATTGATAAGGGTATGAGGCAAGTATCGCTCACTTATGAAAATCATTGTCATAAACGCTTCTCATCTGAACTCTCAGAAATCTATAATTATTTATCTAGATATTTTAAATATTTTTGTTTGTTTCCTTGACAATTAAAAAAATACTGTCAGTGAAATAAATGGTTATATAAATGCACCCACGACATGTTTCTTCCTCTCCTCTGATAATTGTTAATGTAAATATTTTCGTTTAGTCATTATGATTGTATGAAGCAGATATTTATAGAAGTTACTACTAATACCTATGTAATTATTGTGACGTGCATAATCTTTATTCAATCAATATGCCACGGTTAAAGGACAATGCCCATTTGGACCTGTTTTGTTTTGACAATGTATCAATATAAATCGTATTGCCAAAAATAGCTTCAAATTCACTAAATCTAACCATACTATCATAATTTCCCTTTAAGGAAAAAATACAATACTTACTAAGTTTTATTTTCCTATGGTGGAATGAATTCCAGGTTTCTGAACGCACTCTGCCACTCAAAGCATTTCGTTCCGCCTCTTAACTGTTAACTTTAAATATATTAATTAATTTGATGTTTATAAAACTATAATAATATTCTATTTCTCCCTTATAATAGGGTTAGCTATGATTGTATTTGGCCGAAAAACTTCAAAAAAACAATGTCCAACCATAAACTTAAAATTGTTATTTTTAAACTTTCTCTCACATAACTCTGGCTTATAATAAAAATCTGAATTTAGACCAATAAGCAGTAAAATATAATAGATTAAGTACATTTAGCGACCAAGATCATTTTATACAAGCCATCATTGTCAGGTTTTCAAATGTATGGGTCGTGGGCATTGTCCTTTGTATTATTTCCTACACTGCAGTATTGACTTCCGCATTAAAGTTAGGAGTTTAGGTGGTAAGATTATGTTTAATTTTGTATTATTGTGTAGGGTCTCGGCCCACTTTACCATACGGATCATTTGCTTAGTCATTACAATGGATATGTGATGTGTGAAGGTGAGCAATGGAGTTCAGACGATGTAATATATTGTACCTTTGAATATAAATAAATACGTAATATATAGGCTGAGTTTTGTTTTCATTCGCGCAGGGCGAGCGTGATTTGTGAGGAGTTATTACAGAAACAACAATTTTTCATACGAATCCCTTTTATTTTGTGATGTTTTAGATCACGCACAGTGTTATACATTCGTCGGTCACATCAAAATACATTCCATAAATTCACGAACAACCTCAAAATATTCTGTTATGTAAACAACGTAACTACGTCTAGGTGTTATATAATAATATCTTTGGCAGCACTATGGAAAATATAATTCTACTTTATTATTTCAATGAAAATGCAACTTCAAATATATTATTATAACAATCACAACAGTTTCGACAATACAATCTTTATTCTTTATACACAAAAAACAATATTAAATTGATTTTAAAATATTTGACGATACGTGAATTAGCTAACTTCATTTGGATCAATATTCTATCAAAAGTAATTTTATGTACAATACCTAATTTATTTATCGGGGTTTTACTCCTTCAGGGTTACAATCATTAATTACACATTACATTAAGAGAACAATAAAAATATAACTATTATATGTAGGTACTTTGCACCCCCGATTACAGCATACGGCATACAGTATGTCTGTATTAGGCTTTTTAACAATGTACCTAATGTATTTTGGTTCATTTATTTTCCGACTTCGTTTCACCCAGACTTCACCACGCGTGGGTATTAGAGAAGAGGGCGATAGGTAGAGACAAAGTTAGGTATCTACGTCACAAGAAGGAAGCTCAACTTTGCATTTTTCGTTTGTACATTAACGTAGTTTCTATCAATCTGATAATTTGGAAACTTTATTCTCTAATGAAATATCATGTTTGCACACGTTACTTAGTAATTAGGTAAGTACTAAAATATTATTTTTTTAAATAAAATGTACTCAAGAAAGGAAAGGGAACCACCACGTATCCTCCGTTCACATTGCGAGCTTTGCCTTGTCTACTATATCTAGCTATGAATTAAGAATTAGCATAACTTTTATTGAGTAGGTACTATCTTTGGTGTTCTTGACAAGAGTGTAACTCTAAAAATTACACTACAATATATAAATCTTGAAATTTTACGGGACAATGTACTAGACCGCCATAAAGTATATTGTAATATCACAAATTACTGTATCTCTAAGTACTATACACTAACCAATAATTAACGGTACTTTTATTGCGATGGAAGTCAAATTGTGTTTGATACTTCACCGAAAGAGTGTATAAATCTTTAGGTGAGTCCATAAACTTCTTCTATGGAAGAAAAACTAAATACTAAAGCCCATTTCTGATACTCTTCTGGGCAGCAATTTGTTTCATTATAATGTTAACTCTTAAAAATCTAAAAATCGAATTATTTACTTTTTAAATGCTATAGGTACATATCAAAAATAATTTATAAATGTTTTCAGATTCCGTTAGTAGCATTCATAAAAATATATTTTACCAGGTGCCTATTTGACCAAATGACTACAAATGAAATAAATTCTCCTTATTTATACACTCTTCCGGGCTGAGGTACCTACACGCACATATTGCAATTTGCAATGGCGCTGCAGCATCCGTTAGCACTCAAATACAATTCAACAGTTATTACTACATCAGGAGGCACAATGGCACAGCTATTGTATATTAAATGATCTATATAATCTCAACGTTAAACTCTACAGCTGTTCAATAACATCATATTGTTATTTAACTCTGTACGCAACGAAGTTAGTAATGTACTCGTTGCAACGGTAGGTAGTGAATACTATATTCAAGCAAGTCTGTTTATCCGATACATTATATCCTTAGCTTAACTTATTCGGTTTTAGTAAATTATCTTTTGACTTTGAAGTTAGTGTAAAAATTACGTGAAATTGTTTGGCACACTCTGAAACGATGCCCGGTGCATACAAGATCAAAGAAGAGCGACGAGTTACTACGAAGAACAACATTATCAAAATGAAAGAAAGTGAATCACGTAGGTAAAGAGTAATTGTGATTAGATTATTGAAAACGCGTGCAGGAATTATTAAATATTTTAAAATTGAATGGAAACTTTCAAAAGTGCAAGGTCTGTTCTTTCTTGCCTTGATATCGAAGGGAAGGCATTAATTTGCAACAGTAAAGCAATAAAGGTAAGTGGCAAGTGGCAACACAGCTGTCAGTAGGTAGGTACTGCTTTACCATTAGAATTATAAACTCGTATATCCACTGTAGTGTGTGAAAAATCTTATTCAACTTAATTGGTATTACCAGTCAAAGCAATTTATGCTAAATTTTGAATCTAATGTTACGTGGCCACAAAGTTCGATTCACAACACTTCATTATAAAGCTTTATCAAGCTCTTTACATTAGTCAAATATTGTTAGTGAGTAACTAGCCTAATTTCTCATATTAGAATTGAAACTGACTTATCTAAGAATAGGTAGGTACATTATACAATTAAGTAGCTGTAGGTAACCAAGAAAGTAATAAGTTTTTAGGAGTAGTTGTTACTAATTAAACATAACAATTTGTTTTACAATGCAATAATCAAAGCCAACAATGTTCATAAGTATAAAGTTTATTCAGATTATCAATTATTATTTGAGTGGGCTTCATTATTGATTTGATGTCATAGTCACCTTTTTAACTTTCTAATAGGCCTAGCGCCTTCAAATAATGTCGCATGTGACGCCTAATCAGTAGCCAGCCCAGTCAGATAAAACATCTGTTAATATTCTTACTGCCGTACTCAGAGACGTCAATTAAGTTTTAATGACAATTAAATGTCTTTCCTTCTCTATTTAGCACTATACATAAAACAGTGACAGCAAGAGACTTAATTGTCATTTAAACTTAATTGCAAGACGTCTCTAAGTATTTACGGCAGATAGACTTGAAGATTAAACCTAGACATAGATAAGTTAGTGAAACAATCAGTGTTATATAGACCGTTAGAGATTCCTACGAGCGAGACACGGCAACCGCGGGCGCATATATACGTCGGATGGCAGCGATGACGTGGAAGCTTGGAACACTACAGCTTTACATACAGATAGGTATAATTGACAACTAATCATGTAGAACTTGATGACAAACAATTGCATGACCATAGTCGAGTTAGCAATAATGTTCGAAGCACAAATCAGTACCTACACACATTTTGCAGTCCTAGTCGACATGACTTAATATGTCTAGGTACCATTCACACTGATTAAATTATAAAGTTTGTAAAGCATGTAGCACCTACTAATTAGCAGATACAGCTCCCACCTAAGTTAAGACAACCAGTAACTTATGTTCTTATAGGCACGATCAACTGTCGCTTATCAATACTTAAACACTAAATAACGACTTCGTCGTGTCTGTTTGCATTAGTAACAATTACTTAACAATTCTACTTGATATGTTGATTATTGCCGTAATGGATATAGGTTAGCGACGTTGCGATATGCACGATGAGGCGACATGCACGCCGCGTGATATAATCAGCCAACATACAGCCAGCGTCGGGAGGCAGGACCGTAACTGGGGCGGCATTGTTCGATTACAGCCAATTCGTTGTTATGCTCACTAAGAAGCACTGGGTCCGGTATAGACTCACAGTCACACTTTAAAATATGTTATAGAATTTGTAAATTACTGATATCAATATGAGATAAAGCCCTATGTTATGAAGGAGCAAGCCAATCAAAGGAATATCCACAAAATTAAAAAGCTGAATAATGGAAATATAAATAGCTCTCTCAAAAGAGCAGGGCTTTTTTTCAAAATTTTCTCACCTTTGTAATCACAAAACTCGTACTTGGCGTTTCAAGGTAGTGACTAAGTCGATATCCATCGATTGATGCGATAAATTGATTTCAATGATGGTGTCCTTCGCCCTGCAGCGGTACATTGTACAGGTTGTAATACTTTTATTTTCTCAGGTAACCGTAAATCGGTTGACAAGACTTAGCAAAAATTTATATAAACGACCGCTTAAATTGGAGTCATTGCGTTGTTTAAAATTGGTTACAAAATTTAGATAATAGGCTGCCTAGATACGATCCTGACCGTAACCTGAGGCATGCAATACGTAATCCGGCTTATAGCGCCCGGCGGCGCCGCTCGCGTCTACATAACACTGGCGTTTCGGGCGACGTGGGTGCTTCTGCCACCAGAGTCAAGTTCCCCCATCTTAACGTTAAACATCCTTCCACAAGATGAAGTACGACATCCACGACGATAATCAGTGACACACATGCAACACACATCTATTGTTTCGATTCACAATCATGCAATGTCCAGCCAGTCTGGCATGTCGAACATTATAACCTCACTATGTTTATATTTACAACTCGTTGAAAGAGAAACGACTAATGCATTGATAACATTGAATAACATTGTGTGGGTATGCAGTAGAATGTGGTCGAAGTAGCATGTCAATATACGGACACATCGATGCGGTAAACAAGTGTGGGAAGCTTCGTGCAAAACATAAAACGGTGCGCCAGGACCACGGACGGTGCGGAGAAATAAGCGTAAGTAGAAATAGCAGGATGAGCAGATAGAAGGTACAGATTAGGTACATACAGTATAGAGTATATAGGTACAGGGTAATCACTTACATAAATAGGTCAAGGGGAAAATTAAAAATATAAACTATTTGTGTTGTTGTTTACGTATTATGTGTAACAATGTGTAACATTATGAATGTGTAACAAGTATTAATTATTGTACGTTTTCACTCTTCTCTTAATTTATTGATCACAAATTTGTTATTAAATCGAGGCAAAAATTTGTAACGGCCACGAGTGCCAGCTAGTTTGTTTCTACTCTAGAATTACAGAAATTCGCATGAGATAGTATGACACATGGTGTTAATATTAAAGACCTAAGTAGTAACAAGTTATTACATTAAACAACAGTAGATTACTTTAGACCCACAGCCAAATGCGTCGCGTGCGCACGCTTGCGATCTACTTAATTAAATAGGAGGAGATCTAAACTTTTACTATCGGCGCCTTCGAAATGGGCGCATTTGTGTGTCGCAAGTGCTGTTTCAAGACTTAATTTAATATATCGTACTGTCCATCTTAATATTATTCTAATAAGCTGCAACCCGCTGAACATTCACTTCGTTCCATGTGACCTGTTCAGAAGTTTGACAGCCAAAGTGGCCGGAACTCTAGCATCACATGTATGAACGTCTACATTTAAATATAAGCTTTACGTAATCTAGCCGCAGATACATGTGATTCCCGGGATTAACGCCATTCTGGGGATACGTAACATTGTCGAGAGGCCATTCGTTGTACATGTTTTAAAGCGAAGTTTCAATATAATACACCTATTAAATAAAACAAATTTAAAAAAAAATAACAATCAACCAAATAAACAAAATTTAAAAGGAAACAAAATAACAAGAAAAAAACTAGATTAAACTTTTTTTTCAAATAAATAAGGTTACATAAACCCGCCTCACCGCCAACGCTACGCATCACCGCGCACAGCGCGAACCCAGCCGATCGGCAGGCGACGTGTTGTTCTCCAGACGTTTAAGCCCTTAAAACAAGAGGAAGCTGACCCTGGTCCGGCGCGCGTCGCCCTTGCCGCGCCGGCCCATGCCGTACTGTCACATGGCCGTGTCGGAGGAGCTGCCGCCCGGCTTGGCGTCGCCGCCGACGCCGCCGCCGCCGTCCTCTTCACGCGCCGCGCCCCGCCCGCCGCCCGCGCCCGCGCCGCCCGCCGATAGGCCAGTGAAGTCCAGTTTGTACTGCACACAACGCACATGTCAGTCTACATACTTCTAGTACGGACAGCACGTCGGAGCTATCACAAACACGGTCAAAGTTCTGCAATCGATTCTGAACTCTACAGCTTAAAACCGATTGGAGCATTTTGACAGTTATGTATAGCCTGAGGTGCTGGTCTGTGTAACATCCGAAACCCGGATTCGATAAATGCGTGATTATACAAAATCAGCCGTTGCCGAATCCGTGGTCACTGTTCGGAATCTATGCAACGCCTAAGAAAGTACCCAATGATTACGGAAACACCATGCACGCGTTTTTGTTAGTAGACACAAAGCAATTTTGTAACTATGATCGACTGGTATTCGATCACGTTCGGTTGTTTGTTTTAGTATTTGAGATAATATAAGTATATTCAATTACAACAACCGATTCCGTAAACAAATCTAGCTTTACTTTGAATAGTTAAACATGTAACTTAAAGCTTATAATAAGGTTCAAACTTTATAAACTTTAAGACCAATCATTAAAATACCACACAGATGCTAAGCTAGATAAAATTCATGGCAACACCACATCAACAACATTCAAATATTAGCTATGGGATACACCACCAAACAAACTCTACGCTAAACTGTTGTAAATCACGGTATTAGTAGATGTTATCAGGTTGCGTGTGAATGCACTGCGATGGGGCACACTGATTATGTTAGAGGAAATCCACAATTCTGAATCGACACTTATATACCTACTTCAACCATTCAATACACTATTTTCACTCTTAAATGTGGATGCTTTTCGTAAATTTGGCTTCCAATGCATAGGGACTCTCTCAGGCATACACAGGGTGTACTGGAAATACGAAATAAAATAGAACGTAAAAGAAAACGTAAGTAAACAAAAGACAAAAGCAATTTAAAGTCAGTAGATGGTTTTAAATATTACTAGATAAAAAAGAAAAATATAAACGATGAATGGAGTAAGATAGCTCAACCATAGCCTAGCCTTTTGCTTTAAGTTGTATCGATAATTTGATGGCAGTAGCGATAACGCGGATGGCTTTAAATCATGAGCGGGCTCTTAAAGATGAGCATGAGAACACAGAACATGCTACTACATACACATTACACACAGAGGTACGAGAGGACATTTAAATATCAGGTATGTTTATAAGAACAAGGCGGAGACAGACCGAGTCGTCCCTTGTATTCGCTGAGGATTTGTTTATCGCTTTGTCCAGCGGTATAAGACCCTGGCGTGGACGAATCATCGGAGCACGGCCAAAGGAAAACAGAAACAAAATAAATAAAACATGGGTATTGTAAATCAAAATGGGAGTTTGGTATGTCAATTTGTCTATTTCTATTTCAAACTAGAATCTAAAGAACTAAAAAGGTTTACTCTTGTTCAAATTAAGTAGTGTTTAGAAATGTTTAAGTTTATCATTCAACAAGATAAGGCTTTGATTAACCAAGAATAAACCTCGAAACTGTGATCACACTTGTTCACCCGTTTCCCGTTAGTCTAACAGTCACGAATGAAATAGAATCTTTAAAGTACTTAACAGGTGCAACACTCTGGTGCCTTTTAACCACTCCCACACTGGCCTCCCACGGCAAAGGTACCTAAGGAACATTTTGTTCCAATGCACTAACATTTTTATGCTTTCTAAAGAATATCACTAAATTGTTAAAAAGTGCGACGTGTTGCTTAAAAGGGTCGTATAATTTAAAAAAGTATATTTGGTGCGAATACTGCAAAAATTATATGTCACCTTGTTTGCGCAGTCGAAGCAAGTCGTGACGACTTTGCTTATGACGTTCATAAGGTGTTTGGTTTCTTGGATGACGTTGTCCACCTTACTGAAGGTGGCTGCGCGACCCACCGTCGGTTCCTTTACTGTAAACTGAAGTTGCTGGACGTATGTTGGTACTTTATCTAGATGTTCTAATAGTTCTTTTTTCGTCGTTCCAGCTGGAACCTGAAAAACATAAGTAAACCATATTTTTGACAAAGTTAATTTGCTAACAATATGACTAATTAGTGGTAGAGTATGTTTGTTTTCAAGATATTTCTTGATCCATGCCAGAAAAATAATGGCATGGAGTTAAGTATCATCAGAAAAAAAACAGAACTCTTTTCTCACCTGATATGTAAATTGTCGTATTATTTTATATAATCTATTCGCTTCTTCCGCGAAGTATTCTGCTTGAGTGAAGAGGTCCTGCGTAGTATTTAAACGGCCCTCGCCTTTTGTAAATTGATACATGGCGAAGGCCATGGAAGACATATTTTTCGCCCTGAAAATGAAAACCAGTGATTTAATAGATTTAAACAGGGTTATTTTAAGATCGTTACATAATGATGACAAGTCAGCTACTAGGATAGGAATTCAGCATGCTTTGTAAAAATCATCAGTAAATAAAGTAACGATTTTCGCCGTTCCTAAAAATTCGTATTTGGTAAGGTTTCACAGCTGGAACTAAGGTTGGGCAGTCTGACTCTACGGGTTCCACGTATGCCAAACCTTCGCCGGTTAATCCTTTGCAGGCGCATGCGGAGGGTTTGGACGAAGGACCTGCCCCGGACCATGTTTTACTCTGGCATTTATGACTAGCTAGAACAGTGAATAGACAATAGGAATACCTCTTCACGATGTCGTTGTTTTCGTCAGTGGCAGCCCCCTGCCACTTCTCAGTCTCGGCGTCCATCTCAGAGGACATCATCTTCATTTCCAGTCCCGATTTCGCTATTTTGGCTTGCTCATCCGAGTCCAGTCGCACTGCCTTTAATGGTTTCGTTGTTGTACCGTGTTTCTGTATAAAATGTGTAAAGTGTATTAGTTAGTAAAAGTCGGGATGGCTTTGATCTCTAATTTACCTTATCCATTTAAAACCCTTTTCAGCAATAGTTGTTATTTGAATTTGAACATATCATTTTTAAAATAGGTAATTATTTTCATTCAGTATCGCTAGCTATTGTTGGTAACTTAGAGCGTTTATTGCTCTTGGTAATTTAGTTTTACTTTTTTCTGGTTATTGAGTTGCCGTCCAAAGTCCTCATTTACAGGAGACTTCTTCGCGACGACGTTTCTAGTGCAGTACCTAGTTAAAGGTTCTCCATTTTAGCGGTTACTACTACACAATCGTTATCGGTAAAGTAATAAATATGAATAGGTAATGAAATCATAAACAGTCCCAACTAATATCATGATGGCGGCTCTAAAGTAGCATGTAACTAAGACTGCATAGCGAATGATTTATCTTAAGTTTTTAAAAATGTGATAATGGCATTGTATAACATAAAGTTAGGAGTATCAAGGCAAGTACTGAAAAGCACATAAGTACGACACTTTTTATCCCGGTGAAACGTTCCTGTGGGATAATAACATAGTCCACACGTACGCAGCAAACGCTAGTAGAACTATACCTAAATGTCTTTACCCCAGGCCTAGGCAAGCTGCTGCTGTTTATCGGGCCGGTCGTTGGCCGTGCCGCGACAGCCAGCAGCCACGCCAGGGGGCAAACGCTAGTAAAATTTTAAATGTTTTAAATACGGCAGCTTGCCTAGGCCTGGTGTAAAACACCAGGCCTAGGCAAGCTGCCGTACTGCTGTTCGTCGGGCCAGTCATTGGTGAGGTCTAGGAGTTAGCGCGCCAGCAACCACGCCCAGAAGCAAACGCTAGTAGAACTATAAATGTCTTTACCCCGGGCCTAGGCAAGCTGCTGTACTGCTGTTTGTCGGGCCTGTCGTTGGTGAGGTCCAGGAGCTCGCGCGCCAGCCGCGCCGCATCCGCCAGAAGCCACGCCCACATATCCAGGAACACGTCGAGGTTTTCCCTAGCGGCGGCGCTGCTGGGATGAGCTGCCAAAGTTCTCGCCGCAGTTACCACTTGTGGACCGTATATCCTTAAGTTGATCTCCGCGAATTTGGCGCTCACTTGCAGTGTTTCCGACATCGCTATGTGCCGCAGCAGCTTGCATACCTGTTACCGGAATGAATTAGTGACAGTATTATAAAGATACTTACATCCATACAACAAAACAATTTTGTATAAGCTTAACTGCCGCAAAACCAGACACAGAAGAATTTAAATTGTTAGATCTCTTTAAAAGTGAACCCGGCAAACAAGGGTATAAAACTTAATTAACCTGGAGAACAACAATATTATTGTCCTAAATAAGTTAAGCATAATATGAAGAGAGATTAGTAATTTGTTTAAGAAAGATGAGTAATAGTTTGGTTTGCAAAGGAGAGATGAAAAACGTTTGAAAATAGGTGAAAGAAAGTAAACACTTTATATAAATACAAATGCTAAGCTATAAGAAAAGTTGAGAGTTGGTAAAATGATCTTTTTATTTAACGTAAAAGAGGAAAAAGGCAAACAACAACAAAATCATTTTAGAGTATTATTCTGAAGCTGAGTTTATCACATAAGGAAGCATGTTGTATCCCAACACTGACCTCAGGTTAAAAGATACCGATACCTCTATTATGTGGTCTAATTGTTCGTGAAGCCGGCTTGCTATGTTGTGCAGTCTCTCTGATTCTCTCTCACCACAGGAACTAGCTAGAAACAGATATTCGATTAGCAGAAGCGTTTACCACCAATGTTAAGGTTAGTATTTCGCTATTATATATGATTGATGTAGGGCGAACATCTCTGTATCGTGGTACAGTGTACAGCTAGGTGACTCTAACATTAAGCATACCATAAAGCACAAAAAAATCTCTTTTTATAAAACTTTCAACTTTAAACAGGATTCATGTATTGTAAAATCAATTTATTCTTCTACCTAAAAAGATTTCCGCGTTTATTATGATAAATCACAGACCAGGAAACAGTAGAGTTCGCCCATGATTAAAGCGTCGCTGTACCTATTTTCCGTCGTAGGTTACCTATGTGCGCGAGGTCTGACGCGAGGCGGCGCGCCTCCGCGGCCAGCGGCGCCAGGTCCCTGGCCTGGTCCCTCGCCGCCGCCACCAGGGCCCGCTCCAGGTCGGTGGCGGCGCTAGTGGCGCCCGTGCAAGCGCTTTCTAACGCTGCACCGGCCCCACTCGTGCCTTGCTCCTCCTAAATAAGCCAATCGCAATTCAAACAAAATCCGAGGAGAAAAAGCTCTTAAGTATTTCGTTGTCCAAACATATCGGATTCCAGACAACTTTATTGAAAGTGTGTAATGTGAGACGCCATCGAATGTTGGTGAGTTCGGTGGAAGCGTGAGAGCATATAACATTCGTTACCTCCAGTTTTTACTTGGTTTGCTGGGTAAAAAGAAGTATTAGTACACGGACAACAATAATATGTACGACTTGCTTTTCAGTGATGTTGTGCCGAAAGAGCTAGAAGTAGAAATGCTGGATTCTCACCATTGACACGGCGACCGCGACTAGCCTTTCCAACTCGTACGCTATCCGCTCCGCGAGAGCCAGTATCCGCTGTCTATGCTCGTGGGTGGTGTAGGCGGAGTCGGTGAAGTCGTGCGTCCGCTCGACGAGCGCCCGCAGCGTGGATGCGAGCGCCCGCCTCCTGGCTGCGTCTGCACCGCCGCGCGCCCGCGCCGTCCGCACCTGCCCCGTCAGGCCACGCAGTGCGCCTAACGCGGTCCCTGCCTCCCACTGCGCGGCCTGCCCAAAACATTAGGGCAAATATCACAATATATCCGTTGTAAGTTCGACGAAAATGAATCTGCAATTGTTGATATGGTTTGATGAGTGTCGATGTAGTGTTTTAAGCTTAAACTAGGGAGAAGAGAAGCCTATAATATAAAATAAGAAAAAAGTAAGATTATCTACAACTGTCACTTGTGAGTGTGATCTTGACCTACTATTAAATTGAAATCTAGCTGCCAATAAGCGTAACTTGACCGGTAAAATTACAAAATTTTCTTGTGTGATAAAAAGTTTATTGCATTTTTTACTCACCGATATAACCATTTGTGGGTGTAAAGCTTAGCCTGTGCAAGTTTTACGACGGAAATAATAACTAGTTAATAGATAAGTAAAGTGTTAGGTACTTTTAAATGAAATATTCGCTTTAGCATGAAGCTTAGCTAAGCACAAACCTAAAGCTATTTTGAGCGTTGTTGTTAGCAAAATTATGTGAAGAAAATCGTACCTATCATGTTTTTTCTCTATTATAGGTACTTTTAACTATTGCTAGAGTACATTCAAAGTGCTTTTACCGAACGTAGTCTGCTTCCTCATAACTAGTATTTCTCAAAATTAATTCGTAGCTCTTAATAAGTAAACTCATACTCGTAATCTATTATATATTGAATATAATACGTATGAAGAAGCAAGTCAGAAAGTTGTTCTAATATAAATTTTAAGCGAAATACTCTAGTGTATGTACATTACGCATACTTTCATAAACAAAAAAAAACTGGAAGACACTCGTCTACCTACACCGATTACTTAGTACCTGTTCATGACTATCCGAGAAAGGTTGCAACTACAAGAAAAGAAAAGTGGTGTTTATGCACTGAACAATATTGAAACAAGGGAGAAGGGGGAGAAGTTTCCGGTCAGGTTGCAGAGTGCGAGCTTCTTTACCTTCGATCCAGTTAAAATTAACTACAATTTGTACGAATCGACGCAGTGCCATTTACAAGTTCGTACGGCCTAGTATTAAAATTATTCACCATAACGAAAACGATATTTTTATGACAAAATGAGGTGACTTGCACTGTGGTTGAGCATTGACCTAGAACTAATAGACAAGAACGTTCATACAAACCATTTGTTCAAATTTGTTCAAATTCTGGAATGAGAGACCTAAAGTTCGTTGCAGCCGCTGCAGCGCTTAAGAGAAAACACTACGTCGACGTGGCATGCAAAATTCTCATACAAAACACAGAAAAACGACGTTTCGTAGTCATCTGTTTCCTCCTTCAGAACTGGACCAATTTTTATTACTTTTTCAGCATCGGTTAAAGAAAGAGATTTTCTATGTCTGTATGTTTGATTTTTTTGCATTAAGTCAAAATCAAAAATCAAAAAATCAAAAAATGTTTATTCATTAACAGTGGGATTACAAATACTATTTCAATGGCAGGGGTCCCCTTTTAAGTAAAACTATACCTGTTACAGAAGACCCCGCTCTTCCTCCATGTAATAATAAAAAATAATAAAAGTGAAACATAAAAAGTAAAAAATTTAAAGTAGATAAGGAGATTGGTACATCACGTGTGACTGTGTTTGTGTGTGTGTGTGTGTGTGTGTGTGGGGGGGGGGGGGGGGTGCGTGTGTGAGTGTATGGGTTGTATGTGGAATTCATTTAATTATATTTTCTATTTCCTTATAGTCTTTAGACTTAAGCCAGTCCATGATAAGCATTTTACACTGTTTATTTTTTTTAGGATATATATTTAAATGCTTATTCAGTAGATTCTATAAATAAAAAGATTGTGTAGCTTGTTGTCGTGCAGCATATGCTGTTTTAACAGGAATTCTAGGAACCACACATGTCTTCCTTCCTTTATTTTCAACTTCCGGGTTGTACGAGACGGATTTGTGCTGTTTAAGAACAATATTTAAAATGTATAACTTGCGGACAGAAAGAAGATCACAAAGAGAGTATAATTCATGTGTTGGGAATCTGTAGGGCTTATAATACATAACCTTTAATACCGATCTTTGTGCTCTTTCGAGGTCTAAAAATTTTGTTTTAGTAGCGCCTCCCCACATACTAATACAGTATACCAAAACCGACCTAACTAACAAAACATACACCTGTTTTAAAATGTCTGGTGTTGTAAGATGTCTTAAAGTTTTAAAAAACCATATGAACTTTCTTACTCTTGTCATCAAAAGTTCAATATGCGGATGCCAAGATAAACGTTGATCGATAAGAATACCGAGATATTTTGTGCTACATATTTGGTTTATTTGAGGACAAGTGCAGTCTGAGTTGTCCAATGCAGAGCAAGTGTGAATTTTAATATTCATATTAGGTTGGCTTCTTTTGTAGTTGGTAAAACATATAAAGTTTGTCTTGGATGCGTTAAGTGTCAATAAGTGTATATTTAACCACTATGCAATCTGGGCCAATCCTACTTCAGCATTCTGACGTACATCTTTCCAGTCATGTCCACTAAATACCACAGCAGTATCATCTGCATACGAAAATACATGCCCGTTTCGTATAGACATCTTACAGAGAGAGATAACATAAATCAGAAAGAGAGTCGGTCCTAAGATACTCCCCTGCGGGACTCCATAAGTCATGACTGCAGTGGTTACCTATTTTTACACGTTGTCTTCGGTTTGTAAGGTAATTTTTAAATAAATCAAGGGGTATTCCTCGTATACCAATCTGTTCAAGCTTCTGTACCAGAGTGGGGATAGAGACGCTATCAAAAGCTTTCTTCAAGTCAAGAAAAACTGATAAGCACTTATTTCCTTTATCTACCTGCTCAACAATTATTGATGTCAGAGCCGTAACAGCGTCTTCTGTACCCAGTCCTCGCCGGAAGCCAAATTGTGATTGTGATAGTAATTTATATTTATCTAAGTAAGATATCAAACGGTTATTTAAGATTTTTTCTAAGACTTTTGATATTGCCGAAAGAACTGATATAGGTCTATAATTATTTTGATCATCTCTATCACCACTCTTGTATATGGGGGTAATAATTGCCAGTTTAAGAACCGCAGGAAATACACCATCCCTAAAGCAAAGATTAATCAGGTGTGTTATGAGTGGAACTAGTAAAATGTGGGCTTGCTTTAGAAACATCGTACTAATGTTATCATACTCAGGGGCACTCTCTGTTTTAAGATTCATTAACACTGATCTAACCTCCGAATCATCAGTCTCCAGTAAAACATAAGATGAAGCATGGAAAGTACTTAATGTGTGCGTAGTTGTAATATTAGAAGAGTTGAATTTTGATTTGATATCCTCGACCAAGGATTTTTCAACATTGGCGAAAAAATCATTTACAAGATTAACGGATTCAAGAGGAGTTGGTTTTAAATTTAACAATTCAATATTTTTATTTAGTTTTTGCTTGCGCTGAGTAATATTATTTATTGTCTTCCAAAGCGTCTTAGGGTTACCAGAGGCATTTGCTATCTGTTCACGCTCATATTTACGCTTTAGTTTTTTAATAAGACCATTACAATAGTTCCTATATCGCCTGTAAGTGACCCTCAGCACTTCATTGCCTGGGTCAGACCTTAGTTTCAGTTGCATATCGTTCCTGTTGCGAATACATCGAAGTACGCCTACAGTCATCCAGGGCTTCAAAATTCGGCTTGATTTTGGGACTAATTTAAGTGTGCTATTTTCTGTTATACATTTTTGGATATTGTTTATTATTAATTCAGCTAGAGTATTAGGATTGGTATAAGAAAGCAAATCTTGTAAGTTAGAATTTTTTAAACTACTAATGGCACCATCGATATTGAATACTGTTTTGTATTTATTGCTACGTACGACTCTAATATTTACGTTACCCAACATAAGAAAAATCATGGCATGATCTGTTACGGTGGTGTTTATCACAGCGATTGATGCAGTCAACCTATTCTTATCAATTTTTAACATGAAATGATCGAGACAGTTGCTTTCTCTAGTAGGTATCGAATGTCCAGGTAGTAAGCCATTTGCAGATAACATATTTAGATAGATAAGTCTGTTTGTTCTTTCATGTGACTTTTCATTAATTCTGTGTAATATGTTAATGTTTATATCACCCGTCAAGACGATACATTTACCGTTTTTAATGAACTCTAAGTGAAGACTTAATGAGTTGATGAAACTTTCAGCATGTATGTTTGAAGGTGAGCGATATATACAAATCATAATGCAGTCATTATAGGCGATTTGCAAACAAGATGCCTGAGGCAAATATATTTCCTTTACATTTACAGTATGTTTATTATGAATGTAGGCTGTTACCCCATCACAGTGATTTATGTGTTGTGTTGTATTAAAGAAAGTATAATTATTCATCGAAGGTACAGGCTTATCATTGTGTAACCAACACTCGCTAAGGATAATAAAGTCAGGCAATAGTTCGAGTTGAGCGAGATTTAAATTGAAGTCGTCAAAGTTTTTATAAATACTCCGAATATTTTGAGATATAATAGTGATATCAGATTTATGTATTTTGTTTTGTGTTGCGAAGTTTTGAACCTGACACTCATT
Source organism: Scoparia ambigualis (assembly GCA_963921215.1). Taxonomy (NCBI): domain Eukaryota; kingdom Metazoa; phylum Arthropoda; class Insecta; order Lepidoptera; family Crambidae; genus Scoparia; species Scoparia ambigualis. The sequence goes on from OY992504.1 coordinate 13,429,627, forward strand.
TGACTGCGCAATATCTATTTTGTCTAATTCATGTAGTGCATTTAGACAATTATTCATTAAAAGTCTTTTTAGTTTTGGATTCATTATGTGAACATTGATTCGTGTGTTTGGAGTTCATGAGTAAAGTATGTATTAATTTAAAAAGTGTGTAAGCCGACTTGTTGTGTGTGTAATTATATTTTGTATATATTGTAAATATGCTAATTACGCTGTGGGAAATAGAATGTATGAGACTGTATGAAAATGAGTAGTATGTGCCGAGTTCTTGTGATTGTGTGTATTTTATGATTACAACCTTGGCATTAATATTTAACATTTTGTTTGCATTAAGTCTATAAACAAAGTAATAAAGAAAAAAATCATTGGTATTAGAGCGATAAACATCTAAACTAAAATGTACAATCTTAAAGAAACGTCTTAGTATAAATAGTCAATCTTTTTGCATAAGGCATGGACCTGTGACTCATTTTTAATGACTATTATTGGTGAGTTCTCATTTTTTCTTACATAAATTCTCCCGAAGGCAGTCCAGCAGAACTTGTATTTCTTTGTTTTGGCGAGATCCCTTGCCAGAAAGTGAAGCCGTGCCGCTCTTGCGGTCAGCTGTTCACACACAAACACCGGGGAGTATTCATCAGTTGTAAAGCCAAGATGTTTAGCACACAATTTCTCTTTATGTTTTAAATCAAACTGTTTTATCATTTTTAAGAAATCTGTTTTTTGTATAGTTGACGATAGTTCAGTTACAATTGGACTTTCACTAATGCCACTTTTAGTTCGGACTCTGTAAATGTCTTTAATTTTGTGTTTTTCTATGTTGTAGCCAATGTTTTTAGATAAATTTAAAACCATCTTTATTAATTCTTCCTTAGATTCATTTGCAATTTTCGGTACATTCTTTATCTCAATGTTTGACTACCGATTTTCCCGTTGCAGATCTTCGATTTTATCCTCCAGTATAATTATAAAGTCTTTATCCTTTTTTGCTTGAAACTCCAACCGCTCAATTTTTTGTTTTAGTTCCTCATTTTGAGTCATAAGAAACCACATGGACTCTTCTATGTTGCTATTTGTATTTTTAATTTCTATTAGGGTTGGATAAATCTTATTTACTTCTGTTTGCTGATCTGCCATCATTTTTGAGATCATCGATTTAATGTCATTTTTAAAAGCAATAAAATCGTGTCAGCATTCATTTTCTCTTGCACGTTTATTACGTTGAGCGACAAAGTTCGGTGGTGTACGCTCTGGTATTTCGGAAATATTAGATTCTGACAAAGATTTGTCGTACTTGTCCATCTTAAGTATTAGGAGTTAATAACGCGCAGGAGGTGTTGCTCTAGCGTATATCGTATCTACTGTTAGAACAGTCACGCCCTCTTGATCTTATCGCCAATGGCAGAGTTTTGTCCTTGAACGTCAAAAATGGCGATCCTGTGCGCGCGCTGATTCGATAAAGTGAAAACAAAAGAAATCACAGTACCTTGCGAGTGGACGAGTCGCTTGAGAGTGCCAGGGCAACATGTATGACGCAGAGGTTGCTTACAATTCTTCCTAGTCGAGTGATGTAGATCCGCTTGAGTTATGCGCTCCTATTTTTCGTAGTTGATTTTTGTCACTCATTTTGATTTATTTATATTAATAATTTAAGCGCGGAACCAGTATACGTATACACCTTACGGCGGTCCGGGGGGAAGAGGAAAGGAAGTCACTTATTTAATTGATGGTTAAACAAACTTACCTGAAGTGGAGTTTGACCGTAATTGTACGAGACGTTGCATCCGAAGAGATTTATATTCACAAGGTAGTCCACTCTTCAATGTACCAGGCATTAAACACATATTAAGAGCTATCTAAAAGAAATTTTATTAAAAAAAACATAAAACGTTACCCATAGTATAGACACAGGCGCCATCTAGTGAATACCAACCGAGTGCACGAGTTTTTCACCCGCGCTGTCATCGTCATTCACTTTTAGAGCTTTTTTGCAAAATTAATTTATATGGGGCCAGCATGTAAGGGAAGGAAGGGATCTTTATATAAATCTCTTCGTATGCAACGTCTCGTACAATTACGGTCAAACTTCACTTTAGGTAAGTTTGTTTAACCATCAATTGTACTTCGACGTTGCATCCTCGAGATTTATATTCACAAGGTAGATGTTTAGAACACAAATTTTGCGAAATAATTTAAGTACCTATATGATTTAATTCAACTATTATAATTGAGTATTTACGAGTATAACCGATTAAATATAATTAGGAACCATATTAGTACAAACCAGTATGATATATTATAATGAATGATAAACTAGAAATTAATCAATGTAAATAGCCGCTGCAAAGGCATTATCGCCATTCTCAATGGTAAGGGGTTGATTGTAAAACCGTGCAAACACCAGAGAATTACCAGTCCATCCTGCAGTTATTGAAAGGCCTTTTCTGTTTACTGCCGAGGTGGACGTGGACGCGTGTCTTACACGTGTGTGCTGAGAATAAAGAAGTGTCAATACCGCTGTTAAATAGGGTGTTTTTAAACTAACGACTTAATGTAGAACTAGTTGCATTATGAATAGGCTTCAGGTGAGCAATAACCTTTCCGTTCTAGGTTTATCTCTGTAAACTTTAGTCATATCTAAGTAGGACAGTAATGTTTTTGCAGGGCAGATCTCAATCTTATTTAGAAAAAATGGTATAAATAAACAAGGCGGTCGTCGCCCTGGAGCAGATGTTTTAATTAAATCATCCGCAATGGTTTCGACATAGTTATTATTTATTTTTAAATTAGAAATTCGAAGATAACGTCTGTACTCGTTGTGCTGTTGACAATGCGAGCAGAGTTACTAATTTTTTAGTAATAAACTCCAGAGCAAGTTCCTCATTTGGATATAAATTACTAAGGTGATCGATTACAATCTTTGGATGGGTTATTCCACTAATCCCCATTAGAAATCCCCTTCAATGGGGATTAGTGAACTTTTTGTTCACTTTTCCCCATTGATGCCATTGATGGGGATAAAAGGAAAAAGAAAATTTATCTCACGTCTCCGAATATTTCGGATGACTAGGTTTAGTCCTGTAAATACCTTTAAAAAATCGAAAAACTAAATCAGTTTCACTATAACGTTTGCCCTAAATAGCTAGAGCAGAACGATGCATATTTAATGAACTACAACCAATTTTTGCTGTTAACAGTTGACCGTAAGGAATTGAGTTATAGAAATCAACTTTATAAATATCACAATAACTCCACCATTTCGTAAAAGCGACATTGTATTGATTTAGTAAGGATGTAGACAATGAGGAAATCATCACCTCGATGGTTTCATTACATTACGATTGTCTTTGAAATGCTTTTCTGATAATTTGTATGCTACCAGGATAAGTTTCTTGCAAAGGGGGTGCTGGGTCCTGAAAGGTGATAATAACATATCGTCACTTGGGCCGAAGTATATTGGTGGTGAGCTACTGAGCTAAGTAGGGGATACCAGGGTTGACTCGTCCAATACGATACGACTAGTACACCAGTGGCTTCGTCGTTAATTATTTTCCTGAAGCATTTTAATATGAGCGAGAAAGGGGGAAAAGCATAAAAAATAATATTCCAATTTAAGGTGAATGCATCTATGTCAAAGGCATAGGGGTCTCGTTGCCAAGAGACGTATTTATTGCATTTATAATTTTGGTAAGTAGCAAAAAGATCTTTAAGAGATGTCCCAAACGATTGAACAATTTTTTCGAACACAGGTGCCGACATTTGTCATTCTGTATCGATATTCATACGCCGTGACTCCTTATCCGCCTCGAAGTTATCTTTAGATTTTATGTAGGATACAAAGACAAATATTTTGCGTTTCTCGCACCATTGCCATAGACGACAAGTGATATTATTTAAAGGAACTTATTGTACTCCACCCATTCTATTGATATTTATTGGTTCAAGAATGCGTTTTCGTTTTCCTATTGGCAATTGCAAATACATATTTTCTGAATTTAATTCAAAACCGAGAAATTTTCTAGTCTTTTGTGGTTCCAAGCTACTCTTTTTGAAGTTTTTATCAAAGCCTAGATTTTGTAATAAACAAACAGTTTCGAGAACAAAACTTTTACATTCTTCATAAGAATGGCCAAGGCACAAGATCTAAATATATTAGAATTAAAAAACCTCTGTTTCTAAGATAAATCCGGTAGATAGACCGGTTTCATGAGTTTCGTAAAGACATAATAAGGTGCTGACCTAAGTCCAAACCAAAAATTTTACTTGAGTCCAAACGGTAGGCACTAAAATTCATACGTATTACTTTTGTGTCCCAAAAATTTGAACCTTAAATACTATTTGTAGTTTTCATCAATAGGAACTAAAGAAAAAAATACGCGTCTTTGATATCAACATCGGCCATATAACTGTCTTGGAACAATAATTTGCTTGCTGTCCGTATGTCCTCCATTTTAAAGTGGTATGAGGCGACAGCTTTATTCTATGATTTTAGGTTCAAGATAAATCTGGACGATCCATCACTTTTAGGTGTTAAGAATATGGGAGAAATAAATTGGTCTTTGACATCCTCTCATATGCATATTACTTACTCCTGACTGGCACAAGTCAGATATAGCTGTGATTAACTTTCTTATTTCAGCCGAAGAAAAGTTAGGAGTGATAGGTTCGTTAGCTTGCTTTACAGTATTATTAAATGGTATTTTGTAACCCGTAACGTACTGTCAGACTACCGGGTCATTTGCGATTGAACACCATGTGTCAACAAAAAAAAAATTATACGACCAGCGTGTAAGGTTAACTTGGTTGTTATTTACGCAACATCGGTCTGTATGACGGTCTCACTGCTGTCGTGGTGTGATAGCGGGCGGACGTCGGTGCTTGCGCTGATCGCCTCGGAGGTGGATACGGGAATCTTTGCTTGCTCCCACCCGGCCTATGACCATGACCTTGTTGCTTGGATGGGTCTTGCCACTTTCCCTGCTGGGCGACGTAGTTCTTAGTGAAGTTGACGGTCCAATGTTGTTAGTATTCGGTATTTGCAAACCAGATTTTTCAGCGGCCTTAGCAGCTTCTATCTTTTCTCCCAAATTTTCTCCAAAAGAGTGTGTGTCTCTTTTAACATCTTGTGTCACTGACAAGAATTTTTTATCAAGAGTAGGCAGGTAGTGTAAGCATTTTTCTATTCATGGTATTTTCATAATGTAAATGCAGCATAATTTGGCCGACTTCAAACAAGTATCAAAGTTGTTGCTAACAGTTCTTTTTTATTATCTTTGTTCATACCATCTATGAGGATTTCCCTAGCGTTTAGAGCCTTTTTCTGGTATTTTGGGTCCCAATGGTACCTCCTTCACTTTAGAAACTCCAAGAACGTCAAGAAAATCCGACGATATTGGATTTACAACTGGCAACTCCTCTGCTGTGCTTGGATTATTACGACTAGGTATCGCTAGCGTTCTGGATGGTCTGGGTAAGATCCGGACTGTGTACTTGTGCTACGGTCATGACAGATCGTAAGTCTTTTTCTATATTAGATTTATATAAGTACGTCCGTTATTTACGGTTCCTTATTGAAATCGGAGTCACTAAGCCTTGTGGTAGGCGAGAGGCCTCGCGCAAACGAAGTCATTCGAAAGGAATGATCAAAGAATAGAATTGCCGTAATCGCGTCACAGCATAGGTTAGGTACCCGTAATATCGATCGTAATCGCGTCACGATACTAGATTTCATATTAGCACTGACCGTAATCACGTCACGGTACTACATAAGGGTAGGTACCCGTAATATCGATCGTAATCGCGTCACGATACTAGATTTTATATTAGCACTGACCGTAATCACGTCACGGTACTACATAATTGTGCAGTATGTAAGGCGGAGCTGTAAGATTTTGTAGAAATCACTTGCACACAAAATAACACTCCAATAAAAAGATTAGTAAAAAATAAAATAGAATGTAGGTACGTACTGCCTTGCGCAAACGAAGCGTCATTTGGAAGGAATGACCGAGGAATATAATTGCTGTAATCGCGTCACAGCATAGGGTAGGTACCCGTAATATCGATCGTAATCTCGTCACGATACTAGATTTCATATTAGCACTGACCGTAATCACGTCACGGTACTACATAAGGGTAGGTACCCGTAATATCGATCGTAATCGCGTCACGATACTAGATTTCATATTAGCACTGACCGTAATCATGTCACGGTACTACATAAGTGTGCAGTATGTAAGGCGGAACTGTAAGATTTTGTAGAAATCACTTGCACACAAAAAAACACTCCAATAAAAAGATTAGTAAAAAAAATAACATAGAATGTAGGTAACTACTGCCTCGCGCAAACAAAGAGTCATTTGGAAGGAATGACCGAAGAATATAACTACCGTAATCGCGTCACAGCATAGGGTAGGTACCCCTAATATCGATCGTAATCTCGTCACGATACTAGATTTCATACTAGCACTGACCGTAATCACGTCACGGTACTACATAAGGGTAGGTACCCGTAATATCGATCGTAATCGCGTCACGATACTAGATTTCATATTAGCACTGACCGTAATCACGTCACGGTACTACATAAGTGTGCAATATGTAAGGCGGAACTGTAAGATTTTGTAGAAATCACTTGCACACAAAAAAACACTCCAATAAAAAGATTAGTAAAAAAAATAACATAGAATGTAGGTAACTACAGCCTCGCGCAAACAAAGAGTCATTTGGAAGGAATGACCGAAGAATAGAACTACCGTAATCGCGTCACAGCATAGGGTAGGTACCCCTAATATCGATCGTAATCTCGTCACGATACTAGATTTCATACTAGCACTGACCGTAATCACTTCACGGTACTACTTATGTGTTTTTTACTTTTTATTATTATTTAAAAAAGCTAAACGTCTTATGTATTCTTGAAAATCGATAAATAGTGAAAAAGTCAAAAAATGTGGGTAACCACAAAGGCAGAAGCGAAAGTATTAATCGAAATTAAGAAGGAAACGTACTATGAAATTTATTTCAATAACGTTTCTACTTTGAATGTCTCACTAAGAGGTTCTGAGTCGTATATTCGCTAACGAATCACATAGTTTTTAAAAAATCGTTTGTTTTGTAATTTAATCATAACATCGACAAAATGTAATATTTAAAACACTGACTGACCTGATTTGGCGATCGTCGTTTACGCAGTTTTTCCACATGCGTATTTATATAATGATTATCCATGCTTCCTTTTGCACATAGTTTTTTGCTATACAAAACACTTTTAGGGTAACGATGTGCGGATGCCCGAACACGAAAAGCGAATGACGATGACAGCGCGGGTGACAAACTCGTGCACTCGGTTGGTATTCACTAGATGGCGCCTGTGTCTATACTATGGGTAACGTTTTATGTTTTTTTTAATAAAATTTCTTTTAGATAGCTCTTAATATGTGTTGGATGCCTGGTACATTGAAGAGTGGACTACCTTATGAATATAAATCTCGAGGATGCAACGTCGAAGTACAATAACCAGTAGCCTTAAAACTTTAGCGAAATCATTCCGTTTTAAAGCGTCTTCAGAAAAATAAAGTGGCTGGTTTAAAAAAAATCAAACATACAGATATAGAAAATCTCTTTTTTTAACCGATGCTGAAAAAGTATTAAAAATTGGTTCAGTTCTGAAGGAGGACACAGGGGCTACGAAACGTCGTTTTTCTGTGTTATGTATAAAAATTTTGCATGCCACTTCGACGTAGTGTTTCTCTTAAACATTTACGTCGTTTAATCAACAGCCAGGCATAGCAGCGCCGCGCCGCAGCGCTAGATCGGTCAAAAATAACGTAGTGTGTATCAAAGTAGTGTGTATCAAGATGATGTCCCAAATAGATTGTCAATAACAATAATTGAAAAAATATCCTTTTTATTCTAATAATACGATATAGTTAACTACATAATAATCACTTGATCAACAATTAATTTGACTTACTTGACAACTCAATTGTAGTAAACTTCTAGGTACACTTTGAAAAGAAATCAAGAATTATTTTCGCCGGTCCGCACGCGCGAATGTCAAAGCCACACTAAAGCAAGGTGCCGAGTCGACTCCGCAGATGAGTGGAACATAGTGCGTGTTCGGAACGGCGGCCTATCTAGTGTAACGTGTATATCGCTGGGTTGCAGTCACCTCATTTTAGATATGGATACCGTGATCTAATTAATGGCGAACAAAATTCGCACTTATCCTGGTATTCTGCACAAGGTGCACTTTAAGATATTGAAACGTTGAAAAAAACTACTACCGCAGCAGGTGGGAGTCGATTCCACGCCCTCCGCATTCGATTTCGGTTCCTCGATTCCATTCCCACCTGAAGTTTCAATATCTTATGAAAGATTATATTCTGATCGTTATTAATAAATAAAAACATAACATTTCCTTGAATTTTACTCTATCTCTAGGTATCGAATAGTAAACAAACGCACTAGGCACTTAGGGGTGAGAAGGAGTCTATTAGAGCGACAGAGTTGTAAGAGATAGTATAAAACTAATAGGTTGCTTTTGTGAAATCATACTTACGCTCGTTTCTTCAGATCTTAACAGAAATAGTAAAATATAGATTGCAAAGGTTCACACTAAAATTACGAGAATTTAGCAGTAAGTCAGTAATTTGCGTGTGTCAAATATATCTATTTTATAAAATATGTACACTATCATATACGAGTACTGCAGAGTGTTTATTGTGTAAAGTTAGTTCATTGTTCCTACAATATATATAGCTAAATAATAATCATAATACTACATCGGGGAAAGGCTTTCAGGCAGTTCTGATGGTAACAATTACCAGATTCATCAATTATTGATCAACTGGCTTTGATAACTCGAACAGTAAGTACATAAAAATTGCACAAAAGATCCTGATGGGTCGACGTGCTCCTGCGAGAGGGAGACCTATGCAGGCCCCACTATGATAAGATAAGTACATAACAATGCTACTAACATTGTATAGCTACTACATACCTAATTTTAATATCGATAGAAACAATTTAAACCTGCCCGTCACTACGATATAAACACAGTAAGTATCTGTTGTGCCGGATGCGCCTCGGAAACCTCTCAGAGTCTCATGTCCCACCCCGTTACGGTAAATTAAACGTAATTTTAATATCGATAGAAAAAATTTAAACCTGGCCATCACTACGACATAAACATAATATCTGTTGTGCCGGATGCGCCTCGGAAACCTCTCAGTCTCATGTCGCATCCCGTTACGCTAAATTTCTAACGTAATTTTAATATCGATAGAAACAATTTAAACCTGCCTGTCACTACGATATAAACACAGTATTAGTTTTGCGGTATGCCGGATGTAAAAGAAAGGGAAAAAAGAAATGGCCCTGCTGAGTTTCTTGCCGGTTCTTCTCAGTACAAGGTTACCCACTATAGATTTACGAAAGCGATGGCGTAATTTATTTATTTATTTATTTCTAAATGCAACGATGTAAACACCAATTATAGTAAATAGTAATGACATTCATAAACACTTTAGAGTAAACTGAATATATTATATTGATTCTTTATTCTTGAAACATCTCACAGTGTCATGTCGCATCCCGTTACGGTAAATTTGTAACCTAATTTTAATATCGATATCAAAAATTTAAACTCGCCCATCACTACGGTGCACACTGCACAGTACCTGTTGTGTCGGATGTGCCTCGGAAACCTCTTAGAGCCCTACGTAGCATCCCGTTACGGTGCCGTAGCTAAAAGTATACGGTGCCCTTCAAGCTTCCTTGTCTGCCGAACGTGTATGATAATTACGTAGACATGTTCGTGTAACGTGCCTAAATATAAATGCCAACCTTTGTTCTACAGATTTATCGCTGCTACGTGAGTCGAGACATTTCAAAAGACCTTTAGTAAAGCATACATACAACATCGTTCGTTTTCATTTGAATTGGTATTTCAACAATAATTTTGTGGACATCCACAGGGCTTCCATATGAAGTCTCGATATCTTTTATTATTTATTTATTCTGGTAAATATCGGGCTGTATAACGTCATCAAGAAAAATTCTATATACCATGGTTTTTACCTACATGCTTCTTATAAAATTTCTGTGTATTAGCCACTCACTTTCTAAAAGGAGACTTAGCAGAAATAGTACGTACCTACATTACACTCATTTACAGCGCTTTAATAAAAACCTTAAAAAATGGACCCATTTTGTTGATTGATTTTCTCTCATTCGGAAATCTCTACTTTTTTCATAAAAAAACATTATACACAAATTAACTTTTATTAATCTATAGATGAGTTCTAATACACCTCTTTAAGTAGTTATTTAGTTCATCGAAATGTAGAGCGTGCGTTACCGACGAGTTACACTTCTCTGCATCTTATAGCCTCTGCGTTAAATAGTCGCATAATCTATATACGATTACCGTATTCCCGGAATGGCGTCGTTCCATTATTCTTCAGAGACTCATGCATGTTAATTACGAAGGCGTGTAACGATCTGAATGACTCGTAGGAGATTATCTCAAGAGATTCACACCAGATATAACTCCTGGCGCATAAAACTGTGCACACAATTAAAGAGCAGATGCTTCTTTATTTCTCACCTCATTTCGAGAATAATAGTTACAGAATTCGAGTAAAAAGATACACCTATCTTGCCACTATCTCGCCACCGCGTGCCAGAGTTTTGTATGTCTATGTACCACAAATCGTAAGTGTGTCTTGCGCCTAAAGGAGGAATATTACATAAAATGTTTTTGTTACAAATTCGATTACCGCAGAGACTAGGTGGCTTAACTATTGCGATCGTTGTAAAGATCGCACGAATGCGGCTCCAACAGTATTCTCACTTTTTTACACAAACCTACATATGTATCTGTAAAGAAGTGAGAAAACTTAAACTTAAATAAATTTTGCGAATGCGAATGCGAATACGAATGTCAAAAAACATGCGAATGTTCGCGACTGCGCATGCGAATACTCGTTACAATACTAATACATACATCCGTCACGCCAGTTTTCCCGCCAATATTTTCTATTTGCTACGGTCCTGACACTACACCAAACTTAAATAATTACAAAGAATATTAAAAAAAATATTTTTTTTAGAGGGCATTAATCTGTAAAATGGATAATCCATTTATTAAGCATTGGGTGCACATTCACATGTGCACACGTAGTTCAAGACCGCCGGGCTCGCGTTATTATCACCCAACCCCAATGATATTATATACACCCTAAATTAAAAATAATTACATAAATTTTAATAATTTAATAATATAAATTTTATTTTGATATATTGTGAATTCGTAAGTTTTAAGTTTTAAATTTATAATGTTGACATGAATTTGACATGAATTTAAATATGATATTTTTAATTTTTATTATCATTTGTATTTTCTTTCCAATTTTATATTTTTATTTCATTTTAGAATTTAAATTGTGATTGTAAAACCGTATTGTAATTTTAATATTTTATTCTGAATCCGTGACATATTTTACTAACATAGTTTTAAGAAATTTTGTAACTAACACATAATGGGTGTATACACGCAATAAATAATTTTGAATTGAATTGAATTTTGAATTTACATATCAATTGTGTGTTTTAATAAAAAATGCATCGTCATTCGAAGCATTTACTGAGATAATGATAATTGTTTGTAAGACGACCACTTGCACATTGCACTTGCACATTCCTACCGCATTCCCACTGAGAAAGGGGTGTGAACTATTAGTATTCTTTGGGCGTACTTCTGTTTCCACGGCTTCTTAAAAATATTTAACGTTATATTACGGCGGGAACCCAGGCTACGTGATAGTGTTATAGCAGCCTTGTTTAAAGTGGCCACTTCATTTAGGGCTGCCAATTTCAGAACAAAAACCTTGACTTCATGAAAAGATACCCTTTGAAGAAGGAACAAAGTGTAATGTTATCATGTTTTTTTTAACTTTCCTACGGTAACAATGAAGAACCTATTCGTACGAAATAAGGTCTAATAAGAACCAGGCTAAATGTATTTCCATTTTTTTAAGGTTTTTGCAGTTCCGATTTACCTAAAAACTAAAATTTGTTAGCACAAAATATCTTTAAAAACTTTTTTGTTTTGCTTGTCATATTATGCCGCATCTAGAGACGACAATTACCATTAACGATTACTTAGTACCATTTTTCATTGAAAATCAGTAGACTTTACAATAAAGTACTTACTTATGTGATATTGGGATCATTACCGTTAATTGACGTCTCTGAGTGCGGCATTTTGACTTTTATTTGAACGATGCCAGAGCCATGAAAATCGAGCAATGAAAATATAAAACAAACAAGCTGAATTCTTTTATAGTGAGAGCTTGAGATGTGTGGGCATCAGTCGCTTATGCTAGCAGTTTATTTCAGGTCACATTATTTCGTGGCGAAACTACACAAAACTTTAGTTTAGCGTCGCCCATTAACTTGTTTAGGCAGGTAGCCTGTTTATACTAGTTGCGAACTAAGTCGGGGGTGTGCAGAGTTAGCAGCGCCTGGACAGCGTCGACTTTGAATAGAACCACTGGATAGAGTTAGTCAATATCGATTAATAGTTTTAAACCGCGACTTTGTTCAGGTAAAATTGATGACACGACATAGTTTGAGGGTACAATCAATTGATTGGTGAATAACCTGCTGTCCTATAGAACTAAAGTTTACTTGTAACTTGTAACCAGGTTTAAAGGGCACAAGATGCAGTGAAATTGCAATATGAACTTTAGATTCAGGGACGGCACGGCAGCGCGCGCGTTATATGCCCTCGGTGTCACATCAAGTCACATCGCACGCGTCCATGGCAATCCACCTAGTTCGTTTGAAGCGTTCAAAAGCTGAACCGATAGATGCACGAGTTTAATGCAAAATATTTCTTACAAAACAAGCTTTTATTTAAATGCACAAAAAAAACCTATTTTATTTTGACTGCGCTATGGTTCTTCACTTCAACGTGATTAAAGAATGAAAGATCTCGCAGAAGGAACACAGAGTCTTTTTGTAATGTGTATTTAATTGACGCCTAACGATTTGCCTCCTGATTTATACTTTAATTGAACTAGGTACATTTGACTGTAGTCACGCGATTTAGGTTAACAACGGAGCCTCCCCAGTTATCTATGAAATGGTGTGTTTACCTAAATTCCTGTAAGCTCACTTCGCATTGTTCTCCCAATTGTCTGGCTCTGTTCAATTTGCATCTGTCCTATATATAACGGTGGGGCTTTAGACAAGAGCTTTGCGGTAAGCTGCATTGCTTTGGCTTTTGCCAATTCAATACAATTGGCTGTCTTACAATTGATCTGACGGTATAGATGCTGCTATCAATGCATGGTCTCCTAAAGCAGCGTTAATATAAGCTTTCGGCGGAGGAAAGGTACTTCTAATATTATGTTGTACCTATAGAAGTCACATTTATTATGCAGCCTAAATAATTGCGAATCATATAAAATATTTTCGTCAATTCTAATCCCGGCTGGGGCAGGCAGTATTACAAACATGTTTAAACTAAGTAGGTTTTATATTTGCTTTCAAACTTAGTTAAAGTTTACTCATAATTAGCTACAATGTTTACTACACAGATAACTACTGTGATGTCTTCCAACCAATTTATTATCTTCCTGGAATGTAATTAAAAATGCCAAAAATACGTCATAAAAAATAACCATATTTTTCATTCTTTAGAATTTGATTATAATATGAGAACCTACCTACATACAGATCTAGATTTCAGAGTAAAAAGGTCAACGGCACTGACAATACGAGTAGAGTAGGCGTGAATGACAAGGTGTTAAAGTTATTGTCACCGGTTCAATAATCGCACCCCTCCCACGACAGCAGGACATTTGTGGGGAAATGACAAAGGTAATAAATTATTCCTACTCATTTCACTAATATTATTCATGTACTAGCACTTACTATTAACGGAGCGGAGTTATACGAGAAGTGACAAACGACCTCGCAAACTAACCAACGCAAGGGATCATCTCCGCCAGGTCATAACGCAAGATATGAACACGAATCGCGTTCTTCATCTACACAATGACTAAGGTATACTTACTTATAATAAGACTAGTGTTTTAGACGAATTGCGCCATGGAGACGGAAATAATACACTTCCTATTTTATAGAAACGTTACCTGAGCTGTAAAATGCACTTACTTATTTTTAGCGGCAGCAGTTAAATCTACTTTTAAAGGTCGTCTTTGGTAGCTTGTAAAGCATACTCAATTCTCGGTACTAATCCAGGTAAATGTCCAGTTCCATGTGCCTATGTGGCTGGTTAAACTGAAGACCTGTGCATCTAGCTAGGCGTCTCTTCTAATTATAGTTCTGGATAACTAGAAAAGACGCTGAGCTAGGTACAGGTTACCTGACTAAATATCTGATATGAACTACCGGACAGTAAACCGACTTGAAGGTTAATTAACTCACGTGCCTCGCAGACGCAAGCCCTCGTCTTCTTGGACCGATACTAGGATAGGAACCGCTGAGTACGAAATATAAACCAGGTCGACATAAAGACCGAGCAGACGAAGTTTCACGAATCAGCTGTACTCATGTCTGGAAAGACCGACGTAGGCCTGAGATCCAGACGTCCGTGAATTTCTCAAATGGGGTTACTTTTTTGTAACAAGTGCAACATTGATCACTTATCACATCTGTTCCTTGAAGTGGTCTTCAAGTATGTCCACCTACAGTCTAATTACCAATATGGTCACCATGCTAGGGAAGCCCTAAGGGTACCAATTTTCAATTACTTATGGATCTATAGTAATTGAAAATTGTAACCCTCTTTTCGTAGTACCCATAAAAAACAGATAGCCACACCCGTATTTCCAGCTGTTAAACCCAATCCACCTATGTGGATCTGGCCTGGCTATCTGATTCTGTGAGTTTCACATTAGTGTAGAGGCACGTAGGTAACGAACCTCATGTGACGGCTCGTCGTGGCCGGGCAAGCCGTCGCGCACCACGTAGTGAATGAGGTCCATGGCGCGCCGCATCTGGCAGAACACGGTGTCGCGGTTTTCCCGCGCCGACGCACTGCCCGGGTGCCGGAGACACGTCTGACACACAAAAATATAACCTTGTTATGAATATATGTAAAAATATAACCTTGTATATAATATATGAATATTACTGTGAAAAGAAATGTATAAAAAAATAACTAAGTTTTTTCCATTCTCACATCAATTATCTAGCCCAAGTTATCCTTTGAAGCTTGTTTTTATTGGTTAGATAACATAAACGTACTTATATAAAAAAAAACACCCAGACCCGAAATCAATTTAGAAAAACAGTAATTTCTAAATTGATCCGACCGGGAATCGAACCCGGATCCCAGAAATAGCGAGACGCCAGAACCGGCGTGCTAACCACTCGACAACGGAGGTCCTCAAAAAATATGTAGGTACTTTGCGTGTCGAAAATAGACAGTTTCTGAAGGTGTATGCCAAGACAAGGTGGACGCACGATTTGGTGAAGGTCGCGGGTAGCCATTTGAAGCGAGCAGCAGAAGACTGGTCGTGGTGATCCCTGGGAGAGGTCTGTGTTCAACAGTTTGGCCTGAGATTTGACGACCTCCGTGTTGGAGTGGTTAGCCACGCCGGGTCTGGTGTTGCGCTATCTCTGAGGTTCCGGGTTCAATTCCCGGTCGGGGCAATTTAGAGAAAAACGTTTTTTCTAAATTGATTTCGGGTCTGGGTGTTTTTTATGTTTATGTATATTTATCCGTTATCTTACCATATTAACGAGTTTAAAAAGAATACTCATTTTGGTCGAGATAATTAGTGTGAGCATAAAACAAATTTAATTTAATTAAAATGTAGATGTCATTCGGCTGATGATGGTGATGCCAAGATAGGCTGTTTAAAATATCTCTTGTAAGGTTGACATCACGCAAGCGTGTTCTCATACCTCACTATATACGATGCGCTCGGGACGGGTTTGAGTCAGTCTAGGTCTTTCACTGTCAGTTACTTATAAAGGCATATCCAGGATAAGTATTTATACCTAACTAAAGAGTAAGCGTTAAACCCCGTAAAACTTTTATAGCCAGAAAATTCTAGAAATTTATTATCCTTACGATAAAAATGATAATTATGACGACTATATGCCAAATTTTAACCAACAAAATCTTGTTGCAAATAGAATAAAAATATGGAGCACAGCTGTAATGTGGAAAAGAAATTGAATAATTGAGGGGCGTGGAATGAGACCGATGGGCAGAATTAGGCAAACTAGATTTTGGCTGGGCTTTCATCGTGTAATTGACCCACTTCACCGTAAGCACTCGGCGAGGGCTTTTGCTATTTACATCTGAGCTTATCAAAGTCGCTTCCTATTTTGCATCCTTAGTTTGCATCCCATCTTGGTTGGATTTTAAGATTAACGCGCGCATTGTACTTGATTGTAGTTGGATTTTGAAAAGTGTATGACATTGTAATGTTTTTGACATAAATTGTTTTAAGACAAAGGGTAATGGCCATTACTGGCCAAATCGCGGCCTTAAGTAACGATACAATAAAAAAAAATTGACATTTTAATGCCGTTACAAACGAGTATCGATATAGAATTTCACAGAATGATAAAGCGAAATTATTACTTTCTCATCTACTTCCGTTTTTAGCATTGAGCTTTAATTTTTAGAAACATTTCTTTGACATTTTATTTTATTTTTTTATGGCCCGGACGTATATACATCTTTTAGACATAGGTACATACATCTCGTGTTGCCATATGCGAAAAAAGACAATAAGGATTACACCTTAGAGCATTTTAGAACGATTACATGAATAATCTAAATAATTGTAATCCCAGAGCATATATATTATAATACATATAATTAATTCAGTAATTAAGTTTATTACAAATATAATTCAGTCTTAGAAACGTCGATTTAGTTTGAATCAGTCAACATGATTTTTTCAAAATGAATTTTTCGATTTTTATTTGATCTCCAGATTGACTCTCATTGTCTATAAAATTAAAAAGCTATAAAAGTTCTTTCATAAGCATTTTATGATAAAAAGCTGTAGTAATAAAACAATTGGTTAGGGAAAAAGGGCTTGATCTCAAACCTGTAAAAAATAGAGTTAATCTGTCACTGTCATGAGAGAGTTGTTTTCTGTTTTTTTTTAAATAATCATCTGCTCCCCGCTTTTTTTGCAGGACTTTATGTTCGATTTTTGTCTTCCTTTTTTTTGCAAGGGCTTTTTAATAAACTGGAGCTTCAGGAGCTCATTTGTTTTTCTCTTTTTTTCCTCTTTTTTAACTTTAAATTCTATTCCTTTTTGTTTTATTACAATATTGTCTTATTTCAATAAATTTTCTGTCTTTCTTTTAATTTACAATTTCACTTAACTATATTTAATTACAAGTTTTCTTATTTTCTAATAATTCCTATTCCTGTTTTCTGTTTGTCCCGTTAAGTTTCATTCATTCGTTTTGCAACCGTGCCTTGTGAACGTTATTTGTTGTTTTGCCAAGAAAATCTACCGACCCCCTTACGATAATGGACAGAAACGATGACCCTGGCTTTAAAATGGACTCCGTACCCGCAACACATGACGACTCTGGCGCGCATAATGCTTTAAGTAATTGTATTTCTGAGCGATCGACAGTAGGCTGTTCTGTTGTGCTCATGTCATGACGGTTGTATGGTATTTGGGCTGGGCAAAATTTCAAACAAAATATTTTCCCTCCAGCCCAGTTTTTAGATGATGTTTTAATAGTGTATGAGAATGACGATGAATAAACTATTTAAATAAAACCATTACTGTTTATTTATTTTGACTTTCCTAACCTAAAAATGTACTTTAGTTAAATCTTGTTAACTTGAGTTGGGGATGTTTCCTAATGATGAAACTGCTTCATTACGTTTTACTTTAATGTACTTTGATAAATAACACAGATCTCTACTCTGTTCACATCGTGGCCAAGTACTGTATGGAAAGTGGCGCAAATTCCCTTTGAGGTGTGTCGGTAGCCGAACGGATAGATGCTCGGGTTGAACGCGAGATATCGTGGTTCAATTCACATACCACTACTGACGTGAACTTACTCCTACACAGTCATTTTAGATTTCGGGATGAATTAACAGGACTATTATTAATGTGTTAAAGGCGCATTTAGATAGATAGATAGATAATACTTTTATTGTAACATAATAACACAAACATTTACAATGCATTTACATAAAAAAGAAAAAAAAAATAAAAGAAAAAAAAAGTTACAATTACAATAATATTTAAAATAAATAAATAAATGGTATCACATTATTTAAGTAAGGTGTAGCAATTTAAGTAATACATATTGTATAGATACAATGGAGCTGACAAGTAAGTAATGTACAAAAGCCCTGTTAAATTAAATTAAGTGAGGAAAAAATACGGCGGTTGTTCCTTGCTGGGTAGCTTAACGTGACATATCGCTCTGACTTTGGAGCACAGATTCGCGGCGCTTCTACAAAACAATTACTAACGTACTATCTTTACTCGTTTTTTGTTGTATTTTTTTTTCAATAAATTGTAACATATAAATTCTGGATGATTGAATGGTTAACATTCGTCTTGATTTTTCTGTAAGTATATAAACTCTTTTTATTGTTTTTTGTCTTGACAATAAATCTGCAAAAGTTAAAGATTATCTTTGAACATTTATTAGCAATGTATGCTTCATTCTGTGATTGTATGATGTGATAATTAACTTAATTGAGACTTTCGGAAGTTTGGAACTTTTGTAAAAAAACATGAGTTTCACTTCTTTGTTAACCTTAATATAACATTACATTAAACTACTACCCTCAGGGTCTGCCTAATGTATAAGTACCTATGTGCTGATAATCGTATCTTAAAGTATATGAAGCGTGACTTAGGTGTATACCTAAGTCACGTAGTCAGTAGGTATCTACTTGCTAGCAGTTTCAGTAGAATAAAAAAGAAACGTAGTACAATAAATAACGCCATCAACAAGAATAAGGACGACATTTGCTCACTTCGGCGTACATAAAAAGCGTGGTTTGCCGTTTTAAAGCACATACGGTGAGGCTTGGCCAGGCTTGCAAGTTAGAATAGAGCTTACGAAGTCTCCGATAACATATTGAAATAAAAATACCCTCTTAAAGTTCTAGTATATTTAGCATTTATTTAAGGCGAAGCGTACCGTTTGTGTTGGCTTAATGTCACAATAGAAACCACATGAATAGGGCAATATTTTAAATGTATGAAAACTTTCTAGTGAGAAATGTAGGTCTCTTGGGTTTTAGATATTTTCGAGGTCTTGCTTTTAGAGCCTTCGAGATCTTCGACTTTTCCGCTCCCGGAACTCGGACGCCCCAGGGAATGTAAGTACCTAAGGCATATAGTAGCACGAAGGGTACTATACCTACCTACCAATCCGTTTGATTTCAGAAGACAAAATATAAAGTTTTGTATTCAAAGAAACTTAACGTTTTCATTATTGTTGTCATAGAAGTGACAAGAAAGCGGAATCAGAGCTGATAGTGAAAGAAATTACAAATAAAAAAATTCAAAAATAATTGCCACGTGTGAATGTTCAGTAAAATTATTATAAAAATAGCAGATTAGTGAGCACAGAAATGCCACATACTTCCTAAATTACACTGAAAAACAGATTTTCTCTCTATTTCTCTATACTGGTCGTACCACAGTCGCTGGAGAATTTGCGGATCAAGCGTGTTGCTAAACTAATTCAACCAAACCTTTTTCTGTACACTCTACATTGATTATTCTGTCTGTCTGAAGTAGCTTTAGCTATAAAATAAGATGAAAGGTGGTCGGCATTAGGCAGAATCGTAAACCCAAAGTCCGAACGGGCGGCGCCGGGCGGTCTTCGTAATTTGGGTTTCGAAGAAGAAATAAACGAGATTTGAAAAAGTCCTTTGACAGATGAAATTCTGTTCTGCACTGCGAAAATGTGTCTTGAAAACTCTATATTAAATGGTAATTCTGTGTATCTCTTCATTAATTTCTTACATTTGTCAACAGCATTGAATAGTTACAAAGCATGATGGGTTAGAATTCCTGATTTAGTGCCTTTTTTATAGTGTTGTCTCCTTTGTTGTTTACATGCATAAAAATGTTGCTCTGAATTTGATACAACCACTTTGTGCTAGTTGATCGGACATTATAATGAGTAGTTTCATACATAAATACATACAAAGATCCTCGACTATTCTCCCCAGAGAAGACTATTCTCTCCTCCTCCTCCTCGACTATTCTCCCCAAGAAAAAAACTAACGATCCTCACTGCCTGGTTAGTCTCTGACTAACCAGGCAGTGAGGATCGTTAGTTTTTTTCGTCAAAAACAAAAAAAATAATTTCAATCTGGTAGTCTCTTATTTCTCCGTGATTTGGCTACTACATGAAGTTTTTTTGTCAAATACAAATATTTTTTTAAATTTCTGTTGGTCTCTTATTTGACTATTACAATACATGTACAGTGTGTGTTATTTTTAAACTATGTCTACAGTTTGGCTACGAGGAATTTAGTTTCCTCGTGGCCTAATTAGTTTGGCATTTTAGTTTGGCCACGAGGAAAAGGCCCGCAGAAGCAGTCCACTGCCATAGTCCACGTTTCACTAAATTACAACTTCACATATGTTCAGCGTGATAGATGTATGTGCTGTCTTTAGCCTGTTAGTCGCCTTTTACGACACCCCAGGGAAGAGACGGTTAATAGTTTTTTTAGTGAGCCGATAGACTTACACCACGGCGGATGATTAGTTTCATATATTTTTGCTACTGGCTTAAGTTTATCTTATTGTTGTAAGGTGTATTCTTCTAAAATATAAATACTTAAAATAAAATCAGTATTTTTGGCGTTTCATTTTACGCGACAACTGCTGAAATGTCGTGGCCCATACATAATTGATCGGAAGCCTTCGGCGGCCAGGGCTAATTTACAGGAGCTGCCGGCTATCCGGACTGCGGGATTGTAGATTTATGACGATCCATTGGTGTTAATAACAATCCCTTGAGAGGTCGCCGTTAAATTTAATACAACAAATACGAAAATACAAGCGGACGAACTTGAAAGTAATTTATAGATGTGTTCTTGGTTGACATTTTATTCATTTGCTATAACTTAATTAAATTGGTTGGTGAGTTTATCTATTTATCAAATCGGTTTTACTTTTGCTTATTTGCATAAGATTTGTTAATGTACATGGAGTCCATTAATTCATTGTTACCAGTTTTTTTTGCCTGACGCTTGTTAGATAAACAAAGCTGTGATTATGATAAGAGTTGCACGTTTATGGTGACCATTTGCCACGGATGCTAGCTCGCGAGTTAGTAGAGACTAATCTAGTTTTGAGATTGTAGGTCATAATGTGCGGTCATAATGTGCCGCCTTTTTTACTACGTATAATGCTATCTTACGCATACACCAAAAGCTAGTGGCGAACCACAAACGGCAAGCACCGAGAATAGTGTGCCGTAGCACGTAGCAATGTGTTGTGCTTGTGCCGTAGCACTGTGTACCTTGGAGAGGGGAGAAGCATGAGCGTGGAGCGCTCGACTACGTTCCGGGCCACGCACGTACCCTCGCCGCTCTCAAACGTGTTGTATGAGCTTTTCATCGCGTGCCGCCTTATCGGAGATTGGAAGAGGTGAGGAGCATGAGCGTGGAGCTCTTGAGCACATTCCTCGCTCGTCGCGCAGGTCCGTGTGCCGCTGCCAGTGACGCAGGTCCGCGCGCCGCTCCATACGTGTCGTATGAGGTGCTCATCTATGCCGCATAACGCAGCGTACCTTGGAGGAGGTGAGGAGCATGAGCGTGGAGCGCTCGAGCACGTTCCTGGCGGCTGCGACCTGCGCGCGCCGCCGCTCGTCGCGCAGGTCCGCGCGCCGCTCGGCGGTGAGCCGCGCCAGCTCCACCATGCCGCCGCCGAACTCTGTGAACGCTCGCACGAACTCCGCGAAGTTCGACACTGATTCCAGTCGGTCCAGGGTGCGCGCCACCTGTGCACAAAATATTTCGGTAGTAAAATGTATTTATTGTTGTTATTTTATTGTTGCTCTTGCGCTCCTCATTTGCCTGGTCTCTGACTAACCCTTCGGGGATAATAGTCGTGATTATATTTATTTTATATACATACATATAACACAGTATAAATATGAGCTAAAGCAGTAAGGAAGGTACGTAAAAACGCTCGAACCGACGCACGCCCACAGACGCACGTCTTTACTGGGCCCCTAAGCGGACATCGCAGTGCTCTCAGTAGCGCGTGTGGCATAGAGTAACTTATATGGCGTCGAACCGAGTGTTCACTGTTGCATATTGCGGGCGCTGTGCACGCGATTTTTAAAAATGCCGCGAGTGTATTGCGTGGTATACGGCTGCTTCAAAACCGGAGCTTTCGTTTTTTAGACTTCCTGCTGATGTTGAAAGGTAAGAATTATTTATTATTACTAAATAAAGAGCTTTTTCTTTTAAATAAATCGTTTGGTTGTTTAGGTTATATTTGTAACTTTAGTTCAGAAAGTCACTACATGCGATACAGAGAATACAGCAAAGATACTAACCGGAGTTTACTAATTGTACCACCAGATGATTTTGTTGAATATACGAGAAAATGGACGAAAGTTTTCGTTTTTGTTTTTATTTGCTCATATTTATACTGTGCATATAATCACGACTATTATCACCGAAGGGTTAGTCAGAGACTAGGCCATGAGGACTGCAAAAGCGGTCCTCTACCATAGTTCACTTTTCACCAAATATCGACTGCACATGTGCTCAGCGTGTCAGGTGGTGAGCCCATTGCCGCACCACGCTGTTGGATGTATGTGCAGTCATTAGTCCGTTAGTCGCCTTTACGATACCCAAAACCAGAATACGGCCGAACATAATAATACTTTGTCGCTTATTAATAAGTTTAGTGAAATAGTGGGTAATAAAACTGATCCTACAAGTCCTACATACAGAGCTGCCGCCAAAAACTGGGCGTTAAAAACACTGAAACTCTTTATCTAAATTAAACAATGATAGACAAGATTGTTGGTGCACTGCTTAGGTTCGAGTTATACGTACAGCTACCTGTCTATAGCCGTTAATGGATCTTATAATTCTATTACATTTGGTGTAGTGAGCACGCTACCTGCATAGACCATTTGCAACTAACTAACTTGTGAAGTGTTAAGAGGCAAGTTTGCAGTAAACTTGGAATTTCTCAGAGTATCCGCCTGTATCGGCGAGCATGCTAACTAACTTTAATAAAAATGGTTCCTACACGTTAGTTAAAAAACGTTAACTAAATAATATGACAGTTAAATCATAATTACCTACTACAAGTGGTCTGATGTTTTTAAAAGTTGTTTTGTTTTACAAGTTATTCCGCACCCTTTACATGTTTTATGCAGATACGTGTTTAATGACTCGCCCTGATTACCACTAGCCAGCAGCAGCTGTGTCAGCCAGCAGCAGAACGCGCGTCACCGAAGTGAAAAGCACACGCGCACGGTGGCTCGCTCTGACCAAGATATAGAGCGTCACCTTGTCTTTTGCTAACAGCAGCTGCCGCACGATTACCATGACGCGAGCAGCAGCACGCACGTTACCGAAGCATAAAGCGCGCGCACACTCGCTTTATACCACTCCTCCTTGCGTCGATTTCCTCTTTACGAGGGTCGTGATTCTCCCGCACTCCAGATACATCGTCAGAGTGATCACCTTCACTCTGACGATGTTTCACCACCTGCTCCTGTCTGTGGAGTTTGGTGTTTGTGGATGCGCGGATTTGGTCAGTCCATCTTACTTACTTACCTACCTTCCTACCATTACCCAAGATAAATACGGAGCGTCACCTTATCCTTAGCCAGCAGCAGCTGCCGCACGACGACCATGTCGGCTAGCAGCAGCACGCGCGTCACCGAAGCAAGAAGCATGCGCCACCGACAGCGATCTCTAGGCTCGAGTACACACGCTCTAATGACTCGCCCTAGATGTGGATGTCACCTTGTCTTCAGCCAGCAGCAGCTGCCGCACGACAACCATGTCGGCCAGCAGCAGCACGCGAGTCACCGAAGCGAGAAACATGCGCCGCCGACAGCGACCTCTAGGCTCGAATACACTCGCTTTAATGACTCACCCTGCCTATCTACACCTAAGATAGATGTGGAGCGTCACCTTGTCTTTAGCCAGCAGCAGCTGCCGCACGACGACCATGTCGGCCAGCAGCAGCACGCGCGTCACCGAAGCGAGCAACGCGCGCGCCGCCGACACCATGCCCGCGCCGTCTGCGCCCGAGCACACGCGCTCGATGGCTCGCCCTGGCATGGACAAAGTTATCAATTAGTTTCTATTACTAAGTGCTGCGCTGGTAGCAGCTCATTAATGGAATACTGCCGCTCCATCTCTGCCCTTGGGTATCGTAAAAGGTGACTAACGGACCAAAAACTACGCATACATGCAACAGCATAGGACGGCGATGGGCTCACCACCTGTCACGCTGAGCACATGCGCAGTTGTCATTTGGTGAAACATGGTGAACTGCTTTTCGTTCCTCATTGCCTATCTCTAGTCTATGAAAAGCTCTTCGGGGATAATAGTCGTGAATTTAAGGATGTATGTTCTATTATTAAGAGTACATTTATACACACAATAAGTTTGGGAATTTACCAACGAAAGTTTAGTTAAAATACTGGGGAGAACTATTTCTACATTAAAACACTCTAGGAAAACGTTTTTACACTTTCTCTTATTGAAATACTCAAAGGGAAGCGATGCGACCGGCTTTGGTATATTCATCGCTTTGAGTTTTTGTCGATATATTTTATCAAAGGCATTATTTTCGGTACTGGCTTTCTAATCATTGATAAAAAAATCGATCAAATTAAATATAATCATGTGCTTACGAAAGAAAGGTTTGCGACTGCTACTTAACTTGTTACTATCGGTGCGTAAAGCTAAGGGCTTTATCATTGGTGAATTATATCTCAAAATTACACCATCAAAGTAACATAGTTCCATCGTACAAATAGTTGTCACAAATAGGGTGTCGGTGCCTATTAATTCGTCGGGTGAGGCCTAGCGCCGAGAATTAATAATTTAATGAATGCCGCCACCCGCCGCGCCGCCTTTGTTGCCAAGACGCTGCGATAAATTACCGACAACTTCATCATTTGGGACCGCTTTCAATTACTATTTCAGCCCTGGTTAATGGAATTTTTATAATGCACTTGGGAAAGGAGAAAAGTGACACCTGAAGGGTATTGCATTGTCAAAGTTCTTGTATAAGCTACGCGTGGTAAAGTAAAGTAGGTACAGCCTGTATATTATCCAACTGCAGGGCAAAAGGATATTTGACAGTTGCAACAATAAAATATGAAATATGTCGGTTAAGGTAGTTTATAATTTTAACAATAATTATCCAATAGTTTTTTTACTTAAGATAACTTGTAAATATTTTAGTTTTACAAAATAAATTTGCGATTTTTTTATCTGTGGATTACACTAGACCCGAAACACCGTGCTATGCTTGATCTTCGTGTGACGTCACATTTGACAAAATAAACAAAAACTATCTGTCAGATTTCCAGATAAAAATAGTTTGTTTATTGAAGTGTGACGTCACAAATTAAAGATAAGAATGTGAATCCTGTGGACACCACTGTGTTTCTAGGCATCACGTTGGATGCCAAGCTTCAGACTTAGCTCTGCGGCTTATGCAGTAATGTAGATCCGTCAGTTAACTGACGTTGATGCAGCTAGATTAGTTTATTTCAGTTACTTTCATAGTGTAATGTCGTACAGCATTTCACTGTGGGGAAATGCTGCCGGCATTCAAACTATCTTTGTGCTGCAGAAGAGGGCTATTCGAGCAATATATAACCTTCAGGCTGGTGACTCTCTCAGAGAGAAATTTAAGGATATAAGTATAATGACAGTTGCATCACAATACATTTATGAAAATCTGATGTATGTTCATAAAAATATTGAAATGTTTTCAAAAAACAGTGATATTCACAAATTAAACACTAGAAGTAAGAACAAATTAGCAGTACCTTATACTAGGCTCCATAAAATAAATAATTCTTTTAAGGGTCTGTGTGTCGATTATACAACAAAGTACCAAATGATATTCAGAAATTAGATCTTGATAAATTTAAAATGAAAATCAAAGAAAAGCTTTATAAAAAAGCTTATTATAAAGTGTCAGATTTTACAGAAGACAGATTATACAGCTTGGGTCTGAAATGCTCCAAGTACTCCAACAGCTATTTCTAATTGTCTATAATTAATTTATATAAAGCACCATATTTAATTAAACTATTTACATTCAAATTCATATTTTGTATTTTGTGACCTGGTAACGACATAATAATATATATTTTTTTGTAAATGTCGTTGCTTCTGTGCGCTGTGGTTTCTTGCGCCCGTTCTTTGCCACAGTTAAAAAATGATGTCCTGAATGGGTGGTAGGTTAAAAAATATTTGGACGTTTCAAAGTACTTATTAATTGAGTTTATTGAATAAATATATTTTGACTATTGACTATTGACTGGGCAAAATGTCACGTGACCAACAGTTTTCGCGCAAAATTTGAAATTATTAAAGAAAAATATGTTTTTTTCTGTTAAATAAAGCTTTTTCAAGAAAAAAAATATTGAAAAAGGTATAAGCGTTTGTAATTTTTTAAATACTTTTCCGAGAATTGTCAAGTAGCCAGTGATAACAGTTACTCGAAGTAACCTTTAAAAATATGATACAAATAAATTAATACTAATCACTGTAATGTAGTTGATGTCCTTGATGTTAATGCAAAACTTTTTCCATTACCGGTGTATAAATTATTATGCCACTACAGAGCTAAAGTTACGAGATAGCTATGATTTATGACTGAAGATTGCGTGTATATGTTAGGGAAGTAATAGACCGCTCGAGTCCGGTGGGGTCAGATAAGGCCCAATAGACGAGTACGTGTTCCATTTGGGTTAGTAGCGACCCTACGTTTTTCAGAAATTAGTTTAACAGTAAAAGTAGAAGACGCAATAAAGGTAAACGCATTAAAAGAGTTCATAGTTGAGTACTTAAGTAAATTTTTCTGTCATATATAAGGTGACTGCTAGGAATTGCAAGAAACTTCAAGGGTTGGACAGCTCAAGTGTTCTAAACATGACTAAAATGACAAAAAAGGAATTCGTTTTTTTTATTAGGTACTAACTAAATAATTCATTCTGTGAATTTTAATTGGATAAATGAAATAAAAAACAATTCAAAATAACGATTATTTATAACGCGAGGGCAACGGCCAACCGTCTGTTGACCGGTTCGCGTCAGCTGGGCGATAAGTACCTACGTTAGTCTGCAATAAGACCATTTTTTGTCATGTTTAAAACACTTGACCTGACCAGCCCTTAAAGTTTCTTGGGGTTTCTAGCAGTCACCTTATATAAAAAATCTATAATAATTGAAGTACACATTATTATTCTTTATTCGTTATTGTTATTGCGTAATCCCTTATTAATTGTTACATTCCTAAACTTACTGGTCAATCATGTATTACTTAAGAACAAATAGAATTTCCTTCGTTGGTTTTTTAACCGTGATTAACCGCGACGTGTAACGGTGAAAGAATACTACCACCATCCACCATCTCTCTTTCCTTGGGTGTCGTAAAAGGTGACTTACGGGCTAAAGACTGCAAATACATCCTACAGCATAGAGCGGCGATGGGCTCACCACCTGTCACGCTGAGCACATGTGCAGTCGCTATTTGGTGAAAAGTTTGCCTAGTCTCTAACCAACCCTTCGGGGATAAAAGTCGTGATTATATAATAATATATGTATGTATAAGTATTTATAGTTATAATGTAATATGTACCATCTTAATCAAAATATTGCGTGCAATGTTTTATGAAATAAGTCTATCAGTTGTTTGTCATAGCGCCTAGCCCTGGCTGATATCGCAGCACGCCCTGGGGAGAATGGCCCTGCGCGCTACCGAACTATCACTGAGTGATATTCAGAGGTTCTATGCAAAACAGGCCAAAAGAGGGTATATTCAAATTTTAAAAAAGTATAATTTTAGTTGAAAACTTGACGCTTAATTCTAGAAGTGCTTTTGTAACAGCTTTATGAACAACTTTATGTGCCCTCGTATAGTCACTCTTTGTGATACTTTAAGTTTCCAGACAATTTCTACGTATAATGTTTCATTGAAGCAGTATTACGATCCTTTTAGGAATATGGAGAGTGGCTTTATATATTACTCAATCTTGCTTTTTTATTAAAGTGGTAACAGACAATAAGATCGCAGGTGGATACGAAGTAGGTACTAATCTACTGAAAAACCGGCTTTTAAAAACAAGCTTTGTTGTTAAGACAATATTCCGGTAAATATCCAGGTGTACTTAGAACTAGCCATACCACTAACTAAAATACCGAAAGTTGGGAATCGCCTGGGAACTTTGAGTCAGATACTTTTACACACATATTTAGACGGGATTTTACGTAAAACTACTTAGTAAAGGCATCTTTTTATACCCGACGTTTCGACCGAGTTGCACCGACCGTGGCCACCGGCTGACTGCTGTCGCGGTGTATCGCCTTTTTTTTTTTTTTTTTTCCTTATGCTGGAGGAAATTCTTTACGAATACCCGGGGCATGGGGACACCCCGAGTTATGTGGGACCTCCCCCCAACTCCCGCCTCCCCGTCCAGGCCCTGCGGCCTCGACGGGGACTCGGGAGGAGGGGGGCCTACCCACTAAAACCTCCAGTACATCCTCTCGTTCGACGGGCGGCTCGGGATTGTGGTCAACACGACTACCGAGTGTCGCCCGGCGATTTTCCATCAGGAGGAGGAGGCGCCCGAGGATGTTTGGGCGTTTCCTGAACGGCTTGCACGGCCGTGCAATGCGGGCTCGAGGTCCCCACCTCTAACCCGCTGGCCAATGCTAGGGTGGCAAGTGGCGCAAGAACCTGCGCCTTCGACCGCCCGTCCTCCTTCTGCGGAGTAGGTCCGCATTGGCGTCCGTCTCGCGCACTCTCTCTGCGGCCTCTTTGAGGGACATCACCTCCTCAGCGAAGGAGGTCACAGCCGTCCATGACCTCTCATTAGCCAGCATAGCCTTGACTACGCCGGTCAAAGAAAGGTCCCTGCCTATCACTCCTGTCAGAGTGTGACGCTGGGGAGAAAAAGCGCCGCACACTTCTAAGGTGTGCTCCACCGTGTCCTCCGCAGCGCCACACTCGTGACAGGACGCCGTCGGCTCCCTTCGCGCCACCCGGTACAGATACCGACCGAAACAACCATGTCCGGTCAGCACCTGCACCAGGCGGAACGTCAGGGCCCCGTGCTTGCGCTCGGTCCATTGCCTCAGCACCGGCCTGATGGCGTTTATGGTCCGGGCCCCATAGACCGGGGACTCCAGGCTCGTCGCCCACCGCCGCATCAGGGAATCGCGAGCCTCCCGCATAGCCTCCCTGGCCTCTTGCGGAGCCATGTTCTGGCCTCGCTCTCTGGCCTCGCATCTGAGGCGGTACGATGCCGCCAGGACTCTTGCCTCCAACTCCCATGGAGCTGCTCCGGCAAGGGAGCATGCCGCTGCCCAGGACACCGTCCTGTACCCTCTTATGGCTCTCACCGCCATGACCTTTTGCGCTTGGCGCAGTAGCGATCGATTGGTGGCGGTGAGAGCCTCCGCCCAGATGGGCGCGCCGTACAGCGCCATGCTGGCGACAACACGGGAGGCGGTGTATCGCCTGCGTTTGCGTCGCTAAGTCTTCATCCACCATCACATTATTTGTCCAACTATTACCGTCACACACTTCGTTTTAGTCCGCAATCGGCTAACTACCAGAATAAGGCTTGTATACGGAATAGGGACCCCGTTAGTGTTGTGTGACGGTAGTTGGACAAATAATGTGATGGTGGATGAAGACTCAGCGACGCAAACGGAGGCAATATGCTGCGACAGCAGCCAGCCCCTGACCACGGCCGGTGATACTCGGTCGAAACGTCGCGCGTCGGTCGGGTATAAAAGGTATGCGTAGGATGCCTTTACTAAGTAGTTTTGCGTTCAATATCGTCTAAATATGTCTGCTTAACCTAACCTAACCTAACCACTAAACCACGATGTATACTTTACTCTTACCTGCTGCTTTCGCTCTATTTAAATGCAAAAAAAAGACAGCAAAATAAATATATATACTTAAACGGTTTTTTTTAAGGTTCATGTTTTGCGTACTTTCTGTACAAAGAAAAACGAAAAATATCATTAAACAAACAAGGAGCTGCTTCAGTTCCTGCTAGGTACTCGATTATAATATTTCTAAAACTTTTCAGGAAACTAATACGTTTTCGTAAAATGTATAAATAGATACATTTGCTGCAGATACTTATAGTTTAGCACAGCAATAAAGCTCGCCACAATGACCTAAGCGCTTTTCAGCTTTGCACGCCTCGCTTAAAACGTGTCTGTAATTATATATTTGCGGTAACGATTGTTAATGGTCTGAAACGTTTGTTCTGGTTTAGCCCTATTCGTAATTACCGATACGCAGAAACGCACATATTGCTTTTATGACATGATTTTTACGTCCCTTGTCCAACGGACAATATTAAATGCCTGCTTGACCATAACATACGAACAATATTTTTTTCTCACGACTTCGAAGTTTGTGCCGTACTAAAGGTTGATATATTGATGGAGTGTTTCGTATCCTTTTTGGTTGTTATGTCTTTCTTTTTCAAACAGTTTCTACCTTTATTTTAACACTAGCGGCTGCCTGCGGTTTCACCCGCGTGGTTCCCGTTCCCGTGGGAATATCGGATTAAAAAGTATTCTATGTGTTAATCCAGATTATAAACTATCTGTACGCCAAATTTCATCTAAATCCATCCAGTAGTTTTTACGTAAAAGTGTAACAAACATTCATCCATACTTCAAACTTTCGCGTTTATGATATTAGTAGGAAGTAGAATGTTGAGAATACAAAAAAACCGTGATATTCTCTTACAATAAAATACTATATTTTTTGTATGTAATCAAATCAGTCATGATCTTTATGATCACTAATAAACATCCCTCTGGCTTGGTATTTCCACATGAACAATATAAAAAAAAAGTTTACTTTACCATAATACTAACTTTACATGCCTTCGAAAGGAAAGCAAAACCTTTGAATGTAATGTTGCAAAAAGGTACCAACACTTGAGAATCATAAATCAATTGGACGGGCTCCATCAATTCGAAGATCGTTTTCTGCACTTTAAATAAATCCATCTCCACGAAAAATCCTTTTACCTATCATTAAAAACCGATAACTCCATTTGAGTGTGGATCATTCACGAAACTTGTTACACGAGTAAATCCATCGTATTTTGCAAAACCCTCTGAAAATAGCTTACGAGCGATTGGAGCGGCAATCGAGCTTAAACGAGATTAATAAATGGCTCAAAACGAGATTTGCTTAGCGTCCCAGTTCGTAATTTATAAGTTGTCAACACACACACCGCTCTGGAAATCGAAACTGTTATTTCCATTTCTGATCGCGTCACAACTTGGATCGGCTTAGTGATTTTGTGTAACGATTGTGAAGGCTAAGCTCTTGGCGGATTAGTAAGTCTATGGCTGTTCTCGAAAGATTTGTAAGCACACTAATCGCCTGTGTAGTAGCTAGTGGTTAAACCACAGGTGCCGAGATCACGAGGGACAAATAGATGTTGGACGAAATGCATGTTGGACTATATACGAGTCGGACAAAATGAGCGTTTAAATACCATTTGGACGAACTATAAATATAGTATAAAAAAAAAAAAGAACTGCGTATTGGACCTACGGCTAACAAATCGTTCAATGTTACATTAGTTACATATCTCTTCTATATAAATAAAAATTTCCACGAATGTTTGTTCGCGCATCACTCCAGAACGGCTTCACCTATTCGATAATTCCTTTTTTTGTTGTGTTTTTTATTGTTAGGACAAGGTTTGCATGAACGATTTTTTTTTAAATATTGTCACAGGATACTGGGTGGTCATGCGGGTTAAGTTGCGGACGGGCCGCCAGTATTTAATGTACAATGTAAAAATGTACATATTATTTATTAGGTATAATTATTGTGTTCCGACATGTGTGAGATAGCCAGTTCGTCAGTGGCTGCAGTGAAGTGCGATTTTCTGTTCAGTTTAATAATCACTTATTATATGGTATAAAATAAATAGTATGAACGTCAAACTAGTTATAAAGCTCCGCATTATAAGTATCAACTGAAAAAGCCAAAATTTCCATTATTTCTTTTGGCGTAAAAGTTTGTAAATCAAGTTAGCAATAAAAAGTAAAACTCAGCAAATACGTTTCTAAAAACAGGAGCGTATTTCTATTTTGCGTAAATAAAAAGCCAGTCCGAAAAGTAGCTTTAGAAGCTCGCTCTCAAATATTCATTTTTAACGTGTGATTTAAGCGGATTTGTAAAATAACAAATTCAAAAACTTTTCCCGCTGTACGAATGGAATTGGGTAGAGACGCCAGGGCCGGTGACTGTTGGATACAATTAAGACTTCCGACAATCATTGTTTTATGAGTATAATGACTTCTTAAGGCACAAATCTTTAAAGTTCTCAATTGAGACTGTCGCGTGCAGATGCTATTGACTTTCTAAGAATATAATGAAGTTAATGGTGGCATTACTAACTTTTTCATCACCTATCAGCTTAAAAAGGTTTCAACGCTCGGTTCAGACTTAAGTAAAACTTACGAAATTTAGATAGTATCCCTACCTTCCCTAGCATGTATGTACAACTTATAAATGTAAATAAGTGTGTTTAAAAAAATAAACGTTATTTTCATTTTCGTCACAAATCTTGGAAGCTTCGTTGAATCGCAACGGCTACCGAGTCTGCAATTAGTAATATTTATATTTGGCAGTGGTGAATTAGTAACTACATTAAATTGAACCATCTATAGGTACAGCTAGTAAGATTAAAAATGATCAAACATGTTTCTATAACCTGCTCCGCTTGGCTGGCCTGGATAAGGGTCATATTTTTTGGTTGTAAATTTCGGACGAGGGTCCTTTCACAATTTTTTAATCCTTCTCCTTCTAATCCCAGCTCATAGGAATGCTAATCCTACTAATATTATAAACGCGAAAGTTTGTATGTATGGAAATTTGTTACTCTTTCACGTAAAAACTACTGAATAGATTTGGATGAAATTCGGCATGCAGATAGTTTATAACCTGGAATAACACATAGGATACTTTTTATCTCGATATTCCCACGGGAACGTATAGATGGATGTTTGTTACTCTTTTACGTAAAAACTACTAAATGGATTTAAATGAAATTCGGCAAACAGATAGTTTATAACCTGGATTAACACATAGGATACTTTTTATCCCGATATTCCCACGGGAACAGGAACCACGCGGGTGAAACCGCGAGCGGCCGCTTGTTAAAATATATATTTACCAAATTACATCTATGGAGGCCGTAGGTTTGCCTGAACATGCAGTATAAACTAAGTAACTGTTACAAAACATCAAAAGTGTTTAATTAAAAAAAAAGACATTGGGAAGTGATCCTAAACAAAGTAAAGTAACAACCTATATGAGATGACTGCTAGAAAGCGCAAGAAACTGCAAGGGCTGGTCAGGTTATGTGTTTTAAACATGACAAAAATGACAAAAAAGGATTTCGTGTTTTTTTCATTTTTAATTAATTCATTCATTTTGTGAATATTAATTGGATAGTCTTTGAGTATCTAATTTGTTTTAAAGCAATAACATAAGATAAATAAAATGAAAAACAATTAAACATAACAATTATTTACAACGCGAGGGCAACGGCCGGCCGGCCTACCGTCTGTTGACCCGTTCGCGTCAGCTGGGTGATAAGTACCTACGTTAGTCTGTATTGAGACCATTTTTGTCATGTTTAAAACACTTGACCTAATCAGCCCCTGAAGTTTCTTGCGGTTTCTAGCAGTCACCTTATATACGTCAAACTGCAGGGCAAAGGCCTACATCATTGAAATCAAGTCATCACTATCACTACAATTGATGGGCACCACGCTTGCCAAATGCGGGTTGGGGATCACAAACCAGGGCTATGCATCGGAAATTCCGAAACACAATATGAACCCATTAAAGCCCTTAGCTCCTGGGTTCCAAACCTGGGGGTAATTACCCCCGAGGAGGTAAAATAGTTATTTTGCGGGGTAATAAGGCGTAGGAAAAATTTTGTGGTTTAAAATTTATCTGCCGTAATAGATTCACTTGAGTAATATTTTCTGAACATGGATAATCGTCAGTCCAACTCTTGGATATTAAGATCATTTTCTGCAAGATTTTCTACGGAGGGGTAAAATCAGTTTCCCTAATAGATCATAGGGGTACCAAGATTAAAAAGGTTAGGAACCACTGCCTTAGCTAGTAGTGGCAATATATATGCCACCACAATTTGAACCATATTCAGTTGTAATAGGATAGAAAACCAATAACAATATTTAATGCTGTACCAGTTAAAGGGTTAAACCTTAGATTAAAACTTTTTCTTTTAATCTAAGGGTTAAAACGAGCGCTTGACCACTCGGCCATCGAGGCGAGGCGAAGCGAGGCGTTGCTTTTGCTTTTTTTCTCTATTATTTCGGGGACTTTTTACCACCATTGATTCAACACTGAACATTGTTACCTATAGGTACATGACGTGCATTCCTTAACGTTATCGTGTGGCGAGTGCGTGTGTGGCGTGTGTGGCGAGTGGGCAACGACATGACGACGTGATTTTTTTGCGTGTCGCTGCGGCTAGCAGGCGGCACGCTACCGGCGAATCTGACCTTTCGTGAAAAGGAACGAATCACAAAGTCATGCCGCGGAAAAACGACTGTAACGCCTTAACTCTGTTCCAGCTTTAAAAACGTTTTCGCAAAGCATGACTATTTGACTTGTGACGTTTTATCGAACCTAGTATGAGTACTATGTACTAATTGCGAGTCAACATACTGCTTCTATTAAGCATTGGAATGAAAATATTGAAACCTTTATGATTTATGTTTACTGACTTTATTGTACCTTACGTTGTGACATTTCTAAAAAATGATTCGGTTACTCCCTACGCTACGTTAGAACTAAAGGTTAATAGGTAATTCGACCTTATAATAAATAAGGTAGATTGGGTTATTGGTATTGTGATGTATGTAATATAATCTAACGTTGAAGTCAACAAAACACTGGCTGTGGGGTCAGAAACATGCTAGTAAGTTAGGGAAAGTTGACAAAAGGAGACCCGGCGTTTTATGTTTAAGTTGTATACTTTTTTAATTTTTTAATCTGTTATTCATTAACTATCTGGCAATATTTGTCAACAAAGGACGGTTGTTGACAAATAACAGCCGCTAGCTGTCAAATCAAACATGACGTGACGGCATTGCTGATATTTCCCTTTTTTAAAAGCAAAAGAATTATGGTTTATGCAGCCACGTTAGACATTTTTAAAGTAACATGTCTGTTTTTAAAAAATTATTAAAAATTAAATAACTCTTATCCGCGATTCGATAAACATAAGACAAAACTTGGTTTAGGTAGCAAATAATATTAGCTTTAGATAGATAGATAGATAGATAGATAACACTTTTATTGTAACAGTTTACATTTTACAACACGAAACATAAAAATACAAGTACAAATTCACAGTTACAATTTGGCGGTCTTATATATAAAGCGATTTCTTCCAGACAACCAGTCGGATGGAGAGGACTTTACACGCTAAAGTCAAATAAATTAATAAAATGGGAAATTAATTGCAAACATAATTATTGTAAAAATTAAAATAAATATATAAAACATATTAAGTAGGTATACTTATTATTTAAATATATATTATAATAAATACTTAAATATACACAAATATAATAATAGTTAAGTATAGCTTTACTTTATGACCAAATTCTATTTTATACAAGTTAAGCATTTTTTCTATGGAAAGTGCCGGTTCTCCTTTTAAACGACAGCGTAGCGTATAATACGTCACGACATTAAAATTATACCGTGAGCTGCAAGTTGATTTATCTATTTCTTAATGCTCGAATGTATATATTTTGCGTGCCGATGCAAGTACCTTTAACCCCGTTCAAATATTTTGTTTACGATTTAACTCGTCTTTGCTTAAACTTAAACGAACTATATATTAAACTGTTTTAAGCGGCACTCACAGCTCGTAACTCGAACTATTAAGTTATTCCGAAAAAGTCGATTGCGGAGTACAGTTCCAGCTTCCAGGCGGGGCGGCAGGTGTTGAGCCAAAAAGGTATGCCGTAAATGGGGCTATTAGTGGAATTAATATATATTCCCCGACGGTGTGCCGGGTTTATCCTGCCTGACGCATTACGGACGCGTGACTCGGGACTCAATGAACCTACGACCTACCAGATAATAATATATCTTTGTTACACGCGAGAATTTATCGCGATTCGCTTTTGCAGCGACTGGGGTTAGTAAATCTGTTAAGCTGACTTAATTGAATTTAGACAAAAGCTTATGTGTACAGTAGGTATCGCCTTTATCTCACCTGATGGTAAGTGTCGATAAGGCAGAAGATAGAAGCGCATTTCACTTGGAACTTTGGGGTCGGGCGCGAAATCCCTAAATCGCAATTCGTCTGATTATCTAAATTACCAGTTTCTCACTTCGTACACATCGCAAATCATCTTAGTCGCAAAATGTCTAAATTTTAAAATAAGTATGGATCGAGTCGGGTCAGCGTGGATCATCCAAAAACTAATTTTCTAAATTATATTTGATTCATATTTCGACTTTTTCAAGTGTTTATAGGGTAATGTAATTTGATTTTTAGAAGAGGTTTCATAATTTTACTGGAAAAAGTCGAAATATGAATCAAATATAATTCAGAAAATTAGGTTTCGGGTGATCCACGCCGACCCGACCCGATCTATACTTATTTTGAAAATTTAGACATTTTGCGACTAAGACCACTGACGGAACACAGCAATGCAACAAAACCCAAGCTCAATTACTTAACTAAAAAAATGAGTGTGTCCCTAAAAGTGGACAAAAAGAGCTACTTTTTAGAATATCGTGTACACAACACAATACTGTATGAATGTGGAGCAAGTTAGGTAAAACATTTTTAAAACAAAATACACTAAACTAAAAGTTCTTCGAAGTTGACACGACAACACGCAAGTTTGCCTTAAGTTTTGTGCTGGGTCAACCCATGGTTGACGCCGGCAAAAGGCCACTACAGAAACGACAAATAAAGCCTAAATTAATTGAAAAAAAAATACTTACTTCTAAACACGTTTTACTGTGCGATATAGAAATAGGCATTTGTAAAGTTGCTTCCACGCACACTATGCGGTGATATTTATTAGTCTTGAATCATAGGTGTTAATTAGGTTTAGAATTATGTAAGTATAACGGTTTTTTATTTACCTTATTAGTGAGAATAGCCATAGATGAATGATTGGTCTCGCTGCGCTCGTCTAGATACCGCGCTACCTATAAACCACAGCTCCGTAAATGCGGCAACTCATTATTGTAGTGTGTTTATGACAATATGCAAGGATGCTAGTGTGCGTGAAAAATTTGTTGCCAGCTGCTCAACTGTTACCCGAGTTAATGGGAAAAATATTTTTGCTGTGATGTATTAGTTATGTTGCTGGTTATAAATGTAGCTCAGAAAATATTTAAAAATTAACAATTAAAAGCAAATATGTATCAATATAATTGTAGGTATATATTATTATGTAGGCGTAGGTTTCTTCTGTAGAAAAATGGTAGGTATGTAATGTATAGCAATGATTAGACCTCATTTTTTTAGTAGTTTTTTTTTATTACTACCAACCCCTTTCTTCCCTTGGGTATCGTAAAAGGCGACTAACGGACTAAAGACTGCACATACATCCAACAGCATAGAGCGGCGATGGGCTCATCAAAACAATACTACCAACCCCTCTCTTCCCTTCGGTGTCGTAAAAGGCGACTAACAGACTAAAGACTGCACATATATCCAACAGCATAGAGCAACTATGGGCTTATCAAAATAATACTACCAACCCCTCACTTTTCTTCGATGTCGTAAAAGGGGACTAACGGACTAAAGACTGCACATACATCCAACAGCATAGAGCGACCATGGGCTCATTAAAATAATACTACCAACCCCTCTCTTCTCTTCGGTGTCGTAAAAGGTGACTAATGGACTAAAGACTGCACATACATACAACAGCATAGAGCGACGATGGGCTCATCAAAATAATACTACCAACCCCTCTCTTCCCTTTGGTGTCGTAAAAGCGACTAACGGGCTAAAGGCTCACCACCTGCCTTTAGCCCGCTAAAGCGTGGACTGTGTCGGCGTGGTCTGTATTATCCATAGATTCAAATGATTACTAATTTTACCATAAACTTTAATATAATATTATCTATCTCAAAAAAGTTGTTGATCTAAGTAAACAGTAATAAGTCGAGTCTTTATTCATGATTATTCTACATATGACTAAATACTTTTTCGTTTTCGTAGGCATATCACAGACGTATTACGTCTGTGAGGCATATTGTCATATAACAGACAAAAATTAAAAAAAAAATTACTTTTTCCTCTAGGGCAAGAAAAACTATTGTAGCCTCGCTTTACAACGCTACAATGACGGTCTTTTTGAGCAAGAGGAGTGAAAATATTATTTTAAACATTGTCTATAATTTTTTTCAAAACGAATACGTCCGTGATTTGCCGGTGGCGGCACTGACACTGAGAGCATTATCACTGACAAGTGGGGATGCGTTCATAGAGAATGTATGAAAAACACTGTGCCGGTACTGTGTCGGAACTGTGGCTTCACTGATATGTGTGAAGCAACCTTTAACCTATAATATTACCCAAATCATACGCTATACACCTGGGGCCCAAGTCTGCTAATTTACGAATGGCATAATTGAATCGCAATTGGATCGCATTGTAATTGTTTGACACATTTGGTATTCTTAAATGAGTAAGAGAATACCAAATGTGCCAATTCAATTATGCCATTCGTAAATTAGCAGACTTGGGCCCCTGTTGTCAGTTTCATTAAAATCCGTCCAGCGGTTTTTGTGATGCGCGACAAACAAACAGACAGACAAAAATTCCAAAAAAGATTCTAATGTTCACGTATCCTTCATCCCCTAGATTATGTTTTTCGCAAATATTTTCAATGTAAGTACAGACACGAAAAGTTTACATTTCAGGAACATAGGTCAAAATTAAAAAAATAGCTTTTCCGTACTGGAGTCAATCAGCTGATTGCGCATTTTGTATAGGGAAAAATAATAAATTTTCGACCCATGTTCCATGGAAAGTTGTTCAGTTTCATCGGTAGAATCCCCTTGATATAGTGTCAGCTAACATTTTTACACCCTAATATAGATCACAAATATAAGTAAACATGAAATAGGTTAAGTATATAGTAACTTTGTAAGACAAATGAAATAGGTTACATATATAATAAAAGACAATAACAATATATTCACATAATAAAAATCTCAACCACGGGGACTTTATTCTTGTATAAGCGGTAACACTGAATGGCGTTTATTGTTCATATTATTTTATGAAAAAATTTCGAAATTATGCGATACTTACTGATTGTATGTGATCCCAGTGTCCTTCATATTTTTGGAAGTATTATTTTTACACAATTTTACTACGCAAACTGGCATTTTAGTTTGAATTAAGCCCAAAATTGAATAAAACATTCAGGACGTACACGTCACCCACAGCTGTCAGTGTGACTGGCTCGGGTACGCCGATTTCGGCGTAGTATTGGTTGCCGCATTTGACAAGTACGACGGAGGTATCTAGTCGAGCGCAGCGAGACCAATCATTAATCTAAGGAGAATAGCATTAAAGTTGTTTTATTTGTATCAGTCTCCTCGGAGCTCGGCGATTGGACTTATAGCTTTAGTTAGAGGTTTAGTGACAATATTGACACGGTTATGGAGAACCTTGTCATTGTAATACACTTAAGTTTTACAATAACAAGAACAAAATAAACCCACGACTTTAGACATCCTTTCGATCTCTGTGATTTGAATGAAAAACAAAACACTTTCAGCAAAAAGATAATTTAATAGAGGTTTTATTTTTATTAACTTTGTGTGTGGCCAGTCACTGTCAGTTTGGCCACATTATTATTAATGAATTGGAAATTTCAATTACGAATAACTTAAAACTTGGTAGTTATTTCCTTTCCACAGTCTTTCTTTCCTGAAAATAATCTGTTGACTGACACCGCTCTCTCATCAAGGATGCACAGTCAGCAAAGCTAGGTATATTGCCACTCTAGGAATGCGTCCGCGCGACGAACACCTGGTATTATCATTTGCATTTCGTATGCTATTACGTCGTAAGTATTTTCGTTTTTGTATGCGAATTATGTACTTTACGTGCACAAAGTGTTTTAAATAAATAAATAAAAATTATATTACGTGCTTAGATTAAAACAAAAAGGGAAGATACGGCATCAGCGTCTCGTGAGTGAGCTGCCAAATTAGGCCTAAAGGGGCACAATTTCACTTCAGTCACAATTTGCCGAGCGAACAGGCTACATCGCACTATTGCGGATATTCTACTGTGTGAAAAAGAGAAAGACGCTTACTCCGCAGTGGCGTCGGAATCGGTCGTACGTACTCGTCCGTTGCAAAGCGACCGAGACGTCAACGCGCTACTCGCTGACTCCCTCGCGCTGA
This sequence comes from Scoparia ambigualis, assembly GCA_963921215.1. Taxonomy (NCBI): domain Eukaryota; kingdom Metazoa; phylum Arthropoda; class Insecta; order Lepidoptera; family Crambidae; genus Scoparia; species Scoparia ambigualis. The sequence continues at coordinate 13,470,372 of OY992504.1, forward strand.
CGTTGAAACTTACCGCTTTGTCTCGCTCGCTCGATTTACACTTTATAGGTGTGCGTGTGTGAGTGTTTGCTTAAGTAGTTGAGTAGGACTATATTTTGAATGACTACAAGTAGGAGCATGCCGTATCTTCCCTTTTTGTTTTAATCTAAGATTACGTGGTAATAACTATAATTAAATCTGTGCCATGCCGTATCATGTATAAAAGAATAATGACAAATTAATATAGTCCCCCAATTGTGAGTTTACTTTACAAATAAAAGGAAGAAAGCAATGTATTTTAAATGAAGGTGAGTTCTGTAATTTACAGAAAAAGTAATGGAGTAGGTCAATGATATTATATGTGTAGATACGTTGCCTGCCCTCAGTAGTGAGTAGAACAAATCCAGGTAATTGACTGGACCTCATTTAGTCACACGTCAGTCATTGTCACGTCAATACGATCGTTACCGTTATAAGTTTTGTGTTGTTATTTGGATAAAAGGCCTTCCTGTGTATACAGAAATTGTAAAAAATTATACTGCAACCATGAAACAAGATTATTTTTTAATTTCACTTGTAATTATTGTAAAAATAAATTTAAAATAGAAATTTTCATTTAGTGAGGACATTTGCCCTGTTGCCAATTCGATATGCATGAGTGAGACGCGTGTACTATGTAAGAGAGAGACGTTTCTGTAAGAGTGAAAGAGAGCAAACAATGGCGGCCGAGATGGCGCATAAATTCAATGAGCTCATTGGTCAACTCAACTACCTTAAAGAGTATACAAAAGTTAAAATATATGTGTATCTCTTTTTAACAATAGGCTAATGATATGATTGCATTTATTTTCTTTCCCTTTCGACGTGATTACGTCATAGAAACCATTTCGCCATTTTTAAATGCAATTTGTTCAGGTGTAACTAGTCTATATATTAAAGGTCATTGGAGTAGGTACACAATACACCTACACGCCTTACTTTACAAAATAAATGTTACAAAATACAATTACGAAACTTATTTTAAAGTTTTCTATCTAGCAATTGATATAGGACAACTGATAATTAAAAATGCAAAAACAGAAAAAAAACAAAAACAACACATCTTGGTCTTAAAAAAAATTAACTAAAAACTATAAGAAAACAAAAAATGTCTAATTTAAAACTAAAAATTATAAATAAAAAATGTCCTCCAACTGCGGGCACGCAGGTACGGTCCCAAGAATGCTGGCAACATTACATCTTTGAATTGCCAGGCTAAATACGCTGGCAGAGGTAGCTGCCAGCCTTCTTGTCATCGGAGGCTTCAACAAGACGTGCACTTAAATCTTTTACAAGATGCCTAGCCTCCGGCCCCCACGTACCCATTGTGTCCACCGCAATCGGCACAAATTTAAAATTAGGTCCCAGGTTCGCGTATTTGAGCCGTTTGCGATTTTCGGCGCTTACCGTAGCAGCCCCGACATATGCAGCGAGGTAGCGCGCACATGCGACGGAGCCACAGTATCTGCACAGGTCGCATCCCACACCAGCGGCCTGCCAAGCCTCCACGGTCCTACGGTCATACCGTCAGATCTTTTGCCATCGCTGCGAGAGATACCAGCCGGCTCTAAGACAGCTGGCAAGCCAACGGTGGCAAAAGCACTGCGTATGATGCTGTTGAGCGAGGAGTGCCGTAATATCCGCCCAGCACTGCGGGCGCATGAGAGCCTGTGATGGCTAAGCTCATCAACAGCCACACACACAGCGATGAGGGTGGATCACCCTGGCACCAAGGCGAAGGCAAACCGCTAGAGTGTGGGATGGCCCGTCCAGCAAGGTACCAACATTAGCAGAGGGTAATGACTGAAGCCAATGACCTGACTCTCTCTCGGAGACGGCAGTGAGACGAGCAAGTTCTGCCGTGTTATCAGAAGTAGATAGAAGCCTTTCGAGAATTTGTTTGCATATAGGCTCGTCCCAATGCCTCTGCGACTGTGGTAACAAAGGGAGGTTAGAATTTGGGCAAGTGATTTGCCAAGCGTTTGTGGCATCTGCTTTGCACGACAACTCTACGGAACCCAAGAATGGGTTGATAATCTTCCGGTAGAGATTGTGCGTGCTATGAGGAGATAACAAAAACGCTGGCAAGGCCACGCCTGTTAAATTTCGAATACCTAGGCCCCCAAATCGTACAGGAAGGGTAGCCTGCTGCCAAACGCGGTCATTCATGGGACAATTAAGAATTTTTATAAGAGTCTGTCTAATGACATTACTTATATAGGTTCGAAAGCAAGGATGGAAAAAGCCAGATTTGGCAGCACCGGAGAACGTATGTAAATTTTGGATCAAAAAGACAAAAACCTATGATGAATAGAGCCATGTATGAATTAATTTGGAAAAGACTGTCTGGAGATGAATTTAATTTTTCAATGGCATCGTTTATGAAAGTCGGGATGGCAGCATCGAGAAGCGGTGCGCCTAATAAAAATAACGAATCGTCGTTGCGAATTTTGATGTTGGGAGCCAAAAGATTGGAATCAGAAACTATTTGAGTTCTACGTTCCGGGGCCACGGTAAACATAGAACTCACACTACGACAAATTTAGTTCCAAACCTATAGTGCCAAACTGAGTTATCAAATCTGTAGGTCTCCGAGAACTAAACTCGAGTTTCCTCCTAGAGTTCCATCATCGAGATACCAAACGTTGAATTGAGAATTTAAACTCGAAATTATGTGGTGGAAAGCCAAAGAGAAATATAGCCGGTCCAAGGGGACCCCCTGGGATATTATCTATATTCTATAGATTGCCAACAGGGCGACCGCCCTGTTGGCAATCTGTAACGAGGCAACTAAAGCCTTGTTGCTTTTCTGACCTCTTTTCCGAATAACATTATTTTATATACACACAATGTGATAGGGGTGGTACTTAACCCGTTAAGGCTAAGTACTACATCTAAATTCATCGACAAAAAAAATAATATGGGGGGTCCTACTCCCTCGCCCTATAATTTATGACCATTTTTACTTTATGCGATATCAAAGGTTTCATACGTCGTAGAAACATGAAAAAAATGCATGCAAACGGTAGCTAATGACACTGGCTAACTAATAAGTACTTTGTTTCGTATGTTTGAGATTATTTTGGCGAGAAAAAAAATCATTACTTAATTATTTTGTGATTTAAAATCACTTTTTTATAAGTTCATATTATTTTTTTGTCGATGAATTTAGATTTAGTACTTAGCCTTAACAGGTTTGAAGTACCACCCCTATCACATTGTATAATTTTAAATTTAAAACTAGAAGAATTAAAACAATAAGGCTTTAGCTGCTTCGTTACAAACCTACGGCAGAATGTAGAAGGTTGTTGCGGTAAATCAATTTTGTTGGTTCACCGTAACATTGCCACAAAAATTTAAAAGACAGTCCAAGTGCGAGTCAGACTTGCCCACGAAGGGTTCCGTAGCAGCAAGTAACATGATATAAAAGTTCTTGTAGTTCGTTGTAACTTAGATCAATGTTTTAATAATAATGTATTTTTTTAAATTAATTAATTTATGATGTATTAAAAAGAAACTACTTACTAGATCTCGTTCAAACCAATTTTCGGTGGAAGTTTGCATGGTACATCATATATATTTTTTAGTTTTATCATTCTCTTATTTTGGAAGTTACAGGGGGGCGCAAACCATTCAGTTTAGAAAAAAATGATATTATAAAACCTCAATATCATTTTTGAAGGCCTTTCCATAGATATTCCACACATATACGTATGGGTTTGATAAAAAAAAATTGAGTTTCAGTTCTAAATATGGGGAACCCCTAAAATTGATTGTTTTTTTTTCTATTTTTGTGTGAAAATCTTAATGCGGTTCACAGAATACATCTACTTACCAAGTTTTAAAAGTATAGTTCTTATAGTTTCGAAAAACGTGGCAGTGATATACGGACAGACAGACAGACAGCCATGACGAATCCATAATATAGGAAATTCCTCTGTTTTTAGGGTTACGTAGCCAAATGGCAAAAAACGGAACCCTAAAAACAGAGGAATTTCCTCTTTTATCTTCGCCAACAAAGCGCTCCTGTCTACGAAGTTAAAAGCGTTTTTGACATCCACCTTCAGCAACACTTCGCCGCCATCATTCAGCAAGAAGGTGCAGGCTAAGTGAACTGCGGCGTCACAGCCACCCTTCGACCCGAACCCAAGTTGAACTGGCTGACATTTAGAGAAAAGATCGAAAAGGATGTGCTTTACTCATAATTTTGATACAATGCGCCGAATGGTACACCCTACGGCGATGAGCCTCATTTCACCATCTTTTTTTTTAACGCACAGAGGTTAGCGCCGTAGAGTATACCGGTGATGTTATTAGGAACTATTCCGGCAAGCATGTGGATGCAAAGGTTTGTAATTTTGGTAAGAAGAACTCTGCCGGCGTCTCCAGAGGCACCACCGACCAAATCCTTTTAATGTTGCGGCGAAAGACCATTGGCAGAGCCATTTTTAAAAGAAAATTTTGTTTTGTATTCTTCGTCTTCGTTGGTCGAAGGCGAAGCATCTGCTGGCTCTGTGGAGAGTGTTTCGAAAGAAGTGAGGCTACAGTATCTGGAGAGTCAGGTGCAACGGTATCACTAGAAAAAATCAACTGAGTGGCACCTTTTAAATCACCTTCACATTCTGACACTTGGCCCAACATACCCCGGAGTCATTAATTTTTTCTTCAATCTTGCTTAAATCAAATGGTGTGATTTGATTTTTTCTTCAACCTTGCTTAAATCAAATGATGTGATTTGATTTTTTCTTCAACCTTGCCTAAATTAAAAGATGTGATTTGTTTTTTTTATCTAATGGCTGAATGTGTAAATTTGGTAACGGGTTTGCGCAGTTTTTTTATTTTCTGAGTTAAGGTAGCATGGGCTTCTCTGCTTCTCTGCAGTACGCGATAGGCAAACGTAAGCAGCTGTTCCCAGCTGTGTGGAGTATTTTTAATAATTACTCTATCAATGGTATGTGCGAGTGTATGAGCTACTGAGGTACGAGCTCCTCTCGGAATGCGTTTAACTATCGGAGTACTTACAATTTTTTAACTCACCAAGTATTTGCCAAAATTCAGTGTTATGTTGGAAGTGTGGATCGACTGGTGGTGAATGAGGGATCGGTTGGGATTGAGAGGCATGAGGAGGTCTGTGTACCTTACCGATATGGATATTTAAACCTCTCCTGCCTCTAAAAAGTTTTGGATAAGAACAGAGCTCGCACCTCACATATAGTGGCTGTTGTCGGTACCTTGGGCCGAATTTGTAGACAGTTGGGTTGACATTCAAGACATACCTAATATCTAAAATAGTTGAGTAAAATAGCTGAGAAGTTGACAGGCGGTCTTGCGGCTATTGATGGGTTATTGCTCAGAACAATAACTAAAGCATATTATTCTGAGGGTTATTGCCAGTAGCACGCAGCAGACAATACACGGCAGCTATTGGCAGGCAGGAGCAAGCGAGCGCAACGCTTATTGGCTGTCGTAGCCTAGTTGTCAGGGCGACCATGTGCAGCGTCTTGTTTACAGAGTTGACAAGTTGGCTTTGGTAAAAAATTCCAAAACCCCGGGAGCTTCACTCTCAGAATAATAATTAGTTATTCTATGTCCACAGCAAACACAGCAGCAGCGCACACCACTGACAATAACAGCGCAGGTGTGTGTGTTTTCTTGCACGAGCAAATGTCTGTCTCAAGTCTTTATTTAATGTTACAAATAGATTTGCTATTTACATAGTGATTAAATCCTCTTTGATGTAACCCACTAAAGTGTGTGACATTCCTCAATACACGTGCAAAAATTTAAGAACGCGTGTACAATTATGTTCAGTAGCAGCGGAAACGTGTTTAGAGGGCGACTCTAAGAAGCCGTAACATAAATTTGCTCGTAAACCGTTAATCTCTTCAGCGGCTTAATGTATATCGTTATCTACTTCCCATGAGCACCGGCGTTTCGCACTAATAAAATGCGCTGGCTCCTACGAATAGTTGCTGCTTAACGATACGAGGGACCACTACACGGCTACTGTAACGATACCGTTGTATTCAATTTATGTTATTATGCTACAAACACTACACTACTTTCTTTTTCCTCCACTGTCTTTCGAAAGCGGTGCAGAGAGATCACCCGTCAGGTTTTGTGGGACTCCTCTTACTCCGCGCCGCCTAGCTACGTTAAGCTTGATGAAAGGAGAGTAATGCTGTTCTTTTGTTTAGTAATTAGTTATGCTTTTAACAATGTTCTTTGTAAGCGTTTTAATTTCTTTAAATGTTATATTATTTTTCCAGTTTTAATTCTCTTTTCTGCGTGATCTTAGTTTAAAAAAAACAAAATAAGATTGGCTTGGCGTGAGATTTCGTTACTGTTTGATCTCGTGAGCGTCGCATTTTTGCGGAAATATTCACTTTCGGCTCCGCTGCGTCGCCGGTGGCTACACGGCATGACCGTAAGAAATGACATTCCGCCCGCCCACCCGCCGGTGCACGGCTACGGCTGGAACCACACGTGTTGGAATTGAAGTAAGCTACGAAGTATACTGTGCAAGTAAAGAAGCAGAGGGCACGTTGATTGATTGTTTATTTAAACGCATATTCATTGTAACATTGGATGTTCGGCGAATGTTAACATCATGTTCGGTGAATGTGTTATTTAAATTCAGCGTTCGATAAGTTAACAGTTACGGGTTCGATCCCGCACCTAAATGTTTGTATTCGTTGAGTTTTATTGATCTGTTTGTTTCATTTACTTTACTTTCATTTATTACCAACACCAGTTGGTAATGAAAAAACTTCAGAGTACATATATAAAAATATGGTTGTTTTGTGTTGATAAAAGAGTCAAAATATTTTACGTTACGTACACAAAAGGTGGATATGGAAATAGAACGTGCCATTCATGAGAATTTATGATCCGTGTTATTTATCTAGCTGTGCCGAAATAGGTGTTGCGGTATCGTGGCCTGATAAATCTGTTTCAGTGCAAATGCAGTGGGTATGTGAGGTTGTATATTGTAATTTATGTGCTGAACACCTTAGTGGCCGGGTGGCTAAGGTTCAATTTCTAGGTCAGGCAAACACAATGTGTTTCGGTTTTGTCGATGCATAGCCCGCCCGGGTTTGTGATCAGTGTGATGATTTCATGATGATGATGATGTGTGCATTTGGCAAACGTGGTGTTTAAGGCAGTTGTCCCACCGACGGCGAGGAAACGACTAAATATCGGCTATTTTCTCGCTCAAGAAACGTACAGTAGATCATACATTCCGTATAAACAAAAAGATGCATGTTTGATCGCTGTCTGTTCACACTGCCGGCGAGAACTCGCTCCACTAGTTCGTCGCTGAGCGACAAGAGCTATCAAAGATAATTCTCGCTTAGCGATACTTGCTCAGCGATCAGAACACGCTTTGAGACCAACCAGCGGTAGCGGCGCTAGCCCAGCGACAAAACTATTGGAACTACACACTCGCTTTCCGCTGCTCGCCAACTCGTTTCTAATTCTAGCTCGACTCGCTTCTCGTTCATCGTCGGCGGTAGGACAACTGCCTAAGCCAATCAGTTGTAGCGAAAACTTAATTTCAATGATGGATGCCTTTGCCCAGCAGTGGGACAGTATGTGGGATATACTTTACTTTATAGTGTTGTTACCTAAACATTAGCCGTGGCAGGCCAGGCCTGTCGTCAAATGCAGACTGTCAACAAAAAAGCCCTCACAACCTAGCGGTGTCCAATCATTTGACAAAAAAACAAATAACAAATTTTCATTTGAAAAATAACATTTGACAAAATTATACTTGATAAATTTATCATTTTACAAACTATTGTTTAATAAACTACTCATTAGACAATATATTTACTAAAAAAAAATTCATTAAGCTAAAACATTATTTCACATATTGATTATTTTTTAATAACATGTTTAAAAACAACGTAAAGCATAAATAACATTTAACAAATACTAGCTGCCCTACTCCTGTAGGTCACGTGATAGGTTAGAAATTCACCAATCGCGAAGCGCAGCGTAGCGATTGTCTTAAATTTTAACAGTAGAAATATTTTCTAAGTAAAACATTTGCGAAACCTGTTTTATGTCAAATGATTATTTTTAAAGTAATATGTTTTCGAAAAGAAAGTTTGTCAAATGATTAGTTTTTCAAACGTTGTTTGTAAAATGATCTTTTGTCATACGTTTTTTGTCAAACAATAGTAAACCCAACCTAGCAAACATTTCCTCCATAATATTTCTCACAATTACTGCTTCTTTAGGTATGTCTTTAGTTTTTCTTATTTTATTTTAGTGCAGTCACAAATTAGTTTTACCATAATACCGTAAATACCGTTTTAGTTTCGTACATATAAAAATATACTAAGGTAGTTACAACACTTACAACGTTGCCTAATCTCTTATTTAATTGTTAAGTGTTTTAGTTTAATTAATTGCTTTATAATACTAAGTAAATAGCTAGCAAATGTACCTAGAAGAGTAACAAAAACAAAGTTTATACTTATTCATTCTTCTTGTCTTTTAAAACTATTGGAGTACATTTCAAATTTCCGAATCGTCGAAGAGCTCTAATAATGGTAGGAACACATGGCTCGTAAGAAACAGCAGAGCCTGGTTGCAACTGAACCGACAGGCTTATTGCCACGTCAGCTGCAGTCGGTTCCAATGAAACGCAGGCGAATTAGCATATATCCTCGAAATCATTGATGGAGGAGCCAGATGACGCAGCCATTTGCGTGCGATCGCTAAATGCCAAGCCATTTCAGCACATGTGGTCAACCAGTTTGTTTTATTTTGTATGATAAATAGGATTACTGGCTCTGCTCTATCTGATGAAGCAACCAGTTGACGATCGCTAAATGCCAAGCCATGGTTATTTTCTTTTCAATTATTTTGTTTTGTTTTCTTTTAGTATTGATAATTCATTACTGTTCCAGCTGAGTTTAAGCAGAAACAGAATCGAAATATGAAGAAAGCATTATAAGAGATTCAATGTCATCAAGAACCAAACAACCAAATGTGTACAGATAAAAATATCAGAAATACCGGTTTGTTTAAACTTTAAGAACGTTATATATCGTAATAGTCCTATATTAGTATTTGTATTATATATACACACATCTCCTCCCTACATATATTATAACTTGTATGAGAGACACACTAAACCTCTTATTACAGCATTAAAGCTAAAATGGTAAAAGTTTAAAAATCGGCTCGAGCCCACATTGTGCCATAAAAAGGATTGTGCCGCAGAAATTCACATCAGCACCGCGTGATGTGTTATCGGCACATAAATATCCGGTGGGGAAACCATAAATTTATGGGGGGCGCAAAGTTCCCCCCAAGTCAGCAACAAGTCCTATCATCAAACCCCGCACTCCATTCTACAAAGCGATTACAAACTTTACAATTCCCCAAAGTCGCTTGCGTGTGCGGTTCATAATGGGCTCGCTCTACATTTCATACGTACATACTGTTTACGACTGATTAACCCCTAGGGTTGTTGTTAAACAAAGGACAAGATTATTGTAAATTAACAGACAAAAAATAAAAAAAAGATTCAAAAAGATGAAATAATTCACCTCAGCAGACATCCATAATGGAGTCTAAGACTTAGCAGGTAATGACTAACCTTGTCAAAGGTCTTGCTAAAGTCACATCGACCTGCTGCTGCAAATACCTGATAAAGGTAGTTTTTAATTATAAAAGGTTACCTAACGTAGGTAGATCTTTTTTCTGAAGAAACCGTGTTGCTTATCCGATCATTACATAAGCCCGTGATGATAAAGTGAAGTATACGCCAAAGACCCAAACAACTTAGCTGTACAAGATAAAATGCTCCGATAGTTCACAACATTTTGTGTCTAGATTTAAGTATCGGTATAATATGAGCTGTCTTCCAACGCAAGGGGAAAATGTCAGATTCTATTGATTTATTGAAGATTAAGCTTTTGCAGTGCTAAGCTTACCCACTCTACGGTATGCATTGATATTCCCGTCTTCCAAAGGAACCTTTACCACATCACAAAGTTTCTTAAGCAACAATATAACACTTTTGCTCTTACTTTCAGGTACGGCTTGTAATTCGATGTCACAATTGCGTGAAACCTTCTCCATACCGGCCAGACGAGTGTTGTGTCTGAAGATCTCAACGTTCTCGTTCTCCGTGCTTGTGGTGTTAATGTGTTAACAGTTTTGTTAATGTTTAGCGCGAATGAAGTCTGTAGTAGCATATTTAATATTGTTTACATAGGCTAATTTGTTCGATTTGCTATCTTGGGACCGAACTATTGGTCTGAAAGTTGTGAAGTTTATTTATTTATTTATTTATATATAAACTGACACTTTATGCCCTTCTTTAGTCATTTTAAATGGGCTATTAGGCGTCTGGTCTACGTTTCTTAGTACGAAGTTTTCAAACGCGTAACAAACGTTTTCTCGGGAATGTTAAGAGCCACTTTGTTTGTTGTCATGGTAACTACTTATAACAAAGTGAATTCACTTTGTTGGGTTAGATAAATGCGATATAGTATAATGCAAATTTTGGAAAATAAAATACAAACTGCAAACGTGACCCTTCACTATCCTGCCAAGATGTCCTCGAAGAGAACATTAATGTATAAATCGCTGCACAGAGACAAGACAGAAACGAGGCAGCAAGTCAAGAGTTGCAAAATGGGAACCTTTTTCTTTTCCCAGAAAATTCTGAGTTGCCACGTACTTAGACTAACGTATATTGTTATCTACCAGTGACATGCACGCACAACATTACGTATATTGCGAACCTGTAGAAATCGAATTTCCCTCACGCTCCCAACATTATTTTTACCGGTATCTTTCCATGGATGAAAGACGACGTTTTTATACCCCAATGTACACACACGGGTCTAAGTTAATAAAGTTTGCAACGACTTCTAAATCGGGGCGTTATAAAGCGGGAATAACAGCCTATAAAGTATGCAGAAGCAGTGAAGGCGTAATACCTTCATGCAGTCAACTAGAAAAGTGAATTATATTTTTAGTCGTTACTTTTGTTTTAGATTTTCAGTATTTTGTACTCAACCTGGTAGTTTTAGGTCCGTGGTTCTTTGTTTAGCTTGAGTCCGGTAATTTTTTTTAACTGTTTTTTTAAATTTTACGTTCCTGCTAACTGTGTTCATGCTATGCTAGATTGTATATTATTATGAGAGTTTTGAAATATTTTATCCTTGCCAATCTGTACTAAGCACGTACTAAGCTACTCTCTGTAGTGGATGACCTTAAGAATTTAGTTTAACATATTGACTAAAACTCAACCATCCGTTTATATTCTTTAACTAGCGGCCGCTCGCGGTTTCACCCGCGTGGTTCCCGTTCCCGTGGGAATATCGGGATAAAAAATATCCTATGTGTTAATCCAAGTTATAAACTATCTGTATGCCAAATTTCATCGTAATCCATTCAGTAGTTTTTACGTGAAAGAGTAACATGTTTGTTACTCTTCCATCCATACTTACAAACTTTCGCGTTTATAATATTAGTAGGGTGCTTTTATACACTTTAATATATTTTTCATATTTAAGCTAGCTGTTTATTGACTGAACAATAAAAAAGTTCTTGAAAGTATGGAACGGATGGGCTTACAGATATACCAATCAGTTTACTAAATACATACCTTGCCTCCTGCCTCGCCTGTTTCCCGGTGGGGTAGGCAGAGATGACTGCTTTCCATTTTCGACGACCCTGACACGCTGGATGTCTGTCAGGTTGTCAAGTGTAGCTTTTTTTAATGTGACTCGTCATAGTAGCTACATCCTGCTTGATGGTAAGCAGCCGATGCAGTCCAAAATAGCGAGAGCGCTCCTCACCGTGAAACAAGCACGGTAACAAGCACATCTATTCATGACGTCCTGCATAAATGCAGTTTCAAGCCTCGCTTAAAAGACCCGGGACTATAGGAGCTGGGAAACACATGCGCCGCCGGCAAATAATTCCAAAACCGAATGGTGTTACATAGGAATGAATTGCCAGAATTAGTCTGCACAGTGTGATGGTGGTTCCTAAGACCAGCTTAATTTACTTTCATAATTTTCTTCATACATACATAACATTTAAGACATTATCCCCAAAGGGTTAGTCACAGACTAGGCAATGAGGACCGCAGAAGTAGTCCACTCCCCTAGTCCACTTTTCAACAAATTACAACTGCACATGTGCTCAGCATGATAGGTGGTGAGCGCATCGCCGCTCTATGCTGTTGGATGTATTTGCAGTCTTTAGTCCGTTAGTCGCCTTTTACGACACCACAAGGGAAAAGGGGCGTTGGTAAGTAGGATTTATTTCCGTGAGCCGCTCGCTATACCACACGGCTCAAATCGGCACGGTTCAACATACGTGCTCACTAAAGCCCGAAATTAATAACTTATCTTGAGATCTTTCTAAATTAAAATTTTTGACATAAGCTCCATACAAATTATGTCAAATTTCTCACTCTGATATAGGCTACACAATTTAAAGATACGTTATTAATTTCAGGCTTGTATAAACATATAATATTAATAACATTTCAGTATTGACGGCCGTAAATTTGGAGTGGCGCGTTTATACAGCGATAAATTGGTCTCGCGTTTCGTGTTTACTGAACGGAGATTTGTATTCTGTCACAACAGTCTCCGCGTAAGCGGTCGGCGTACTTATCTATCATACTGTAGTTTGGTTCAACATCAGTTTTCGATAATGACGTTTGTTTATTATTTCCTTTTCATTTTTAAGCAATTTGTCTTTGTAAACTAAGAAATTTTAATACAATCACATACAAACATACACATACATATATTTACGACTATTATCCCCGAAGGGATAGTCAGAGACTAGACAGTGAGGACCGCAAAAGCAGTCCTCTGCCATAGTCCACTTTTCACCAAAAAGCGACTGCAGATGTGCTCAGCGTGACAGGTGCTGGTTTAATAATCGTAGGTCTTAATAGTATGAATCAAAAAATAGTCCTACTCAACTAAATACTTTTTGTAGTTTGACAGCTAATATCAATCAAACGAGCGAGACAGAGCGATGAATTAAAACGGTTAGCGAGTGGGTCAGCAAGTTTCGCAAAGTTCCACGACGACGACGACACACGATAAATGAAACTATTTACACTAATTTGGTGTAGGTTTTGCTGCTTAAGTGGTGTGTGCACCGAATAAATGAACAGCAAGGCATTTTTAACGCTCTTTCTTACTAAAACACAACTATAGGTGTACGTATTGCACTCGTGCTGTATTGACGGTTTACCAATCTTAAATTCGATTTTTTTTTGTTTTCAGTAAGGTTGTAGCACAACCTTATTGAAAAAACAAAGTATTAACTTTTAAAGACATTTTAGTTTATTTACCTAATAATATGAAAAACTAAAAAAACGAAAACTGGATATGATATTTTAGAGAAAAAGTTACTTCGAATTTTAATGCTTCTAAATATGAAATTTAATGTAAGCAAAACATCTTCCAAAAGAAAAAAGTAGTTTAGATAATCGGCTTATAGTTTTTCTGGAAAATAAAACGTATGTATGATAAGTTAATGGATTAACAAAATTATGTAAAAGCAACGATCTGGTATTTAAAACTTCATCATACCGTTTTCGAACAATTGAAATTCGTACAGGAAAGTTTTTAATTTATGATAGGTTACCGTATTGGCGACTGTCACAGTATTCGGTGCTACCCGGACCACATTGACGACTGTCATCGTATTCGGTGCTATTACCCGGATCTCATGTGCACGGACTTTAGGACAGGCTTTGCAAGAATTGCAAGAGGTGCGTGCGGTACTTTGGTAACGTATCTTCCTCTATTGTTTATATATAAGCAAACAACGCTATTTAAGCATAGAGTAAGGTATCACTTGTATTTCAAGTACCTACCAACAATTATAAATTTGCAAAGATTATACATTTGCCAGTAAACATTTTATCCGTTATCTATATAGCATTGTGAATGCAAAATTTCAATAATAAAGGTATACATTTGCGTTCGTACATTCACTCTTTGATTTATATTGATTCATAAACACATTTAGTGTAATAAAGGCAATGTTTTCGGCAACATTTCCTTATACACACTTTTCGGCGGGCACTTCACTCGTTTAAACAGTAAAGAGACACCATTTCTATAACCCTTCGCTATTGCTCAAACATATCGTTATATACACCTCTACATACCGACAGGATATCCATAGCAAGGAAGAAAGGCAGCCGCTCAGGCGTTTCACAGTGATCCCGCATTGCGAAAGTTGCTTAATTTAACACCCTAGACCACATCTTGCTCACCAAGCTGGTTGGAGGTCTAATGCTTGCCAGTTTCAAAAGTAGTTGCAAAAATAGTTTCAAAAATGAAAAGAAGAGCAAATGGTGTATCAGCGTACCGTTTACTAGTATTTGAGTACAAACTTAATGGATGAATTATATTAGACCGGGCTGTACCTGGGGCGTGCCGTGTACGTGGCCCGGACGGGGCACTGATTTGAAACGTTACATATTATATTCTGAACTGTTTCATACAAAATGTATGCAACGTCTCAAATCAGTGCCCTGTCCGGGTTACGCACACGGCCCGCCCCGTGCACGGCCCGGTCTAATATAATTCATCCCTAATTATGTGAAGTTCACATCTGCAGCAGGGACATACGTTGACGTATTCTTTGGTTCGATCTAATGTATAACTTTTAATATAGGTAAAATATGAGATGTTTTCGTAAATATCGCTAGTAAGGCACTTCCCTCGTATAAATAGTAAAGCGACACCATTTCAATAACCCCCGCGCCGCTATCGCTCCGACATATCGTTCTACTACAACTCTCGATACCGACGAATATCCTTAGCGAGGCGCGAGAGGCAGACAGGACGCGCTCAGGCGTTCCGCCAAATTCGGCTTAGCGGAGTGCCTATAAAGGGAAAACGATTTCCATCATGTACAATGTGGAACGACTGACGTAACCTTTAAGAAACAACGCGGTTTTTATGTTTTTGTAATGTTGGTATTAGGTACAACGTAAATGGAACGCTGGAATAAAGCGAACATGCTAAGAAGAACTCGTTTTTAACCCCCGTACTAGTAATATTCTCAACACAATATAAATTCAATTGATAGTACCAACCCTCTAGGAGTCTTCATGATAGACAAGGGGACTATCGATTCAATGTTCTAATTGATATTTCTATTCTACAATAATAAGTAGAAAAATAATATGAATTGTTTTATTAGGCATTTACTAAAATCTGATGATGATCTGATCAAATGTTCGTAAATAATATACCTAAACTTGCTTTTGCTTGGGAACATTGTAAGTATTTCACTGGGATTATAAATTATAATAATAATATTATTTTCCACCCATACTGAATAAAAAAGTATATACCTACTTATGTACTTATTTAAACAATGAATGTATAACAGAACAAGGAAATGTCGTATATGTATGTGAATTTTGTCTCCGAAATCCACATTTATGAACACGGAACAGAAATGTATGATTAATGAGACACACGGTTCGAATGTCAATAAATCGTACAAATGTGGGACGTTTGCCAGCTGAAGAGGAGCATTTCCTTCGGTATTTACGTTCATTTTATATAGTTCAGTTATGTATACCATTACCTTCTATTATTATGTGTGAGACTTATTGCCGTACTTTTGCATCTAACATCATCATCTTTAGCCTAGAAACTTGTCTTTAAAAGCACGGAGGAGCTTGACATTTAATCGTTTTTTTTTATATTGATGTCATTTTGATAAAATAACTTTACGTTAAATAGTAACATGGAGCTTGTACAAATTATTGCTCGTGTCGTAGGTGCACTTTATTTTAATTTTTCAAAAAAAATATTTGCCTATAACCCCCTTATTTTTTACGGGTAACGTGTAAGCGCTAGGCCTTCATCTTACCTGATTGTAAGTGACGATAAGGCCGAAGGTGGAAGCGCGCTTCACCCAGAATCCTCAACCACTGAGGAAACTGGCTATCTTATCTCTAACTGTCGGAACACAACTATGCTATAAACATCGTCGTTATGGCGACACACTTAGATAAGATGGTGGTAGTAGCCAGGCGGACGTAACAGCCCTACCACCAACCAAACCGAGCACACAAAGATGTACCCCCCGCTGGGAATCGAACCCGGGACCTCTGGATCTGAAACCGGTGGCTTAGCTACTAGACCACGGAGGCGGTCTCCTGGATCCCTTTAACCCTTTATGTCAAAACTCATAAAAATCGGTTCAGTGGTTTAGGCGTGAAAACGTAACAAACAAATAAACTCATTTCGGATTTATAATATCAGTTTATATTGCTATATTTCTCTTCTCTATAGAGACAAAACAAAAACTATTAAGTGGGGGATTATGTACTGCCTGTAGTTTCATGTTTAAATCTAGAACATTCACAGCCAAACTATAATTCGCGTAGTGATTCATTTGTGAACCAATTAGCACGAAGCCGTACACCCAACAGACTCGAGTCTCAGTGTTTACTTTTTAATTATCAATAATGTATACAGCAGCTAAAGCTATGAACAATCTTAACAAGCCTTTAATTACCAAGAGTGCTAATTGGAAGTAGGTAAGGGTCGGAGCTCGGGTGTCGAGTAAACCGGTGTTTGTTTTCTTCATTGTTTAATCCCCAGTAGCGAGCTTTCGCGAAATACCAAAGGTCGCGGTGGGTCGGTAACGACGTTTAAGTCAATAAATTGAATATTTTACGACACGCCCGTTTGCGGGTTGCGCGACGGTTGAGTTTATGGCAGTCCCCACCCGTGGCCTGTGGCAATAACGCCTTAAACTGTTTACGGTCACTTTTGAAGTACAATTAAAAAGAAAATAAATAAAATTTAAATACATACATTGGTATAATCACGAGTATTATCCCCGAAGGAAGAGGACACCAAAAGCAGTGCCCTACCATAGTCCACTTATCAAAAAAATAGCGACTGCACACATGTGCTAAGCGTGACACGTGGTAAGCCCATCGGCGCACTATGTTGTTGGATGTATGTGCAGTCTTTAGTCCGTTAGTCGTCTTTTACGACACCCAAGGGAAGAGAGGGGGTGGTAGTACTCTTTAACCGTTACGCGACACGGTTAAAAATTGTTAAATTAAAAATATACATGAGAGCTTAATGCAATGCACTCCCTTCAATCACGTTAAGGGGGTGCCGCGCGATCGCAAAAACTGACATAAGTCTCTTAATGAACTTCAAAGCAAAATCAATCATATTAATATTTATAATTAGAACAATGCTGCTTTGAAGTTTCAGACCTAGTAATTTAATTAGAGCAATGTTTTTATTCTGCGAAATGTGCAAAACCATCACGCGCATGAGTTAAAAATTAAAATTTACGTTTTTAAAGAAGGGGGTGACCTGCGGAACATCAATACAAATATATTCATGTAAGAATTATTGTTTCATGCGTAAAATTAAGAAAGTTGTCGAAAAAATATGTTTTTAGAAGTCATTAGATTTATGTATTGTTTGTTATTGTTTAAAGGATTTGTTTCAAATTTCAATAAGGCCACATTGTGCAATGATCAGGCTAACTTACAAAAGTTCTTTTAATGTATTTAACTAATTCAGCTTCTAGTACAAGATACTTCAAAATTCGTAAATTTTAACAATTTCGTGCAGGACCCCCTTAACGATACAAAAGCAGCGACTCCTAGGAGTCATCCCTAGAGCATTATTACTTTAAACTTACTATGCAATTTCGAGCTATCGTCTCCTTAAAGCTAGCTTATTTTAATATTGTTGCTGTAGGAAGTTTTGTGACGTCATTGCTATTTCGTTCACTCCAAATACGCTTCGATCATCTAAACACATAATAATATTGTGGCTCAAATCGTACCATAAATTCTGGGTAAGACCGATAGCTTTAAACCGCCAGACCGTAGGCGGTTTTATAGAACACTGAACGTAGTGTGTTTTTTGGAACATGTAAATAGGTAAGTAATTCACGAAATGTTTTTGAACGTGAAAAATATACAATCGTTTTGTTCCACCAAGAAAATCATCAAGGGCTATTTTTCCCCCTGTTATTATAAGTTCCACGTTATATCGTTATATTTTCCATATGTTTTTATGGAAAATGTTTTAGGATAAAAGTAACCTAATAAAATAACACATTTTCCTAAAACAACCATATTGAATTTTTCACGAGTGCGTAATATGCGTAATATTACGGAGCGTAACCGTGTACGCGGAGGCGATTCGAGTCAATTGCTATAATCACGTACTTTTTATTTTATAAAATGGATTTTACAATTCGGTTATCCAACCTTTTTTGTGTATTCTTTTTGTTTAGTTTACTGCAAATTACCACGTCGGTCAGCGAGGCGGCTAGCCTTTCAAATTAATGTTCAAAATGTATACGCTTTGCAAAGAAGACGTGCGAATGCGTTTTAATTGGGCGAGTGTGTTTTGTTTGAGGGCGTTCCCCCTCCCCGCCCCTTTGCCTCCACCTAAATTTAATATAAACAAAAAAGGACACAAAAAGGTCGGATACCCAAATTGTATTAACTCATTTAAATCAAATAACAAATCCGAGCTCATTATAATTATTTCAGTCCGTATAGCGAGCACACGCGTACTCCATTCTCTTCTGTATTGAGTTGATCGCATATAGCTTACTACAAGCCGTGCTATAAATAATTAAAACGAATGATACTTGCGTTCATGGTTATACGTCAATAGTCAACCCATAGACTAATAACTTCTGAGAGTCAACCAATAGGGTGGTTGTCAACGAAACTCCGGCGAGGAACTAGATCACTCTGGCAGTACCTACGTGACGTTACTACAGGACTTTTAAAGTCGAAGTATTTATTCCGCCGTTTCCTGGTGGTCATACTAATTTGTCATACCAGTATGACTACGAGGATATACATTCCTCCTAGTCATACTGTAATACGATATTCTTAGAAAAAGGTTTTTCCTTCGTCCTGTATGGGGCAAAACATTGACCAAAATAAATCCAAAAAAAATTAGGTCCCTCGTGTCGTGGGGTATCCGAATCACCCCCATGTATGTTCCGCGATTTTTCAAAGTTTTCGAGATATGATTTTTTTTTCAGAAGTTCTTAGATTTTCCAACATTCACTTGTTTTTCCGACATTCACTATCTCGTGTGAACATGGCATAAGAACTTGTTGCTTATTTTTTGCGTTTTGCACATTTTGATTGTGGTGACAGGATGTTCAGAAACGTAAGTATGACTAGGAGGAAATGTATATCCTCGTAGTCATACTGATACCTATGACAAATTAGTATGACCACCAGGAAACGGTGTATTTATTCGACGTATTACATTTTGGCTCAGCTTCTAAACCATTGCTACGACGAATAGAATATTGAATTATTGGGGATGCTCTCTTAGGCGGAGTGGTAGTAGAAATAGTCCCACATAACCTCCTTTCCAGCTCCTCCAAATCTTTATACATTCTTCTTTTCTTTCATTTTAATAAAAAAAAAATAGTTATCTGATATTTGTTGTGTAAGTAATCGAATGAGATCGTAGTAAACCTAGTGTCTCATAGTATTGTATTGTAAAGACATTATACATAAGTAGTTATACTAATGTTTTAGCTTTAGTGATTTCTCTTTTTTCTAAGATAGGCCAAGTTCGTGCCGTCACGACACGGGTCTCTAGGTAGCGTGCCATTAGGAATATTAGGAACACCGCTTTTGAAAACCATAGTTGCTATGTTACAAAGAAGCTTGATGGCGCAGCGCCTTACAAGTTAAGCTACTTTTTTAGACCGGGTCATCGCATGGGTAACCGAATCAAATCTTGAGCTCTTACTTCGGAAATCACGTTAAGCTGTTGATCTCGATTCAGTTCAGAATGCCAATTACGTGAAATGCCAACCGCTCGCAAATAGCCAACTTCTCAAAGTGCCAATTTCTTGAAATGACAACTTAAAATTATAATGAAAGGAGTTGTTGTGAACGCTACCGCGAAAAATAAAATTTGCTAAAAAAGTCTTTATTATTATTATAATAACACACTAGGGTCATATTAAATAACAAATCTTCAAATTTTTGATTGAATGAACATATAAATATTACAATTATTGTCGAATTTTTTTTATTTTTATTTTTTTTTATTCTACAACGAGTAAGCGCTTGGCCTTCATCTCACCTGATGGTAAGTGACGATAAGGCCGAAGGTGGAAGCGCGCTTCACCCGGAATCCTCAACCACTGAGGAACTGGCTATCTTATCTCAAACTGTACGGAACACAACAATGCTATAAACATCGTTGTTATGGCGACAGACTTAGATAAGATGGTGGTAGCTAGCCAGGCGGGCTTAACAGCCCTACCACCAAAAATCAAATACCCATACAAAAACTACGTACTCTCTCCATACAATTTAAAACATAATATGGGTCAGTCATACTCATCACAAAAATAAATTAATTCTACAATAAAAATAAACACAAAAATAAACATAAATAGTTACTTTTTATATAAAGACAGCCATAAAAAATCTAAAACTATCTAACAAACTAACAAACAATCAAATAATAGATAAACATCTTAAAAAATATTTATTTATATATTAAAATATAAAATAATATAAATAATAAGAATAAGAATAAGTAAGTACTATTATAATATAAAAAAATAAAATATAAGAATGTATGCTAATTTAATTCAAAATTAATTGGAAAAGGTCTTCCCTCTTCAAATTGCTGTGCCCCACAGGGCCCATAATGAACCTGTACCTTTAATATAAATTATAACAACTTTGTAACATTGTAATGTGCAATAAAATATTGAGTATTGAGTATTGAGTATCAAGAAAATAATTTTCTTAAAAAAAATATTTTAGTACAATAAGTAAGTATATTATTTACCAATTTGTTTAAATATCTTCTTACTTCTTAACAAAAATAACATCTCGAAGTCGTCTTTTTATTACGTAGATTTTTAAATAACGAATCTGTAGTTCGTTGATTCCAGAATTTGGCTTCTTTTTAAAGTTTGAATATAAAATCACACAAACTGTGGCTTTTTCCCATTCATCCATTTATACGTCGGTGCCACCCTTCTAAACCATTTGTGGTCCGATACCGTTGACCCGCACAGCTTATAATGGACGCCGACAACTTTGGGAACCATTGTTTCTCAAAATAGCGGCGAAACGAGTCATTTCTTGACTGTTTGGAGCGTTATCCAATGACGCCATGCTACGGAGATATAAGTCTCAGGTAACAAAGAAAACATCGCTGCCATCCTTGTAACATTTCATCCTTCTGAAGTAGAATTTAGTTTATTTTTTTTTAAATATTTTCACACCGCGTCATTGAAATGGTGATAACACCCACTGATTTTGGATGAAGGGAAAATATTAAAAACAGCAGTCATCTGTGCGATTTCGTAATCGCATTTGAAACTCTTTATATCAAATCCAAAATGTTGTTTGATCATTGTAAATAATCTATTATTGTCTGCTCAGTTTTGGTAGACAGTAACGCAATATTACGAACGATATTTGTGGTCTTTTTGTCGGAATTAAGATCTAAATGGAGAACGTAAAACTGGTAAAAAGGTTTCGGGGCACTTTGAACGTACCGTCAGCAAAAACTCTTCCTCTTGATCCTTTGATTATTTTTATAATATTTTGAGCTGTTTTTGTTACAAAAATAATATTTTTTTCCTGATCGCCATCTTTGCATACTTACTAAAAAGTTTTTAGCCTAAACTTCTCGGATGTTTATGCTTTGTGTAGTAGCGTAAGACAATAGGTCAGTATTTAAAAATCTTTACGTGCTCTATACAGGGTGGAAAAAAAAGACCGTGGTTGGAGGAAAAGTACGTACCCTTAATGTTGATGATGGCAAATTTTACTGAAAGGGAAAAATTCTTTTATTTTCAAATATGATTAAAGCTGCATTTAAAGATTTTTCAAAAATCACCTACTTGAGCCGGGAATGGAACCGGTGAAATGTGAAAAAAAAACATCCTCGATCAATTTCTTTTAAAACAACTTAGTATCATAAATTAAAGAAAGACCAAGAAAAATATTTTTTTTTATTGTAAAGCTTACTCACTATCTAAAGAGTCTGGGTCTCCTTTTGAGAAATTCATAAGGTGAACTTTTACTTTGTCTTTTTTATTATAATATACTAAGTTGTTTAAAAGAAATTGATCCTTATGAATGACTCTTTCGGTTGGTATCATAAAATACAGGATGTATTTCAGGATACATTTCACCGGTTCGATTTCCGGCTCAAGCAGGTGATTTTTCAAAAATCTTTAAATGCAGTTTTAATTATTTTTGAAAATAAAGGAATATTTCCCCTCAGTAAAATTTGCCATCATCAATATTAAGGGTACTTTTCCTCCAACCACGGTCTTTATTTTCCCACCCTATATAATAAATCCTTCATCGTACTGAAGGTAGGTATTAAATCGCCACCTTTTTTCTTATCTTTTCTATTAGATTAAAACAAGTCTTTTCTCAACTTTTTCATTACATCTTCTACTATTTTTGACACTGGTCCTAAATTTTTACATACAGCACGTTTTAATTCTTCTCTTTTTATCACAACTTCATTCACAACCATGGACGGCTCGAAAACAACGAGAATCTGACCAGATTCTCGTAATAAATTTTGATTATCCTTATCAAGTGTAGCTGAGGCACTGCAAATACGGTTAACCCACCGCCACAATGTAAGTAGTACCATTTGTATTGGTTTTTATTTTTTGTAAGTATATCGATGTCCATTACAATGAATCATCAATAACCCACTTTTCTGATTCTTAATAATTTCTGAACTCACGGTTCATTTTGTTCTATTTAAAAGGTTTTAAGTCATAAATCACAAATATAATACTTTATTTATTATAAAACACTGATTTCCTTCCTCTTTGAACAACAAAACAACTATTTTATTATATAAATGAAGATACTGAAAGATGTTTATTTTTGTATTTTACTGTCATTGTATAAAAATACCAATTAGTATATTTCTTGGATTGATATTTATTTAGATAAATAACTCAAATAATATAATTCCTGTACTCGTAATATATGCGTTACTGCCTAATAAAACTAAACAGACATAATTATAATATTTTATTTACAATGATCAAACAACAGTCCAATGTGTAGATTATAAAATTATGATTGGTCATATTTAGGTACACGTTACAAATATTGCGATATTATACATGGACTATCCTTTTTAGTTATTTTTTTTATTCACGGTAGCATTCGCCACTCCTGTATTTTATTATAATTTAAAGTTGTCATTATGATAAGTTGTCATTTCGAGAAGTTGGCATTGCAAGAAGTTGGCATTTCAAGAAATTGGCATTTTAAGAAAGTTGGCTATTTGTGAGCGGTAGGCATTTCGCAAAGTTGGCATTCTGTTCAGTTTAAGACAATAGAATTCTATCTCTGTCTTTAAACACGAAGAGGACGAAGGAACCTTCAATACAGGTAATGTTACGCACAGGCAAAATTAATTTTATTTATAGTAAATATTCTGATTACCCTTTTATTGAAACGGCTTTGTATATCAAAAATAAACATTTGGGGCACATTCCTTCCATGTCTTCCAGCAAGTACAGGCTGTGCGGCGCACATTTAATATCCATCAAGTGTATTCGGGTTCTCCCGAAAGATTCACAGGATTCATTTCATTTGTATTCGGCGCTGGGGAGTGGGACATCTGCTATTTACGAACGGATATAAACTTCCAAAGAGAATTCAACACAGCCTCCGGGAGTGTGGTAAATCACGTGTGATCCATTTAATTCTGATGTATCTATGTGGGGTAAGCGATTGTTTAAAATTGTACGCGGCGTCGTTAATAGATAGAACGTATATCAGCTTTTTATCCTTTCTATATGTCATAGTGACTATTGTTCTTCCGTAATGTTATTTAAATAATGTTTCAAGTCAATTGAATTTATTAGAAATTTAATACAGTAAACCAATCCTACCTTAAATTTAATTTCAGTTCAAGCGAGGTTTGAAAGTGCCATGAATTTACAGATATTTCTTTTTAATTTTGTTACGACTGCTCAAACTTTAAAGCACGATGAAATTAAATTTCTTCACCTGCTACATTCCAGGTGCAATTTCATTTAGTGACTGTTGCGAAGTAATATCCATTGTCTTATAAATGAAAAGAGCAAGGTGTAAGTAATTATATCAGGCTCAGTTAGTTCCCGGTAGAGCAGCGCAACTGCGACGTGGAGGTACCATTATTTTCCGATCTCAAAAACAATTTCCACAAATAACCTAATATGAAATTAAAGCGCGAAATTACAAGTAAAATAAACTAAACTAAACATTCCTACATTTACACCAATTACTCGTATCTAGCCCAAGAGAAGTTTCGTTATGAAACTCGTTAAATGGTTAGTAGACAACGGATAAACATACTTAAAATACTTAAATACATACTTAATATACATGGAAAAAACCCGGACCCGAGACAATTTAGAAAAACAATAATTTCTAAATCGACCTGACCGGGGATCGAACCTGGGACCTCAGAGATGGCGACACCATGAAAACCGGTGTACAAACCACACGACCAAGGAGGTTGTCAGAAATGGTTTATTATAGTCTAAATACTGTCCCACTCCTGGGCAATCTTAGAAACCAAGTCTTCGCTACATTTGATGGGTACCTATTGGCTTATTCACCATGCTTGTCAAATGCGGGTTGGCGATCACAAAATCGGGCTATGCATCAAAAAATTTGAACTAATCTTGCCCGACTTTGGAAAATAAACCATAGACCTCTGGATATCAGGCCGGGTGCCTAGCCAATCTATCACCGAGGCTTTATTAGGTATAAGTACCCATGAAAAATACTTGCGTACCTAAACATAAAACACGGGTTGGCTTTTGAATCGAGTCACCTGAATTGAAGAAACTAACACTGTGGGGGGGGGGGGGGGGATCTAAGGAGTTCTTAAATAACGGTTTATTAACATTTTATCTGCCGCTGTTGCGTTAAAATATTAAAAAAACCACTTGAAAGTTTTGTCAAAATCACACTTTACACTAACATTACAAAGGCGAAAGTTTGTGAGTGTGTTGTTACTTCTTCACGTCTAAACGACTGGAGCGATTTTAATAAAATTTGGTATGGAGTTGGCTGACACCCTGGATTAATATATAGAATACTTTTTGATTAATGTACAGATATTCCCACGGGAAAGGGAACCACGCGCGTAAAACCGCGCGTGGCCGCTAGACGGCTATAAACACCAAAAGTTACATGTTTTTAGGTTATGTAGTACCATAGTAACAGAACCGAAGCGGGGGGACGGGAGGGAGGGGGGGCTCGGGGAGCGAAGCCCCCCGCCATTAAAAAAGTCTAAAAACTTAATTAGGTTAGGTTAGGTTAATATGTTGACCAAAAACGCGCGAGCCGAGCGAGCGAAGCGAGAGTGCCGCAAGAGCAGCCGGTGAAGCGCCAGAAACGCCGTTTAATAACAGTTAATCCTCCCTCCTCCCCCAATTTAGGCGACTCGATTCAAAAGTTTTACCACAATACATAACCTCAAAATACAAAAATCAACATAACTTTAAAACTACTTTTTTACGGCAGGGGGGTAAGTAGGGAGTTACTCCTCCCCCTTCCCCCTATCCCCTCCCCCGTCCCCACCCTCAATTCAGGCGACTCCATTCAAAAGTTTTACCTAAAACACACTAAAGCATGGCACTTTGATAAACTAAACATACTTCATGTTGAGTTTCACTCACGGCTACAAACCATTAATCACAGTTCTCAACTGGTGCGCGACAATAGATTAAATGCAACAATTTGAAATTGCCCCGCGGTCACATGAATGATTATACGATCGGAGGCAAATTGTTACCTACGTATCAAGGGGCTATTTCCCGTAACATTATTATTAGTCCCTGTATCATTTTTGTATCCGTAATCGTTTTAATATTATGACATTATACGTGGCAAAAGCAATCAAGGTTTAATGATATCGGGTTTACGGTATGGACTCCCAACAATTTTGTTTCACCATTCTTGTACAAAAGTTTTATAAATTCCAAGGTACTTGAAAAACTTTACCTTACCTTTCTAAAGAATTTGCTTGTCCTAAATATTCAAATCAAAGGTTTACTCGTACATGACATATTATATCCATATCTATAGCTTTCATATCGTCCTAACGTCCCTCTCCCCCTCGGACCTCGACTGCGAGCTGACGTGTCCTAACTGTTATTGCTTTATTTTTAACAACTCAAAATAAAAAAGTAAAATTTTAATTCACGACAAATAAATAGGAGTGCATAAACCGCGAGGAGACTACGCGAATCTACTGTTTCGGACCTCTGCTCGGCGGCTGTTTGTGTGAGTGAACATTCTTAATCCTTCACTGGCGCGCTGTTAACATAACGCAACCTACAGCCGAACGCGCACATTGATACGCTGCGAGCGCACTGCGCCTGAGTTGCTAACACCGCCTGATACTTTATGCCACCCTGGTACTACGGCCGAACGCACGCATTGTTTCGCCGCGGGCTACAAGCACCTACAAGCGCCTGAGTGCTAACACCGCCTGATACTTTATGCCACCCTGGTACTTCTCAGCGTTGGAGCGCTCTTGGCTACGAAACGAAACGAACTTCTCCGTACTTTATGCAAGCTTTGTACATATTAATATAATTTGAAGATATGAATGAACCATGAAACATTAAAATACTAGGGTAACAAGTACTATTGTTGGCCCCCCACCAATGATTGACCTTTTGAGTTTTAAAGCAAAATATTAATAATTACCAGCAGAAATAAAGCTAACAAAATAAAAATATACAACCTACATTTCATAATTGGCATCACCATGTAGTAGCTTTTTGATTTAATTAGCAGCAAAACTGAGAAAAAAAGTATTTTTGTTTGTGTGTTGCGATCGCGTCGATGTGCTGTGGATTCTTAGCAAAATCTGTTAAGACTGGTTAGGTTTATTGCTTCGTTTCTTGTTTATTATGATTTGTTATAGTAAATGAATTGTTTTTTTCATTTAGTTAGATTGACTACGTGCTAATTAACTCAAATATAACCGGCTATCTAACATCAAAAAAGGAATAATGGACGGCCAAACACTGTACTTACGAGTTATATGGACGTCTAATTGAATGGCATGACGGCCAATGATTAAAATACGGTTTCACAATATTCTATTATATTTTAAACTTAATTTGTGTCGAGTTATAAACGCTATTTTTAAAATTGGACCAAAAGCCGTCATAAACATTTTGTAAACAAAAACTGGCAGGGCCAATCATTGTGCTTTTAAAGTGATTGACCGCGGCCAATGATTGTATTCCATCAGGACCAATCATCATATCGGCTCCAAAGAGACATAGTAGTGATGTGCGTGTTTTAATTTAAAAAAATGAATTTATTTTATCAGTAAATCAAAATTTAATAAATTTACATTTGTTTTATATAAGAAATATTGACTTTACCCTTATCTTATTCATTGTTTTTTATAGTGTTAATCCATTTTTATAGTCACCTAGGTATTTAATAATAAGTGTTACTGTACCTTGGTTAGGTTGGGCACTACCTATGGGCTTGATGGAGCATTTGGTAGTAACCCAGACTTCTGCGCCGAGAGTTGTGGATTCGATCCCCACCCAGGACAAACATTTGTGTGATGAACACATGTATTTGTTCTGTGTCTGGGTGTTATTATAAATTGTGGTACCTTCGTTGGTTCTAATATCCTTAACACGAGTGCTTTAGCTACTTATCTCGGAGTCACATCAATGTCTGTGATGTTGTCCAATATTTATTTACAGATTGCCTTTACGGCTTTTCTTAAGTACAGTTGACAGCTGATCAAACTTTATTTATGTGAGTGTACGTCTAAGGGTGGATGCTTTTAAAAAAATGCAAGTAAATAAAGACGCATTTTGACTTTTTTCTTCGCTTCGCATCACTATTGCATAATCCATTATATTCATTGGCACACCACGTGTGCAATGATTGGCCCGGTCATTGTTTGTCAGGTAGCTAGGTCAATTATTGTGCTTCAGGGGGCCAACAATACTACTTTTGGGTGTTTATTACAAAAAATACTTAAAAATATATCTTATCACCAGGGTGGTGAGTCGAAATCATTTTTTAATTGTTTTTAGGTATTTTCGGAATGGTACTACATATTTCGGCAGTGAATTATACGTCAATACCCAGAGTAACATGAGGTCAAACTTAGCAAATGTCTTAAAGGGCCAATCATTGTACCCGTTACCCTATATACTATACTTAATACTGCACCTCGTTACGTCAGGACTGCTGCATTAAACCTCCCTTGCTATTATACCGCCCTGGTACTTCTCTGCGTAGCAGTTTTTCTTTGCTACGGGTTTGAATGTATCCAACGAACACTTAAGACTGGTAAAGAGACCTCTCCGTTTTTTATGAATGCCTAGTACAAACTGTTGAAATTTGAAGATATAATTTGACTATAAACTAAATTATAGTTATAATTTATATGTTATGCTTAAGCTCCTGTGCAGTCATAACGTCCTAGTAACCTCCAGCAAGGGATCAAGTGCACTGACCATCCTGAACACATCAACGCAGTGTAGAACTTCTTCCGTTATTATATGCTACCCTGGTGGACAAGTCAACTTATAGTGCACAAATAAATAAATATATAGATAAAATATAAGCATAATAAAACTACCTATATTGATTAATATAATATGCCTTTAAAACGTACCCCGCCAAAAGCTACACCGACTCAAGAATTTCTTACTCCGATAAGCGTGCGAACTGCAAAGAATAGTGATCACCAAACCTCCGAATCCGAATCTGACCAAGGTCAATTAACTAAAAGCATACAGAACGTGACCAACCGAAATCATAAACGCAAAGCAGTCTGTTCTCCCCTTCAAGATCAAGACAAACCAAACCAGAACATGGATACGTTTATGTCTGAGATGCGTACTTTAATTAACAACCTTGCACTACAACAAGAAAAGAGCTTTGATGAAATAAAATTGACTATGGAGGAGCAGGCGTCGGATATAAGGGAAAGCATAAATTTCTTGTCAGCAAAATACGATACCATGAAGGCAGAGATATCAACTCTAAAAGAGGAAAGAAGGGAAGATAAAAAACATACTGAAGAGTTGGAGGGTAAAATTGAACAAATCGAAAGACGCGTGCGCTCCACTAGCCTGGAAATCAGAAATGGAAGGAGAAACAAAAATAGACCTGGCAAACATTTTTGTAAATTTGAATCGGACAATGAATGTGCCCATCCAACTAACAGAAATAAAAGATATCTTTAGAATTAATACTAAAAAATCAGGTAGAATCATATTTGCGGAACTCACCACCGTTTTGTCAAAGGACAAAGTTATTGAGGGCTATAAAACCTACAACAAGGGCCAAAATAAGCTCAAAACAACAACTCTAAATATGAAAGGACCTGAAGTACCCATTTACTTAGCTGAAAGCCTGACGTCGTACTCTAATAAGCTGTTTTACCTTGCGAGAAAATTTAAAGCCGAATGCAACTATAAGTTCTGCTGGGCTTATCATGGACAAATATTTCTTCGAAAAGATGAGGGAATGCCGAGGATTCGCATTAATGATGAAAAAGACCTTATGTCCCTTGCCCGAGCAGAATGACTAGTTGTATTGCGCCGCGTTTACTACTCTAATGGTTTTTTGTTGTTTTGTTTTTTCATATATTGTTTTTTGGAATCTTATCTTAAATTTGTTATTAGCTATCTTTTACATATCATGTCTTTAATATCCCAGTATACTCTTATTATTATTTCTAGACCTAAGTTTAATACAAGTGTAAATTCAACCGTACACTTACAAACACATACACACTCACTCGCATACACAAACTCATTAACACACTCCCATTCACAAAACCTAACATACACTAACCAACTACTATTTACACTAAGCAACACTTCTCGTATAGCCAACGAAATTATGGTAATCTCCTTTAATTACCATTTATTCTGGATTATTACTATACCTAAAATCGAATATGGATAGTGTCGAGGATATCAATATCGAGCTTGACCGTATCTCGGTCTCAGAGGCTAGCAACTGTTTAATAGATGACTGTGTGGCATTGTCCAATACACATCGCCATGCTCTTTCCATCCTAAGCCAAAACACTAGAAGCATAAACCGCAATTTTCCTAACCTTCTCACCCTTTTACATCGTGCTAACATTACCTGGGATTTTATCGTTTTAACGGAGTGCTGGTTGTTAAACTCTCCTCCTATCCCACCACTTGATGGATACGGGTTCACCTCTACCACCCGGCACCTTACACAAAATGAAGGAGTAGTCATATATTACCGCGAAAACGATAAAATCACTGCTATCGAGCCCAGCCTAAGTGACGCAAACTGTCTTGTTATCATTTTAAAACCAGATACAGCCATCATTGCAATATACCGCTCTCCCGCAATCTACAATGTGACTAACTTCTTACACTCTCTATCTGAGCTTCTTCAAAATTACTCATTATTTAAAAATTTAATAGTTACAGGCGATATAAACATTGACATTAAAGACAATAACACAGATTCTCGTGCCTCAGAATATTTAACAATGGCCGCGTTTCATGGAATGCTCCCCGCACACACATTACCCACTCGAAAACGAAACTGCCTTGATCACGTTCTTTTAAGGACAAAAAATCCTGCTTATTGTTATGTTGCTAATGCGTCGGTTACGGACCATGACGCTGTAATACTTTTCCTGGGCTCAACATATAATCGGCATAAAATGAACTCGTATAAAACTAAAACACAATTGGATTATGTAAAACTTGAAAAAGATCTTAATAATCTTGATTTTAATACTATGTATAACCTAAAATGTGTAAACGAAGCTACAAATTACTTTATTGGCTCCCTCAACCGTTGTCTTGCCGCTAACTGCACACTTAAGCCGGTGTCAAATAGAAGACGACTAACAAAACCATGGATGACTGCAGGACTTCTAAAATGTATGAGAAATCGAGACCAACTGCATATCAAATATAAAAAGTCACCTGATAATGAAATAATAAAAACAACATATAAAAGATATAGAAATCACTGCACCGCGATACTCATAAGGACTAAAAATAATTATGAAAAATCTTTAATAAAATCTGCACAAAAAGATACTAAAAAGCTATGGGATGCAGTGAAGAGCATAACTTATACACAAAAACAAAAAACATCAGCAACCGACTTGCTATCCCCTACTGACCCTCTATCATCAGTTAATGACGCAAACAAATTCTTTGTAAACGTTGGTAAAACACTAGCACAAGCAATAGACACCTGTAATAAAGACAGAGCACGAACCCCTATAAAACGCAACTCATCCATTATCAACACCTTTTTTCTTACCCCTACTGATGAAACGGAAACTGAACTAATAATAATGGGCCTGCGATCTGACTGTGCAGTGGGTTCCGACGGTATTTCTGGATCATTTCTAAAAAGATTTGTTAAAGTTTTGGTCTCCCCCATTGCATTCCTTTCCAACCTAGCCTTTGAAACGGGAGTATTCCCGGATGCGTATAAGGTGGCAGTTGTTCACCCTATCTACAAGGGTGGGGATAGAGACAGTGTGAATAACTATAGACCTATTTCTATTCTGCCAAATCTATCGAAAATTTTGGAGAAACTATTGAATAAAAGACTTGTTACCTTTCTAAATTCACAAAATATCTTATCATCAAATCAATACGGATTTCGATCAGGTTTTTCAACAAACGACGCGGTCTTAGACCTAACAAATAGGGTGGTGACTGAATTGGACGGCAAAAACAAAGTAATTGGAATTTTTTTGGACCTTGCTAAGGCGTTCGACACGGTCTCTGTCCCCATTCTTCTCACAAAGCTCGAAAATATGGGCATCAGGGGCACTCAGTTGGCCCTCTTCCAAAGCTATCTAACAGGACGGCGACAATGTGTTAAGATTGGTGATTGGGTCAGCGGTGAGCTTTCACTTACTTACGGAGTTCCTCAGGGCAGTGTCATCGGCCCTACTCTATTTCTGTCATATATAAATGACCTTTGTAAGTACGCCCTTCAAAATGGAGAAATTTTCACTTACGCCGATGACACTGCCCTCATTTTTCGCGGGAGGACATGGTCAGAAGCCTTCGGTCATGCGCAGACGGGCTTTGAACAGATCTCGAAATGGCTAGTTAAAAACTTACTAACATTAAATGTAAATAAAACAAAGTATATAACCTTTTCTCTTAATAGCTCTGGCCAACCACCGTCCGAATCTTTTACTATTAAGGCACACAACTGCAAGTCTAGAGGGGACCCTTGCAGTTGTCCTAGTCTCACTAGCACGGACTCCATTAAGTATCTTGGCGTACAAATTGACTATAGACTAAAGTTCCACCATCATATTGACGCACTCTCATCCAGAATTCGTAAATTAGTTTTTATTTTTAAGAACTTGCGCCATATTGCGGACAAATCAGTGATAAAACTGGTGTACCAGGCTCTTTGTGAATCGATAACATCTTACTGCATCATCTCCTGGGGTGGTGCTGCTAAAACCTCACTTTTAAAATTAGAACGGGCGCAACGCGCAGTACTGAAAGTAGGTTGGGGTCTCCCCTTCCTATATCCGACTACTGACCTTTATTCTACTTGCAGAGTACTAACAGTCCGACAACAATTCATTTTAAATATAATAATGAAAACACATTCGCTCACCCCTTATGACCCACATAAATTGGCAGGCAAGCGACGAAAACACGCTGTCTGTCCCTCTGGTTCCCTTACTACTCGTCTCGCGCGCGGAAGTTTTTTGCATCTTGGTGGTTTCGTTTACAATAAACTAAATAAGATCCTTAATTTATACCCTAAATCCCGAAATGAATGTAAAACTATAGTTTCCAATTGGCTCCTTCAACAAGATTATGATAGCACGGAAAGTGTAATAACCTTATAACACTCCGTCTTAATTGGGACACATACACCCACTCACACACACACATTCACACACACACACACACCCCCACACACACACACGCTTTCACACACACTCACATTTACACACACTCACACACACAACACACACACATATTTAGGGTAGTCTTCTCTACTACGTAGTTAGCACTTAATCATAAGATATACGAGTATGACTATAAGTATCGTGCACTAGTCCACTCCGAGGTGGCAGAGAGCCTGGTGATCTGTAACACAGGTTTTGTAAGAAACCAGGTATAGACTCCAGCTCTCACAAAGGTTATGTGAACTATACTTGTAATTAGTAGTAAGTTTAATTGTAACTACCTTTGTGGAGAAAATAAACTTTTTTTATTATTTATTTTATTATTATTAATGTTATTGTTTAAGTAGAGAATTTTTTTTTTTACTTTTATTTTTTAAAAAAGGTACTTAATAGTTTCGATAAATTTTGGCGGGTTGTTTAAGTGAACGGTAGCTCAACCGGAAAGAGCACCTGGCCCTAATTACTATCAATGTGTCTGTCTTCCTCATTTTGTAATTTCATTATCGTTGTGTATGTCGTTAAGTATTTATTTCTGATATGTTTGTGTATGTTGTATGTATGTGTATATATATGTGTAGGTATATAGATATAGTTCGTTTAAATCATAGCCACTTTTTTTAACGTCTCCAACTGTATCTGATGTATATCGTCTCCATCCCTAGGTTGCCTGGAAGATATCGCTTTTAGTGATAAGGCCGCTCATTGTACGACTTCTTTTTAAATTGTAATATTTTATATTTTCCGTATTTTTTGTGTTTTAGTGTACAATAAAGAATATTCTATCTTCTATCTATCGTCGTTAGTTTTAGAAGGAAACCCGTGAGCTGTGTGGAAACAACCGCGCTGAAAAATGAATAAAACCATTTGGTGAACGTCAGTCAGAGAAAAGAAGGGTTACGCGGATAGACGGGTCGGCTTTTTCACACGTGTTGAATCCACTCTGATCGCATATTAGTTTTCATATATATTTTTTATAAAATGCGTCCACATTTTGTGATATTGGAAGATGACATTGACTTGACTTAGCGGCAGAGCTTTTCGGTCACTGATGCGATCTACTGTAGATCTATATACAATACTACAATGGGCTGATACGTTGTCGACTTCAAAAGTTAAGCAACTAATTGGGCTTCCAGATCACACTATAACTATTGGGTTACCATCATCATACATGTATGTACATGATTCATCAATCTAAATAGAGGTCCTATTGCTGGGTATAAATCTTCATGTACAATTAGGCCATGTTGAGATTAGGCCATGACTAACTATACTGACCCGATGTGGTTTGTAGGTATGTATCAACTTTCGGCTCAGCATTAATAGTGCTGACAGTGAATTTTGAGGTATTTTTTTGTGTAAAGAACTCATAATTAGGAACAAGCACACGAAATTTTACTGCTCGGAATCAATTAGGACTCTCACAATAAATTATTGAAAATAATTAATTTTTAATTAACGTTAATTCGTATAGTGTAGTGACAGCTCTTTTGTCAACGTTTTAACGTAAACGATTAGTTCCTGATTCGCCGGATTCTTGTTTTGCCGGATTCTTGTTTCGTCGGATTCTTGTTTCGTCGGAAATATTAATAAGCAATAATATCACTTAAGTAAAGAAAACATGTAGTTATATTTATTGTTGTATGAATTACTATTTTGTTGCCACTATCGGATATAACTTATATTACCTACTTAGAAATGGGTTCGATTCATATTTTCAAAGAAATGACGATTTTCTTTTTAATACTATCCTTATTATAATAATATTCACTCAATATAAAACAATTATTCTTTGCACTTTAATAAATATTCTAATTAATGTACCGAAATGTCTTTATTTAATAGAGAGGTAAAGCCGCGAAATTTCTATAGTTTTCCTTCATCAAAAAAATCCGACGAAACAAGAATCCGGTGAAACAAGAATCCGGCGAATCAAGAATCCGGCGAATCAGGAATCCGGCGAATCAGGAACTAATCTACACGCTTTGAAAGCAACCGCGTTATGTTGGCAGCACTGCTAAATTGCCCAAAAAAGCTCAGTGTCATAAAGCAAAATAAAATCTTGCCCTACTCCTGTTACAGGGGTCACGTGATAGGTTAGAAATGAATGAATGAATTTCGAGGTTATTTTTTTTATTAGACAACAGAAATCTATATGAGCTATAAAAATATATTTTTTATCTTTATAGCTTTTAGTGTAGCTAAATGTAATTTGTAAGGGCAGTCATTTCACTATCCGATTAAACGTTAACCTAAAAATTAATTATTTTCAATAATTTATTGTGAGAGTCTTAATTGATTCCGAGCGATAAAAAATGTTGTGCTTGTTCCTAACTAAGTATGAGTTCTTTACGCAAAAAAAAAATACCTCAATATTCACTGTCAGCACTTGTAATGTAGAACCCAACTTTCTTTATCTGTTCCGAGGTTTCAACAAGTGCGATATCACTAAAACAACGGGGACCAACGGTTTAACGTGCCTTACAGTCATCGGATAGGCTCGAGATGTTTTTATTATGTCACATATCCGGTGACCGGGCATTGAAAAGTTGCATTGAAAGCTTGCAAGATCGCAATCGGAATGTGCAAGCGTCATCAGCTCAAATTTCTTTTTAATATGAGAAACGACCACCATCATCATCATACTGTACGCAGACTATCTGTACTTGTACCAAAAAATTTGGCAAGTTCCTCTGTAAGACCCTTCGGCTTTGAAATTCTTTGCCGGCGCGTATGTTTCCCGGCTCCTATAGTCTCGGGTCTTTTAAACGGGGCGTGAAACGGCATTTATGCAGGCCTGCGCTAATTATTACCGTGCTTATTCCACCGGTGGGGAGCGCTCTCATTATTTTGGACTGTATCAGCGGCTTACCATCAGGCAATGCGGTCACAATGACGAGTCAATATAAAAAAAGGAAGCCAACGAGCAGCCGGTTCATCTGATGGAAAGCAATGTGTGTTTGTTTTAAATTCGTCGGGTCTTATCAAGTGGCCATTCATTTTTCAATTTCTGTCTTCTATAGAGATAGACCGCTCAAGTAGTAGAATATATTTAAAACCAACAGATACCTTATTCGAATATTAGGCAGGTAGAAAAAGCAGACTTCAAAGTCAAAAGTTTTCATTACCGTTCACCCAATAATATTTCTTTTATTGTGTTCAATGATCAGCATTAAGATTCTCCTTTGGCTGTGTGTGTACGGGTAAAAATAACTTTGGAAGCGTAATTTTGGATTCAAGCAGCGTCTAATATTTGGTACGCTACGATGAGCGACCAGTTGAGGAGAAAAATAATTTGCTACTCTCCCAGATTTCGGCTTCCGGCGATCCTCGATTCTCTATTATTACGATGATATCTTGTGTACGTTGTAAAATTCGATTGAGTAAGTTTGTGTTATGAAAAGGACGATGTTTTAGAAGTAAAAACTTTTTGTTTAATATTATATTTTAAGTGCCGACGATGACAGTGCCATGTTGCTTATTTAAAACTTTACAACGACGAAAAAAGAGAATACAAACCCTATGAAGGTACTTCAATTATACTGTGTTAATAGTTTCTTTGTAATAGTAAAATAGCATTACGTAAAATAGATAATGTTACTGCACGAGTATAATAATCAAGTTCTTGTGCTAGCTTGATGAGCTAGATTATTATACCTACATATTATTATAGACATACATACATTAGTTCTTAACCAGTTTCATTATTAGTAAGAACTGGTAGGTTTTTAAGTATTATTTCCTTAGTCGATTCTTCGTTATTGTTTTCCGTAATGATTATGACTATTCTATAACGGGATAAATTATGGACCCGGTCAGGCATAGCTTAGCAGGAGAGTGGAGGGCTCATTACAACGTCAGTTCCTTATTGGTTGTTTCGGGGAAAGTGCGCCTTCATTTTCGACTTTATCATCACAAAAGACTTTAAGGCTACGCTCAGGAATTGCTATCTAAAATTCTGATACCCTGTTCGTCGAATTCACACAATACAGATACCGGGAATCAAAAACGGCTTCTCTAGGGAAGTGAGCATAGTGACTAGCTACACTAAACAGCCGTCAATGTACATAAAAGCTGTACCAAAAACCTAGGGAAGGAAATACAGACGCTTTGCCGACTTGATGTAATTTTACATGAGTTTATGAGCAATGCGTGTCACCGGTGCCACCCGGTGCGTCGTTAGAGAAATACATCTGAAAGGGGCGTGCGTGCGTTAAGCAGTGCCTAATGTGGATGTAACTCGTTCGAGGGGCGCACCTCATTTGTTTCACAACAATATTGCGGCCGAACCGACCCAACCCTATCATCCCTTTAATCAGAACTCAACAATCCAAAATGTTACTTTCATTCGTGTGATTACAAGTAATTGTTTATTAAAAGCTTAATTATTGCGTTGGGCGTGCGTTCTGATATTCCGCTGTCGGTATAATTACAAATCGACGTTAATTACGCGCCATTTGACGTCGAATACATTTGTTGACTTGTCGTTTCGATATACACGTTAATGGAATTTGTTCCTTGTTTTCATGACTGGCTGTTATTTTTTTTGGGTGTGTAATGTTTGATATAAATACTTATGATCTAACGTTCAGATAATATAATTTTATTTCATATAATTTCATTTGATATAACAACTAACTTAATATAATAATCATTTAATATAATTTTAGATTCTATAATTTCATTTGATATAATGTACTTTTGATATAATATACATTTGATATAATAATCAAATGATATAAAACATTACTCATGTAATAAGCAAGCAGCATGCAAGCAAGCAAGCAGCATGCAAGCAGCATGCAAGCAGGCATGCAGCATGCAAGCAGGCATGCAGCATGCAGGCAGACATGGAGCACGCAGGCATGCAAGCAGGCATGCAGCAGGCATGCATCATGCAGCAGGCATGTTTTCTGTCACGGCTCCGTCGCTGCGGGGCTCCGGCGATCCCACTCGAGCTTATTGTCGCAGATGGCTTATTGGAATATGATTATTCTACCAATATAGCTTTATAGAATAAGTTGTTAGAGAATATGAGTATTATATCAAATGAATAATATACGTACTGTTGTTATAGGAAGTGTATTTAGAACAAGTAAAAATTATATCCCATGAACGTTATGTTTTTTGAAATTAGTTCATTTGTCATTATATAAAATGATACGAACCCATTTTTTTTATTCAACAAAGTTACCGTTTTATTTTACCTTTGCCCTGCAGTGGGAAAAAATAGGCTGACAATAACAAGAACAATAAATAATTTCAAATAAAAGAAAATCGTAAAATATAATTTCCATTTTAAAAGTGACAGTGTATATTTGTATTTTTTTTTCAATTTGTTTCTTC
The DNA here is from genome assembly GCA_963921215.1 of Scoparia ambigualis. Taxonomy (NCBI): domain Eukaryota; kingdom Metazoa; phylum Arthropoda; class Insecta; order Lepidoptera; family Crambidae; genus Scoparia; species Scoparia ambigualis. The sequence continues at coordinate 13,508,762 of OY992504.1, forward strand.
TTTTTCATGGTAGAGCTTGACCTTCATATAACCTGATGGTAAATGACGGTAATTGTTTCTGTCTGTGACTAGGGTTGCCAGGTGCGTCGCGAAAAAATACCGGACAACCCCAAACGGCAGGGGGGGGGGGGGGTGGGGGTTGTAAGCTAGGTCGAACAAAATACGGGTTTTTATACTAATAGTAATCTGCAATTGGCGCTTAGCGCTTATTCGCGCGCTGCTGTAGGCGCTTGTGACCAGTAGTAGGTACCGACTTTCCTCAAAATACCGGACATTGTTCTGTCCGGTATGACCATTTATTTTTTACCGGACAGGTCTCGAAAATACCGGACTGTACGCTTAAATACCGGACTGTACGCTTAAATACCGGACATCTGGCAACCCTATCTGTGACTAACCGTGTCGTGTAGCGGTGAAAGAATACTACCACCCCCTCTCTTTTCTAGGGTTTCGTAAAAGGCGACTACGGACTAAAGACTGCACATACATCCAACACCATATAGCGGCGATGGGCTTACCACGCTGAGCACATGTGCAGTTGCTAATTAGTGAAAAGTGGACTATGGCAGAGGACTGCTTTTGCGGTCCTCATTGCCAAGTCTTTGACTAACCCTTCGGGGATAATAGACGTGATTATGCATATGTATGTATGTAAATAAGGATAAATCCGATATCTGAAATTCGGCAGTGGAACGTTTGTTTTATAGGCAGATGATCAAGATCAGGATAGAGATTTTATTTTCAAGACTCATGCACTGAGAAACTTAACATGGCACCTGTATAAAATGATGTCGCACAAAAATCAGCATACAAATGCAATACAAACGAATATTTAAGCTGTACCCTTACATAATACATGCTGTTCCTAGCGTCCGATTTACTTTTAAACGTGTAGTAAAAACGCGCTTGCTCTAAATAGCACCATTGACGAGCGCGAGGGGCGCGGGGCGGGGAGGGCGTTCTAAAAATAGATGGCCGCCGTAGTAGGGCAAGGCCGCGCTCCCGCAATCGCCCAGGTTACAAGGGCGCGCTCCCGCAGTCGCCCAGGCCGCCAGGTACGGCTCGCGAACATCCTTGTGATTAATTCGGGAGTATTTGCGTCGACGAGCCGGCTTAGCCGCACTTAGCGTAAATCCGAGCGGGGTTGTCTCGAATATCAGTGCCGGTGCCGGCTGATGGTAAACATACACGTTGCGTTTTATGTTTAAGGTTAAATGTAAGTAGTGTTACGGGAAAAAATGATTATTTGATTATATTTACATAATTCAGACGGGATTTAACGCAAAACTACTAAGGGATGAATTCTATTACACCGGGCCGTGCACGGGGCGTGCCGTGTACGTGGCCCGGACGGGGCACTGATTTGAAACGTTACATACATTTTGTATTTTTAATCGCCTCTGTGGTCTAGTGGCTAAGCCACCGGTTTCAGACCCAGAGTCCCGGGTTCGATTCCCAGCGGGGGGTAAATCTTTGTGTGCTCGGTTTGGTTGGTGGTAGGACTGTTAAGTCCGCCTGGCTAGCTACCACCATCTTATATAAGTCTGTCGCCATAACATCGATGTTTATAGCATTGTTGTGTTCCTTACAGTTTGAGATAAGATAGCCAGTTCCTCAGTGGTTGCTGATTCCGAGTGAAGCGCGCTTCCACCTTCGGCCTTATCATTACTTACCATCAAGTGAGATGAAGGCCAAGCGCTTACCCGTTGTAGAATAAAAAAAAATATTTATATTAGACCGAGCCGCGTCCCGACCGGGCCCGGACGGGAAACGGATCGCAGGATCATGCACTGTGTAATATTATGAACTGCTTCATATACAAAATGTATGCAAATTCTCAAATCAGTGCCCCGTCCGGGCCACGTCCGGGCCACGCACACGGCACGCCCCGTGCACGGCCCGGTCTCATATAATTTTTAGTAAAGGCATTCTATGCATACCGTTTATACTCGACGTTTCGACTGAGTTGCATCGGCCGTGGTCACGGGCGGACTCATTGATCATATTGATTATTTATAATATCGGTTACATAATATTAGAATAATAACAATAATGGGATTATTATCATGTTTAGGAGGAGGAAAGGATTAAATATCGGATAGGTACTAGTAATTATTGATAAATTATATTCTTTTGCACGTTCTTGTTATTGTCTTTTGTAAATCATATATTTATTTGTAGTACTTTCCCTTAGTGTTAGTTATGAAAGTGTGATTCTGTAAAGAAAATGTAGAAAATGAATGCCCTTGCTAAGTTTCTTGCTGGATCTTAAGTACAAGGTCTTCCGCCCCATAGATTTTCGAACCAATATGGCATTCATAAGAACTCAATAGTGATCGCAGACTTAACTGAATATATCATAGTGATTTTTGAAAAATACGGTCGTTTAAGACGTTGCAGACTTAATCAACTAATTTCAAGGAAACAATCGGTCGGTTGTGTGTTTGATAATAAGGGTAAGTATGTTAGAATATAATTCGTTAAATATTCTCTTCATATTGCTGTGCGGGTAGCGGCTTATTAATAGAATTCCTACTACCTACCCCCATCTTTTCTCTTGGGTGTCGTAAAAGGCGACTAATGGACTAACGGAATGCATAGATCCAACAGCATGGAGTGGCGATGGGCTCACCACCGATCACACTGAGCACATGTGCAGTTGTAATTAATCTGCTATGGCAGGGGACTGCTTCTGCGGTCCTTATTGCCTAGTCTCCTACTAACCCTTTGAGGCTAACTGTAGTAAATCTATGTATGTATATTTCTTCAAAAGGGGTCACGGCTAGGGTTGCCACCTGTCCTCTAAAATAGAGTGTTGTCCTCTTTTTCATATAGGCGTACTTTATAATCTACGACACCAATAAAGTACGCTAAATACTCTATTTACGTAAATCTGATTGTTACTGACCCGTTACTGGTTATTACATAAGAGACTAAATAAACTGGTATCCACAGCCACAAAAGGAGAACCGGCACTTTCCATAGAAAAACTGCTTAACTTGTATACAATAGAATTTGGTCATAAAATAAAGCTAATATTATTTGCTACCTAAACCAAGTTTTGTCTTATTTTTATCGAATCGAAATCGAAAGAGTTAATTAATTATAAATATTTTTAACATGAAAACACTAAGTCTTCAAAAAACTGACATGTTACTTTAAAAGTGTCTAACGTGGCTGCATAAACCATGATTCTTTTGCTTTAAAAAAAGGAAAATGTCAACAATGGCGTCACGTCATGTTTGATGTGACAGTTAGCGGCTGTCATTTGTCAACAACTGCCATTTTTTGACAGATATTGCCAGATATTATTAAAAAATTAAAAAAGTATACAACTTAGCATAAAACGCTGGGTCTCCTTTGATTGTAAATAGAGTGAGAGGAGTAAATATCTTCAAGAAAGACAAATATTTGTTAAATGTCGCAAAGAGCAACAAAAAATACGTTTTTAACGAACAAATAAGTAAATGCTCTTATTTATGCTATGCACGTACATTATTTTTGTTCAATCAAAATGAAAAAATACTTGATTCGTCCTAAAAAAAGATGGCAACCCTACATGACCCATCTGTACGCGCACGGAGCATCACTGAAGCTTAAATGCTCACATACACGTAATCCCCGTTTTGTCTTAACTCGTCATTCCCTAGTTATATTGATTTCTACGTCACGGGCCCAAGTAACAAGTTTAACGCAATTGAACAGCAGAGAACCCCAATTTCACGGAGCACTGTGTTTGGTCCGCGGAGCGACGCCTCTTGTTGGCAATACGAATTTATTCGTTACTTGATTTTGCGAGCGGCTTCCACAGTTCTACTGATCAATCTACATATCTACTAACGAAATTACTCAGTTTGCGTTCCACGTAACACTTTGGGTAGTAAGTAAGTAAAAATTTACCATAATAAATAGTTCTATTAACATAGATATTAAGCAATTAGTTTGCACACACAGAAACGTGAATAAACCTTAAAATTACTAAAAAACTGCAGCTTAAATTGTAAAGAATTCATAAACCTTGAAATCGTAAGCTTTTAGAATTTAACAATTATGAGTGTCGTGCTTAATAACCTGTCTTTAACTTTAAAGACAAAGGCAATTACTTTTTATTTCGCTTGAAATACGGTACATAAGTGGTCTTTCCACACTTTTAATACGGCAGTAAAGGTATAGTCCTTGTATATGTCCCAGAGGGAGAAAATGATAATTATTCTTTTTTTGATTTACCAATCTAATCCACATTTAGCTGATGCTTGGTACCATAATAATTGAATAATATATGTAAGGGACATGAAGACAACCTTATAATAATTCGTCGCACCAAATGACTGGTAGTTAATAGCTCGTTAGCCAGAAAGAATCGGATAAGGTCTTTTATTAAAGAGAAATGTTCAATAATGAATGTAAGGATATTTTCCCGTTAACATTTAATCCAGAAAATTTATCGCTTGTTAAAGTTTTATGAGATGTTTTTTCACGAATGTGAGAAATATTTTTTCTGTTCCTGAGAGGGAGCGTCATTAATTGAAATGGTAAATATAAATAAGCTCACATTTGAAACAAAAATGTTGTTATGTTTCAGAAAAAAATATGTTTCATATTCGTGAAAAAACATCTCATAAAACACTAACAAGCGACAAACGTTGAGAATTTATAGATGATTTATCACTAAAAGTATTATTTCTACAGCAGCAGCTAGCTACCTATAGATATAAGTAATTTTATATATTTTAAGTCGTCCTAAAATGATAGCTAGACGTTTACTAGTTCTTGCACACACAAGAGTTAGTTAATCTTACAAGATATCACTAGACATGAAGAAGTTAAAAATTAAAATTATCATAAACGAAATTATTTCGAAACGAAGATTAGAATTAAACCAAGCTTAATTGATTCTATTTTTTTGTGAATAAAGGCAAATGGAGATTGAATCAGTTTTAAATAAGGTTTTTAGTCACCCTTTTGAATAATCGTGCAACAGTTTAAAAGAGGTATACCTATTTATAGAAAGTATGAAACAGGAAATGTAAGTCATATTCAGCTTATATAATAATATATGATACAAAACGATCCGCTTTCCAGGGAGATTTGGATCATCCAACAGATCTAGTTACTGCTACACAATGGGCGTAATAGGATTTATCGGAAAATAGCAACTGCAGTGTAGAAATGTTTGGATTCAATACGCGCGCCGCCGTGCCGCGTGGAACCGTTGTGTGATTTCAGAGAGCTGAGTGTAAGTTTGTAACTGTGCAAACGTTACTATCGCGTTTGAGTTAAGTTTTGACAGGTAGATCTTAATGCTAAGTAAATAAGATCGAGAATCAAAACTCTTAACACAAACGCGATAGTAACGTTTGCACATTTACAAACTTACACTCAGCTCTCAGGTCCCATTTGGGAGTGGCCTAATGCGATGGGGCTGGCGATATCGAACTATTCCGATACACGTTGCCAGTCACCGCTGGAAGCAGACAGGAAAGCTGCTTTTCTATCAAAGCTGTGCAAGCTAATTTAGCTAGCTAGCGCGACAAATAAATCCACCGACTTATTAATACCAGTATAACTATGGGCGACGATACGTTATTAAAAGCGAATATGAAATTGTTAATGATAAAACTTTAAATAGAAATATGTATTAGCATTATTTAATTATAGATCAAACTAGCGGCTGCTCGTGGTTTCACCCGCGTGGTTCCCGTTCCCGTGGGAATATCGGGATAAAAAGTATTCTATGTTTATTTATTTATTTATTTATTTATTTATTGATACACAAAACAGAATACAGTCAATTACATACATAATTAAATTAAGTTACAGTTGCGATCCAGACTACATCCCTAAACATGTGTACGCAACATGATCAAATTAAAAGCAGTACATACCTATATCATTATTTAAAGTAAAGTTTCAACCAGTACAAAATAAAATAAAATTAGATAAAATTTAGCTACATAAATACTTACTACCTATCAACTATGTTCTACAAATGTGATCATCTTGACATCTTTTTTAATTTCGGCAACTTACAGTCAAAAATGTCAATGGAATCATGGTGTTCTCTTGAAATTTTTATTGTATTGGCGACACATCCTAACCACAGGGTTAAAAAAGGAAGTATTGTTCTTATAAACATGCAGCGAGACGATTTTAGAGAAACTGTCACGAGCTCTTGGTCTAATGTTAATATTAATACTCGAAGAAGAGAAGGGGAATCAATTTGGGAATGTATAATTTTGAAGAGGCAGACAAAGTCAGTATACAAGCGACGTGTCTGAAGGGTTTGTATTTTAATTTTTTTTAATTTTTCGGGGTATGATCGAAATTTACGATTGAGACCTGACCTGTAGCATAATATGTTCAAACATTTACTTTGTACTCGTTCAATACGTTTAGTATGCACATCATAATGTGGGGACCATATGACTGAATTGTATTCAAGTATACTACGGATCAAAGCAAAATAAAGATTTAAAAAGCTGGATGGTTTTTGAAAATGCTTACTGACACGAGAAATGAAACCTATAAGTTTAGTGTTTTTATTTATGATGTAATCATAATGATCTCGAAACGTAAACTTTTCATCTAGAAAGACTCCGAGGTCCCGGACCACTGCTCTTCTCTCCAGGCAATGATCTTTGAGTTTATAGCTATAAATTATTTTATTAGTTTTTGTTGTGAATGTTGTGATAAAACATTTTTTGACATTCAAGTACATATCATTATCTTGACACCATCTATCAAGAATGTCTAAATCAGCCTGTAGAACTTCTGAGTCCTTGCCACTATGAACTTTTGTGTAAAGTTTCAGATCGTCTGCATACAGTAGACAAGGACTGTTTAGTTTATCAATCAGATCATTGATAAAGGCATTAAAAAGCAGCGGTCCGAGATGTAAACCTTGAGGCACTCCGGAAGTTTATTCAGTAGGAGAAGACAGGAATCCTTTAATTGCAACCAATTGACTGCGTCTAGCCAGGTATGATTCTATTCATCGCAAGAAGTTGCCATGAAGTCCAAAGTATGATGCCAATTTACGTGTCAAGATACTATGGTTCACTTTGTCAAAGGCCTTGGCAAAGTCCGTGTATACACAATCGACTTGGACTCTTTCGGCAAAGGCACTACAAATGTAGTCTTTAAATTCAAGTAAATTAGATGTTGTAGAACGATTGCGAACAAATCCATGCTGCCTAGAGGATAAGAGTGGATGTATATGGTGATATAAGACATCGCACACTAGCGATTCAAATAGTTTACCTAAGCAAGACAATATACTAATTGGGCGATAGTTATTGCAACGTGATCTGTCCCCTGATTTAAATATAGGCACTATATGAGCAGTTTTCCACAAATATGGGAAAACCCCAGTCTGCAGGGACGTATTAAATAAGACGAGAAGGGGTACGCATAATGCCTTATCACACCTCTTTATCACCAACGGAGGTATCCCATCTGGACCAGCTCCTTTATTGGGGTCGAGTTTATGTTTTGTGCGAAGGATGTCGTCGCGGGTAATTACTGTGCTGCAAAGGACATTTGTTATATGACCCGAACATGTATTAAGAGCATTAGTAGAGGAATCCAAAGTTTCAAAGACGGAGCCAAAATAATTAGAAAAAAGTTCACAGATTTCTCTCTGGTCGGATGATACCAGTTCACCATATTTCATGGTACGGGGTATTGTGTCTGTGCCATTCTTGCTTTTAACGAACCGCCAGAAGTGTTTAATGTTGCTATTTTCCAAAGATACTCTACTGATCCAATAAAGGTATTATAGTCTCGATCTATGAGTTTTTTGCATCTTAATCGCAGCATGGAGAATGTGTCATAATAACGGGGATTTTTAAATTTTTTATAGCGGCGATGAAATTTTAATTTTTCTCTAAGAGTACGTATTAAAGCGGGCGAGAACCATAGAGGATAATTATGAGAACTACTCTTTGCGATGGGGGTATGTTTTGAGAGAATTTCTTGAAATTTACTATGAAAATTTCTAACCAACACATCAATGTTAGAGTCGTTCAACACCTCGCTCCAGTTTACCATCTTGAGATCTTCGTTAATATTAGGGAAATTGCTATTTCTAAAGTTAAGTCGTTTTACAGGTTTAGGTTTAAAAGATTTTGTATTAGTTTCTACAGACTTCAAGTCAATCACCAGAGCTGGGTGGTATCTATCTAGCTTACTAATAGCCTCAGTGCTACATACCTGCATATTCGAGGAAGTGGAAAGGACTAGATCTAAATCTATGTGTTAATCTAGGTTATAAACTATCTGTATGCCGAATTTCATCCAAATCCATTCAGTAGTTTTTACGTGAAAGAGTAACAAATATCTATTCATACTTACAAACTTTTGCGTTTATAATATTAGTAAGAAGTAAGATGTAGTGAGCATTCCCCAAATACCTGTAAACTTGTCCACCAATTTACTATTGACAAACGGTAACGAATCAACATGAAGCATTGCCACTTGGCTAGGCGATCTGATGTACTCGTATAAGTAGCCTCGGCCACGAGCACCAGCGACTTGCGATGCGACGATTCATAATGCGTACGCTGCTACGAAATATTTAATACTTTGCGCGTAGTTGCGCTACGTTGCTACAGCAATCGTAGTCGGCAGCAATAGCAACGCAATTGTAGTCAGCAGTAATAGTACGCAAGGAACAGAAAAAACGGCGTTGCGTCGTAAAACGCCTGTGGTCGTGGTCGAGCGGTAAGATAAAATTTTTTATTGTTTATTCGACTACATAATAATCACGACTATTATCCCCTAATGGTTAATCACAGACTAGGCAATGAGGACCGCAAAATCAGTCCTCTGCCATAAGCCACGTTTCACCAAGTAAAAACTGCACACATGTGCAGTTACACGTCACTGAGTACATGTAGTGGTACATACCACGACATGTACTCAGCGTGACAGGTGGTGAGGCCATGGCCGCCTGTGCTGATGGATGTATGTGCAGTGTTTAGTCAGTTAGTTGCACAGAAATATGTAGTTGCCTTTTACGACAGCTATGGGAACAGAAGGGACGGTTGTATTCTTTTAGTTAGCCGCCACATGGCAAGCTCATTTCACACAGCTCATATTTGACTATCCGAGTTTTATTTGTTTTTGGTCCAGTCTAAGTTAAATGTAATATTGACTAGGATAAATGCGATGGGGCTGGCAATATCGAGCCGTTTCGGTACACCTTGCCAGTCACCGCTGGCAGTGGATGGCTATAGCCACCTCACATGAATCAACGTGATTTAAGGCGGAGACAGATTTATTGCGTTTACTCGACTGTCCGAGTTAATATTAGGGTTCCGTACCTCAAAAGGAAAAAAAGGAACCCTAACACTCTAAGTGTTCCGTTTTTTTCTTTTGAGGCATAAACGGCTTTCTCTAAGGCTTATATAGCGGATAACTTTGTCGTCCGTCCATCTGTCTGTCAAGACCCTTTATCTCGGGAACGCGTGAAGGTATCGAGTTAAAAACGATATACTTAGGTCTACAGTCTCTTGAAGTTGTGTAAAAATCAAACTCCTAGGTAACGTAAAAAAAGATACGGCCGTTTATGCCGCAAAAACGTATATTTTGACACTTATAAGGAAATCAAAATTTATAGGGTATTTTCCGTTGACTTAGAACTATGAAATTTGGCATGTATTACCGTCTACAAGTACAGGGAAAAATTTGAAAACTTAAGGCCTATTCAAACCTGAGCGGTGTCCGCTGCTGCTGTGGGTAAAGGTATATACCACGCGGTTGCTGCGCGGGTTTCGCTCAGGTATTTAGTATCAAGTTCCGCGGCTAGATTGAACTGAGCGGTATTCGTTAAAAGACAGGTTCTTTATGCCAGGAACGCGCGGCGTTCCAAATTTTGATTTGAATTAACCGTGTCATGTGGGATATCGTATGAAAAGGCTTCATTGGCACAAGCATAAACAGATTTTTAATTATTTTTATGGCGTATAGTTTTTGATTTATGATGAAGAATGAATATAATATGCACCTACAAAATTGTACGGAACCCTCTGTGGGCGAGTCCGAGTCGCACTTGTCCGGTTTTTTTTTTATTTTGGACTAGTCTAAGTTAAATATACTATGTATATTAACTAGGCTAAATGCGATGAGGATTGCGATATCGAGCCGTAGGCACTTAACATGAATCAACGTGAATTGGGGGCGAAGACAGACTTACAGCGGCTATTTAACTGATTGAACTGTTTTGTTTTTCTTCGTTATAGTATTACGTATATAGGTTTTTTTTATTGAATTTGACTAGAAGATAGTCTAGAGCATCTAGATTTAGGAGGAAATACAATTACTCCCGCCATCTCTTTACCGCGTCGCGAAGAATGGAAGAAGGGAAAGTGGCTTTTGCCCTGCAGAACACATGAGACTTGTACTTAAAAGTAACACATTTCTTTTAGCTCTACATGTTCTACTATAAAAAAATAGCAGTTGCAATCTCAGTGACTACATTGAATAAATGCATTCGTATAAAATAAGCTTTAAAGAACTAGTAAGAAAACAGACATTGATAGCTCCTAAAAATGTGGAAATTATTTAATTATCGGTCTTATAGCTTGATGATAACGAAGTAATGAAATTTTTCAAAGCCTACATTAGTTTTTTTCAGAAGCGAGAGTAGAATTGATTCCACTAATAAAATAAATAAGTCGCATTTTATATTAAAAACTCCTTTAACGGGGCCTTGTGCGAATGTTCGCTTGTGACCACGGCCGCAGCATCGCGGCCAAAACGTCAAGCAGTAAGTAGATATGTTCTTACTTACAAAATTAATCGTGTTAGGCCCCGTCAAAACAGTTTTAATGCGATGCAATGCGATAGTTTAAAGTCTTATAATTTTTAGCTATATTCTGCTTTTTTACTTCACTCTACCGTCTTCTTAGCAAGCAACGTTGCCCTCACAATTTCTTTTAAATACTATAATGGCGGCACGTAATTACCTTAAGAGTTTCTAATTTGCAATAAATACAAACATACATATAATCACAACTATTATCCCCGAAGGTTAGTCAGAGAATAAGTAATAAGGACAGCAGAAGCCAGAGCAGTGGACCGGCAATCCAAAGGTCACGGGTTCGAATCCCGTTCGAGCTTTCCTGAGACTGGTTGTTTTTTTCTAGTAAACATTTTATCCTATATTTATATAGCATTGTGAATGCAAAATTTCAATAATAAAGCAGAAGCCAGTTCTTTACCATAGTCCACTTTCACCAAATGGCACATGTGCTCAGCGTGACAGGTGGTGAGTCCATCGCCGCTCTATTTTATTGCATGCATGTGCAGTATTTAGTCCGATAGTCACCTTTTACGACACCCAAGGGAAGAGAAGGGGAGGTAGTATTCTTTCACCGCTTCGCGACAAGGTTTCACGGCAAGAAATGCAAGAAAACCAAAAAAACATTATGTTTATAATTAATCGCCGAATTTTTAAAATAATTTATATAATTTGTACCTACTACTTTTATAATAAAAATAAGTTGGTTCATGAAGCCTTCACAGTTTATTCATGTTATTGTAACTGAGACAAAATCAAAATATTATAGTAGTTCCCACAGGACAATTATAATTTAATAATTATTGTAAACATAAAGTTTACAATATAATATAAGAATCTAACACTAATCTTAATACTAAAGTATCAAAGCAGCTTTCAGTCAGTTTTCGAATAAAGCTTATGGGCTTACATTAAAGGGGTTCTCCGCAGTTATCTCAAAGGGAGAGAAACAAACATCGTAAAGGCTTTGTTACCTGACTTCAAGGAGTAGTCACGTTTGTAAATGCTTAATTAATTGTCCCATACGGCTATGTAACGTCTACAATGAGCCCCATCCAAATAAATGTAGCTTGGCTTATTCGTTCGAATAAATTACTCGTTCGTCAAGTAACGAATGGAGGGCAATGCGAGATTCTATTGTGTTTTGTACTTTATTACCAAACAATACAATACATTGAAGAAAGTCTACAGTCGTGAAATAAAAAAATACTGTCTGCAAAACAGATAAAATTAGAAATTATTTTTGAAACCGTGTCTCGTAGCGGTGAAAGAATACTATCACCCCCTCTCTTCCCTTGGGTGTCGTAAAAGGCGACTAACGGACTAAAGGCTGTACATACATCCAACAGCTTAAAGCGGCGATGGGCTCACCACCTGTCACGCTGAGCACAATTGCAGTCGCTATTTGGTGAAAAGTGGACTTTGGCAGAGGACTGCTTTTTGCGGTCCTCATTGCTTAGTCTCTGTCTAACCCTTCGGGGATAATAGTCGTGATTATACGAGTATGTATGTATGTATTTTTGAAGGAAGAGGAGCTCGATGGAGTATTTGCTAAGGCGTATGGTTTGCGATCTTGTCAGTTGAGCATCTTTTTAATGCGACGACCTCCTTGGTCGAGTGGTTTGTACACCGGTTTTCATGGTGTCGCCATCTCTGAGGTCCCGGGTTCGATCCCCGGTCGGGTCAATTGAGAAATTATTGTTTTTCTATATTTTCTCGGGTCTGGGTGTTTTCTATGTATAATAAGTATGTATTTAAGTATTTTAAGAGTTTCTTCGAAGCTTCTCTTGGACTAGGTAATTGGTGTGATTGTAGGAAAGTTTATTTTTTTTTGTTTTAATTTTATTAATGCAAGGTCACTGGAATGGTGACCAAAGTAACAATAAACATTCATACATACAACTATTATCCCCGAAGGTTAGTCAGAGACTAGGCAAAGAAGGACAGCAAAAGCAGTCCTCTACCATAGTCCATTTTTCACTAAATAGCGACTGCACACTCAGCGTGACAGGTGGTGAGCCCATCGCCGCTCTATGCTGTTGGATGTATATGCAGTTAGTCCGTTAGTCGCCTTTTACGACACCCAAGGGAAGAGAGGGGGAGGTAGTATTATTTTACCGCTATCCGACACAGTTAACAATAAACAAACGCCAAATTAAAATTCAAAATAGACTCACGAGCCGATGGATGAAAGTGTCTCTTAAGTGCTCAATGATTGTAGTCCAAACTTAATAAATGCGAATCTTGAATCATAACGAGCTCCTCTGTGATTCGGAAGGGCATTGGTCACAGTTGTTCAAGATGGCAGTCGTTAAAACCCACCAACACGCATTAAGCGTGGTGGCCAACCCCAATTTCCCTTTTAGCAGGGGGGTGTCACTCCGCCGTTTTTAGGTACCTTCGGCCGGCGCGCCTCCCAGGCAGGCCGCCTAGGCGTATGGTAGTAAAGGTTGCCGCTCGCGACGCACCGAACGCCGAGCGCCGAGTCGCTTAACTCGTAATCCCTGCGCGCGTGTGTAGACCCTACGCTCTGTGAAGTCATGACGTCAAATCGATATCGAGTCAGCGTTGCTTAACGGAATGTGAACGCTCGGGTCACACGATAAGTTTCGATTTCGCGTGAAAGTCGTTATAGAGTGAACCTTCTGTACGTAGTACTATTAGTTCTGTGCGTGTAGGTACTATTGTCCATTTGGGAAGGTCTGTGCCCAGCAGTGGAACGTTTATCGGCTGATGAAAATAAAAAGGAATTCTAGAAAATAAAAATTAGATCTCCATTTCTCTACTAAATATTACTTTTTGGTTTACATAACATACATACATATAATCACGACTATTATCCCCGAAGGGTGAGTCAGAGACTAGGTAATGTGGACCGCAAAAGCATACCTCTACCATAGTCCACTTTTCACCAAATAGAGACTGTACGTGTAGTATTTAGTCCGTTAGTCGCCTTTTACGACACCCAAGGGAGGAGAGGGGGTGGTAGTATTCTTTCACCGCTACGCGACACGGTTTACGTTGTTGTTACAAACATCTGTTATGTTTGGTTTTTTTTAAATAACCATAGTTAAATATTTTCAACTCTTTCTGTTACTAAAATAACGATAGCTTTGCTATTTTGCAGCAGTGCATCCTGAATATATTGTTTTCTATAACTCTGAGATTAAGGCTAGGATTCCCGAGTGCAGAAACTAGTAGGGGACTGATTGATTGCACATGGCGATTCGAGACGGTCAACTTAGCAAAATAGTAGGTAATTTTGAAAATCAAGAATTTTTTAATTTTTTTTTATATGAATGCGAATTATGGTCCTAAGTCACCGAAAGGAATGCCTCACCTATTCAAAGACGATTATTTTCGTATATTTTTCATTAACTAAAACCAAGTTTAATGCAAGGAATACGATATTTCAATAACGATTAGACGGATGGTTGAAATTTTATTTGATGCAGTAAAGTATCACTAATAGAGTATTTCATGGCCGGAATGACTAGATAGAAAAGACCGTGAAATAACATATTAAGTATATTTTTTCTAAATTCTAAGTACTTGTGATTTGCGAGTAATCCATAATTTAAAATACCCTATTTTCGGGAATTTCGGGAATCCCAACCTTTATTCTAAAATGAAACTCAAACTCAAATCTCTGCTTGAGTATAGTTAGAAAGGGATGGTGCTATTCGATGCACTATGAAATACGAGCCTAAGTCTCAAAGCCTTATATTGAGTTTTAGAAAGATATAAAGAACTACAAAATTTTGTAATCCATTTTATAATTAATAATATATTATGTAAACTAAATCCAAATTCAGGCTCCCACGCAGTAGGTACCTAAATATCTAGCTAAAACATTTTAGTCATTTCAAAAGTTGAATTTTTACACCTCTTATCAACCTTTCAGGTTTTCAAAGCTCATAAGTCTAGCTTGAAGCCGCGTCTAAATTGATAATAGAATTAATTAATCCCTTAAACGGGGTTAACCCAGGTCGGTTAAGTAGTAATTTGTATTCTTAGCAGCGTTCTTACCCGGATATTGTTTGTATAAATCAAGAGGATCTGTTTCATAGTAATATATTATGTATTCATGGATGAAATTGTTCAGGGAAATTTTGATTTATTTGTGTTCAGTTTAGTTGCGTTGTGTGCAGTTGTATACATCGTGTTAATTAAATGGCACTAAACCTTTGACATCCCAACATAATTTAACTACTTAACATTTGCATTCTCTTTTTTTATTTCATTTCATTGAAACCTTCTTCTGACTATGACCAAACACAACATAAAAAATAGCCAAATCGATGCGATCGTTCTAAAGTAATGCGCGAACATACATGCATTAGTGGTAAGTGATTTCTATTTAAATAGATTAAAATTTTTAGCGGATTAATTTTAAAGCTTGATTTTTTTTTATTTCTCGCAAAATAGAGACTATTTATGGTAATTACGTGCGATCTAAGTCTGCGAGTGCAAACGATATGTTGCTGGCCGGCGCCGCGATAGCATACCTAAACCTGTAAAAATAAACAATTTAAAAATTAACAATAAACGCCTTAATTGGAGTAACCCTGGACGTTTACCGCATGCTGCAACAGAGCATCTAAATATCCACGCCTTATGTAGCTTAACTTTTACTCTAGGCTGCTGAAACGACAGGCACTCGGTATTGTTAGCAGCCGATTACACCAAAGCTAGTGATGTCGTAATGATGGTCCCTGAGCCCTAATGTCACCCCCACTCCGTTCTCTAAGATAAATGCGGCGCTCACCCTTTTTTAATTATACAGCTTTTGTACGCTGAGTGCCCGAGTTTTTTTTAATTTGTCTCCAACGAGCCTTACAAAAGGAATGTCTCTTTCATTCGGATCCAGAATTGGCGACTTTTGTGTAATGAATTTCATTTATGCTAATTCACGGTGACGTAGGTAGGTAGATTTTGGACTTAGTTAATGGGCCGTATAAAAACAGCATTTGGGAAAAGACGACTTGCTTTTAAGGTGGGTCGATAACGGGCGACAACTTATCCAACTAAGCAGCGAAGACCTTATTTTTCTAGAAAAATCCAGTTTGAGGCTTGTTTTTATAAACGTTGTACGCTGAATGTTTTAAGAAATATTTTTGGACATAGGTAACAATCGATTAAGATTCTAACTAAATTGTTATTTATGCATTTACAATATACTTACTTTACATCGAAGACAAATATTCATTTGAATTTTGCATTGCGAATACAAAATTAAAAATGTGACATACTCAAGCTGTCTAAAGTTGTGCGTTGAAGATTGAGGTCAAATTTTCCAGTGAACCACACCACGCGCAATAGATCGGAGAAGTTGTGTGGCATTTGAATAGTTTTTGTGCGAGTAGTAAGAGGCAGATTGCTGTGGAGTGGTACAAAACGTTTTTAGACGGCAATCGCTTTCACGCTGAATGGAATATATTATCACTCGCAGTCAGTAGTCTATATTATGCCTTGTTAACCCTTGGCACAATAGATTATTAGGAAATCGGAGCATAGCCCGCCATACTGTCATAAAAACACAAAGGTTTAACCTTTCGACTGCAGCCGCGCACTGATCAGTGTTCAATGAATAAAGTTTCTATGTGTCTAGGTAGAGACATCGAGGTAATGACTATCGAGGTAACGTCATTCGAACTACAGTATCAGACTCGTCTAGTGGCGCTGCGTTCTATGTGTAAAACAACTGGAATTTTACTACAATAACCGGGACTAACGGTTTAAAGTACATTCCGTAGGAAAACCCAAATGTTTCAGTTGTTCACTATCTGTGACTGTGAAAGGTAAACTTGCAAAATTGCAAACAAAACGCCAAACGTAGTGTGTAGAAAGAATTTATGCTTTTCATCACAATTTTAATTACATACTTAGCTAGTTAGCTACTCTAGGTACGTACTAGCAAGAGCTATTCATTTATTTTTTATTTCGGCTCTTTTTAGCTCATTTATCTTCATTACTTTTTGCGTGTCTTCCAAAGATAAACATACGGGTAAGCAAGATATACATCCTATCCTACCTTTGTGAGACAATACTTTTTTGTCTTAATATCATTATCATCAGCCTATTAACGTCCTACTGCTGGGCACAGGCCTCCCACAGGGACAATAAATAGCACGTGAGGATATTGGGTCATAACCCACCACGCTGGCTCAATGCGGGTTGGTGGGTTTAATCGACTGCTATCTTACGATAACAACCGGGCCCAACGGTTTAACGTGCCCTCCGAAGCACGAAGGAGCTCGAGATGTTTTTAATTTGGTCACCCATCCAACGACCCGGCATTGCGAAAGTTGCTTAGCGGGCAAGATAGCAAGGGGAACGCGCTAGCCGCTGCGCCATAGAGCTTCTTTTATATGATCACATTTCACACATCTAACTGCTTGACGTTTTGGCCGCGATGCTGCGGCCGTGGTCACAAGCGTGGTCGTATTAGGTCCCGTTAATGTATACACGAATCAACAAAGTATCTTTATTTGTTAACAAAGTTTATCATACATCTCTACTACCTTTAGATACAAACGTCTCATAAGCACTATAGATGTAGGTAAA
The DNA here is from genome assembly GCA_963921215.1 of Scoparia ambigualis. Taxonomy (NCBI): domain Eukaryota; kingdom Metazoa; phylum Arthropoda; class Insecta; order Lepidoptera; family Crambidae; genus Scoparia; species Scoparia ambigualis. The sequence goes on from OY992504.1 coordinate 13,526,130, forward strand.
TGCTGGATGCGGTAATCGAAACGTCTTTTACGAGAGTTGCATTCATCCACTAGATGTGTCTGAGCGCTGAATGCCGTTTTCGACGCCGCCGTATTGAAAGGAAGAAAGCGCTTTGCAAGCACCTGCACCCGTGTGAGTGCGGGCGCTCGCTACGCTCTCAGCGTTCTAAGCGACATCCGGATACATTTCAATGAGATCTTGTAATCGGTTCATTTGATAAGGATCGGATAACTAAAGGCACAGCGTACGACATCGTATGACGTATAAATGTATTAGTTATGTCGATGATTGAGAATTTGACGTTTTTTAATTGCATTATTATTTTGAATAGTATTAATATAGTAATCTGTTAGGGAAATCATTGAAAATGCTCTAAAGTTATGTGACAGGTTTTAGACCCAAAAGTACCGGGTTCAAAAGTACGCCTCATCACATAGGTGTATGGTGAAGTAAAATGAAAAGCCAACTGTGGAATAAAAAAACTCTTAAATGGTTAATTAACAAAATATATTATTTAAGTTAATGTTGTTTCTCTCCTCATAATACTTTTAAGTAGGTACAACATTTTATCCTTAATAAATAATAAATATTTTTTAAATCAACAAATTTTATATTATGTATCTTAGATGAAATTATAAACGAAAAAATAATGTTTCCCCAATTGGCTACTCTGTTAACAAAAAGGGAAAGTATTGAAAGTGTCGGGCCCTTTCTCTTTTATCCCGTATTTCTAAAAGAGTTCTTTTGAAGAATACGCGGCCAAGATGATATCGTCTGAAAGAAAATGAAGCAGATGGTATTTGGAGGGCGGGCGGTTTGTACTATATTTAAGGCTACGTTTAGATAGCACGTATCTAAGCATCTTATAAAAGTATGCTTTGTACAAAGAAGCACTTGAAATTCTATAAAATTCTATGCAGATGCAGGTGGTGCTAAATGAGTAACACTGACTGAGTGGTAGAGCCACGCTGCGTTGCAGCACGCATTGGGCCCGCTCGCCCGGCGTAATACCATCCTCTCACGAATATTCGGCGTGAAATAACGGCACTCGGTGCTGTTGTGTTTCGTCCGACCAGTGAGGGTTCCGGAGGCCCCTTCCCCCCCCTCCCAATTCCTATTCCTTCCTTAAACCTATTCCTCCTTTAAAGGCCGGCAACGCGTCTGCGATTCCTCTGGTTTTGCGGGTGTCCATGGGCGGCGGTGATTACTTTCCATCAGGTGACCCGCTTGCTCGTTTTCCTCCCTCTTTTATAAAAAAATAAAAATGCAGATAATAACTAACCGTTTTGCGTAGCGGAATAGGAATACTACCCCCCCTCTTTTCCCTTGGGTTTCATAAAAGGCGACTAACGGACTAAAGGCTGCACATACATCCAACAGCATAGAGCGTCGATGGGATCATCATCTGTCACGCTGAGTACATGTGCATTCGCTATTTGGTGAAAAGTGAACTATGGTGGAGGACTGCTTTTGCTGTCCACATTGCCAGTCTCTGACTAACCATTCGGGGATAATAGTCGTGATTAAATGTATGTATGAAATGTATGTATGTAATAACGGTTTACCCTTCCAATATTAAAGTTTAATACATATTAGCTAGAGCTGTTTATCCTACTAATATTATAAACGCGAAAGTTTGTAAGTATGGATTGTTACTCTTTCACGTAAAAACTACTGAATGGATTTAGATGAAATTCGGCATACAGATAGTTTATAAGCTGGATTAACACATAGGATACTTTTTATCCAGATATACCCACGGGACCGTTCCGATGGGAATATCGGGATAAAAAGTACCACGCGGGTGAAACCGCGAGCAGGAGCTAGTGTGTCTATAAATGTTTAGGTAGTACACTTTTCTTGAGCAACATATGAACCGGTACCGAAATACAGGCCAAATACTCTGTTGGTTAGACTGTCGTGACTATATGCGTACAAAATTAGTCAATACAACGTATTTACTCACACTAAAACCAAAGTTACACTTGTTCAGTGTCAATAACATAATCAAAATCATCACCTTTTCCTTTTGCGTCTTTAGTAAACGATTGACAACTACGCCACTGTTATTAGATCTTAACATTTTTACGAATATCGAGGATGTGCTACAAATAGCAAAGGTTTTCTTAAACATAACAGGCGAGTAACTTATTAAAAAGCGTCATATGAGCTGGCTTTAAGACCTCCTTTTGTAGCGCTGTGTGCTGAGGCCTTGTGGCCTCGAGCAAACAAGCAAAGAACTACTGTGTCCTACTTTACTACTTGCCTAAAAGTGTCCAAAACGTGTGTACACTTTTTAATTAAATTAAAGCAGCTTAGTAGGGATAATAAATGAGATAAAATATTATATGAAAATTTCTAGTAAAGTTAAGCTTTCAACTTTTTTTAAACATATTTTCAGTATTGGACATACTTAGTTATCTACACAGTCTACATCGCTACTTATTCATGCTTTAAAATAGTTCGTATCTATATTCTCCGGGGACCCAACTATTGGCAGGGAATGGCAGCGGGAATGCTTACTGCCTAAGTTCAGAACAGCTGTTTCGGGAATAGAGTGTTCTGGAACAGACACACACTCGTATTCTATGTAATAAGTTTTTCGTAGCTTTCGTAGCGTGTCGTAGTAGCTCTTGTTTCCGTAGCAATGTCGTAGTCGTTTGGATTTAAACTCTTTATTTAAATTAATATGCTTTATTTAACTGTTTAACCACTTTTGAATGTTGCTCATTATTTTGAATAACTATTTTATACGATTTTGATTTGGTCTTGTACCCAGTAAAATTATGCAACGTGATGAACAGAGACTATTCATAAAGTGTATGTAAGTGATTCTCGGAAGAAAGCTTGGTGGGAGCAAATCCATGGCTCTAACTTCTTAGGTTTGGAAAAGAGAATGTAGATACAATTACAATTATCGTTAGTTTTTTTGTATCTCCGAAGACTGGTGAATAAAGTCTACCTTGGGTTTATTGAAAGCTATGTTTTGTTCACATGGGGTCATTAAGTAGACCATGCGTAGCACTTAATGCACCCAGGTGATTTGCTCCAGGTGAAATAGCCGGCCCGCCATTATACAGCGTGTTTCTTGTAAGGTGTCATGCCGATGTGTGGTGATATATGGAACTAACATACCTATCTATTGAACCTCCATGTATGTTCTACGATTTTTTGTAGTTTTCGAGTTATATTTTTTTTCGTTATTTTATGATACGACAGGACGGTTCTAAAAAAATTATATCCTTTTCTTTGGGTCGACTTTTCTTCAATGTTTTTTTAATACAATTTGATTGCACTTTCATGAGTAAAAAAATATCCTTCCTAACTTTTTAACCTAAGATGCTAAAATTTTGATCTTAACTTAAAAAATTAGGTTAATCAGAACAGAATGGAATTTTCAACTTAAATACAAAAAATTCAAAAAGATTTTCCATAGCTTCTGACTAGTTTTAAAAACTGCCCGACCATTATTTAAAAAAATAGGCTTTCATACTAATACAAGAAAGATGTACTACTATATGGGACATTTTTTGCTGAAATCGGTCGATGGTCGTGGTAGATCGGAAATTGTGTAATTTTCATCTATACTTAATATTATAAAGAGAAAAGATTTGATTGTTTGTTTGTATTGAATAGGCTCCGAAACTACTAGACCGATTTAAAAAAATCTTTCACCGTTGGGAAGCTACACTATCTCCGGGTAGTAGTCGGGCAGTTTTAAAAAATAGTCAGAAGCTATGGAAAATCTTTTTTAATTTTTTGTGTTTAAATTGAAAATTTCATTCAGTACTGATTAACCAACCCAATTTTTAAAGTTATGATCAATATTTTAGTATCTTAGGTTAAAGTTAGGAAGGAGATTTTTTTACTCATAAAAGTGCAATCAATAGGTATTGTATTAAAAAAAACTTCGAAGAAAAGTCAACCCAAAAAAAGATATAATTTTTTAAGAACCGTCTCGTTGTTGAATCATAAAATAACAAAAAAAAAACAACTCTAAAACTACAAAAAATCGTAGAACGTACAAGTTCCATATCACCACACATCGGCTTGACACCTTACAAAAAAGACGCTGTATGTGTATACCTACTTCTTATTAAATGATTTACTATTTTTTATGCATTCGTATGCTACAATATTTTACGGTAGTGTAGTGTAAAATACTTAACCAAATCAGAAGCTAGGCTCTTCTCACAAGAATAACCCACGTAATATCTAAAAAATACGAGTAAAACTAAGAAGTTGAAAACAAAAGAAAATTCAAAGCAATTAGACAGGAGAGTCCCTAATTACAGAAAAGGGACCTTCTTACGTTAATTTTTTGCCAAGCTGCATAATTATCCGGTTAGTTTGGGCGCATTGTGCAGCGCTGGGCGCGGGGCCGACTCGTTAGTGCGAGGCCGAGGCTAACGAGCTGGAGTAATGAGGCCTGACGGCACATCGCTAAGCTCGTATGGTGACTACAATAACATTCTCATTCGCTAATTAAAAAAGATAAATAAATAAATGCCAAGAATGTGCAGAAAATCTCAATATAGATTTTTTTATTATTATTTAATAAAAGCTTCCCTTGGGTTTTTTTTTAATAGTAGAAGTAGGCAAACGAGCAGACGGGTCACCTGATGGAGAGTAATCACTGCCGCCCATGGACACCAGCAAAAGCAGAGGAATCGCAGGCGCGTTGCCGGCCTTTAAGGAAGGAATTGGGTTAAGGAAGGAATAGGAATTGCGAGAGGGGGGGGGGGGGGGCTCCGGAACCCTCACTGGCCGGACGAAACACAACAGCACCAAGTGCCGTTATTTCACGCCGGATATTCGTGAGAGGGTGGTATTACGCGGGGCGAGCCGGCCCAATGCGTGCTGCAACGCAGCGTGGCTCTACCACTCAGTCAGAAAAGGGTGTCGTAAAAGGCGACCAACGGACTAAGACTGCGTTACACATATATACATCCATCAGCAAAGAGCGGCGAAAGGCTCACCATTTATTTTGTCGTGCTGAGCACGTGCAGTTGTTATTTGGTGAAACGTGGGCAATGAGAGAATACTGCTTTTGCTGTCCTCATTGCCTAGTCTCTGACTAACCCTTCGCGGATAATAGTCGTGATTATATGTAGGTTTTTGGTACACTCGAGTCGACACATCGACAAACAAAAATACTCATTCACGTGTTTAAATATACACACGTGGTGATCTTGATTTTTATAAATAAATAAATAAATTTTTCTACACTCACACCAATTATCTAGCCCAAGAGAAGCTTCGTTATAAAACTCGTTAAAAGGTTACTAGACAACAGATAAACATACTTAAAATACTTAAATACATACTTATTATACGTATAGAAAACATCCAGACCCGAGACAATTTAGAAAAACAATAATTACTAAATTGACCCGACCGGGGATCGAACCCGGGACCTCAGAGATGGCGACACCATGAAAACCGGTGTACAAACCACTCGACCAAGGAGGTCGTAATTTTTATGTTCAAGTATTAAACTACTTTAAAAAACTAAGGAAAAAGAAAAATGTCTTGGAAAATCACAAAACCCAGGAATACTGGAGTCTAGTAGGGAATTATAAGAATAGAAAACAACAAGTGTAGGGTACTACCAAGCTCATTCTCACTCTTTGTTTAGCTGCGTAACGAGGCTTGCGGGAATAAACTCCAGTGGCGCCTTTTACGGTCTTACGATACGTGCTTTTGAGTTGGACGTGCTAAAATTACACTCACTTTTCTAGGAAATTGTTTCTATTATAGTGATAGTGAAACTAATTTTACCCTCACTTAGCCATGCAAAAGGAGTCCCAATCTGGGCCGGAGTTGTGTAGGTTGGTGAAAATAAAACTCCAACGTTGGGTTTCACTGCACTTTTTATTTCCTCAATATTGAGACGCATATCACTGTAGGTCGGTTGCGATAAGCCGCGCTTGGCGGAAGATGCAGAGTCGCGCATTCCTATCGTAAACTGAGATTGTTGTTAGAGTTACATTTACGAAGTAAGGTTGTCACAATGTTAATTATCAGGGTTATCACAAAGTAATTTAATTTTAGTTTGGTTTTGTTAAACGTTTTGTTCTTCTTCAGTAAATAATTTTTTAGGGAGGATGTTATGTAGGGACACAATCTTATTAAATGCAGCCTTGCATAAATAGCCCGCTAAATAGTCTAATTACATTCAGAGCAGCTCATTTCATACTATCACACATTTTCTGTAATGGCATCCGCCAGAGAGAGAGGAAGACAGATATATATTATTATTATATTAACATCTTCGTGTGGTATAGCGGCTTACTGAAAGAAGGCTATGCTACCAACCCCTCTCTTACATCTTACAAAGACCGCACATACATCCAACAGCAATGAGCTCACCACCAGTCACGCTGAGCACATGTGCAGTTGTAATTTGGTGAAACGTGGACTATGGCAGTGGACTGCTTCTGAGGATTGAGTCATTGCCTAGTCTCTGATATAACGGGGATAATAGTCGTGAGTCTATGTATGTATGTTCCTTCTCAGTCTGTCATAGTCAGTACTAATACTGAACATGATGTGTAATGCGAAACTGCATAATGTGTAATGCGAAACTGTAAAAATGTTCCAAACGAGCATTAAATACAGTGGAATTAAGAGATTACGTATTTTCAGTTCGGCTCGGTTTTTCGAAGTACTGTGTGATGGAGATTGCTCGAAATGTTTGTTGCAGAAATTGGGTTATAACCATTTATTTAATAACTGTAATTGTTTAAAATAGCCTATAAGTGAACGCACTTATTGGATATAATATAGTCTATGCACGAGTACCATCATTTTATATTTAACTGTTTAAATGGCCGTCCTTAACTGTTTCTGCTTCATGTTGTTACAACTCAAATTTCTATATGTCTCTGCGGGGCGGCTCCATATTGGCTCACATAAAACTATTTTCCTACTTTTTGTTTTACTACCGATTTTTTTTCATATTAATCACTCTTTATAATAATAAAATAATAATAATAAAATATACTTTAATTGCACACAATAACATACACAGAAAAGAACATACAGAGACAAAGTACGAAACAGGCGGCCTTATTGCTAACAAGCAATCTCTTCCAGGCAACCTTGGGTGATAAAAATATAAAAAGAAAGAATAATAAAATGGGTGCAAGAATAAGGAAATAAGAAAATAGGAATATAAGATGTGTTGTTTAAAAACTAGATAGACAAGTTAAGACATAATAATTAAATAAATGAGATAAAATAGATCATGCAATATTATATAATACGAAATAAATAAAGCTATAAAGACATACTCAAGAAATGACTCTGGACCTGACTCTTAAACGAATTCAACGTGCGAGCACTCCTGATGCTCTCTGGTAGTGCATTCCAAAGCCGGAGAGCATGCACAGAAAAGGAGTAGGATAAGAAATCTGTGGAATGAGGAGGAGTTACAAGAGCAAGGTTATAAGCAGAGCGCAAGATACGGCTAGAGGAAGAGGAACGGAAGGAAAAACAATTTTGTAGATAAGGAGGAGAAGTTGGTAGAAAGAGGACAAAATATAGAAAGGAAAGAACGTGTAAGTCCCTACGCCGTCGTATTGGGAGCCAGTTAAGCTGAGCTCGACAACTCGAAACATGGTCGTATTTCCTTAAATTAAAAATAAATCGAATACATAGATTCTGCAGACGCTCCAGCTTATTAAGAAGTTCCTCCGAAAGATCAGCGTAGCATACATCAGCATAATCGAAGATGGATAGCAGGAGAGTTTGCGCCAAAGTGATTTTGGTACTAGTCGGCAGAAAGTTTCGAAGACGATTGAGAGAATAGTGAGCACCAAAAACCTTTTTCCGAAGAGCCTCAACCTGGGGACGCCAAGTAAGGCACTGATCAAAAACAATCCCTAAGTTTATTACATTTTTGGCGAATGGAACAACACTGCCCGCGAAGTTAACAGAAGGTAGAAGCGCAAAATCGATCCTCGAAACAAAATAAGGACTACCGATGATTATAGCCTGTGTCTTGCTATGATTAACAGCAAGGCCATATGACTTGCTCCAATTGTATATCATGTCAAGATCTCTATTAGTGACTTCCACAGCATGTGAAAGATCCGATAACGGTGCTTGTGTGTAGATCTGGAGATCATCAGCATACAGGTGGTAGGAACATGAAAGTGACTGTGAGATGTAATTAATAAAAATTGAAAAAAGAAGGGGAGATAAGACGCCACCCTGAGGGCACCAGCGTCAATATTGCACCACGTAGATTAAGATTCTTCAACACGTACCTATGCGTTGCCGACGCCCCAACAGGTAACTTTGAAACCAATCAACCACGGAGGGCGATATCCCAATAGAATGCAAAACACTGAGAATAATGTCAAAGTCTACTGAGTTAAAGGCATTACTGAAGTCTAGTAATGTCAACAAAGTAAGATGACGATTTTCCATGCCACGATGAATATCGTCAGTGATTTTAGTTAAGGCTGAAGTCGTACTATGACCCATACGGAACCCGGATTGATAGGAATTAAGGAGATTATTTATGTTTAGGAAGGTAGTTAGTTGACGATGGATAAGTTTTCAATGACCTTAGAGAGGAAAGGTAGTATGGAAATAGGACGGTAGTCGGAATACAGGGTGGGATTTGACTTTTTAGGAAGTGGAATAACAGTAGCATCCTTCCAAGCAGTTGGAAATACTCGAGACGCCACTGAAGTGTTGAGGATGTGAGTAATAACGGGAGTAAGGATATCTAATAAAGGAAGGATCATATTACGACTTATCGAATCATTATTATAAATTAAGAAATATATGAACATGAACATTAGTTTAAAACCAATTTATGAATATTGATGTTATGTATAAGAATGATTAGGAGTTTTGATCGTTAGTATAAGAAAATTAATAAAAAATTTTTTTAGTATAAACAAGGTGTAGGTATGATCAGTGAAATTATGAATTTTGATGATTATGAGTTTCGATCGTTAGTATTAAATATTTTTATGAAGAGTGATCTGCCTTCCGATAGTAGGACTTAAAAATTAATGTGACAAAATGCGTGCTCCTCTGCTGCATACTTAAACTGTTTAGTCCATAAATAATCAAAGGTTATTATCAACAATATCGCCGTCATTCTACCAAAACCGATTATCTGCAGTTTTGGTCAATTATCAGTTAAATATACCAATCGATTCAGTTTTTTCAGATCTGTCATCTGCCAATATCGGTTAAACGCAGAAATCCACAGTTGCAGTGATACTCTGTGCAAATATCGGCTAATTTATTCATTTTTCCAAAAAATCGACAGACAAAATCGATTAAATTTGTTTAACGATATTACGCTTGCTAAATATTATTTAACACGTTTATTTGATTTTCTCATTTACGCACTGGAGCAGGTTCACATATGATTTATTGGGCTAAAGTATTTCAAATGCCGTTAGCCAGTTTTGGAAAATTATTTACTTATTGAAAACTTTAATAACATACGTCAGCAAAAAATTAATTATTAACTTTAACTCATTTTGGCACGCGCCTTTAACATGCAAGATGAAATAATGATTTTGTGATTAAAATTACTATATGCATTTAATTACTTTTGGCTAACGTTACTAGGAGTTCTATTATATAAAGTCTCTCCAGCCAAAAGCGATTAAATGTTGAAACTCGATCACTAAGTAATTATTTACATTGATCTTTTAATCAAGCTCAATAGCTCAATAGCAATGTCCAGCAGTGTAGTGCAAAGTAGCCTATGCGTTAATCTTTTGCCTTATCTATCTACTTACCGAATTTCATACAAATCCGTTCATTAGTTTCGGATATTAACGTGTCCAAAAAATGTATATAAAATGTAATGTAAATGTATGAGTATTAAAAGATTATATGAAAAATCCTTAATTTTTTCGTCCGGCAAAACTGACTAAAATTATGTCTTACTCTTTTTTCTGTTCTTCTGGACTGGTAACATTCAAATGACACAACATTTTCTACATTATGTATAATGGTAAAATGAATATCTGCTTCTATGCATTATTACAAATTGGTAGATTTAAAGGTCCAAATTTATCAAATAACTGTTTTTGATAATTGCCAGCCAAAAGTGATTAAATGCGGAGTGCATACTCGGAGATATTTTTTTTTTTTATCCGTTTCTATAAGGATAATCGAATCAACTAGTCTTGACTTCTATAGAAGTTTTCCGATGCATTATTTATGCTTCTGTATACAGAAGCATAAATAATGCATCGGAAAAAGTCTAAAAAATTTAATGAAAGCTAGTATTTAACAAAATAATCTACAGTAAACTTTCAAATTGATTTATCTCAAATTGCATTATTGTGCATTTAACTGGTTTTGGCAGAATGACGACGATATATAGATGATGTCAAAGAGATGATGAAATAAATTTGGTTGGTTAACAACAAGAAAGTTGGTGATTTTAAAAAGGTTCTAAAATTGGGAAGCCTTTTTCTTTCTTTGACCCTATGTATTGATAAAACATACTTCACCCATAACTCTTAACTGAGGGACTGCAAATGCGATTAAAATGTTAAACTGAACTTGTTTCGTTTCGCAACAAAAATAATAAAAAACACAAAAAGATCCATTTCTTATTTGCTGTCGGACTGTCATAAAGAGATTAAATTACTTATTTTCCTGTTGAAAAAAAGTCTCGAAAATTTAAAGAGCGGTAGACTTTAATAACAATTCGGACGGAGATATCATTTCTGGACTCGTTTCCTCTTTTACGCGTTTTACTTTTCCTTGTTCAAATTACTTTCCCAATTTGCATAGAGAGACAATGACGGATGCGAACAAAGTGATTCCAAAAGCCCGCATTATGTTAATAAGTTTTTAAGAGCAAATAGGTAGGTTACTTCATCAAACTTCAGAGAAGTCGTAAACTCATGCAGAGGAAGTATGCCAGGATCGTGGTAAATGGTACATATATACATACAGACATATAATCACGACTATTATCACAGAATAACTAATAGTACTACGTACAGAAGGTTCACTCTCTAACGACTTTCACGCGAAATTGAAACTTATCGTGTGACCCGAGCGTTCATATTCCGTTAAGCAACGCTGACTCGATATCGATTTTACGTCATGACGTCACAGAGCGTAGGGTTTAGGCGCGACGTGGAGCGTGCGTCGGCTCGCGGCAACCTTTACTGCCATACGCCTAGGCGGCCTGCCTGGGAGGCGCGCCGGCCGAACGTACCTAAACTGCGGAGTGACACCCCCCTGCTATTATCCCCGAAGGGTTAGTCAGCGACTAGGCAATGAGGACAGCAAAAGCAGTCATGTTCCCTTTTCACCAAATAGCGACTGCAAATGTGCTCAGCGTGACAGGTGGAGAGCAAATCGCTATGTATATGGTAAACTTATGTTTCAGTAGTATTATAGTTTTGTCTAGCGGCGCGCCTGCGGCTTTGTTTGCGTAAACATCGCGTACGCAGTGAAGAGTTTTCAACCCTTTTCTTTCATACAAACAAACCTTGTTCTGACAATTACAAACACAAGAGGAAAAGCCTAAAAGGAGCAGCCATTTTAAAGTGATGCGCGAACATACATTGTGGCAATTGTGTTTTTTAGGGTTCCGTAGCCAAATGGCAAAAAACGGAACCCTTATGGATTCGTCATGTCTGTCTGTCTGTCCGTCCGTATGTCACAGCCACTTTTTTCCGAAACTATAAGAACTATACTGTTGAAACTTGGTAAGTAGATGTATTCTGTGATTCGCATTTTAAGATTTTCACACAAAAATAGAAAAAAACAATAAATTTTGGGGGTTCCCCTCCCCATACTTAGAACTGAAACTCAAATTTTTTTTTCATCTAACCCATACGTGTGGGGTATCTATGGATAGGGCTTAAAAAATCATATTGAGGTTTCTAACATCATTTTTTTCTAAACTGAATAGTTTGCGCGAGAGACACTTCCAAAGTGGTAAAATGTGTGGCCCCCCGCTTCTAAAATAAGAGAATGATGAAACTAAAAAAAATATATGATGTGCATTACCATGCAAACTTCCACTGAAAATTGGTTTGAACGAGATCTAGTAAGTAGTTTTTTTTAATACGTCATAAATTAATTAATTTAAAAAAATACACTATTAATAAAACAACGATCAAAGTTACAACGAACTACAAGAACTTTTATATGATGTTACTTGCTGCTACGGAACCCTTCATGGTCGAGTCCGACTCGCACTTGGCCGGTTTTTTTTTGTATATTATAGATGTGATGATATTCCGTTAACTGCCGAAAATTCAATTGTTAGTAAGCCTTGGCGTAATATCACCCTTTTATTGATGGTAAGGCTCTTGGCACTTACAACTAAAGTAGAATAAAAACCATAGAAATGTAACAGAAAAATATCAACCTGAACAAAAGGTAATATATTAATGTATTCCGTTGATCATTGCGTTTTTTTATTATTATAAAACGAAGCGAGTCGACATTCCTCGCAGTTTATGGCCATAATAAAGCCGAGTCTGTCTCAGACTACTGGAATAAGCTGCTCAATTCTTATAAATTTCATTCTGATCCTTTTCTTAGAATGGTAAGAAGGTTTCATTGCGAAATTCATTTCCTTGAATTTTTCGTGCAAACGCAAATAGCTTACCTACTATTCTGTATGTGTTTGAAACAATTCTGGTGCGGACTACATACAAACAAAGGGAAAGTAAGTTTAAAAGACACTTTGAATTTATTCCAACATCGAATTTCAAATTTCAATATCATTTATTCAATTTAGGCTACAATAATTGAGCACATAAGAATGTTGCTAATCGCTATGCCATCGGTTCGTAAGTCCTAACTATGGGGCCGGGAGTCTTGTACTGAGAAGAACCGGCAAGAAACTCAGCAAGGTTTTCTCCCTTTCTTTTACAGCTTCAATACAAATTACTTTAAATTGTACGGGGAACATCGTAAAATTTTGTTTCCCGTACAATTTAAAGCAAGCCATAAGATGTTACTGGGCGTGATATCTGAACGGGAACGTTAATGTAGTAAAAGTAAGTTATACTTACTGAATGAGTTACGCTAAATCCTATCATCTGGCTGTTGTTCGATAAAAATAGATTTATTATGAATCTATATATAAAAAAATGAAACCCGTTTTCCGTTGTCACGACATAACATGAAAACGGCTTGACCGATTTGGCTGATTTTTTTTGTTGTGTTTGTTATTGTCAGGAGAAGGTTCTTATGAAAGAAAAAATTAAAATAAATTCTTTTTTTTAAAAATATTTTTTCAATATTCATAATTACGACAGGACAACGTCTGTCGGGTCAGCTAGTTTCATTATAAAAATATTTACATACATATATTTACGACTCTTACCCCCAAAGGGTTAGTCAGAGACCAGGCCCCATTGCCACCGCAGTAACAGTTCATCATCATCATCATCATCAGCCTATAAACGTTCCACTCCTGGGCCCAGGCTTCCCACGTGGACAATAGCACGTGGGGATATTGGGCCATGACCCACCACGCTGGCCCAATGCGGGTTGGTGGGTTTTAACGACTGTCATCTTACGACAACAACCGGGACCAACGGCTTAACGTGCCTTCCGAAGCACGGAGGAGCTCGAGATGTTTTAAAGTTGGTCACTCATCAGCGACCCGGCATTGCGAAAGTTGCTTAGCGAGCAAGATCGTATGCCGAACGCGCTAGCCGCTGCGCCATCAAACTCCTCAAGGAGCTCCTCAGAAGCAGTCCATTGCCATAGAAACAAATACAACAATTATTTATTTAATTATTTGGCACAGTTACAAGATACAAATCACGACATTTGTTAAACAAATAAATTACAAAATAAAACAGATTAATTTGTATCTCTATAACAAATATGCACAACATGCAAATGAAATTTAAAAAATTATGTGTGGCCAATTAAGTATAACAAAGTAAGACACAAAATAACAATATTGTTAACTAAATTATCTATGTTATTTGCATATATTATCCGGATCTTTTATAATTTTTACAAATGCATTGCGACTCTGGAAGAATATATCTAGTTCTTTACATAATAAATTATATTGCCTACCAAAGCGATTTAGAAATTAGTGATAGGCGTAAGCCCATCGCCGCTCTATGCTGTACATGCAGTCTTTAGGCCGTTAGTCGCCCTTTCGACACCCAAGAGAATAGAGGGGTTGGTACTGCTGCGGCACACGCACATATATTTATTTTTTGGTTTGATTTCGAACGGTGTTCGAATTTTTTTTTGTTTTTTATCTTTGTTTTTATTATGTATGTAGTATAATGTTTTATTATTATGGTTTTGTGTACCTACATGTGTGTGTCTTTTGGCTATCAATTAAGTTTTTATCTATCTAGTATTCTATTAGTAAGCAGCTTCTTCACACGGCTCAAATAAGCTTCCTTCCTTATTTCCGTGCGTGCAATGAGTTTCTATTTAACTTATATTTCCTATTATATTATATCTACGCATTGTTTGGTTGGTATTTTAAATAACCGTGTCGCGCGGTGAAAGAATATTACCACCCCCTCTCTTTCCATGGGTGTCGTAAAAGGCGACTAGCGGACTGTTACACTGCACATACGTCCAACAGCTTAGAGCGGCAATGGGCTCACTACCTGTCACGCTGAGCACATGTGCAGTCGCTATTTGGTAAAAAGTGGACTATGGTAGAGGACTGCTTTTGCTGTCCTCATTGTTTAGTCTCTGACTAACCCTTCGGGGATAATAGTCGTGATTACTCGTGGTTATATGTATGTATAGGTATGTATTTCCTTCCTTATGCGTACAATGAGCTTCAATAGCATTACTTATTTTTCTTATACTATAGGTATTATATTTACGCATTGTTTAGTTGGCATTCTAAATACATAAACACCTTGTATAGCGGTGGTTTGACTCTTACTTGTTTGCGTCTGACATTCACGGCTAAAATATAATGTAGTACCTGGAGTTATAAAACAAATTGTTGTTTTTTAGATCCAGCGGGATCGTTTTCATTCATGGACAAGTCTTTGCAAATTTGATCTTTACTGCCTTAGCAATAAGGATACAGTCATTATAACTAAAAGTAATAGAGGCTGCGTACCGTCGCGGCGTCTGTGGCACTTTGCCAACGAGCCATTTCACCTATATTTGTAGGGGAATCTTAGAAAGAGATTTTATATCTTCTGTAAGGTTTGTTGTTGTAGTGTAGAGTAACACGGTCATGGGTATTTAGGTCAGGTTTTCGGGAAAACATAATAAACATTAAGTAAGCCTGTTGGCCTAGTCTAAGTTTCAATTGATGGCTTTTTTTTATTAAGGGGCATTGGGATTTTCTGGTAAACACATCTTCTAGGTCAAATCAATGTCATGACAAAATCCTTTTTAAGACGTTATTGTCTGTTTACTTAAGTACGTGTTACATTATGAATTCCACTAATTTTAGTAATTATTGTAATTATTATTATCAGCCGTAGTCGTCCCACTGCAGGGAAAAGACCTCCCTTCTCTCATTCCACTCTACGCGATTAAGATTCTAGTACCACATTAATAACAATATTGAATCTCACTTGTATTGCTATCAAATAAAGTTATTCAAAACTGTAAGTTTCGATAGTACAGTCAGCATCAAAAGTAGCTTAGCATATGAAATTTTCAAATGATTGTTACGATTGAAATGACCAGAATTGTCTGATATAGCTGTTGAGTCGAAAGTACATGACAATATACTTTTGCATTATTGCCTTATCCATTTATTATGAGCACAAAAAATGTCATATAATTCTGAAATGTTAAATGATGATTATGTAAAGACTATGTATGTATACACATGACTATTGCTTTAGCCACCTTGTTTTTGTTCAGTTACTTTTGATGCTTACTGTACAAGTAGTAAGGTACCAAAGTTTTATTTCCCACAAACAAAAACACATCTGTAGCCGCTGTGATACCCATCGAAATCGTGATGTATGACGCAACAAGCCGCACGGATGAGCATCCGAATACCATTCGGCTTGCCGCCGACAGCGGCAGATTGACTGCGAAAACATTTCCATCGCAGAGTTCCACAACTACAACTATAAATGTTAACAGTGGCCGCGAGAGCAGTTTGTCTCGGCAGCGTGGAACTTCTGCAGTGGTGGAAACTTGCATGAACTTTTCCTATTATTCGGCTGTGCTTTGTGTTCTTTCGACTTCGAACAATCTATACGAGGGTGGCGTGCTTATTAACATTAAAAGTAATATGTGTTACTCCACGTCATAAATGAAATATGCTTTCGTATTGAGATTTTTCACATAGAAGTATCAGATAAAATCGGTACACAAAAATAGTTGTTTTTTCTTAAGACACTTAGATTTAGAATTAAGAATGCTTTTGTGAGGGAAATGAAACACGACGTCGGAAACAACAAAAATCAGAGCACATTTTTTATTATCACTTACATAGTTTCACAAAATCATTTGATAATAAACAACGGTTTTGATTGAGTTGGAGAACATAACATTTTTTAGTACCGTTGAAGTTACCCGAGGAGCAGTATCTTTATGACTCAGACTGATCGGCTACGGGCTGTCTCCTCGCCCTGACATCGTAATGGGGATAAAATGTTAAATCACGTCGTTTGGTTGCCCCTACAAATTGTTTGTCATTTGTTTTTCTTTTTTAAAACTACATTTCGACGACAATGGACGCGTAAAATATTCGGTAAGGTACTTTGAACCAGCTAACTGCGGCTTGAATAAATTTGCAATTTAGTACTTTATTGGCTTATCGTTCTATTTTATTTGAGGTATTTAAATTATGTAAATACCTAGTAGGTTATGTAGGTCGATATAATTTTCGCAACTTTGGTTTTTTCTATTATAACAACCGAAACTAATAGTTAAAAATGCGACTCTATGTATACTTATGTATTAAGTTCAAAATAAAAACACTTTAGAAGCTTCTGGTCTGCCTTCTTTTTGCATTGATCATGATTTGTTTAATTTTAGTTGGAAACTCTATTAGAAAACCGAATCCAAATGTATCTCCTTCTCTCATTTAATAATTCCAGTTTGCTCACTCTGTTAACAAATTTATGAGACAATTTCAAGTTGAACTTTGCTAGATGGAATCTCATAATGATATGAAATAAATCAAGGTGTTTCCGTGACAGGCGTTTTATCAACGAATTTTAATTTAAGTTTGGTACGGTGTACAGAAAATATGTTGCAGTAGTAATATTTTAGGTTAAATTAGTTATTTTAGAATAAGTTAATTAGATTAAGTAACATATATGAATAATAATAATATGTAATACCTACATGAATAATATGTATTGCGTAATTTTCAATAAATTGAAAACCTCAGATAATGTTAGGTTTTTAAATTAAAACAGACATTATTTAAAGTTCTATTTTGAGATTCCTGTAAAATCAGCGATATAAACGCACTGCTGTGTATAAACGTTACACTAGATAGGCCGTTCCGAAGACGCACCACTCATTTGCGGAGTCGACTCGGCGGGCACCTTTCTTTAGTGTGGCTTTGACATTCGTGCGTGCGGAGCGGCGAAAATAATTCTTTATTTCTTTTCAAAGTGTACACCTAGACGTTTACTACAATTCAGTTGTCAAGTAAGTGAAATTAATTGTTATTTAAGTCATAATTATGTAGTTATATCGTATTATTAGAATAGAAAAGATATATTTTCAATTATTGTTATTGATATAATCTATTTGGGACGCCATCTTGATACACAGTACGTTGTCTTTGACTGATCTAGCGCTGCGGCGCTGCAGTGTCTGTCTGTTGATTAGACGACATAAATGTTTATGCGCTGCAGCGGCCGCAGCGAACTTTAGGTCTCTCATTCCAGAATTTGAACAAATGGTTTGTATGAACGTTCTTGTCTATACTTCTAGGTCAATGTGTAAAATATACAAGTTTGCAATAAGTTATCATCATCATCATCACCAACATATAAACGTCCCAATACTGGGCACAGGTTTATTCATATGGACAAAAGCACAACGC
Organism: Scoparia ambigualis; assembly: GCA_963921215.1. Classification (NCBI taxonomy): domain Eukaryota; kingdom Metazoa; phylum Arthropoda; class Insecta; order Lepidoptera; family Crambidae; genus Scoparia; species Scoparia ambigualis. Next base: position 13,544,125 of record OY992504.1, read on the forward strand.
AAGATAAGTAATAATTTAATATTATTATGGGATTATGCATTTCAGGTATAAATATATCTTACTAATATTATAAACGCGAAAGTTTGTAAGTATGGATGGATGTTTGTTACTCTTTTACGTAAAAACTACTGAATGGATTTGGATGAAATTCGGCATATGGATAGTTTATAACCTGGATTAACACATAGGATACTTTTTATCCCGATATTCTCACGGGGACGGGAACCACGCGGGCGAAACCGCGAGCGGCCGCTAGTAATAAATAAACCTTTGATCACATATAAAAAAGTGATCGAAGTGGAATATGTTATACATTATTGAGATTAAGGTTTTTGGCAAGTAGCAGGAGTATCAGGTAAAATCTTATAAGATATGCCTATAAAAAGAGTAAACTGCGCGTGCATTTGATTATCACCGATTTAGCGATTAATCACGGCCTATCGGATGTCAGCTCAAGATGACTGGTGATTAATTATGGAGCCGATGACCAACAAAGTTTTTGAATAGATAGCGGTTACAATAGCGGTTGGCAGAGGTTAACTTCTGCAATGCCAGGGTCCCAACTGTCACCCCTTAAGCAGTTTTACTTTAATCTTACTATGCAAAATTCGTATGGGAATTTGCGTAGTAAGATTAAAGTAATACTAACTGCCGTACTCAGAGACATCAATTAAGTTTTAATGACAATTAAGTCTCTTGCTGACACTTTCTTATGTATAGTGCTAAATAGAGAAGGAGAGACATTTAAATGTCATTAAAACTCAATTGACGTCTCTGAGTACGGCAGTAAGAATGCCCTCCATGGATGTAAACACACTTTGTTGGACCTGGAAATTGAATTAGCGACCTTCGGATATCCAGCCAAGCGCTTTATTGCTATGCAAAGTTCGTATAGGAAATTGCGTAGTAAGTAAGAAAGCAAAACTGCTTTAAGAGACAGTAGGCCAGGGTTTTTTTTTGTCATAAACAAGGTGTTTGACCTGAAGTTGACCGACCGGAGTTGAATTGTTTTTCACAGGGACAATTACACGTCGCATGTTCGCGTGTCAGTCGCAGTAACAATTTGTACTTTATACTTTTCTGCACAGCTTGTGTATAATAAACGCGAGTAGATTCAATTTCAATTTAGTTTAATTTTGATTCGTTACTTACACTTTTTGCTCACTCTAAAAGCCTAACAATATTATTTTATTACCAGATTGACCAAAGCTTTCTATTCGCTATGATTCTACCACACTTCGTGTACAACACGCTCCATAATATACTCGTCGGTCTTAACCAGAGGTCTGTCATCTCTTAGTAATACTCAGTATTACTTTAATCTTACTATGCAAAATTTGTATGGGATATTGCATAGTAAGACTAAAGTAATACGGATCTAAAAGTTGAGAGAAGTCATACTGACCTTACACGAGAACGTTTACGATCTCTTCTCTCCTAATAAACGTCATCCATCCCCATCTTGGGCAGTTCGCATTAATCCATTGCAAGCCATTTTTCTTGTGTCATCAGTCAAGGCTTCTCGCCTTAAACAGTGTATACTTTTTATTAGTACATAGTTGTAGGTACATAATAATAAGGCTCTAATCTCTATGAATTGGTGTTTTTTTTCGATAGTACCGTCGGCACATCTGGCAGTAGCGATAGTTGTGTCCAACTATAAATTGGGTTCGCGTCTCCCGTCTCCCGTCTCCGGGGAAATTATTGATGTTTCACTCGAACAAGCCAAGCTGCACCGGCGCTTGTAAATCACCCCCTACTTTGCTTCTGCTTTATTTTCCCCCACACTATTAGTATGCACTTGAAAAGCTGGGTGATTCATAATTCGCGTTCATGTTTTATGCAGTGAAAGTGTTATCTTTCTAAGTTGTTTTAGGAGCTGCGTTGAATTTCGTAGCCATAGGACAAACGATCTTAATAAATAAGACAAGATAACCAAATGTAAAAATAAAAGTGATTTTTCTCATGTAAGTGAATGTATCTTTTTGAGAAAAAGCAAACCTTTTAAAGGTATACAAAAAGGCTGAAACTAGTAGTTGTTCTTAAGGCTTACTCACATGATTATTAGCCCATTTAACTAGCTATCTCCGTCTTATCAAATTCTTTTGCTATGACAGTAAGGCTTTGTAAGGTCGCGACAGTTAAGATAGCCAGTCCTTTTGCGGAAACCGTGAAGTGCGCTAATAACATTCCATCTTCGGAATTATCCTCTGATAACAGATGAAGTTTAAGCACTTGTTGCCTTTCCCCGTTGAGAAATAAGAATAAAGATTACGATGACGAGGAAAGCCAACATAATTTACAATTCAAAATTCGTGGAGCGCTCTCGGCGCAGCTGTGAATGCGGCGCACTATGGCGTCAAAATCGGACTACCTTGGGCTATTATGGCCCAAGTAGTCACTACACAAAATAGTTACGTTGTCAATCCAGTTTGTTGTCGCCCAACAACAACCAAAAAAAGTGGGTATATTGAGCGGAGGTTCTCTGTTCAATTCCTAGGTACGGTGAAATATTTTTCAGATTATATATATTATAGTCTTGGTTTGTGATCACCAACCCACGTTGTAAAAACGCAGTTGATGTTTGTTTTATCTTGTTGTCGAAATCAAATAAGGCGTCTGTAACTTACAAAACGAGATTCAAGTATTGCACGACTCGTTGTTTGGTAGTGCACCTGACCCAGTCTGTCAGTAGAGGGTTTCAAATCCCGTTCGTAGATTATTTTTGAAAACTTTTTTCATTGCCGTTTTGTTTCTTTCACTATCTCGCTCAACATACAGGCTGATCACAGCCCCGGCGTCACAGCTAGGGTTGCCAGACCAAAAAATAGAAAAGCCGGAGACAGATTCATATTTAGCGGGACATTTTGGTTTTCTTTCAGTCAGGCTTTCATGACTTACTACTTATTTTTATTTGTTTATTCCGCGCCTGCACGATCGCGAATTATCATGAGATATCTCAAGCGCTTTCGTTCGGCATCTTTTGGCGAGCACAGTGGGTTTGTCCAAAAGCCTAACAAGAGCCTGACAGGCCGGACTTGCATATATTTGGCCGGACGCGTCTGCAAAAACCAGACACCTGGCAACCTTAGTCACAGCAGAAAAGTTACGTAACACGCGAAGCAATCCCAGTTGAATGGAGTCGCGTCAGCGCGTGACTCCGCATCAATGAGGGATCGATAGCAGCAACTGATCACAACCCTTCTGACCGCCACGTGTACGCTGGAACAACAAAGAAGTGGTGCCATGCACCGCTACAATGGCACACCGATCCCTTTGTGCCTGACGCACACAATGGTGATCGATATGTCGTAATTTTATGTTATTACCTCGCTGGCTTTCTTTTAGAATGTTAAAGTAGCTTTTGTTTACGCGCTGTTGTAGCGTTTGCACAAGAAATTAACTTGTGTGTTTAAAGAACTTATACATTTTTAAAACAACGTAGGGAAAGCGTTTGGCTTTCTTACGTTACGTATCTTTGAAAAGTGTTTTTATACATACATAACTAAGCTTGCAATCAAGCATAAGGCATAACCGCATGTCATGATAAGCGGTTACCATAACCACTGGGCATTAGCAACGGGCAAACACGTTGCCGACCCTACTTTTATATTAATATTAAAAATATTATTGTTCCACTAAAACATTAATAACAGTCCTGTTTACCCAACCAGAAAGCTAACACGCTTGTCTGAGTAATGGGTCCACGTCCACTAACCTCGATTTTTCCCATTCAACCTGAGTTATGTTTAGCTACTTTATTACCGATGACAACGCTTCTAATCATCATCATTTCACAGAACTATTTATCTGACTATTTATCGGAACAAAACAGCTATCTATAGTCTACACTATACGGGACCAAAGACTTGTGCTTACCGAAGCACGGAGGAGCTATGGATGTTTTTCTTAATTTTATGACTCGTCTAATGACGTGCCATGGCAAAAGCTTCTTAACTGTCGAGATCGTTAACCTTAACCTTAGCCTAAGTATGCTTGAGAAAGTCTCCCTCTTCCAACTATCCCACGTATGTAAAACACTTGCTTTATAGGAGCAACTTGAAACAAGCATCGAGTTTTGAGTTTCAGTTTAGTTGCCAACGTCCATTGTGCAGGCTCAGCGGCGGTTTCACATAATGGCCGGCCACAATTACGCTGTCATTACACACTGCTATTACGGCCGCATTTAGTGGTGGCAATTAAGCCGAATAGCCATTGATACTTGTGTCTTAATTAAGTTGTATTGTACTTGGAACAAGTGAACCATATTTTAAACACGAAAGTTTTATACGGCTCTACTACTACGTGTTTTTCATGTATTATTTTAGTTGTCATTGTAATTTACTATGACTACGAACTAATACATAAATACATACAAACCAGAAACATAGATACATATAATCACGACTATTATCTCCGAAGGGTTAGTCAGAGACTAGGCAATGAGGACCGCAAAAGCAGTCCTCTGCCATAGTTTACGTTTCATCAAATAGAGACTGCACATCTCAGCGTGACAGGTGGTGAGCCCATCGCCGCTCTATGCATGTGCAGTCTTTTGTCCGTTAGTCGCCTTTTACGGCACCCAAAGGAGTAGAGGGGGAGGTAGAATTCTTTTAATGAGCTGCTACGCGACACGGATTAATGCTAAAGGTTCTAAAGGTAATTATTAAAAATAATTATTATTAATAAACGCGATTCCTTACTATGTAGTGTAGATATAGTCTTTAATTTCAATTATGTGAGCTTCTAGGTCACCTAGATACTTATATTTTATAAAAAAATATATCATGTAACAAAGCTATATGAACAGGCCGGTATATAATATTATATACTTATACATAGAAATGCGGTGAACAATGACAAGACAAAGTCAAGATGGCGAGTATTAACCCTTGGGGTGCCTGGTTGATCTGACAGTCCGTCAGTCCGTCACTTTAAGAAATTGTCGATATTTTGTTAAATATGAAACCAAGCTTGCGGTGCTCAAGAGTAGCTTAGCAATATAGGGGTACGTATTTTAATGCCGAATTTTAAAATACCGAATTTCATAAGACCTATGAACGAAAGGCCGAATATTAAAATGCCGAAAGTTCAAAATCCCGAAAGTTCAAATCCCGAATGTTCAAATTTGAACATACGCAAATTTGAACATTCGGACATTTTAATTTTGAACATTCGCTACGCTACGCTGCGCTTCGAGATTGTCTAAAATTTCTAACCTATGACGTGACCTACAGGAGTAGGGCAGCTAGTATTTCTGTTGTCTAATAATTAAACATAACCTTGAAAATAGGTCTTATTACACTATTTTAATTTTCGGGATTTTGAACTTTTGGTATTTCGATTTTTCGGGATTTTGAACTTTCGGTTATTTGAAATTCGATATATTGAGCTTCGGTATATCGGGCATAGGTATTTCGTACTTTCGGTATTTTGATTTTCGATGTTTTAAACTTAGGTAAGTATTTTAGCTGTAGGTAATTATCATGAATTTTCGGGATTTTTATGCGTACCCAAATATAAACTATAGCTAATTTTGCCACCGCGCCGGTGCAGCCTTCAGCGCACTTGCGTTGGAATAGCACGTTTGTTAAGTGTATTTGTGTCAGAGAAACCCGACCAAGCACGGGGTAATTTTTTTTTACCTAAAGTTAGATGCATTTTTAATTCAAAATGAATCTTTTTTCAGAATTGGTTATTGAAGCTTTTTAATACATATTTGGTTTTATTTTGTAAATATATCACTAAAATAAAAGAAAACATGAATTGAAATATTTCTATAGTTGTAATTTATATTTAATAATATATTATAAATAACGGGTCCATCAGACCCACCAGGCATTCCGTGTGAGTTTTACCCACCAGGCACCCCAAGGGTTAACTGGATTAGCGGCCTAAAATAGATCGGAATGGTAACTGTTGAAAGAAGCCTGCCACTTAGTGTACAGTGACTTAAGTCGATGATGGTTAAGCGATAAGTACTTAACATACAAACTTACATAATACCAGAGACAAATAAGTTAATACATACAAACATTTTATACTTATAGCTGCTTATATTTACCTTCGTAGATTGGACATTTCATTTAACGTTAGGCTTGGAAATTGTATCATGTCATTTTGTATCATAAACATAATGCTTATTTTATGTTCTGTATTTTTGTGTATGCAATAAAGCGTTTTATCTATCTATCTATCTATCATAATCAGCTGCTGGACATAGGCCTATTTTTTATACTTGAGCTTTCATTTTGTTTAATGTATGGATTCATCTATCAAAGGTTCGATAATAAAATTAGACATTCATCATACATACGTTTCACCAAATAACAATTGCACATGTGCTCAGCGTTGAGAGGTGGTGAGCCCATCGCCGCTCTTTGCCGCGTCGCGGTAGCACACAGCTCATAAACATCCATAATCCAGCGATCAACATGTTCCTACACAGAGCTACAGATCCAGATCTCAAGTGAATACGTCTTGTGATTAATAATACATATTCGACAGTTTAACGAGGTAGTTAGCCACAGCTGCACGGCCGGCTCGATTGTCCGTCGCGCGGAGCAATCAAAACTCGTCAGAGCTCCAGGTCCAGATCCCAAGGTTTTTTTTTATCCATTACGGATGAGCACTTGGCCTTCATCACACCTGATGGTAAGTGACGATAAGGCCGAAGGTGGAAGCGCGCTTCACCCGGAATCCTCAACCACTGAGGAACTGGCTATCTTACCTCTTTTAAACTGTCGGAACACCGCCAATGCTATTAACAATGTCATTATGGCGACAGACTTAAGATAAAATGGTAGTAGCTAAGCGGACATAACTAGCCCTACCACCAACCAAACCAAGTACACAAAGATGTACCCCCGCTGGGAATTGAACCCGAGACCTCTGGGTCTAAGACCGGTGGCTCAGCCATCACTAGCCCACAGAGGCGGGTGAATGCGTTGTCCGATTAATAACAAATCTTCGACAGTTTAACGAGGCAGTTAGCTACAGCTGCATGCGGACGGCCCGCTTGTCCGTCACGTGGAGCAATGGAGCAATCAACTCGTTCCTGCCGTCATCAATGCGCTATAACGGCGAAAATGGGAATCCAATCGTGGGTCAATTTAATATGTTGACTGTGTACGCTTCAGTCACTTTTTATAGTTAGTAACAAAAAAAAGTAGATTAGAAGAAGCGTGTCTGAATGTTGTTGGATTATCACGTTTGCAAAATATGGTTTGGTGATCACACTTTGTCGATCCATTGGGAAAACAGAACCTTATTATAATAATAACCTATCGGTGTGCATCATATTGGTGGTAAAATATACAACTTACAAATCTATTTTACCTTCTTGGTCGAGTGCTTTCTTGTTCTGAGGTTCCGGGTTCGATCCCCGGTTGGGTCAGTTTAGTCTGTCTCGGGTCTGGGTGTTTTATATGTATAATAAGTATATATTTAAGTATTTAAAGTATGTTTATCCGTTGTCTAGTACCTAACCATTTAACGAGTTTCATAACGAAGCTTCTCTTTGGCTAGATAATTGGTGTGAGTGTAGGAAAGTTTATTTATTATTATTATATTAAGCCCAAATCAAAACAGCCAGCTTAGATTTTTATTCCTATGTACAAAAAGTTCAATGTAGACGAACTTCAACTTACTTGTCACAGTAAAAATAATTACACTTGGAGTCGACGTTGTTGATCGACCCTGTTCGCATGTTCGGGATGTAGGCGACCTCTTCCATAATACATGCACGAAAGTAGTAATTTTTTTAACCTTATCCGATTTAACATAATCGCCACATGATTATGTTGATAAGAGAAACACATTGTATAATATTAACTACTGTTACACACGGAATACGATAATTGTATAGAAAATGTGGGTGAGGAAGAAATTTAGATTTGTTAGCCGTAGGTCCAATACGCAATTCGTCCATTTCGCATTTTGCCTTTCGCCTACTACTCAGTTCGTCAATAATTTGATTCGACCATTTCGTGAATCGTCATTAAGCAGTTCGTCCATTTCGAGATTCGTCTTTATGCAGTTCGTCCATTTAATGAACTTATTTTTATATGAGGAAGACGCTTTTTGGTTAGATCGAGCGTCGATTTTAGTAAGATGGCTGGCTGGATGGCTGGATGGCTGGCTGGATAATGAATGAGAATGAGTCGAAGATCGGGCGCAGTGGCATGAATCGGGAGAAGTCTTTTTCCAGCAACGGACTGGCACGGGCTGATCAAGATGATGACGAAGGAGAAAAGCGAGTCGTTAGTTAGGCCAAACTAGGAGTAGTCATCAAAATCAGCCTATAAACGACTAACTGCTGGGTTTCTGTTGGCATGAACAATTAGAGAAAGATAGATTAATCCATAACTCAGTAAGCTGTCAAAATGGGGGTGGTGGCTTTTAAGGACTGCCGTTTTATTTTGTTTCTTACTGGCAATCATTCATACGACCCGACTGATAGTTATCGGTCACTGAAGCCTTTGGACGTTTGTAATACCAGAGGTACTCGTGCAGATTTGTTAGCCGTAGGCCCAATACGCAATTCGTCCATTTAGAATTTTGCCGTTCGCCTACTACTCAATTCGTCAATAATATGATTGGCCCATTTCGTAATTCGTCATTACGCAGTTCGTCCATTTCGTGATTCGTCTTTAGGCAGTTCGTCCATTTCGTGAATCGTCATTACGCAGTTCGTCAATGAGGGCTTAGTCCTGAAAGGAATTGTTAACGTAGACTTCTAACCAGCCGCTATAATTTTTAGGGTTTCGTACCCAAACGTAAAAACGGGACCCTATTTCTAAGAGGACTTCATATACGAGATAGGCTATCGTCGATTGTGCAATTACGAATACTGAAGTTCTTTGGGCATATCTCCAGAAACGGAGACTCGATGGAGAGACTTGTAGTACAAGGTCATACAGAAGGGAAGAGACCACGCGGCAGGTCCCTGACTCGTTGGCTCGACCTTATCAGGAATGCTACGCAGTCGACCGCAGTACAGTGACTCGCAACGCGGAAAGTCAACAAAGGTGGAGTGACATCGCACGACATGCGGTTGCCCTGGGAGCGATTGGTGACGGCGAGCCGCAACCCTGTCCATCGACAGTCACGACCACTCTGCCAAGAGTGTAAGACTAAGAAGAAGATTTCTAAGACTCCGCTGTCTGTCTGTCCCCAGGCTGTATTTGCTTAATAAATGCGTGTTGAATCAAATACGTATTGACGTAATGCACGTTGGACGAAATGCCTTTTAGATGAAAAACCTGTTTGACGAAATGCTTGTTGAACCAAATGAATATTGGACCAAATATGTGTTGGACGAAATGCGTGTTGGACCTACGGCTAACAAATCCTGCTACCATTACGTCAATAGCCTTAACCTAAAGCAACGGCTTGGTTAACGTGCCTTCCGAAGCACGGAGGAACTTGAGAGAATCTAATTTGGTCACCCAATCTAATTTTCTTCCATATTTGAATTCGTAAATAAAACATAGAGAAAATAATGTTAAATTAAAAACGCAGTGTGCGTTCATCGATCCAGCCTACACATTTTAGCTACTGCTGTTATTGACTCTGATTTGTGTATAATTTAAATAAATAAATTGAACATGATTTTACTTACTAATACTTTCGTTATTTTTATATCAAAGGTGGATATTTATGATTGGAGCGCCAACCGATACTGGTGCAATTTCCTTATTTGTTCTGGGACAAAGTGGGACGTCACGGGACGGGAATCTTTTGTGGTGTACCAGCTTTGTGAAGGGACACTGATTAATGCGACCCAGGTTCGGGCTCCTGCGATAATAGATGATACCGACCGTTATTCTCGCAATAACAAGAAATATTCATTAGTCCGCACTAAGATATAACAATGTTAATGAAAGGTGACGAAATTTGTTAGGCAAAATAATGGGTTTGTTTGGTTAAGAAATCATTAACATAAATTGGCATATGATACTGACCTAATAACATTCTTGGAGTTGCCAAATAAGTTCTCATCCAATTGATTATAAAGTCTATGTCACCATAAAACAGCCATAATTATAGGTAATGTTCTTAAACCTAATACAAACATTATACATAAAACCTAGTTCATGTGAGACTTGTGCCTAAGTAAGGTAAATGCATACCTGTACTATTAGTTCTATACATAGCTTTGTGTAATGTCAATGTCAAAAAAAATATCACTAGGCAAATGAAAATATTTAAAGATCCAAAACTGACCATTGACATCTTCAATTCCATAGTGCGTAGTATCGTAGAATATTGTAGTCCTGTGTGGAATCCCGGCTATCAAGTCCACTCTGAGAGACTAGAGCGTGTGCAGAAGCGATTCTTGCACCATCTGGCGTACGCGGATGACAAGTGTAGGCGACTACCCTCTTACCAAGCTCGAGCCAAACACTACGGTCTTTCCGTATTGAATGCGCGCAGAAAGATTTCTGATATTATGTTCCTGTTCAAGTTGATCCAAGGTCATATTGATTCTTCAGAAATACTTGAACACATGAAAATCTCTTCCTCGAAGCGGCAGTAGGTTGCACAATCGCATTACATTCACCTTCTCTTTGTGTAAGTCAAGACTCGGTCATCACTCGCCACTGTATCGTATGTGTCATACTTAAAACTCCATCAACTTCCGATTTGATATATTTAATGGTTCTGTGGCCTCGGCAAAGAAGGCCTTAATATATTTTCTCATAAAACTTTTACTTTTACTTTGTAATTTTGAGTTAGAAAGGTAATTTTATACCGGTTTTAGTTATAGTTATAACGTACTTCCCGAGTCGGAAATAGTCCGTGTTTATTATTATAATCTACTTTACGCATGTTGTGCTTGCATCGAGTAGGTTTCAATGTAGTGTAATAAGCTTTATATGTTATTTTTGCAGTCGTTTATGTGATCATTGTAAACCAGTTTTGTGAGCCTAATAAAAAAAAGTAAATAAAATACTTATAACAAATAAAGTACACACACATAGCTACTTACATATACACACCATACATTTTTGTAGAATCGTTTTGACGCAACAGTTATAGGTAAAATACATTTTAATTTAAACACATACACACAGATCAAAATTTTGCTTAACTGTTTTTATTTAGATAATTAATTTTTACTACAAAAACTACATTAAATCGATTTTTTCCATAAGTATGTGTCTCTCGGCCAAACAGTCTCCTTTCAGACGCGACAGGATAAAGAGGTTACTCGTCGCACTAAAAACCCTGGACAAGCTATTGGTCGATGAAATATCTCATGAAAGGCAATTTGCCGCTGTGTTTAAGGCGCAAACTCATGGACATGTGCATTCTCCCCATCTTTATTTACGGTGCTCAAACATGGCCTTTGATGGCTCAGCAAAAGTCTAGACTCGAGGTATGCCAACGGGCAATGGAGCGCAGTATATTGGGTGTCCGCCTAACGGACCGTATAAGAATCTTAATTCTGCGCTCAAGGACCAAAATTCAGGACATCTCTCAAAAGGTTCTCTATTTTGGCTCATAATTTTTTTATCCATAATCTGACGTGTCGTAATGTTTTGTGACATAATCATCATGTGGCCGAATGATAACTTGCTCGAATAATGTTACATAATATCACATGCAATAAAATTGAAATCCCTAAATACTTATGCCCTAAATATGTTTGACATAAATATTACAATCCATAATATTTAAAAGACATTAAACGCTTTTTTATAATAGTTGTAAGTCTTAAATAATATTGATACCCATATACACTAGGTAATGTAATGTTAGTATAATTTAAGTTGTCTAATAAAAAAAAATATCCTTGAAATTCAAAGTAATCGCTACGCTGCGCTTCGCGATTGTCTTAAATTTCTAACCTATCACGTGACCTATACAGGAGTATAAACCATCTCCTGAATGATGTTTTCTAATAATGTTGTTAGGACTAACCATTCGGACTAACATACAATAAATAATATAAAACTTAGGACATGTGACTTTATAGCAAGAAAAAATAGGATATCTAATAATTATAGCACCCGATATTATGGCACGAAAGCATTAGAATTAAAGACGATTAGGTAAAATAAAATTTTGTTTACGCAAACATTATGGATAGTGATGATTATAGCAAACGCGTTAGAGATTTTGATTTTCGGATGAACGATATTCGGAGAAGAAATTAAGGGACTACCCTCTCAAAAATCTGCCCAACTCAAATGGAATTGGGCCGGAAACGTCAACCAAATGACAGAAGAACTTTGGGCCAAAGCTTATACCGTTTGGGTGTCTTCCAATGCTAGAAGGCGACGCGGCAGACCGAGGCGAAGATGGCGTGACGAGGTGGATGCATATCAGCCAGATTGGACCACTGTGACGGCAGACAGAGAAAAGTGGAAAGAAGGAGGGGAGGCCTTGGCCCTGCAGTGAGACAAAATAGGCTGACAATAACAATAAACTACATTAACCATAAATGTACTTACCCATGACATGCTATGGGAGAGTGGCTACTCCTGGCACCGGTGTTTTTACGCTTAATAGGAGTAAATCTACCTCGATTATTGTTAAACCATCATAAATAAGGAAATAAACATTTTACATTTGCATTTGCCATCTTAAAATAGCCTGTACCTTAGTAGATGAAGATTCAGGGGTAATGCCCCCGAAATTTATCTTTTCTCTTAACGTCTTTTAAATATCAGGTGAGATGGAGGCCATGCGGTTTGCCATAAAATACGTGCCTTCAGTATTTTGGCGTATTTTTGTAGCTACAAAAATTATTGTGACACCACAAGGTATTCAGCTTGAGATTTAACATTACCAGTTATCACTACCAGTTACCATTTTCATGGAAACTTAGCATTCGTAATACTCCGCATTCTCTAACCACTCATGAATCATGTATGGCTGGGCCGTTCGCACGGTATAATTGCATATTCAATTCCAAAATGTACACAACAGGAGCGCCGTTATATTGTGGAGCTGAGTTTATTGCTTAATGACTTAAACATGTTAGCTTTCGTCGAATTAAGCATAGTATTTATAAAACGTAATTATTCTTTTTTAGTCTTTTTTATCGTGTATAAATATGCTACCAAGCACAATCATTTATTTTTGCATAGCCGAAACGTGGCGAAATGTTTTATTGTTCCATAAGCGGCTTATAATTCTGTCGTGTGTGTAGTGTACTACCTAAATTAGAAATACCACTTGTTTTTGAAACTTATGCGTCATATATTTTTGCTTCAAGTTGTCATAATTATATTTGTGACGTTAAATTTGATACCGCCTATGAATGATCATATAATTTGGGCCTCTGTAGGCCGAAATTATTCGAACCGCACCTATGTCCTACTCACACCTATAATTGCCGACTTGGCCATTAGTAAATTATTAATGCTAGTGACTGTACAAATAGCTGTAAAGTAATAAATTATTGTTTTCTAAGGTATATGCGAGCACTACACATTAAAATAAAACACTATTTAGATTCGTAAAAAGTGTTTCATTTCAAAATAATAAATTGATTGCACTCTATTAAGTACTTTATATAATAACTAGTGGCCCGCCCGCGTCTTCGTTCGCGCTAACTTAGTAACGGGAAATGAGGTACGCCTCATCCATTTTGTATAAAATATCAACAAATTATGTACAAAAACCAACGTCTTTTAAAGATCTTTCTATCTGTGAAAACAGCGAAAAATTCATTGCGTGTGCTGGAAGGAGAAAGTAAAGCAACAGAAACAGGAAAACGGCGACTTTACTTTATGAAATGTAATATAATATGTAATGATAATAATGACTTGTACTTCTTTCTTTTTTATATAATTGATGTTACACACAAGGTTTACGTAACGTTAATTGTAAAATCTAGTCGTATTTTACCACACGACTGACGTTTCAATTCATAATGCGTTCATTATATCCAATCGGGAAATATACTCGTAGTACTTGTAAAAAGACAACTCGCCTCACGTTGGATTCAAATGCGCGAACTACAAACAGGGGTCATATTTAAAATTAGTAAAAAATTATCTGTCCCTAAACAAATTGATCAACCAAAAACTTTTAACAAAAACTAAGAATAAGTGATAGCTATTCTGCGGTTACCATAAATGGTTAAAAGCTACTATAAGAACTTAAAAAACGTGGGTAAGTCAAACATCTTTATGGAAATTATGCCTCACGTAACAGAACTCAAGGCCCGATGTGAATAGGAATCTTAAATATAGTAATTCATGCAATTTGTAAAGCTTCAAAAGCAACTGTGAGCTCCCTAATGATTTACCCGGGCTAACTGCAGCGAAATGTCTACTGAATAATGTTATAAGTGGTTTAGCGGATTTGCAATCCTATTTCGGCATAATCTATATAAATAGATAACTCATTTTCCAATGTCATTGTTGGAAATGCTATGTAATGTCTCTCATGTGCGTAAAACATAAAACGGTACAGAATGTCACGATTTTTGTCGTATGATAGCTGTCGTTGAAACCCTAAAACCCAGGATTGGGCCTGCGTGGTGGGTTAAGGATCCATCTTTCTTATATTTTCTTTTATTTTGTGACTGAAACTCGTCAGCTTAACGTACATACTCATGTTTGACACTTGCAGATTGGACGTTATTATCTCAACTGTAGGTAACACATATTAATAGATAAATATAAATAAAAAAAAATTAATGTAAGTATTTTTTTTTAAGTAATTAACAATGGCCACTGCTTTATCTTACCTTATGCAACGGAAGGGATGAAAATTCGACCCAAATTTGTAGATAGATTCTTACGCATGGTCTTACCTGAAACAAACATTAAAAATGATTAAAAACTAGTCAATACAAGCTGAGTTTGCGATTTGCTGGATGACCGGTTTTGTGGTTTGTGTTAGCTCTTAGCGCCCGACAACTATACCAAAATATGAAATAACAGGAGTATTTGACATTTTGGTACAACGGTAAAACATGATTTCGTTTTATATTTACTAAAATATTTGTGACCATCATATTGTTATAATATTTGCGTGAACTCGAGAAAGTAAAGTCTCAATTTGTATTGCAAAACAATTGTTAAGCTACCTATGAAATTAGTTTCTTAAAATTTTTAAACGATGCTACAAATTGCAACGTCTCCGGTGAATTTCCGACGGCCGCTCAACATTTCCGGCAGATGGCGCACATGCGACTGATAGAGGCTCCGCCACCGGTTAATGCCTGGAATGCTCCGGAATGATAGCACACGGCATGACGCCTCATTACTCGATATTTCCCTCTTTTATTCTTCACGAGGTGCCATGAAGAGTTCTTAACTGAAGGGCTGAAAACGCAGTACATAAGGTCCACCCTTAGAGAGTTTTTTCTATTTCATATAGGGAAAACGCTTAATGATGGTTACTGGTGCCTAACTTAAGAGCTGAAAAGACACTACTCATGTGAGGGGAATGCGTTTTTTCGTTCCTTAAAGAGAACGCGTTTAATGGTGGTTGCTGACGATAACACCAAGCTGAAACGTTATCCTCAACTACTATGGAACTTGCTATGTTATCCGAAATGACGGCCCATTACAAGATATTGCCCTCATTTCATTCATGACGAGATGCTATGAAGAGTACATAACTGAGGGGCTGGAAACGCGCTACTCATGTGTGGAACAAGCGTTTTTTGCCTCCTCATAGAGAAAGCGCGTAATGATCGTTACTGACGTTAAGGCTATGGGGATATTTTTTCATACTTTAATTTTGAAAAGGGAACCCTACGGAAGTCAAAGATGGAACGAAATCCTCAACTACTATGGAACTTCTTATGTTTCCATGAGAAATGACGCTCCATTACTCGATATCTCCCTCGCTTTTATTCTTTGCAAGATGCCATGAAGATTCCTAACTAAAGGGCTAAAAGCGCACTACTCTACTGGGTGGAGAGAGTTTTTTCTATTTCACTTAGTTAGAACAAGCTCTACCACCGACCAAATAGGGTTAAATAATCCAACAAGTAGTATACAATGATCCAAGTAGGTAGTCACGAGCACCAATATGTATACACTTTGATTTTATTCCATTGTATTAAGAGTTACAATTTTTTACATAATTTTGCTCGTGACTACCTCCGTTGAGGTTATCTGTGCTCCGCTGGGAACAGAACCGATCGCAGAAAATTGGTGTCATAATTTATATTTAAATGCGAATAGGCGAATGCGAATTATTTTATAAATATTTTCTTATAACATTCGTTATACATTACCTACTCGTAGTTGGCACGTGCAAAAGCGATACGAATTACTTTATGTGTGACAAATAATTTGTCAAGAAAAAAGTAAATGACTATGGAATTAATTATTTGTTGCAAATGATTTAAATGTTTTACAGTTTTCAATTTATGTGTGTGTTAGTGACAATATTACCTCGGTGGTCTAGTGGCTAAGCGTTCGACCTGTAACATAAGTAAAAGGAGGTACAGGACTCAATTCCCAGGTAGGTTTCGGATTTTTCGATGCATAGCCCGGGTCGGTAATCACCTACCCTCATTTAGCAAGAGTGGTGATTAAGTCAATATCACATCACATCACACTAATATTATAAAGGCGAAAGTGTGTATGTTTGTTACTCTTTCACGTAAAAACTACTAATTGGATTTGGATGAAATTTGGCATACAGATAGTTTAATAACCTGGATTAACACATAAAATACTTTTTATCCAGATATTCCCACGGAAACGGGAACCACGCGGGTGAAACCGCGAGCGGCCGCTAGTTACCAATACAATGGAGGCCTTTGCCCAGCTGTAGGAAAGTATAGTGGTATAAGTACAGGCTAAACTTTATAACAATATCAATATAGGCAATTAGGTATTACGAAAAAAAAACTCACTAGAACTGACTGATATCGATCTCAATAAATGTTTTTTTATTTTTTACCTTTATTTCTTCCATATTTTTTTCATTATCAGTCTGTCCAATTCATCGTTTGCGTCCAGTACTTCGACATAATAAATTGCAGTGTTCCTGTAACCTGTTCGGGCATGTTTACGACGCCTCTAATATCATGTTCTCGTTTGGGAACTTCCGTGCGTGAGCCGGCACCGTCGTAACTCGTAAACATGTCAACAGGGCACTTTTATTCGCGAGCAAAATGCACGCATCATTATTTTTTAGGCGATAGCTATCTGACGGGTTGATTATAAAACTGTCGCCGAGAATTTATTCGGTAAGTACTTAGCGTTATGGTTCTGCGCTCGTTTTGTATTTCACGTCTGGGAAGCACTTCGCGTTTATCTCACTTGACGGTAAGTGATGATAACATGCGCACTTCATTTGGAATCGTATCTCTAACTATCGGAACATAATAATGCTGTTAGCATTGTTGTAATATTCAAAGAATTGGGCGGGCGGGCGTCCAAAAGTGTATTTAGTGAAAGAAAATGTAAACGAAATTCTAACTTAAACCCGGGGTTTAGACCCGGGATCGATTTTTAAGATTTTCGAAAGCAGTATTTTGTGGCAATTTAATAGTTTGATGTTAGAACGAAGAAGTGAACGAAGTAAAGATTGTGTTTATTTAAAATTATAAGGGTTATAATGAAATTATTATGAGAAATAATATTTAAAGATCTTCTAGATCAGTTCTAAATCATAGTTTACAATACAATTTTTTATGTAGAAATCGCATTTACTTTTACCAACACATTATAACGTTGTTAAAGATGCTATACAAATAACTACTTATGTGTTACAAAACTTTAATATCCCAGTTCCAACTTCTCGTCCAAGCAATAGTTACAGCGTAAAATTACAAAGTGGGTTGTCATTTTCACATGGTTCGCGAGACCACAGCAGTGTCTGTACAAGCCATTAATAACCTTAAGCCGACAGAGAGAGGTACTCGTTTCGAAAGTCAAGTATTCGGTACTTGTTGCATTTATTTTTGTGTGTTTGCGTACACGGAGAGATGTTTGCGTTCATTCAATTTGCAGCGAGAAGCCCCTGAGGGCGGTAATCCGGGCTCAGGCAGTTGTCCTGCTTTCAAAATTCTGCTTCGTACAATGCGCTGCTTCATTTCGATTTCGTTCTCAATATTTATATGTGAATATACAGTCTACCTACTTATCAAATGTTGTATTTTGTTTGTTTTTTTACTGCGCGTAGGCACTTGGCCGTTACCTCATGAGAATTTGACGAGTGCTGTCTGTTGCAAAGCGGTCCGAGACACCTTCATTTGTTTGAATTGACCCAGAAACAAAAACTGGCGCAGATTCGCTACAACGTTCAAGTGGACTTATTGGTCACCTAGTGCTTACAAATAAGTTCTGTGTAGCCACAGAACGACAAAAACACGTTACCGCAGATTATAAGCGACTATAAGCCTTAAATCGTCGACGCCCGCTTGCCCCAGAAACCGAGGCAGAGCAGCGGAACAGAATTTGACGCGTGATGTCTGTTGCATAGCGGTTCAAAGCACCATCATTCGCATACGTTCAGATCAAATGCGATATTGCAAAAATTATTTCATAACCGTTTTTAAGCATATTAGTTTAAAGTGTGTGTGTGTGTTTTAAGGTAATGAAAGATAATTCACTTCACCAAAAAGTCAGTTAACTACTCTTATTTTATCGAAAAAAACCATCCTATGTGACAAAAAAACACGCTACCGCAGATTGTCTGACCGCAAAACCACGCAAGGAATTTGACGAGTGCTGTCTGTTGCATTGCGGTCTGAGCACAGACCAGTGGGTCCGAGTCACAGTCATTTCTTTACTTGTTCGCGTTAGTCTCACACTTGAGCATCGCTTCACTGCTGTGATATTGGCAGCTCTATTTTTACTTGTATTAACAAAGTCAACAGAAAAAAGACTTTGTTCAAATACACATCGTTTTTTGACTGGAAAGTGTAGAGTCATGTTTGCAAAGGGGCCTAGTGGAATAAGTGGCATAATCGCTAGAGGCAAAACAATCAATGTACAGTATAGACTTAAGTCGCCGAAATGTAACTTAATCTAGTGTATCGTACTCCAAATTGGTAGCCAACCTTTTATAACAAGTTAATCCCACTACTGAAAGCGTGCGTACGAAATGAACGTCCACGTCTCTATCTTTCTAATTGTCTTATTTAGTATATATTGTGTTTTCCTGACGATTAATGAAAAATTACGGTAATTTAATCGTAAACGTCAATTACTGTGCCAATTAAGAAAAGCTGTGTAATATCACTTCTATTTTGGTTTCAAGAGGCCTCAATTAAATCACACACTATTTTTGCAACTCAAGGGAACGAGGAAATAAGTATTATCTTGAATCATTATCCAAAGGAACTAAAAAGTCAAGTCACAAACAGCAAGCAATAACAAAAAGAACCTACAAGTGACATCATAGAACAGTGTGTGTCTTCTGGCGTCGTCGCATCCGCCATAAAAATAGGGCACAATAACGCGATTAGCGATACAAACGCGAGCGTGCCAATCTAATTCCGGCCCGGCAACGAGTTAACAAGAAAACGTACTTTACTAGCGGGAGCCATACTTCTCTTTTATGCGATTCTTATTCATATTGGCTATCCATTACGTTTTTATGCTCAAATACTTTGTCCGAACGTAATGGTAATTGAATGGATGTGTCTGGTCTGGACAGAGTCCGATACTTCTGTTAATACTTAACGAGCAACGCTTGCAGCGGTATTGCTTTTTAATACAAATTAATTGTTATTTTTAACGAATACAATCATAATATAAACATAATAATAACAACATGCCTAGAACATTTTTAGATTTTTTTTAGGGGCTCTGTCGTCTAGTGGTTTAGAACACACCGCCCGGTCTAAGTCCCTGGTTCGATTCATAGCGACGGGTGCATGTTTGCATTCAGTTTGGTTGAAGTAGGTCTTGTTAAGTCCGCCTGGCTAGCTTCCACTTTCTTATCCCTCTATCTCTTCTTATGCCGTCATAACATCAATGTTTGTCCATTAGTGCATTGTTGTGTCCCGGTAGTTAGAGATAAGATAGCCAGATTCTCAGTAGTTCAGGAATCCGGGTAAAGTGCGCTTCTATCATAGGCCTCATCATCAGGTTGGGGCGGGCGGCCACTGACCATCTTGAGAGTGCTAGATCTTAAGAGGCCTATCACATCTTGACTGTGATTTTTGCGAAAAATGCCCATTTTGTAGTAATTTTGCAGTAGTATATATCGTTTTTATCGAAATAGGATAATAAATTCATGCTTAATATTACAAATCTCCACTCTGCGAGAATACGCTGAGTTCGGACGGCGGGCGCATCGCATTTTGTAGTAATTTTGCAGTTGTCTTTATCGTTTTTATCGAAATAGGATAATAAATTTATTATTAAATCTTTATTCCTCAAGAAGTAACAATTATTCTGGTATAAATAATATTATCGTAGATAGGAAAAATTCACAGTTAACTTAAAGCGATTTTCGAAGTTTTTTGGTTTAGTTTTTTCTATATAAAATCAATGGTATCTAAAAATCCGAGGCCGCTACGAACTATACAACTATTATATATAAGAGATAACATTCTAATTTTTTTATATAATTTGTTTAGAACAGTAGTTCAATCTAGGTCCTAAATTGAACTACTGTTCTAAAGAAATGAAGATTATAGGAGTTCAAAAAAGTGCCATCGCGAATTTTATGAAAATCTTTCTCTGCAATTTTGGGTTTAATTAAACAGTTACGCCGCTACAAGCTATGCCAATAGCGATTCTACACTATCAATAACTCAAAATTGTTAATGTATTTTCATGTATGTTCAAAAATCACAGTCGAAATGTATTAGGGCTCATAAGACTACATGTAACTTTAATATTTAATCACCTATTTCGGGTAATGCAATTGGTTTCATTTTTTTATATGTTTCGTAAACGCACATAAGCTAGCTCTAGGTATCAAAGCCAAGTAAGGTAAAGGTAAGTTCAACATTAAGCTAATACGCCAACAGCATTAATCTCCAGTGGTGAAGTTTAAGCTTGTTTAAACTGGGGAAAGTTAAATTTGTGCGCGTCGTTAGCCTAATGCCTCTAAGCAGACTGCGGTAGAGGTCAGCTACCGTGGTTTAGCGAAACTTGCCCTGCGCCGGTTAATCTTTAATGCTGACGTTTAATTATTTTTATAGTAATAAACCCTTTTTTCAACGATATAACGATATTTTAAAGATACCCCCGTTGGGTGGTATTTGGAAATTTTAACCCTAGCTTTTTAATCTTAATCCTAACTTAGTTTGTTACGTTTTCACTTTTAAACCGCTACACCGAGATTGAAAAATATTGGTATATAGGTAGATGGGGTTGAACTTCATTTATCAGTAACAATCACAGCTACGAAAATAATTTTGTGAATTCTGTAAAGTCTGTGACTTTTAATGGAACGAGATGAAAAATCACAGACGGAAAAAATATTAAATTGTAAAACTGTTTGCCTCATAAACCACATCAATAAAACTATGACTGTTTGCAACATTTTCAATGTTGACTTATTATTAACTATAAACGTCAGAAGGATAGAAAACTTCTTTCACGTTCAGTAGGTCTAAGCAGCAAAATGTCTAACAGTGCGAAACATCTAATGAGCAGCAAACCTAATTAGGAAAAGGTCCACGTAGCAAAACGCCCAACTCTCAGATGGTCTGTATAGCAGATATTGACTCAAAACATAACAATACAATAATAAATCAAATTGATACAAAAGACAATCAAAATGTTTTCTGTGTAGTAAGATTTGAGCCACGACAAGCCAAGAAGCTGATTTTTTATTCAAACTTTAAAAGTTTAAAAGCACTTTATAAACAACGGTCACCTATCGTGAGAAGGCAGTGGAAGTCGCTGGCAGACCCACAAAGGTTGGCAAGTTGGCATTGAAACGCAAATAAGACAACACAGGTCGAGTAGAGCCAAATGTGGTAATAAAATTACAGAGGAACGCTTAAATCTGCCAATATTGGCAACAAGATGAAAATAAGAAAGCGGAAATAGTTATTTTTGGTTAAAAATAAATCTTCATGTGGTATGGAATATGATTTCAATCAACAATCAACTTGCAGTGATTTAACGTACATATACGACGACTGACTAAAGTAACATTTAAATGGGCTGGGTTTGGTATGCGTTTTAGGTTACGTTTATTTAATTACGATTTTATTATCACGATACACATGCAAGCGCATTATGAATTCTTTTGGTTTACGACAACTTTTATTTAGAGGAGATGCAATGTTCATTATTTATTAAAACTTTTTAAATATGTACATACAACCACATACAACATTATGAACGAAGAGTAGTTAAAAGATTTAATGTTTGGATATTTTAAAATATTCTTGGTTGCCAAATTGCGCATCCTTTAACTGGCTATTACTACTGTACCTACATAATTTTTATATTACAATGTACAGAACGTTATTTCGCAAACTCGAGTATACCTCAGTATCCAGGCTTAAAAGTTCGCCCCTTCAATCAAGCTCCTCTCGAGCGGTTTTGAATACGTCCCAAATGTTAAACATGAGACTCGGCGCGCCTCTCTTTTGGCAATATCGATTTGCATTATCAGGGCTTTTGACAGGAACAAAGGCATATTACGTAAATCGTAGCGTTATAATTCTATGACTGTAATCGTGGACAACAATGGCTTGTACGCGTTTTGGATACGATCTTCACTAGATTTTTTTTCTCTCTTTATTTATCTTTACATGGCTAGATGATAACATGAAATTAAATTTTAAACTATTTGGCTCCACCGTGGTTCTTAAGGTAAGTAAAGCCGTTGGTCCCGGTTGTTATAGAAAGAATACCATCTTTAAAACTCATAATCAAAGCAATATGTCTAACGCTGTAGGTTGGACAATTAGAGATAACATAGCCAGTTCCTTAGGGGTTGAAGATTGTGTAATTTGCGATATGACAAGTTGCGATCAGAGGCCCTGTCACCTCTTAAAGCATTATTACTGTTATTTTATTATATTACTACGAGTATATACTATTATATTACTATGCAAAATTCATTTGGGACTTTGCATTGTAAGATTTAAGTAATGCTGCTCTCAAGAGTTGAGGGTAAGGCTCTTGGTGGCTAAAAAGACCAAGCACTTATACAATAAAAAAAAATAAAAACGACAAGGAAAAACTCCGCAACGGCAGTTTAGCGTTTTAAATTATATAGCTATCGTAACGAATAGCTTGGAGCGTGACAACTTCAAATTAAATTTCATATTAAGCGCCCGCCTTCGGGTATCGACAGCTCCAGGGAAAAGTGACAATTTGATAAATTTAGACGGCATTGTTCTCTGATGAGAACCATTGCATTGGGTCGCTAACAATTAACTTCTCCATTAGGAAATTGCTTTTTTGGGTCGCGTCATTCTTTTCGTGAATACTTGGGTTCACTTAGGATCGAGACATTTATTCTCATTAGAATTTACATAAATTCACTGAAATCAGAAATACAGTAAAACATAGTAGGCATGCATTAAACAGCGAGTAAACACAGGGCGTGCTCGGCATTTTCAGATGATATTCTTATATCCCCATTCCTGTTAGCCAAATCGCATATAAGTACATCTGCCGTACTGACTTGTACGTTACAATAAGCATTTAAAAGAATCAAAATTAATACTCTATTCTTCTTTGTTTCTTTACAAATTATATTCTTAATCTCTAATAAACTTAAGTAAGTTAGGTAAAATACGATAAATACCTACTTACCTAAGTAGGTATTACCAAATTCAACCACTTTTTTTCTTATTTAATGGCTTAATTCGGTTTGAACATTCAGTCAGTGTCACAGTCAGTGTACGGGAGATATACTATTGATGTATTTGCTTTAAGGTTAGTGATATTCCCTTCAAGCCCTTGAGTTTGTTTGTGAGTTCAGGTTTGTTTAATTTCCGACACTATAGCGAAAACTTAACGGGTAATAATCCACCCATATTCCACAATAATGTTTGACGAAACACTAATTTTGGAAAATAAAATAAAACTGTAGACATGTCGCTTTACTTACGCCCTGATGTTTATAGGTCATCAGACAGTCAATATTATAATTTGTCAAAGTAACTCTACTCCGAAGATCCGACTGTAGTCATTATTTTCATCGTTTCACAATCTTTAAGTATATTTGTGCGTTATAACAACAAAACATCAAATATAACCAACTCCATTCCGACTGTTTATTCCATCGATTGTTACATAACAAAGGGTTGGACTCGGAAGTGTTTCCCACGAAGGATAGTTGCGCGCAAAGAGCTTATTTGGGCGGAGATCTGGGCCATAATCCGCAAGGCGCGGGTAGGCCGCACTCAAGAGCACATTATCACAGCATTATGCTGATGTGCCCCAGCCCAGCCCTGCCCCAGCTCAAGTCAGCTCTCGACGCGGTGACGTCACAGATATACCGGATTTATGTCGTACGGCGCTTAATAGATATAGCTTTGGGTGGACGGTAAAGTTTCATGGTTATGCTGAGGGAGCACATTTTGATGGCGTGCTGTATGAGGGATGGAAATTTGTTGAAATGGATGCTTACATTCGGGTGGTGTCCGACCCGACTAACTGTTAAGATGTAAATTAACTTTAACGATTAATATGTATATAGTATGTCGTTTCCTTGTAAATAATTGTTTAATAGAAACGTGACTATTGCATGAACATTTTCAAGTGATAATATGTTGAGAATAGCAAAATCACAATAATGGATTTTTTGATACCTATTTTGAGCGTTTAATAGTTCAAAATGTTATAAATTACCCTTATAAGTAAGTTGCAGATTTATGATATTTTTGTGCACCAAGACCAAAACAAATTTCTTCTTGACACTAAAACTATCGATATAGGCCATCAGTCAAAACTATTAGTGCCATTAGTTGATAAAGATAGGTGAATACACTTCTGAAAAGCACAAAGATATCAAAGCATTATGCGGATGCGCGCCCGCCTTGCCCGCCGTGTGACGTCACGGAATTACAAAAATTATGTCAAGATTTTCTTTAGCGGCTCTTTGAGTACCACAGGGTATTCTAGTTCTTTTAGCGGTTTTGATTGGTTTTTCATTGATTTTCAATGACTATTAGTAAAGAAAAAGACCAGTCACGTAACAGAGTGACAAAATTTAGATCAGAATTTAATGATCTTAAGCTAATTAAATAAAAATACAAAATTTAGTGTAATGTGTAGCCTGCAAATTCTTAAATATATTAGACGTTTCTCTGGCGTTCACTAGTTATTTAAGCCGCGACCACGTTAAACTTAAATGTTTCGTTTAATGTTTCCGGCATAGGTACTTACTCATATCAATAATTTATTTTCCAAAATATTGAAATGTGTAGAAAATTGCGATGTGAAAACAATAAATAATGTAGTAATTTTTAACAACTTTTTATCTACCAACCTACCACACTGGCCTTACGCAACCCGCATTAGGCCAGCGTGGTAGGCTGTGGCCTAATCTCCCCATGTGGGAAGTCCTGTGCCCAGAAGTGGGACGTTCGAAGCCGATGATGAACTTTTTACATCACTGTGATTAATTTTACTTTTTAATCTAAAACTGAAAAGTAACTAAAATTTTAAACACTGATAAAAGACGACAACCTCAGGCGGGAATCGAACCATTATCTTGTAAACATAAGCATCAAGAACTGACAAATTTCGACGGGTGAAAACCAGACCTCGGTAGCCAAGTGGTTAAGGCAGCCGCCCGGAATCCGGAAGGTGCGTGGTTCGATTCTCGTCTGAGGTTGTCGTCTTTTTTCAGTGTTTAAAATTTTACTTAAGTATATTTAAGCGTTAATAAAACGCTAAAATATATTTTAAAAAATAAAATTGAAAAGTAATATACAGTATAGTGTGAAAGCATGGCATCGCAGGTAGAATTCCTTACTGGACAACAAGAAACTAGGACTGTACGGCTATATAAAAAAACTAATTGTAGAGCAGAACACAACCCTCAGACACCACCAAAAAGAAATTAAACTACAAGGATAATCCATAGCAGAGATTATAAAAAACAAAATGAACACCGTTGATTTTATAAAATTAAATACCCGAATATTTTAATATTTTTTTCAATTAATCTCTTTCTTTAATGATGATGATCTATTAGAGCTATTTACTTACAGACCTACCGATGATACATGATTTTTGACATTTAATAAAAATTTAATTTAGTTAAAAACGGATACTCGTAGACATAGTACTCAGAATTTAACTGTTGTTTTTTGTTGATTAAACTGAAAGTTTTACTTTCTGTCTTCAGTACTTTCTGACTTTTTTTATTTCACGTTTTAAAGTGCATATGTGTAATTACAAACATTTTTCGCCACAATGTTTGTCGCTGCAGTGTCGTTCGCTCTGGTGGAATTCCTTTCAAAGACTTTTCGCTTCAGCGTAACAGCTCCTCCGGAACCATCGGTTTACTTTCCCGATCGGTCCACTTTTGCAAACCGTCTACTTTTCCCATTTGGTCAACTTGCTTTTCCTTATCCGTCTACTTCCTGATCAGTCCATTTTCCTGATCTATCTACTTACCAAACGGTCCACTTTCCCTAACTGTCCATTTTCCGATCTGTCTACTTACCAAACGGTCCACTTTCCCTACCACGCTCAAAGTTTTTCGCCACAACGACCTGTCGCTACAACGTCATTCTAAACTACGTACGGGACCCATTTCTTCATAAGTAGGTATCTACTACAATACGCACTATTATAAATTCTGGTGTATTATAAATTCTACCGTGACGCGTACCGGTGAAAGAATACTACCACCGCCTCTCTTCCCTTGGGTGTCGTAAAAGGCGCTAACGGTCTAAAGACTGCACATACATCCAACAGCTTAAAGCAGCGATGGGTTCACCACCTGCCACGCTGAGTACATATTGTGCAGTCGCTATTTAGTGAAAAGTAGACTATGGCAGGGGACTGCTTTAGCGGTCCTCATTACTTAGTCTCTGACTAACCCATCGGGGATAATAGTCGTGATTATATGTATGTACCTATGTATAAATTCTGGTAGAATACAACCAGAATTCGACAGTAAGTATCGTCATTATTTTAGATAGGTCCCTAACCCAATTCACGCTGTCGTATTTAACGAAGTCATTCGGGGCAAAGCGATTCCTCTCAGAGGGTAGTAGGAAAGTTATAAAATGTTTATAAGGCACAAGGCAGTCATCCGTAATCCGGTGGTCGGCGGTAATCATTTCCAATGATTTTTTTATTCTCATTACACAGCAATATACCTACGCTTAATTAAGTTTAGTTAAGTTTTATCTTTCCACAAGATCATGACACTGTTACAACGGTTAGTGCAATTAAGGCACTTAGAGAGATAATGTCTTAACTAATATCATTTATAATATTTTTTATCGGGCTCAACACGAGCTGCTTATTAAAAGTAGAGTGTGCGTTAAAGCCCGGCAAACTTTCGTTATTATTACAAACCAATTATTAGTATACGCGAAGCTATTTTTATTTCTACGGATTAGCTCGCGTTTAATGTTATCCTGCACAAAATTGTGAAAATTTACTTATTTTTAAGTTACTTGTACTATGCGCTGAATTAGTTAGATACATTAAAAGAACTTAAGCAAGTTAGCCTAATCAATGCACAAGGCTGTTGCCTTGTTGAAATTTGAAACAAATTCATTAAACAATAACAAACAGAACATAAATTTAATGACTCAAAAAAACATTTTTTTTTCTACAACTTTCTCAATTTTACGCATGAAACAATAATTCTTACATGAAAATATTTGTATTGATATTCCGCAGGTCACCCCATCTTAAAAAAGCTAATTTTAATTTTTAAACAAGCGCGTGATGGTTTTGTACATTGCGCAAAATAAAAACATTGCTCTAATTAAATTACTAGGTATGAAACTTCAAAGCAGAATTCTTCTAATTTTAAATATAAATATTAATATTATTGATTTTGCTTTGAAGTTAGAGAAGAGACTTATGTTAGTTTTAACGATCGCGCGGCACCCCCTTAAGAGGCCTATTACATCTCGACTGTGATTTTTGCGTAAAATGGCCAATTTTGGCGTTATGGACCTCAGAAACAAAAATACATTAACAATTATGACTTATTGAATAGTCTAGAATAGCTATTGGAATAGTGCGTAGCGGCCTCGCTTTTTGTAAATTTTGCTTAACTTTTAATTAAACTCAAAATTGCAGAGAAAGATTTTCATAAAGTGCGCGAAGGCACTTTTTTGAGCTCATCGATTGAACTACTGTTCTAAACAAGTAAAATAAAAAAAATATAATTGTCATCTCTTATATAGTCGAATAGTGCGTAGCGGCCTCGGAATTTTTTGATATCATTGATTTTATATAGGAAAAAAATCTTATTCTAAACCAAAAAACTTCGAAAATCGCTATAAGTTAACTGTGAATATCTATCTACGATAATATTATAGAGCAAAATTTATACCAGAGTAATTGTTATTTCATGACGAATATAGATTTTATAATGAATTTATTATCCTATTTCGATAAAAACGATAAATACAACTGTAAAATTACTACAAAGTGCGATGCGCCGGCCGTCCGAATTCAACTTATGCTCACAGAATGGAGATTTGTAATATTATGCACAAATTTATTATCCTATTTCGAAAAAAACGATAAATACAACTGCAAAATTACTACAAAATGCAAAAATGGGCATTTTACGCAAAAATCACATTCGAGATGTAATAGGCCGCTTAATTACTTGCTTAACGATTATATAATTAGGGTGTAGTAGTGGGATATTGGTGTCTGTTCTACGCTTCTAGCATTGTTCTAGCTGTAGCACGCAGCGGCCATACCCTGGAAACCACGTCAGCTCATGGGCTAAACCGGTTGAGGGGCTTGTATTGTCTATCATACAAGTCATGCGGTTACTCCCCGCATATAGTGCAAACAGTCTACCTCGGTTGTGAAGGCAAATCACTGCTGATAAGCACCGAATGTTGGCGGATCTTGCGAGGTAGCAAGGTATTGTGGACCAAGAGCGACAATAGGAGTCATAAGTTATTGTTGGCCAGACACTGCATCTGGCTCCCTTCTAGTCGTAGCGGTTCTCCGTTCTACTGGGTAAAAGGGAGTATGGACGAGAGATTTGTCTGATATCTGCACGTAGGCGATCCAGGGAGAGTGGTCGTTCTGGCACTGCACAGGAGTGACAGTGTAGTTGGGCAGCACCCTCGGTGACGAAGCTGCTCTTTTCAGAGAGGCACTGCTTCCTCCGCTTAGCCGGAGAGGGGACTAGAAAAAGTGTCCCAAAAATTGCTCACCCCACTGTCAAATGGGAGGTATGCTCAAATCAATTTATGACTTTTGGTACGTGGAATATGCGCACTTTATTAGATAGACCTACTAATATGAGCCCTGAAAGAAAAACCGCAATCGTTGCTAGAGAACTGAAGCGCTTTAATGTTGACATCGCTGCGCTTAGCGAAACACACTTAGCTGATGAAGGCGAACTGATAAAGCACGGTGGTGGCTAAACCTTCTACTGGAAAGGGACCGCAGCTGGTGAACACAGACGATCTGGAGTTGGTTTTGCTATTAAAACTGAAATAGCTGCAAAACTAGGTGAACTTCCTGTTTGTATATTGGATTGGGTTATAACTTTACGTCTACGGCTGAATGATTGCAACTTTCTAAACATTATCAGTATCTATGTTCCTACTTTGGACAAAACGGATAAGGTAAAAGATCAGTTCTATGAACAGCTAACCCAAGTCTTAGCAAAAATATCACAGTCGAAACAAATTTTACTTTTCGCAGACTTAAATGCTCGTGTGGGACGGTATCATGAAGCATGGCCACAAGTTCTTGGTAGACATGGTATTGGCAAAATGAATAGCTGCTACTCAGCCTATGTGCCCAACACAAGCTATCCTTAACCAATACTATGTTCAGACTACCAGCAAAGTACAAGACTACGTGGATGCATCCTAAATCCGGGCATTGGCATCTCATTGACTATGCCATAGTACGGCAGAGAGAGTTGGCACAAGTACATTTAACAAGAGAGATGCGTGGAGCCAACTGTTGGTCGGATCACAGACTCGTGATCACTAAACTGAAATTGCGTCTTCATACACCTCGAAGATTCCTTAAATCCAAGTCCTTAAATGTCAATTTAGAGAGATTGCAGTGTCCAGAAACCCAAGATAAATACCAGCGTGTTCTTTGTGAATCGACTTGCAAAACAATACCCTTAAATCCAACAGGCGGGCACTGTCTACCTCGATACCCAGAGTTGCTGAACAAAACCTTGGTGTCAAAACCAAGGTGCGTAGAGACTGGTTTGACGAGAATGATCCTGTGCTTGCCAGCGCTATTGCCGAGCATCGGCAAATCCTGCAGGGAAAAGAGAGCGCTGAAGTATAAGCAAGAGTACATCTGCACTGAGGAGGTTAACCCGCACTCTTAAAGACAAATGGTGGCTAGAGAAGGCGAAATACATGCAAAGGCTATCAGATTCTAACCAACTGGGTGATTTCTTTGCTGAACTGCGATCACTGATCGGTCCTCAACACATCCGTTAATGTACTGCTAAAATCTTCTGATGGTACGTTAATCTCCAACCAGGATGAGGTGTTAAAGCGCTGGGCCGAGCACTTCAGGGACCTTTTGAATGTAGATCGATCTTTAGATATGAACTTTGTACACAATCTGCCCGAAATTCCGGAAGACACATCACTTGGACAACCCTCTTTCGTTTGAGGAAGTGAAAGCCGCTATAAAACAGCAACGGAATAAGAAATCGGTTGAGGTGGATCGCATTCCCGGTGAACTCCTGAAGTACGGTGGTCACAAGCTGCATGATACCATCTTTATGCTATTTTCACGGATATGGGAAGAAGAACAAGTTCCAGAGGACTTTATAGTGTCGAAAATCTGTGCACTATACAAAAATAATGGCAATCGTGCTGACTGCAATTCTTATCGGGGCATATCTTTACTATCTGTCCCTGGGAAGACATTTGCCAGAGTCTTTCTGAACCGCCTGCTGGAGCTTTCCGAAATTGTTTTTCCAGAAACTCAATTTGGCTTTAGACCCAATAGAGGAACTTGTGAGGCAATCTTTTCAATCCGTCAATTGCAGGAAAAAAGCAAAGAGCAGTTACAGTCATTATTTCTCTGCTTTGTAGACTTGGAGAAGGTCTTTGACAGCGTACCTCGAGAAACTTTGTGAGTTGTGTTGCGCAAGCTCGGTTGTACGGAGAAGTTCACGCGGATGTTAAGACTATTGCATGACAACATGACCTGCTGTGTTTCGGCTAAGGGAGAGCAGTCCGGTTTCTTTCCCGTAAGTTGCGGAGTACGTGGATGCATCCTAAATCCGGGCATTGGCATCTCATTGACTATGCCATAGTACGGCAGAGAGAGTTGGCACAAGTACATTTAACAAGAGAGATGCGTGGAGCCAACTGTTGGTCGGATCACAGACTCGTGATCACTAAACTGAAATTGCGTCTTCATACACCTCGAAGATTCCTTAAATCCAAGTCCTTAAATGTCAATTTAGAGAGATTGCAGTGTCCAGAAACCCAAGATAAATACCAGCGTGTTCTTTGTGAATCGACTTGCAAAACAATACCCTTAAATCCAACAGGCGGGCACTGTCTACCTCGATACCCAGAGTTGCTGAACAAAACCTTGGTGTCAAAACCAAGGTGCGTAGAGACTGGTTTGACGAGAATGATCCTGTGCTTGCCAGCGCTATTGCCGAGCATCGGCAAATCCTGCAGGGAAAAGAGAGCGCTGAAGTATAAGCAAGAGTACATCTGCACTGAGGAGGTTAACCCGCACTCTTAAAGACAAATGGTGGCTAGAGAAGGCGAAATACATGCAAAGGCTATCAGATTCTAACCAACTGGGTGATTTCTTTGCTGAACTGCGATCACTGATCGGTCCTCAACACATCCGTTAATGTACTGCTAAAATCTTCTGATGGTACGTTAATCTCCAACCAGGATGAGGTGTTAAAGCGCTGGGCCGAGCACTTCAGGGACCTTTTGAATGTAGATCGATCTTTAGATATGAACTTTGTACACAATCTGCCCGAAATTCCGGAAGACACATCACTTGGACAACCCTCTTTCGTTTGAGGAAGTGAAAGCCGCTATAAAACAGCAACGGAATAAGAAATCGGTTGAGGTGGATCGCATTCCCGGTGAACTCCTGAAGTACGGTGGTCACAAGCTGCATGATACCATCTTTATGCTATTTTCACGGATATGGGAAGAAGAACAAGTTCCAGAGGACTTTATAGTGTCGAAAATCTGTGCACTATACAAAAATAATGGCAATCGTGCTGACTGCAATTCTTATCGGGGCATATCTTTACTATCTGTCCCTGGGAAGACATTTGCCAGAGTCTTTCTGAACCGCCTGCTGGAGCTTTCCGAAATTGTTTTTCCAGAAACTCAATTTGGCTTTAGACCCAATAGAGGAACTTGTGAGGCAATCTTTTCAATCCGTCAATTGCAGGAAAAAAGCAAAGAGCAGTTACAGTCATTATTTCTCTGCTTTGTAGACTTGGAGAAGGTCTTTGACAGCGTACCTCGAGAAACTTTGTGGGTTGTGTTGCGCAAGCTCGGTTGTACGGAGAAGTTCACGCGGATGTTAAGACTATTGCATGACAACATGACCTGCTGTGTTTCGGCTAAGGGAGAGCAGTCCGGTTTCTTTCCCGTAAGTTGCGGAGTAAAGCAGGGTTGTGTTTTAGCACCAACCATATTCTCCATGTATTTTTCAATGGTTGTCGCAAATGCTTTACAGGACAACCACAGTGGCATCCGTATCCGTTTCCGAACTGATAGGAAACTCTTCAATTTGGCCCGGCTCAAAGCACATACCAAGGTTTCTTACGACACCATCGCTGAGATCATGTATGCTGATGATCTTTGTTTTGTGGCGGAAAGTCCAGAAGGCTTGCAAGAATTGATAAGCAACCTTAATGTGGCATGTTGCAGGTTTGGTTTAAAAATAAATGTAACTAAGACTGAGGTTATGGCTATCGACGCTTCACACCACAACCACCTGCATATGCAACTCGACGGAGCTTTCCTCAGGCAGACTGAAAATTTTAAATATCTTGGTAGCACCCTATCGTCTAAAGGTGACCTGGACTCAAAAGGTGAATAAATTGCCGGATCAGCTCAGCTTTAGGAGCATTTGGAAAACTCCGGGAAAGAGTTTTTCGCTCACATGACCTACAGCTGAATACGAAGATCAAGGTATACTTAGCGATAGTCTTGCCGAATTTTCTTTACTCCAGTGAAACCTGGACTCTGTATCGCAGGCACATACGCGCATTGGACAGATTCCACCTCAGGTGCCTTTGAGAAATCATGAACATCCACTAGACCGATAAAGTTCGAAATACGGAAGTCTTGCGTCACGCTGGTGTTTGTGGTATGGAGGCCTGCCTAAAACAGCGGCTGCTGCGCTGGTGTGGTCACGTGGCGAGGATGCCCGACGAGAGACTGGCAAAGCGCATCCTCTTTTCAGACCTCGAAGTTGGAAAAAGAAAATCTGGCGGCCAGGTCCTCAGATATAAAGATGTTCTGAAAAGACATATGAAGCGATGCAACGTAGACCATTCTCGTTGGGAAAGTTTAGCTGAACAACGGACACAATGGAGGCATACATTGCAGCAGCATGTAAAACTATTTGAGGAACAGAGGAGGCTAGAACTAGACAACAAAAGGGACTTGTTAAAAAATAGAGCACCCTCCTCAATAACCTATAATTACATAAACGGTACCCTAACATGTCCTCATTGCAGACGGACTTTTACTGCTAAAATAGGATACATTAGTCACCTAAGGGCCCACAGCAAAGTTGGTCCGTAGTTAAACTTATAGATGAGCAATGGTCACCGTAGCCGAAATCGGCCAAGGGAGGATTATTATTATTATTATATAATTTATCATGACATTTAATCTAGTACTTAATTGAACTGTTAATCCGTAAAAAGTGTTTCATTTCCATGACACGAATGTTTAAAAATTTTGATCTTTCCATTCAGCAATCTTACAATGTAATTTTGAAAATCAATCCGGGCTTAAACTGACCCCGGCCGGAGCTGAAAATGTCCTCATAAAAAATAACGGACACACGCAGTATTCGGAATTTATGGGACTCCCATATTATACGAGGGAAAAGCTCATAATGATCGACAATGGTGAAGGGAGAATCGCTGAAAACGGAGGCCTTTTTACACACGAAATGTATTATTTTACATACGTTACGCAACGTTCTGTGTTGTAGGTAGGAACCGTATGTTATAAATATACTTTTATATAAAACCAGCGTCCTGCCCGCGACTTTAACCGCGTAAAACCCATCACCCCGTGACATGAATTTTCAAAAAACATTAAGTATTTTTCACAAACCGTGGCCTGACAATTACAGACACAACAAAAATAATTAGTCAAATAGGTGCCTTTTGCTGTCCTCTTTGAGTAGTCTCCGACTATAACCCTTCTGGGATAATAGTCGTGATTATATATGTATGTGTGTAGAAAGATATAAAAAGTTAGATAGGTCGTTACCGTAGGAAACATTTGGTTTCTTTTTCACGATGTCCATATTACCCGGTTTCGTCCCCTTTCGGAGTTATTCGTCAACTCGCCCGCTTTAAACTCGCACAAATGTGCGAGATGGCACCTTTTGATTCTACATAATATTTGTGTCGTCAACTCGCACAACAGTTAAAATCAATACAGTCAATAACAAAAAGGTTTGGAAAAAGTTATAGTCCTTAAATGTTTAATACCAAACAGTTATGGAGTACAAAATAAAACAAAAAATTATCTTGTTTCCAATTTTTTATTCGACTGTACTTTGTACGTATGTGCGAGTTGACAACTAAAGTAAAAGGTAAAATCAAACGGTGCCATCTCGCACAGAGTTGATTGGTATCAAAACTGGTCAGCTCCAAAATTTAATTTTTTTTAACCAAGTCCTGATCTGTGTTTATCATTAAGGCAATAACAATTTATGTTTTTCAAAAACAGTCATATCCGCACATTTTTTAAGAGAAACCGATTTAAAAAGCGGCTGTGGTATCAAAACTAGTTAAATCCAGCACTATTCATATTCATATTTAGTCAAATCCGAGCCGACCAATCAGCTTCGAGTATTTTCTATAGCGCGTCATCCATGTTGTTTCAGTGTCAATCTGTTCATGCCACGAAAACGTGTCTTCTGTGTGTTTTTAAATAAAAATTGCTACAAAAAATTGAAGAAAACGCAAACCAAATAGTTAAAACAGCTCCTAATTTATCAAGAAAGCCCTTGACAGAAAAATCTTCATGTAAATGCAACAGAGCAAAGGTTTATAAATAAGTAAACATCCAGTCTTTAGAACAAGGCTCTCGTAGTGTCAGCAATCGTCAACCGTTACAAAAAATAAATATTATTTAAATCATTAATTACAATTGTTGTAATTAATGATTTAAATTATATTAATTTTCCAGCAAATCTCTAATCCCATGGATTAAGCTGTTTATTGATTTAATAAATAATAATTCATTTTTACTGTTAATCGTAATAGTTCCGAAGTTATTTTCAAACCTAATTATTTAGTTATTTTAGAGAATATCTCGATACGAAACTCCAGTGAGGATGAATAAATATCTTTTGAATATTATCTTTGTTGTCTATTTTTCACTTTAATTTATTACCTAATACCTAAGGTTTTCTACCCCTGATCTTCCAGTTAACATTCAAAGAGAGTCAAATCCACTAATTTTGCTATCAAACTCGGCCAAATCCACACTTTACTATCAAACTAAGTCAAATCCAATCTTGTAAACTTAATTTTGAATCTTTTGTGTTTTGGATGTAAGGTTAACCATTTTTACAAAACATATTTTAATACACCGCCAAATTATTTACTTTCTCCGGTGCTGCCATATAGAAAAATCTATAATTGGTGTTTGCTGAAACTTTACTTAAAATGGATTTGACGAGTTTTGATACCAATTGACTCGCACACTTTAAACTCGCACAGATTATCTGTGCGAGTTTAAAGTGTGCGAGTTGGCGAATAAGTCCCCTTTCGATTCTCAGAATTTTAGGATCTGTTTCGGTAGTTTCAACCGTATTCCAAACAACTTGTATAATAATATAACAAAATGAATGTCTTCATTATTTTCACATTAGCAAGAAAATTAATGTAACCAAGTTTCGTCAGACAGAACGAACCTTCATGAGGATGAGCTGGTAACAAAACATGACGCTGGCTAGCGCAACTTGGGCTCGAAGTTTGCACTAGATAGGAACTAAGTTCCGCGTTTCGCCATATCATACCTATTTCCTACAAGGTATCAAATACAATTATCGTGTACCAAATAATAATTCAATGCGAGTAAATTTAAGTTATGGGATATTTATTACTTTCTTTATTTATTTGCTTGTTGTAAGATTAGCAACAGCTTGACACAGGCTTTCCCACAGGATAACAACACATGGTCAAATTGGGCTAAAATATACTACCTACGAGGCTGCTGACCCAATGCAGTTTGGTTTGTTTTAACCACTGCCATCTAACGAGAACAAGCGAGACCAACGGCTTCACGTGATGCCTTTGGAGCGTATCTGATTGTAAGTTAAGGTTGCTAAACGCAAGGTGTATTCTGCTCTAGGCCCCTAAAGCACACGATATGGCGCTAAGTGGGCACATCGCATAACAGGTCTGAAGCGTATCCAATTGTGCCTAAAGGTGCAAAAGCAGCTTTTGTTGCCCTTATTTGGCTCTTTGAACTATAAACGGTTGAGTGAACGAGCCTAGATTAGGATTCGTTCATTTCATAATGTCATTTTACGCTTAATCTAACACGGAGTAGCTCGACATCTTTTTAATTTGGTCAGTCAGCCATCCAGTGACCTGGCATTGCAAAAGTTGCAATTCTGACTAGATCTAAAATCGAACGAATTAGCCCTTACCTTCCCTCCTAGACTAGACTAAGTGGCATACGCTCCCCCCTATCTATTCGTAATTCATCATACAATACGCGCGCGCAGCTGTATTTTTCACTAGCAATTGGTACAGTACACAGCAGTGTACTACGAATTACGAATAGACAGGGCGTGAGCGTTTGCCACTTGTCTAGGCCCCCATAGCCGCTGCTCCATAGAGCTCCTCAAAATGTAAACAAACGAATAAATTTATAAACAGATTCGTCTGTATACACCGCGCTTTATAGCGGCCGAGACGTAGCCACGGCTCTAATGAGTTGCCTCAAGGTATTGCCACAGAATAAATAATAGTAATGTAATCATGCAGATAGGTGCTGTTATGTTATTCATCACAAACATACCTATGTTCGTCGCTCTGCATGTTCGTAAATACATTAAAGCTTTAGCATGATTGCTTTCTTTCATTCTGTTTACATTACTTATATTTTTTTTTAGTTGGATGAGTTATTTTTAGGGTTCCGTAGCCAAATGGCAAAAAGCGGAACCCTTTTGAATTCGTCATGTCTGTCCGTCCGTATGTCACAGCCACTTTTTACCGAAACTATAAGAACTATACTGTTGATACTTGGTAAGTAGATGTATTATATGAACCGCATTAAGATATATAACTTATATAACATATAACTTAATATCTAATATAACATTACTTTAGGAAAAATAAAAAAATAACAACAAGTCTCATTTAGCCCTCAGCTGGGATTCGAACTTAGGAAATTTCGCTATCCAGGCGACTCCTAGCTAAGGTCTAAATTAGACTTTTTATAATGTAATGGTTTACTTATAAGACCTAAAATATCAAAAATTATAAAATAAAATAAAGAACCAAAGTCAAAAATATATTTAAAAAAAATAACTAAATATAGTGTTGTCTTGAATAACTAATTTTAATCCCTACAGATAACTGTTAAATTAAACTTACATACTTTTGAAGTCGGTGCCAAGCCTCGAAATATACCCTGCCTCTGCTTTGATAAGTACTTAAGGGGGTGCCGCGCGATCGCAACAACTAACATAAGTCTCTTAATAAACTTCAAAGCAAAATCAATCATATTGATATTTAAAATTAGAACAATCCTGCTTTGAAGTTTCAGACCTAGTAATTTGATTAGAGCAATGTTTTTATTCTGCGAAATGTACAAAACCATCACGCGCTTGGTTTAAAAATTAAAATTTACTTTTTTTAAGAAAAGTATGCTGAATATACAAATATTTTCATGTAAGAATTATTGTTTCATGCGTCATCATTTCATAAAATTAAGAAAGTTGTCGAAAAAAATGTTATTAGGAGTCATTACATTTATGTACCTATTGTTTGTTATAGTTCAAAGAATTTGTTTCAAATTTCAATAAGGCCACGACCTTGTGCAATGATCAGGCTAACTTACATAAGTTCTTATAATGTA
The DNA here is from genome assembly GCA_963921215.1 of Scoparia ambigualis. Classification (NCBI taxonomy): domain Eukaryota; kingdom Metazoa; phylum Arthropoda; class Insecta; order Lepidoptera; family Crambidae; genus Scoparia; species Scoparia ambigualis. The sequence continues at coordinate 13,582,481 of OY992504.1, forward strand.
TTTAACTAATTCAGCGCATAGTAAAAGTAACCTAAAAATACGTAAATTTTCACAATTTCGTGCAGGACCCCGTTAATGTTTGCCTTTATACTCTCTTGATGGTTACCATTAGCTCTACTTCACCATGATGCATTGTGGCATACATAAATTGCTTAGCTACTATACACCCTCATTTTTTAGTCGTTTTAATGAAATAAAGGGTGAGTTCTACCCATGAAACTAAATAACTTTCCCCAAGAAACCTATGTGCAAAAATGACAAAAAAATTTCGACCTCCCTTACTATTGTCGTCAGCTGATCGGACAGTTTTGTATGGGAGGTCGAGTTTTTCTTTGGCATATTTGCTCGTAGGTTTCTTAGGGAAAGTTGTTCAGTTTCATGAGTGGAACTCACAAACGACTAAAAAATTATGGTGTATTAAAGTTTGTAATCGTATAGCAAACACCTAAAATATTTATATTTTCGTAATTCCGGTGGCCGTCTGTGGTCTTCATTATCAGTTCCACTTAACTAAATAATGCTTTCCGAAGACAAATGCCCAGTTTATTGCAAATAATATCTAAATCGCTTTAGGTAAATAGTTACCTAAATTGGCAAAAACATTAAAAATAATATTCAAATATTTCCCTCAATTTTCTAGAATCCTTTCATCAGATCCTGATGCCATGATGACCTGATGAAAATTAGACCAACATTACATCATTTGAAACAAAAAAAAAAATCTGAATCCATTCTGAATCGGTTCAACCGTCTTTTCAAATCAGGGAACATACATAAAAAAGCTCCCGACGAATTGAGAACCTCCTCCTTCTTTAAAGTCGATTAAATAGCTAAAAAAGAACAAAAAGTAATAATATAACATACTTAAAGTAAAACTCTTTATTTGATATTATTATTATTTTATATATGATTAAGTATTTGCGTTAAAACGCTCAAATAAACTTGAAGATAATGAAACACGACCTTAGTCGTCGTGCGGAGGACGTAGGTTCAATTCCCACCTGAGGTAGAAATTTTTTTCGTTAATCATTTATTATCGCAACTGTATTTTGGGGGTCGAGAAGAAACTTAAATTTGGCTGGAAAATAAAATCTACTTTCGTCCCCCGATGGTCTAGAATACACTGTAGTTAGGGGTCCAGTGGACACATTATTTATTGGGGGTCGAGGGGACGAGAGTGGACTAAACGTCTATGGATAGGTCTTCAAAAATGATATTGAGGTTTTTAATTTAATTTTTTTCTAAACTGAATAGTTTGCGTTAAAGACTCTTCCAAAGTGGTAAAATGTGTCCCCCCCTGTAACTTCTAAAATAAGAGCTAAAATAAGAGAATGTTAAAACTAAAAAAAATATGTGACATACATTACCATGCAAACTTCCACCGAAAATTAGTTTGAAGGAGATCTAGTAAGTAGTTTTTCTTTAATAAGTACGTCATAAATTAATTAATTTAAAAAAATATATATTATAAAACATCGATCAAAGTTTTATAGATAATGGTACGGAACCCTTCGTGCGCGAGTCCGACTCGCACTTGGCTGGTTTTTTATTCTTAGCTCCTCGTTGTTGTCTATGTTTTGTTGACTTATATTAGCGTAATAAAACGACAATTGAAATTGTAAACCGTGTCGCGCAGCGGTGAAAGAATACTACCACCCCCTCTCTTCCCTTCATCATCATCATCATCAGCCTATAAATGTCCCACTGCTGGGCATAGGCCTCCCTCGTGCACAATAGCAGGTGGGGATATTGGACCATAACCCACCACGCTGGTCCAATGCGGGTTGGTGGGTTATAATGACTGTCATCTTACGACAACAACCGGGATCAACGGCTTAACGTGCCTTACGAAGCACGGAGGAGCTCGAGATGTTTTTAATTTGGTCACCCATCCAGCGACCCGGCACTGCGGAAGTTGCTTAGCGGGCAAGATCGCAAGCCGAACGCGCTAGCCGCCTGCGCCATCGAGCTCCTCCCTTGGGTGTCGTAAAAGGCGACTAACGGGCTAAAGACTGCACATACAACCAACAGCGTAGAGCGGCGATGGGCTCACCACCTGTCACGCTGAGCATATGTGCAGTCGATTTTTGGTGAAAAATGGACTTATGGTAGAGGATTGCTTTTGCTGTCCTCATTGCCTAGACTCCGACTAATTCTTCGGGGATAATAGTCGTGATTTTGTACCTTTGTGTATGTATGTAAATTGTTAATTTCACAGTAGTATATTTTTCTTCGTAATACAGGTTACGTTTTGCAGTAACAGTTATTGGATATCTCCACTATAATAATTATGAAATGACTTCGTTCAATTTTAAAATCACAAAAATACTAATTTCTCAAAAAACTCAAAAATAATAAAGTTCTTTGGTGGAAAATATGTTGTTGATAAACTTAAGTTTTGATATGTTTTATTTTTGTTTTTATCAAAGAGTTGGGTAACGATTGTCACAAAATAGGTAAATATTGTTAATACTTAAGGGGGTGCCGCGCGATCGCAAAAACTGACATAAGTCTCTTAATGAACTTCTAAGCAAAATCAATCATATTGATATCTAAAATTAGAACAATTCTGCTTTGAAGTTTCAGAACTAGTAATTTGATTAGAGCAATGTGTTTATTCTGCGAAATGTACAAAACCGTCACGCGCTTGTGTTAAAAATTAAAATTTACTTTTTTCAGATGGGGGTGACCTGCGGAATATCACTACAGATATTTTCATGTAAGAATTATTGTTTCATGCGTAAAATTAAGAAAGTTGTCGACAAAAAATATTTTTGGAAGTCATTAGATTTACCTATGTATTGTTTGTTATTATTTAAAGAATTTGTTTGAAATTTCAACAAGGCCACGACCTTATACGTAAGTTCTTTTAATGTATTTAACTAATTCAGCGCATAGTACAAGTAACTTAAAAATACGTAAATTTTCACAATTTCGTGCAGGATCCCCTTAACCGCTAACTTTAACACGCAATCGTGTTTTAATCATTTGAATGTTGCCAGTACAGCTATTACCTCGATCAAATGACCTCATTGTCATGCATTGTCATGTAATCTGGAAGTTAAAGGGTGTGGTTGTTGTTCCGAAGCTACTCATCTGTAGCTAAATGGCTGGCGATATCCAATACACGTTCATGTTCATGCAAATGCTATTGGCACCGTTAGCTAGCAACAGTGTACAGACACCAGCATGTCAACCTCCATAAAATTTGAACTTTATAGTTGAGGTATAAGAGTCAATATCGAATAAACAAATTGTACAGTTTTAGGTAGGTGGACCTGCTGGCGCGTGTACGCGGCATATTGGATAATGTACCCTTAAACCCTGTAACGGAACTAGTCAAAGACCTTTTAACTTTAACAACATTATCGTTGCGCGGTAGTACTGTTGTTACTTTCTAATTGTGATCGTGAAAGTTGAGGTGGTTGCGCAATGTCCAGGGAAGTTTTAGTGGTTTCTGAGTATGGTAAACTCCGCCGAGGTCGTCGTTTTCAGGTAAGTATTATAAAATTTTAGAAATAAATAAATAGATTTTATTAACCCCTAAATATACTTAAGTAGATAAAATTTTTAACACTGAAAAAAAGACGACAACCACAGGCGGGAAACGAACCATACCTTCCGCATTCCGGGCGGCTGCCTTAACCACTTGGCTACCGAAACCTCGGATTCCCGCCTGAGGTTGTCGTCTTTTTTCAGTGTTAAAAAATTTATCTAAAAAAAAATATATCTAAATAAATAAATAATTAAGCAGAGTGTCTTTGCTGCTCACTAAAAGGGTACTACTAACCCTTCTCTCCCCACGGGGGGTGGTAGAAGGCGACTAAGGGCCACCTAGGGTTGCCAACTTTAAAAATAAAAAATAAAGTATTTTACGGTTAGATAAGAAAAATAAACCGTATTTTAGAAAAATGGACAGTTTTTTTTTTCAAAGTTTTAAGTATGGCTGCGCTGCACCACGCGGACAACGTTCGCAACTTTTTCATTTTTTATACACAGGTATATGGTTACAGTGCACAGTCATACTAAAACAGTATTTTGGATACTTTATTTTTGTTCAACAGTAAAAAGTATAATGTACTTAGTGAAAAACAGTGTAATACTGTTTTTAACAGTATAGTTAGCAACCCTAGGGCCACCGCAGACATGTTACTATTAGTAACGGCGATCGGCGACTTCGCGACTTCATGCGTTCGGACGCGGTATCGGAATCGCGCGTTTTAGCGACTTCATGCGTTCGGATGCGGTATCGGAATCGCGCTTTTTATTGCTCCGATGCTGGATGCCAATACCGCCTTAAGCAAGCAGCAGTGCAGCTTCATTAGAATCCATGCTAAGGTTGTAGCTTCGTCAAAATCCAGCGCAGCACTGACTGACACACTGAACACTGTCGTGTTCCGTAGGTGCCAAATCAATGCGACCGGGCATCCGAATGTTTGCTAAGTGTAACGTTCAGACGCTGTGTCGAGCTTCCAAAAAGCGACTCAATCTCCGCGTTTGGAGTTTTTAAGTGTGCGGTGTGGAATGTGTGATCGCTGCATTCAGCATCTGAAAAGCGGCTAAATCTCCGATCGCCGATGCTAAAAGTAGCAATAGGTATGTCTGCTGTGGCCCTAATGGACTAAAGACACTGCAATAAAATTGCGGTTGTGTGAAACGTGGACTATGGCGGTGGACTGCTTCTGCGGTCATTGCCTAGTCTTTTTTTATATATAAGGAGGCAAACGAGCAGGCGGGTCACCTGATGGAGGGCAATCACCGCCGCCCATGGACTCCCGCAAAACCAGAGGAGTCGCAGGTGCGTTGCCGACCATGAAGAAAGGAATAGGGTTAAGGAAGGAATAGGAAAACTTCGTGGCGGGAAAGTAGAGCGTCATTCTGTCATGTCTGCAGTTTTGTATTATTTTCTATAATTTGTGTTTTGTCGAATATTAATGTGAAATAATGGTGGATTATTTACTGCTAAGTGTTCGTGAACGTGCATGAGTGTAAACAAATAAAACAAAACAGTGCAACATCACTTTTCAAATTCTTTCAAAAAGTCCGTGTGAGACGACAATAAAGTCCCACAGCTTTATTGAGTCTCGAGGGGTTTGGCGGAAAATCATTTAACATTAAACGTTCAATTATCACTCATTATCATCCACTCAGTGCAATGTAAAGAAAATAATAATTACTATTAAAAACTTGACACTGGCTAAATGTGCTAAAGCCATTAAGTACTTAAATAAGAGAAAAAAAGGAATAGGAATTTTGAGGGGGGGGGGGGGGAGTCTCTGACAAACCCTTTGGGGATCTTAGTCGTGAATCTATGTATGATAATGATTAAAACCATGATTAATGGCTAGACAAGTAGGTAGTTACTGAAAACAGTTCATAACCTAAATGTGACGTAAGTGTTTTACATGTTGTTTCCCATAAGGTCGACATTCGCTCGATCGGCGGCGGGTGAAACCGTCTCTATCGGGCGGTCACGCGCCGTTGACTTCGTCGCACTTTTATTCAATGACTTTGTGCAAAATCCTCTTGACACCGGGGAATGAACCGCGCCGCAGTTTTATATCGCATCGCTGTAAACTTTACGGCGCCTTTGGCCATTAGTTCTGTGCGAACAGGTTTCGTCGCGATTTAATGGGAACGGTTAAATGCAATATTTATTTTCACAATATAAGAAGTTCAATAAGAAGATAAACAAAAGGCACAATTACATACTTGGTGTACGTGTGTCTACGTCGTAGTAAGGCGTCGTGAGCCGTAGTAAGGCAATTGTAAAAAATATAATTATAATAAAGTTATTCCTACAGTTCATAGCTGAACTTTGCAGTGGTGGCTCACTAATATATTACTACTGCAAAGAAATGGGAAACCGAGCATTCGGGTAGTAATTTTTTTTTCTACACACACCAATTATCTAGCCCAAGAGGAGCTTCCATAAGAAACTCGTTAAATGGTTACTAGACAACGGATAAACATACTTAAAATACTTAAATACATACTCATTAGACATAAAAAACACCCAGACCCAAGACAATTTAGAAAAACAATAGTTTCTAACTACTAAAATTGACCCGACCGGGGATCGACAACGGATAAACCTACTTAAAATACTTAAATTAATACTTATTATACATATAAAACACCCAGACCCAAGACAATTTAGAAAAACAATAGTTTCTAACTACTAAAATTGACCCGACCGGGGATCGAACCCGGGACCTCAGAGATGGCGACACCATGAAAACCGGTGTACAAAACACTCGACGAAGGAGGTCGTCACATTAAGCAAGAATAGATTAAAATAAAGTAGGGCATCAAAAAGATGCAATAAAAATGTACTAGTAGTAAGTAGAAAATAGGTACTTAAGAATAGATAGGGCACTTAACGTGCAACAAAAATGGAAATGAGAGAAGTAGAAATATTGTATAGTTTTAGAGTAGGTAGTAATAGGAAAATAGTAGGATAGGGCGTAAAGCCAATACTAGTTTAGGATGACCGCAACAGAGTGGTATAGTTAGTCATAAGAACGTCTCCGACACTGACCCACGTTGAGGGGCAAGAATAAAAAAACAAAAACAAAATAGAATGATACCAACCCCTCTCTTTAATTGGTAATTCAAAGTTACAACACAAACATCCAGTCAAATATTACTTGCTACTACGGAACACTTATGACCACACGCTACGATCTAATACGCATAAATTTGACATTTCACAACTGAGGGTCGAAATCCACACCCCATAATAAGTACCCCCCTTATTAGTAAGTTGTCATTTTCGGAATTTAACATTTTCGGAATTTGACATTTTCGGAATTTGTCATTTTCGGAATTTGTCATTTTCGGAATTTGTCATTTTGGAATAGACGTTTTAGGAAGTTGTCGTTTTCGGAACTTTTCGTTTTTGGAAGTTGACGTTCTCAGCCTGAGGGGTAAAAGGCGACTAACGGACTAGAAACTTATTCATCCAACAGCATAGAGCGGCGATAGGCTCACCACCTATCACGCTGAGCACATGTGCAGTTGTTATTGGGTGAAACGTGGACTGTGCAGAGGACTGCTTTTGCGGTCCCATTGCCTTAGTCTCTGAATAACCCTTCGGGGATATTAGTCGTTAGAAGGTAGGCAAGTGTACGTAGGTAGTATGTAAACGCTAAAAATATTTCGACGACTGGATGACCTCCTTGGTCGAGTGGTTTGCACGACGATCATGGTGTCGTCATCTCTGAGGTCCCGGGTTCGATCCCCGGTCGGATCAATTTAGAACTTATTGTTTTTCTAAATTGTCTCGGGTCGGGGTGTTATGTATAATAAGAATGTATTTAAGTATTTTAAGTATGTTTATCCGTTGTCTAGTAACCATTTAACGAGTTTCCTAACGATGCTTCTCTTGGGCTAGATAATTGGTGTGAGTGTAGGAAAGTTTATTGTTATTATTTCGTCGAAAAACGTGTTACATCAGAAGAGTTCATGATGCTGTGCTTCGTAGGATCGACATTCGCTTGATTGGGGGCAATACCTGACTCCGTCGCACCTTAATTCAATGACTATAAGACACTTGACACCCTGCAATGGGCTGCAGTTTTATATCGTTATAAAGTTTAGGGCGCCTTGGCCTATTAGTTCTGTCCGAATGGGCTTCGTCGCGAATGAAAGGGCACGTTTGAATGCAATTTGCAATTTTACCCACTGTGTATCTGAATGCTTCAGTGGCTGCAGTTAAATGGTCTACTGGGATTTAATGAATTGGCGCGTTGGATTTTTCCGCTTCAACACGGACTAATAATGCATGCATTAGATAACAAGAGTGCTAATTAAAAACGAGACGTAGAAGTACAAATGGGGAATTGTACGAATGTAGAATTGTAAAAATGTGGAATTGTACAAATGTACAATTGTACGAATGTGGAAATTGTACGAATGTGTCCGGAGCCATTCGAAAAATAAATGGATTGTTATATGACGGACGTATAGTTAAATACTAGGTGTTGTGTTTTTAAGTATTTATTAAAAGTAATTTATTCTTTGGTACAGATAAAAAAGTAGAAAATATATTTTGAAAGTCAGGGGTAACTAAATGATTATATTTGTGAAACCTATTAAACGTTCTTAAGACAAATATTTTAATGCATTTCCCGCAAACTCTGATTCGGTTCAGAATAACTGGCAAATGAATTATACTTACACCATAAAACGTGGGTATAAATTGTCGTTTTTTATACTGCAAATATTTGATACTGCAACTAAAATCAGAAGGTATGTAGGTTTGCAAGGAATGTCTAAAATAATTAGATTTGTATAAACCCGCTGAGTTAACATGTGGCTAAAACACATGTCAATACCAAGTTCCAACATTCTATTAGCGGGTAAAATGTGGGGAACTAGTCTCTCGATCGTTATATAGATAGCATTGTATCTACAACAAAGATGTGAAAGATAAAAAGTTATCTGGGCCGAACCGCAAGAGAAGTTAAAAACGCTGTAACTGGACCATTATCCAATGAAGCTCTCACAATTTCTTTTTTACGACTCCTAAGGGAATAATACATTTTTAACCGCCTCTGTAGTACCACCGTTTTTAGACTCAGATCTCCCGGACCCGATTTAATACCTAGGTATTGTGTTGATTTGGTTGGAAGTTAGTGTATTTACGAGTGAGAGACAGTATTTTGACTAATAAAAAATAAAGTAATAAAGTAAATCCATACCACCCTTAATTTTTATTCGTTAAAATGAAATTAAGAGTGAATTTTACCCATAAAATTGAACAACTTTCCACAAGAAACCTATGGGTAAAAATGTCAAAAACATTTCGACTTCCCTTACTAATTGTCGTCAGCTGATCGGAGAGTTTTGTATGGGAAGTCGAATTTTTTTGTCATTTTTTCACATAGGTTTCTTGGGGAAAGGGAAAGTTCAGTTTCATGAGTGGAACTCACCCTTAATTTCATTAAAACGAATAAAAATTAAGAGACACTTTAGAACGGTTTGACCGATTTGGCTAATTCTTTTTTTTTTGTTTTGTTCGTAATTGTCAGGACAATGTTTGTGTAAAAGAATTTATTTTGTAAAGGAGAATGACCAAACCAGCATATTCGATATCTATTGCGTCTTAATCATTCACATATCAAAAGTGTTCTCCTAAGTTATAATGATTACTGTTAAAAAAGGTTTTCTATAGAACACCGCGTTAAAAGTCAAGTGATAAATAAATGCTGAACTGAACTGATAATCATACGATAACAGTTGTCATAACCTCAAAATATCTAAAAAGTCTTAAGCTAAAAATGAAGATAGCTTCAAACTCCCGCATGATATTGTAATGCAATTAATTCTTTATAATTCAGAGCATTGCTGCTATTGATTACTATTTATTTCATTAAAGCGCTGTATTACGCTAGCTAGCTAAAATACTAGCCTAACTCCCATAGTAAAATGGTCATTCTTCTTTTGTCACGCGATACAGGGTGTTCATGCGGACGAAGTCGCGCGCTGGTCATTAGTACCAAATAAAAAAAATGGTCGTTTTGTAATGGCGTTGGGACGGAGACCCGAAATGAAACAATGTCTTGCGTTGAATCAATAATCTTTATCCTCTAGTGTATCATCTTAAATACTAATTAACATCACATCTATACGTGACTAGAGGAAGGACGCCTTGTCAATCAGGAAGACCTTAATTATCACGTACTATTGAGTACGTGCTGATAGTGTAATTCACTATATCACACCTCCCCTGAAAAGGCTAGGCATCCCTTCCCTGAAAAGTAAACTCTTATTTTCTAAATATCTTAGTCCTATTCTTATGAACTATATATTCTTTATTATTCTTTAATATTTTTACATTAGTACCTAGCTCTTCTAAAACTTCAAATGGACCTAAATACAAGTCATTCAATTTATTATAATTTTCATTCTTATACAAGAGTAGATCACCTTTTTTGTAGTGTACTTCCTTACAATCTAAATCATAATTAGTTTTTCTACTTTGTTTTGATATTAATAAGTTGTTCCTGGCATCATTATGAGCTTTTTGCAATCTAAATTTTAACTCCGATGGATAATTGTCGTATACATATAAGGGATCAACTTTACTAACTAAATTACTAGGTACGTTACATGTTTTCCCAAAAACTAGTTCATAAGGGGAGTATTTGGTACTAGTATTTACAGAATTATTATAAGCAAAGCACCAATATGGTATCCAGGTACTCCAATTTGCCGACTGATTCTGTGTTTGTATTCTCAAGTAACATCCGAGATGTTTGTGCCAGTTTTCTAGCGAACCTATACTCTCATGATGATAGGGTGTTGAATTTAACTTATCAATATTTAGCAATTTACATACTGTTTCTAACGTGGAATTAATAAATTCCGTTCCACAGTCAGTCGCAATAACCCTGGGAGTACCATATCGTAAAATAAAATTTTCAGTAAAAACCCTAGCAACAGTTTCAGCTGACTTATCAAGTATTGGGTAAGCTTCTACAAACTTTGTCAATTCGCATTGTATTGTTAATATGTATTTATTACCCAAATTATCGACCTCCAACGGCCCCACAATATCTAAATATAATTTTTCAAAAGAAGTAGATGCTGTAGTGGTTATTACCATTTTCTCTTTATTATTTTTATTACAAAATTTCTGCTTTTGGCAATCTTTACAGCGAGTCACATATTCAGTTATGTCTTTTTGCATATTACTCCAAAAATATTTTTTTCGAATATTCTTAGTCATTTTATTTATGCCTACATGACCACTTGTCGGCAATAAATGATAATCATTTAGTATAACACGTATCAAGTCTTTATTTGTAACATGTTCAACTTGGTTATTAATAATACATAACCGCGGTAATTCTTTATGTTTCATGAAAGTTTGGGTCAAAATTTTAATAAACTTTTTATTAAACCCATTTTTAATCACAACGACTTCTACAATATTATATTTTTTACATAATGCACTCAGTTCTCCTATCGTTGCGTCTCGGCGCGCCTCCGTTAGTAGAGATTCCTGATTTATGTAAATAGTAGAGTCACTAAATAACATATCACCCGTCTGTGAGACGTATCTTTTCTTTTTCCTCAACTTCACGAAGTTTTCATACGAACAAATATCTAACCTTACATCATTTTGTGATTTCTGCATAATATCTACCACTCTTGGTTGCCTATGATCAACAGGGGGCTCAACCCTGCTACTTCCAGAGGTAGCGGGTTCATTATTTTGCTCCATGGTTCTTTTCATTGAACGGGTTAATACCCCCAAAAAATTTGAATTTAGATTTTTTAACTCGTCTGATGTTATAATGACTCTCGATAAGGCATCTGCCGTTACATTTTCGGAACCTTTTATGTATTCAATATCGAAATCATATTCTTCTAAACAAAGTCTAAACTTAGTTAAACGGCTACTAGGATCTTTTATGCTAAATAAATGAACCAATGGTCTATAATCTATTACGATTCTCCACTTTTTTTCACTGCTACTGTCAGCTTTTTTCGGAAGTAATAATAATGGAGAAGACCATTCGCTGGTACACTCTTCGATAATATCTTCTTCTAACAATTTACCTACCTGTTTTATTAACTCAGCCTTCTGAGCGTGCGGTATTCTATACGGTTTGACATAAACAGGAGACGCGTCATTTTGCAGTTTAATGTTGTACTCGTATAAGTTTGTAACGGATAGCTTATCACCCGGCATATGAAAGATATCTGCATATTTTGCACATATTTTCTCAATAGACCGTCTCTCTTCATCACCAAGATATGTTTTTAATTTAAGAAAATCGAATAGTTGTTTAACCCTCTCGACAGATTTTCCGTTTTCCGTATCAAAAGAGCATACGAAATAATCCGAGTATTTTCTAATTTTCGGGCTAAAGTTATTTAATTTTACATCTTCTTCCCGTGTGTTTAAAAATCGCACCGGAATCTTTTTCCCGTCTCCTACTACCACGGCGCCTGCTACAAATACGCCTGCAATAACTTCCTCCGCTAAAATGACACATTCGCCCTTTATCTCTGACGAAACATATTTTACGACCTCACATCTCCCTGGAATAGTCGTTATTATGTTTTTACCTAAGCCTAATTCTAGACTTATCTTATCCTGTAATGTAACCAGCTTATTTTCATAGTTAATTTTACAACTATATTTTAATAAAAAATCTTCTCCTAAAATTCCATTATTTTTACAGTGGAAGTTGCTAAACACATAAAACTTATGCCTAAAATTATAATTGTTAACACATAAGTCTAGATAAACATAACCTATTGATACTAAATCCCCACATACTCCTTTAATCTTAATTTCATCCCTTACTAGCTTTGCGTCGCGGGACACGCTACGGAGTTTATTTAACCAATCTAACTTTAAAATTGAAATGCTTGCTCCTGTGTCTACTAATAGAGAAATTTGAGTTTGACTACAAGTAAAACAAACGTAATTACCACTACCATAACTACAAATATCTACCTCAGCGCTATTCAGAACGAAAAAAATCATCGCTATGATGTTCGTTCTGACGTATACTCTGACGTTCACTTTCGTTCTCGTCATTAGACTGTTCTGCTGAGTCAACTAAGAAATGTACATTCCTACGTTTATTATGAGGTGACGTAAACCTGGTGTTGCGCTGACCCTGAAACCTATTCGAGTTATAGTAGGCACGACCCCGACCTTGCTGACTCGTCGCGTTGTTGTTACGTGACTTATTATATTGTTGATGATAGTTTTTATTTATCTTTTCAAATCGCTGGTTCGAAACATAGTTAACATAATTGTTTATTGGTGGTTTCACTACCGAGTCTTCTTGTTCTAAGGCTATAGTTATTGCCTGCCTAACTGTGCTTACGGACCTAGACGTAACTATAATGCTTGTACGAGCATTGTTTAGGCCGTCAGCGAAACGCTTGATAGCCATTTTTTCATTAATCGGCTTTAATAAATTATATGCCGACTCGTCTCCATTAGCCTGTGCTGTACTTAAATCGTTGGACATTTTTTCGATTTCACTACCAAACACTTCTATGGTCTTGTTTCCTTGCCTACATCGTAGCATTCGGTCTAAAATGGCTGTGTATGATTTAATCGGAATTAAAACATTTTTTATATCTTTTATTAGGTCTGCCACAGACACATAAGACTTATTAATTTTTGTTTTAGCACTGCTAGAAAGACGAGTTTTTAAAACAAAATTGATTAACAGAGGCTGGTCCTCGTTTCTAAGGGTACTACTATAATACTCTATTCCGTCTATTAGTTGGTTAATTTGCGTTTCGTCGCAATCTACTACTGGGAGGAGCGTGAGCGCGACTTTTAGATCGAACGTGGCCATGGTTGTGATCGTTTCTGAATGATGCGGGTTAACGAGTGACTTGATTTCCTCAAAATTACATAAAAACTTTGACGATATTGCTTTTGTTATTTGTAATTCTACAGCATCTATCCCTTTTTTACATAAGTCTGCAGATATTTGTTCAAAAATATTTTTAATTTCCTTTGCTCTTAAAAACTTATACTGCCCCTGAGCGGAATAACGTTTGTCCTTACTTAATTTAATAATAGAGTCTCTAATAGCCTTAAGCTCACTCAAGAGTTCTGACAGGTTTGCCATGAACACACTTTAGAAAAAAAAAAAAAAATCACTCACACACACATAGATTCTTGGTAGCATAGTTATATTAATTCGTGCTGGCTTACACGTTCTGTGCTGGTCCAATTGCCCGTCGAACCGCTCTGCGTTCTACCTCTTCTAATAGTCGTGCGTTGAAGTAACGTAGCAGCCTAAGTACTATATAGCCCGCTAGTACAACGACGATGGTCAGTAAAAAGATCTCTGAAAGTTGCATCCCAACGGCCAAGGGAGTTGATGCTGCCGCCGATTGAGTTGGTGATTGACTGACAATAATATTGTCTTTAGATTGTGGGTTTCCCATAGTTAAACAATTTTGGCTTACAGTTTTTCTTCTTATTTCCTTCGTCCTTCTTGTAGGCCCGTGTAGCACTATTTTCCTGATATTTTGTAGACTTCAACTAGCGATTTCGCGGCGCGGACTTGTGACACCATGTCACGGTCGCCATGTAATGGCGTTGGGACGGAGACCCGAAATGAAACAATGTCTTGCGTTGAATCAATAATCTTTATCCTCTAGTGTATCATCTTAAATACTAATTAACATCACATCTATACGTGACTAGAGGAAGGACGCCTTGTCAATCAGGAAGACCTTAATTATCACGTACTATTGAGTACGTGCTGATAGTGTAATTCACTATATCACAGCGTAAGTTCTGGGCGGTTTCCGGAGGAGCTTCCCTCAGCAAAACTTCCCTTTTCCTTCCTTCCTCCTCCGGAGCTTACCTGCAAACGCTCAGGTTGTGGAATGAGCTCTTTGCCGAGAAACTCTCAAAGGAGTAAAGCATGAAGCAAAAGGCGTAAAAGGGTTTTGACAGGGCAGGCAACGCGTCAGTGATACTGGTACATCTGGTATTGTAAACGTCTAAGGGTGGATTCGACCAAACTGGAATAAGACTTGCTCCGAGATTAGTCTATACAAATTCGGCGTTTAATCTAGGTATAAGACGTTATTCCAGTTTGGTCGAATCCACCCTAAGGGTTGTAGTGTAATAGGTAACCGCTTACCATACAGTGGTGGTACCCTGTTTGACTAACACCATAAAAAAGAAAATGAAAGGTTATAGAGTTGAAAATCGAATAGCAAAGCTCGTATTTAAGTGAAACTCCATTTGTAGTCAAGCAAGGCGTCGAAGGCGTGTTTACGACTGCAAACAGTCAACACTGCATTCGATCACCGCCTTCGCTGGTTTACTGTAAGCTTCACGTTATTTCCTAAAATAGATCGCTGTATAAATAAAGATAACCGTGTCGTGTAGCGGTATAAGAATACTACCACCCCCCTCTTCCCTTGTGTGGCGTAAAAGGCGACTAAAGGACTAAAGACTGCACATTCATCCAATAGCATAGAGCCGCGATGGGCTCATCACCTGCCACGCTGAGCACATGTGCAGTCACTATTTGGTGAAAAGTGGACTATGGTAGAGGACTGTTTTTGATGTCCTCATCGCCTAGTCTCTGATTAACCCTTCGGGGATAATAGTCGTGATGATATGTATGTATATAAGGTGACTGCTAGAAACCGCAAGAAACTTCAAGGGCTGGTCAGGTCAAGTGTTATAAACATGACAAAAATGAAATTCGTGTTTTTTTTTGAGTATCTAATTTATTTTAAACCAATAACATAAGAAAAATAAAATTAAAAACAATTAAAAATAACTTGTAATACGCCGGCGAACGACTGGAGGCCTAACCTGTCAATGAGTGCCAGGAAGAGGGCCAAGAGGGCTGCGACCGCGGCTGCCCGGGCCCTGAATGCGGGAACAACTGCACCGAGGAGGGCGGCCGCCGCGGGTTCTGTCCCCGCGGTTAGGAAGGCCGAGCTGCGTCTGGTGGGCCTTGCGGACGGGATTATGCCCGAAGGAGTGAAGGAGGCCATCGCAGCCAAGACAGGTTGCCTGGTAGAGAAGATGACCCTGGGAGGAGTGCGAGTTGGACCATGGGGCACGAACACTATGTTGGTTCGCCTCCCGATCGCGCAGGCCAAGGTCCTGGCGGATGCGGGCCGCCTGACTATGGGATGGGTGTCGGTGCTAGTCGTGGCCCTGGAGAGGCCACCCGTGCGATGTTACAAGTGCTACGGTGCGGGTCACACGACCTACACCTGTGACTCGAAGGCAGACCGTAGCACTCTGTGCTTCCGATGCAGCGCCCCGGGACACCAAGAGACAGAGTGTGTGGCGGAGAAGCCCAGCTGCATCGTGTGCAGGGAGGCCAAGCTCCCTTCGAGCACCACATGGGGGGGAGGACGTGCAGGCCCCCCATAACGAAGCATAAGAGGGCCCCTTGGACAAGGGCCCCCCAGCGGAGAAGGAGGGCGTCGCGCCTATGGACGTGGCCGAGGTGCCGGCGGGACCGGGCGATCCACCAGAGGGTGATACCGGGCATCTGGCGGAGGTCGGGCTCTGCGCCGACTAGTCGGACGCCCGATGGTTTTTGTTAGTTTAAGTTGTTGTTAGGTATAAGTTTGTGTTCGAGTGGGCACTGACATGGGTATTTAATTATACCACCCCAAGTGCCCACGTAAACCGTTTAAATGTTGGGCGCGATGGACAGCATTTCCCAGGTGCTGTCCAGTGTCGAGTGTTGTTGTCATTGTGTGTTGTTTTTCTTATTTGTGGCGGTCGTGCTAGTGTAGTGTTTGTACAGTGGTTGTCCTTCCATAGGCCTGGTACGGGACCCCACGTGAAAGTCATGATGAGCAACGGGGCGCTCTTCTGAGGGCGTCCCCTTGCTCGGAGCGGGCGCGGAGGGGTTTAGTACCAGTAAATGTGCGGTGTACTGTGGTTGTCTTTTAGGGAGCTGGTGTGGAAACTCTATGCGAAGCCATGATGAGCTACGGGGCGCCATCAAAGGCGTCCTCTTGCTCGGAGCGGATGCGGGGAGTCCCGCGCCAGCATATAGGTGTATCTGTTGTGTTGTGCTTGTGTTCGTGGTTGTTGTATACATGTTTTTGGTAGGGCTAGTGCGGTGACTCCCTGGGAAGCAGTGATGAGCGGCGTGGCGGCTAGAGGACCACTTTCCGCGGTCGTCTCGGAGCAACCCTACAATGGAGTCCCGCATTAGTAAATCTGTGGATGTCTTGTGCGCACGCCTGCGAAATCGTGGGCGTGTTCGTCTCCGTGTTGTGTCTTGTCCAGCGAATTTGTGTTGTGTCGGTCCGCATGCCCGGGTAAGCCGGGCATGTTAGTCCAAGGTCGTTGTGGTCTGCCCCCTAAATGGGCTGTTTTATGTAGTGCCTCGCGCGCGTAATCGTCGTGTGATGGCGCGTAATGGCTGCCAGACAGCGATTATAAGCTAACACACGGCGACCTGGTGGCTCTCGCGTGGTCATTGCCCCAGTGGATTAGGTCCCGTGTCCGCCACTTCAAGCCTTACGCTCTCGGAGTTTGGTCCCCCGGTGATTAGTGGGTAGGCCCCTCCCTCTCGCCCGACGATTACGTCGTGGAAAGGGGGACGGGAGAGTCCCACATATCCAGTCTCCCTTCTAGAGGCGTGAATCCATAAGCAGGGATTACACCCGGTAAAAAAAAAAAAAAAAAGTGTAAGTAGGTAAGACTGAACAGTGAAATAACGCTTGACTAACAACAACACAAAATAGGTAATACATACTTATTTTAGTTTAGTTGTCGAAGACATGAAAGGTCATCGTTCGGTCGTTGGTCGTACCTTAGATAACAACCTACATTTGATCTTTCATTTGTAAGGAAAGGTAGCTGTACCTATCTTCTCATAATGTGTGATAGACTTTTTTTGTAATACGTAGGGTAGGATTGAATTACGCTCATACATAACACTTATCATAATTACAGTTAAAATGTGGCCATAACTTGATGCAATCGATAGTCGTTGGACTTAACTGCACCTTATACCTACGCACATTTCAATTAAAGGAAAATAAATGGGGTCTCATGATTGCAGACTAACGTAGGTACTTCAGGTACTTAGGCTGGTTTCACAGTCACGCGTTTGACCAGCGCCGGCCACACGCGCGCGCTACACTACATAGTAGTTGCGCGTTTGAACTGCGTGATGACTATGAAACGCAACTACAATCTAGTGTAATTGTAAGCGCGCGCGTGTGGCCGGCGCTAGTCAAACGCGTGACTGTGAAATCAGCCTTAACGCCCAGCTGACGACGCGGACGTGTCAACCGACGGCCGGCCGGCAGTTCGTTGAACTTCGTTGCCCGCGGGTTGTAAATAATTGCTTTTCATTTTATTTTTCTTATGTTATTGCTTTAAAATAAATAAGATACTCAAAGACAATCTAATTAAAATTTACTGAATGAATTATTTAATTCAAAATGAAAAAAAACACGAATTTCATTTTTGTTATTTTTGTCATGTTTGAAACACTTGACCTGACCAGCCCTTCAAATTTCTTGCGGTTTCTAGCAGTCACCTTATATTTAGTCTAGCGGAGACGGAATCCAATTTACCAAGCGACTTTATCAAGATACGCTGTCAGTCCACCGGACGCGGCTGATCTGTGTGACTCCGTTGAAATGTCTTCAGGCCGTAAGTACCTAGGTAAATAGATATTTTTGTGTGCTGTTTTCAATAGTGTCAAAATTAAAGTCAAATTCAAAAAATATTTATTCAAATAAACTTGTTTTTAACCCTTAACCACTGACGTACGTCTGAGAGACGTAGGTGCGCAATTAAAGAGGTCATACCTTTTTACACCAAACGCGCACGGATTTGTCCTTTCTTGTACCTTCATAAGAACCAGTGACATGCGCGCAGTGGGGGTGAGCGACGTGCGGTGCGCCTCGATTAGTTAAGTATAGCCTTCCTGACGTCTGTGAGACGTAGCGGCTCTGTGATCATTTTAGACTGATATGTTAAGTTTTTGAGCTGTTAGAAAGAAGGCGTTTTTTGTTACCATTGAACTTTCAAGGTTCTGTGTTTTGAGTTTAAGTAAAATACTTTCTATATAAATAACGTGTTTTTTATTAATTTGGTACCCTTTATGCTAGAGTAACGATAAATAAAAAAACTAATATATAAATAATAATATAATAATTATAAAGACTATATTAAGAAACCGTACGTCAGAGTGACGTACGTCAGTGTTACTGAAATTAAATAATGGTCAGTGGTTAAGGGTTAAAGTGCTTTTGAATCGTTGAAATATTTTTGCGTACTACCCAAATAAATGCCGCCGTTGTGGCAATGGTGGCTATTTTTATTTATTTATATATTCGGGTCGTTCCGCATCACTCAAAACGAGCTTTTATATTCACATAACTGATAAGTATTTTTGCATGTCATCCAGAAACATTTTATAACATACATTTAGAACTTCTTTTAGCCGTGCAGTAGAATGTAAGAAGATATGGAATAAACGTAAACAAAAGTTTGTGTTTTATCAGAATAATCATATATTGCCATATTTAGATAATTATATAATAAACAGAAAATAAACGCGTCGCGTAGCGGTGAAAGAATACTACCAACTCCTTTCTTCCCACATGCGCGCAGTCGCTATTTGGTGAAAAGTGGACTATGGTAGAGTACTGCTTTTGCAGTCCTCATTGCCGTGATTATATGTATGTATGTATAATAAATACATAAACAAGGCTCCCAAAGGACGAAACGACATAATTACTAAGTAATGCATAAGTAACATGACTTGAGATAGAACAATACGGCTGCGGTGGGTGAACATTCACTTAGTGAACTTGTTTGCGCTGTTATGGCCAGTCTAATAATTACACACTACAACAGGGTAACCAGGCAACGGGAATTAGAAAGACATTGAAGAAATGTGAAGCGCCTCCTAAAAACATTTAGTCACGAGGTAACTCATTAAATAATAATAGGTACCTTTAATCTTGTTATGTGAATTTTGATTTTAATTTCATTTTTTTGCAGGACAACACATTACAAATAAGACATAACAGATAATATATAGAAGGGATTATATGCCATGGGGATGGCTCGGGACCACGAACGGCAAGCACAGAATTCCATCCCCGTGAGTTGGATTGCTCTGTTGCAACAATGTTTGAAGAGTTATCTGAACATTTGAATCCCATTCCGTACAAAGTTAGTCTCGGTCATGGCCGAGAAACTACGATTTTTAGTCGAGAACCGAGACAGATTTCTCGGTCAAATTTGTAGTCGAGAATGCCGAGACCGAGACCAAGACCAAGATCTCGGTCGAGCGAGCCTTACCCGTAATAACTGGTAACCCTACACTACACTACAACAACAGGCTCTCCCGCACTCGGCCTGCACACACGCCGCACGGCAAACATTTTAGTTGTCCACCCACACACATTTTCAGCATTATTCCCTTTTTGAGGTCATTTTGAAAAGATTGGACAAAACATTATAAGGCGAAATCTCGCATATTTCATACAGAATAATACTTTTTCTTCGAACGACCTCACCTTGTAGGCTTTACCTCGATGGTTAAAAGAATCGATGGGTCCCGTCGTTTCCTCAAATGGTCGAATGCTTATAATCTCGACGCATCGGACATTATACCTCGATGGTACACTACATCCATGGTCCCTACTAGGACCAACAATTAAGTAAAGTACACACCCTTTTTTTTAAAATGAAATTAAGGGTGAGTTCCACCCATGAAACTGAACAATTTTCCGCAAGAAACCTATCTGCAAAAATGACAAAAAAATTTCGACCTCCCATACTATTGTCGTCAGCTGATCGGGCAGTTTTGTGTGGGAGGTCAATTTTTTTTTGTTATTTTTGCACATAGGTTTCTTGGGGAAAGTAGTTCAGTTCTATGGGTGGAACTCACCCTTAATTTAATTTGAACGAATGAAAATTAAGGGTGTATAAGTTCTGTCTCACTGCAGGGCAAAGGCTTTCAGAGGAGCATCGGAACAAAAACCGATAAATCACATTTGTGTTTTTTGGTGGTAAAATGTAAAAAAGTGGCCCCAGTTCTTGGTTTTCTAATTTAGAGTTAAACGAAATCTATCAATTTATTTGTGTTGGCATGATTGTTTGGAAACCTAAATTCTGCATTCGTGATTGTGTGTACCTGTCGAGTTATTAAAAAAGAGAAAATGGATATATCGGTTTTTGACCAAACCAACTAAATATATCGGTTTTTGGTGTAGAAATTGTTGAAATTTTTTCGGGATTTATCGGTAACTGTTCCGATCGCCATCGTTGCTTAGTACGATTGATGTAATTATCGGTTTATGTTTAGATCCGTCCGCGTATTTTGCGGACGGATTAAGAGCGGATTTATTAGTTTTCGACCAGGTTACATTAACCATAGAGCAAGATATGAACGAGAACAACCAAAATCAAAAAAGAAAAATGTCAAAATTTGAGTTATCGGTTTTCGTTCCGACGATCCTCTCATCGTTGTAATTAAGCCATCGCTACAATTGATGGGTGTTGGCTTAATTATCACGCTTCCCAAGAGCGGGTTGGTCCTGGCTATGCAGCGAAAAACCCGAAAACACATTTTGCCTGACCTGCTCATTGAACCCGGGGATCTCCGGTTATCTAGCTGAGCGCCTGACCACTCGGCTGCTGAGGACCGAGGCGTTACCCACTATACCAACATTAAAACAAGTAAATTACATAAGTACCTAATAAAAATGAGGCAGTTATATAGGTAGCTTTAAAACGAAATCGCTCGCTCGGAAGAAATCTTTCAGACAACCAATTTATACACCTCCTTGCCTTCGTAAAACAAAGTAGAAAGCCGTCGGAAGCTTTGCTACGTTACTTGAGCGTAAGGAATAAATATTAGTTGCCGTTTTTATTCTGTTACAATGGAAAACTCTATATAGTTTATTGACAGGCTTTAGTGGCAGGCAACTATTAGATGTTGTACCTTTGTACCTATTAACAAATCGGGTGGAAACGCAACTCGAATATAACATTTAATTTTCGGGTAAACCTGCAACTAGAGAATAACGCTACTAATCCGTTTTAAAAAGACAAAGGTTTGTGACCTTAGTTGTGACAAATAAAAATCGAATGTCATAAATCACAAATTATACATGGGCCAGGGAAACGGTTAAAATATCACTGAACGTTGTTACCACATGTGAGTGTTACATTATAAAACGAACACAAATACATAACGGACCGCACGGTACCCGAAACGCGGCGACCTTTTTAATAAGTAAAGTGAAATCTGGCTAATTTGCCGAGGCGCGTCGCGGGTGTGGCGGCGCGGCCACAAGTTTGCACGCCGAGATTCGGACCGGGGCGTACGTATTATTTTTTATAATTAAAAAAGTTATTGTAACTGAAAAGTTGCGGTTTAAAAAGCTTGCCACAAGTGTACACGAGTTTTTTCATATTCCTATTGAATCGATACTGTAAATCGCTTGTATAACACAAACTTCTTCGGTCTATTTGAACTAGATGTATTTTGATTTTTTCTGTGTTTACGAGTTACCTCTCCCCATCCAGTGGGTTTTTACGAAAAGCCCATCTAGGTCCATATGGGTCCGGTATGGGACGTGTGACGTTGATCGTTATTAGTCAGACTCTCTATATTTACATTTATAGTTTATATTTAGTATTGGTGATGTGAAGACTTTATTATAACACATTCGGCCATTACAGTTCAGTTCAGAAAAAGAGAGCCAAAGAGAAATTAATGACAAGATATGTTTCGAATCCAAATATTTTTTATATGTTTTAATAAACCGTCGCACTACCTTTTATTATGTCATCAGATAGGTACATATCTTACTAAATATTAGTCTAATGTATAGTTAAACAAACACTTTTGAAGGCAACGCCCTAATGTAACAATAAAATGTAGGCCAGCCAAAGCTTTTAGGTTTGGACTGCTACGAAGAGGAAAGTAAGTTCATTGAGTGGGTTACCACTTGTTAGCAGGAAAATCCCCGAAAGCAATTTGAAACACTATAACAAGGCTTCGACAAAGATAGATAACGACTCAACAAGATGGGCCCCAAAGAGGATTTCTCCGAAACAAGGATTAATTAGGAGGCAACTACAGATTAGAACAAAACAACTTTTATTTATGTTCGCTTCTGGCGGTGAAGGCAAGTATACACAATAATGTCACAAACAGTACAAGCAGAATAAATAATTGATTAGTTATTGACAACAATATCGTATTTTCTCTATTTCTTGATCACACTGGTATTATATTTTTCATTTAAGTCTATTTGTCGGAAAAATATAATTGAGATAAACGAATAGTAGAGGATCCGAGTATAGAACGACCTTCACCGAGCGGTTAATGAATGAAAAGTATTTAATATCAAATTTAATGTGTTAAAAAATATATTGCGAGTGGGTTGGCTGAAAAATTTCAGTCCCGTATATGATTAAATAAATATTTAAAAATATATTTTTTTTAAATATTGCACTTGTTTTGATAATAGATAAATTACATAGGTACCAATCGAAAGTATGAAGCCTATAGAATATGCAAACGTTAGGTTGACTATTTTTTTCCTGTCACAACATTGGGTAGGCAGGTGTAAACAGGCAAGTCAATATTAGTAATTTGCAACCGTCTGGTTAAATAAATAAAATTTATGTTTATTTAGAGATAAGCTCATTACAAACACACACACACCAACCCAGTGCAATGTAAAAAAAATTTTTTTTTTAAATATTTAATTAATCATTAATGGTACTGGACTGAAATTTTTTAGCCAACCCACTCGCGATATATTATTCAACATATTAAATTTGATATAAAATACTTTTCATGCATTAACCTTCTCGGTGAAGGTCGTTCTATAAATAAATAAATATAGTAAATACGAGTTTTTCTTTTTCACATTATGGTTTTAAAAAAATGAAAATCTCAATACAATGTCATTGTTATTACCTTTAGCACAGATATGTAAATGATATGAAATGACATATTATATGTATAAATAACTGGTTTTACAACGCACTTTACCAAAAATCCTCAATTATTGGCTTACATTATTATTCGCATGGCAAGAGACTTAGATAAAATAAAGGTAAAAGCTACTAGACATTGAACCAGGAACCTCTAGATCTAAGGCCAGTAGTCTAATCAACAGACGAACGAGGCGGTTCCTAGATTCATTACAGGAACGAAAACGGAAGGACCATTATGGTATATTATCTCATTGTGTTTTTTCATCGGAAACTTTGCAATTTACTCGAGTGCTCCCACCGTTTTGTTTACGAGCAGCCCATAACGAACTACTACTGACTATCTAAAAGAAGAATACCTCACAGATATTTATGTTATCTTGAGAGGAGTAAAATGTCTCCGGATATGTTAGTCAGAGGCTGGCAATGACGACCGCAGAAGCAGTTCTCCGCCATTGTCCACGTTTCACCAGAACACAACTGCACATGTGATCAGCGTGACAGGTGGTGAGCCCATCGTCGCTCTATGCTGTTAGATGTGTGTACAGTCTTTAGTACGTTAGTCGCCTTTTAGGACACCCAAGAGAAGAGAGGGGTTGGTAGTAGGTTGGCGATTTAGGGACCTCTTGTAGCCACCACAAAACACGCACTAACATGCAGTACCTACCTATCGCTATTAATTAATAATATTATAATGGTTAGTAAAACATTTCTTGTCTGACAGTTGCCTGTATTAATGTGTGCATGTAAATCTACTATACTGTACTACTGTACTAATACTTTTTCTTATTATTTTGACAATGTGTCTGCCAATCTTTTACGTATTCCGAGTTCGTACTTTAAGTAAAATAACTAAGCTACCTTTTATTTTGGTAAACTACAATGCAAAAAGCTAGTTTAGTAATAAACATACAACTACAGAAGATACGTAAGCAACAATATAGCTCATTCCATCGGTACATCTTATTCAATCAGCTAAATGTCGTTCTGATCTGGACCCCTTCCCTTTTGTCGAAAAGAAAATGAAATGTTCTAGAAATAGCGCTGATCACTTACATTATGTCCGAGTGGATAGGAAGAGAGCTTATTACACGACGTATAATGTAAAATGTTTTGTACAATCAAAAGTTTTGCTGAAAATATGACTATAACAAGGCGACTCGAACGCAGGTCCTCTTGCAATCCAACTGCGCTACCGAGAAAAATTTTTTACTGCCTCTGTGATCTAGTGGTTAGTAAGCCGATCGGTTAACCTTTATTTTCATCATTATAATCATCACAGCCCATAATGGCCAATTGCTACTGCGGTAGACGGGTCGCAGTGAAGATCGATTTTTTATTTTATTTTTGTGTACCCTCTGTGAGTGTTATTGAATTGTGAAAACTTTATTGGTATATGTCCAACGCGTTACTTTATTATGTACTTAAAAACCGTTTGTTTCCATAACATTGAACAAAATCTTACGTTTTTTAATGTTACTTTCTTTTTTTACTGTCGAATCAAAGTAATGAAAACTACAAACGAGTTTTAAATCGTGCCAACCGACCATTACTTGTGCTTGATGACAAGCGCCACAGAGGTTGGACATCGATTTTCGTAATAGGCCCGAAGGTCGGCGCACCGTGGACACCTGTTATTTATTAGATTTGTTTCGATCTGGGTAATCTTGTTACGGCTGACCTGTCCTGCTACATGGCTCGCGTAGTTTTCGGCGAGCGTCGAAGGTAAAACCCTCCGTGATCGCATAAAAACTAGGACCTTTTGTATTGGTATGTAGGAGACGGCTGGGCAAAGTTAAGATATTTACGGGTGACGCAGAAAAAGTATAGGTAACATAGAGAAATAAAATGAGATGAAGCGTGCCACTTTTACGACCATGTTATTATGTATACTGTGGAAGAAAAAAAAATACCACTTCAAATAGGTAAAAACATAAGATATTGAAACGTTGAAAAAAAATGTCCTTTCTTCAGAGCGTCGGCTTACTTTTATTAAAAAAAACTTTTGGTGTGTAGCTTTTTACTTTAATTTGGACGTTAACTTCGCCAATGAACACTATAATAACGAACATGCTGTAAAAGAAAAGAAGAAAAAAAAACTGCTTTTGCTGAGTTTTGTACTGGTTCTTTTTAGTACAACTTCTCCCTCCCTATGACTTATGAACGAATCGCGATGGCGTTGTGACATTCATGAAGTGCTCAATTATAACCTATACTGATATCTTTATTATTGAAATTTTGCATTCACAGTGCTATATAGATAACGGATAAAATGTTTACTAGAAAAAAATCAACCAGTCTCAGGAAGCTCGAGTGGGATTCGAACCCACGACCTTTGGATTGCCGGTTCACTGCTCTAACCGCTGGGCCCTTATTCTCTAACGATCCCTTGTTTCAAAATCACGTTAATTCCTTAAAAAGTTACGATATTTTCCCAAAAAGGTATGCGTTTGACGTTTGTGCGCGGTAAGGTTTAGGTGTGGAATCTATAGATTGCGATACCGAATCAGGGCCCTGAGCTACCGAGACCCCAGAAGACTCGCTGAATTTTTCCTCTTAGTTTGATTACGCTGCAAGCCTTACGCCGTATTACGTCACTGTGTCTGTTAGAGCAGTGGACCGGCAATCCAAAGGTCGTGGGTTCGAATCCCACTCGAGCTTCCTGAGACGAGTTGATTTTTTTCTAGTAAACATTTTATCCAACCTATACTGAATCAATTACTTGCATTCAATCTTGAATCATGGAGCTATATGATAAACTCTCGACTTGGCTTATGTAAAAAGTAATAACGTATGTATGTTAAAAGTCAAAGTCATAATGATTTGGAATCGCTCAGCCTTCATTGTCGGAAGCAGACTGCGATCCAGTACGAGTTAATTGCAGGAGCCTAAGTGATTGATGGCTTCGGTCACAACACAACGCGAAAATTGAGAATAAAACCAAAATGTTATGAGGATCGAACACGAAAAACGACACTTTATTAATGTCGTTATTGGATGTCAGGTGTGTTTTTGCCGACTTACTAGGTAAAAAAGGTGGTTTATACTTTTGTTACGGAATCAGTTTTTTTTACATTAAAAAAAAAGAACTAGCTAGGTGTTAACTTACATTTTTAGTATAATATTGCCTGGTAAAGTATTTGTAAAAATTATTTAAGAATATTTTAATAAGTTTTATAAGTTATCACATATAAGTTTAGCTATAGGTTTATGATATATTAATAAAACGTTAGGATGTACGAGTAGGTAAGTATGACGGTCGGTGGCGAATCTGCGGGCAAAAGCCGGTATCTAATAATCTGTTAATAATGTTAGCTGAGGAATGTGATGTGCAAAGGCCAAAGCATGACTTGGTTGATCGACCCGGTAGATGTAATTAGTCCGCTCTGATCATCATCAGCAGCCTATAAACGTCCCACTGCTGGGCACAGGCCTCCCACGTGGACAGTAGCACGTGGGGGACTCTGATCATAGCTAACTATTATTTATAACCTATGTAGTATAACTTTCTACGCTCTAATCAATTATCTGGCACAAGTTAAGAATCTAACGACTTGTTTAAATAGTTAACTAGATGACGGATACAATTATAAATAAGTACATATCTACTTACTGCTTGACGTTTCGACCGCGATGCTGCGGCCGTGGTCACAAGCGAACTGGCGGTAGTAGATATGTACTTACTTACAAAATTAATCGTGTTAGGTCCCGTTAAAACAGTTTTAATGCAATGCAACGCGATAGTTTAAAGTCTTACAATTATAAAAACATAGAAAACACAGAAATCAATTAGAAAAACACTTAATATTTAATTGATCCGACCAGGTATTGAACCCGGGACCTCAGAGATGGCGCGACGCCAGAAGCGGTCTGCTAACCACTCGACCACAGAGGTCGTCTGTAGGATGAATGGTCATAAATGATGGATGACGTTCAATATTCAAATTCTGTCGAAATTACAACAATATTCATAGCACACATGTTTAACTAAACCCTTTGACGGGGAGTACAGTCGACATTTTTAATTGCTTTTCAATCGTATGCCAAGAGCATTGGGTTTAATATTAAGTGTCAATATAGCTGCCATTGCCTTCGAAAGTAGGCCTATTACATCTCGAATGTGATTTTTGCGTAAAATGCCCATTTTCGCATTTTGTAGTAATTTTGCAGTTGTATTTATCGTTTTTATCGAAATAGGATAATAAATTTGTGCATAATATTACAAATCTCCATTCTGTGAGTTTAAGTTGAATTCGGAAGGCTGGCGCATCGCATTTTGTAGTAATTTTGCAGTTGTATTTATCGTTTTTATCAAAATAGGATAATAAATTCATTATAAAATCTTTATTCGTCATGAAGTAACAATTACCCTGGTATAAATTTTGCTCAATAATATTATCGTAGATAGGAGATATTCACAGTTAACTTATAGCAATTTTCAAAGTTTTTTGGTTAAGAATAAGATTTTTTTCCTATATAAAATCAATGATATCTAAAAATTCCGAGGCCGCTACGCACTGTTCGACTATAGAAGAGATGACATTATAATTTTTTTAATTAAACTTGTTTAGAGCAGTAGTTCAATCGATGAGCTCAAAAAAGTGCCTTTGCGCACTTTATGAAAATCTTTCTCTGCAATTTTGGGGTTTATTAAAAGGTTAAGCAAAATTTACAAAAACCGAGGCCGCAACTCACTATTCCAATAGCTATTCTACACTATTCAATAAGTCATAATTGTTAATGTATTTTTGTTTCTGAGATCCATAACGCCAAAATTGTCCATTTTACGCAAAAATCACAGTCGAGATGTAATAGGCCTCATAAGGTATTTAATAATAAACATCATACGCTACTCCGTCAGTCAGTTCGTTCGTGACCACGACAGGTGCAACTCAGTCGAAACTTCGGGTATAAAACAAGTATAAAAGGTATGCGTAGGATGCCTTTACGTTGTTAGTAGTATTAAGTTAGTTTAGTAGTTTTACGTTAAATCCCGTTTAAATGTGTGCCTAATGGAACGCGAAAGTTTAAAAGTTAATATTGATAGAGTTGTTGCGTTCCAACAGTATGGTACCCATACCCAGTCCCTTATATTATTATGTCTGTATCTGGAGGATAGATCGCTTTTTATTTGTTTGAATAAAAACAAATATTTATCTCTAAATTTAACATAATAATCTTTATCAGTCTATTTATATATATATCACAATGCTGCGGGCTGTGTGTAGATTGGGCCTTCTCACATGAACAAAATCACTTGGGGAGATTAAATAAATAAATAACTTACCCACTTTCACTGTAATTATCCAGCATAAAAGTTAAGCTTCTTTTGAAACTGGTTTCCGTTGGTAAGATAACGGATAAACATAGGTACTTATGTATGTACTTATACAAAGTAAACACCCAGACCCGAAATTAATTTAGAGAGACATTTATTTCTAAATTGACCTGACCGGGAATCGATTTCGGGACAGAGGTCGTCTAAAAGGCACCCCATTGGCCCAATGAGGGTGGGTAAGTTAAACGATTGTCATCTTATGACAATTTTATTACAGAAAACAATAGCTTAACGTCCTAGGCACGAAGGAGCTCCAGACATTTTAATTTGGTCACGCATCCTTTCATCGTACCAATTGCAGATCGCAATACGATAGCCGTTTCAACAAATGCCTACAAAACTCTACATTCTCATAAACCCCTAAATCCGGACCACTCACGAAATAGGCATTTAGTGTCGTGTAACTAATTTATTAGTCGTATAAGTGACCCTATAAAAAGAGAATAAAAGAAAGTGATTTATAGGAGGGCAACATTGATAATAATCATGGCCGTGGGCGTGGCTGGCGTGGCCCGACGAACGGTTACACAATGTACCGGCATTGAAATAACCCTCTGAAGGGCTTTTTAGAACAAAATAAACATTTCTAAATGGTTAATTAGGTAAATGAAATAGTACGTTTACTGTTTTGAATTCTTTTGAGATGCAAATTATTATAGTTTCGCCTAAATGTGCCTTTGACTGTAAGCAGTTTACGAATCCGCCTCTGTGGTCTAGCGGCTAAGGCACCACCAGTCTGAGTCGGACTGTCCCGGTTTGGATTTCCTGCGGGAAATATCTTTGTGTACTTCGTTTGGTTGGTAGTAGTGCTTGTAAAGTCGCCTGGCTAGCTATCATCATCTTATCTAAAGTCTGGCTCCATCATTACAACAATGTTTATATAGCATTGTTGAATATAAAAAAAAAAATGTTTAATGCAGAAATCCGTAAGAGATGTTTAATAGGGATAGTATAGTTTAATGTTTATAAAAACTATCGGGTGAAACTTTTGAAGCTCTTTCTCATTTTATTAAATTTAATAAAAGTGATATGTTGTTTTTATTAATTAATGACTGGGCGATATAGGGAATTTATTTTATCGCACGAATCTGGCAACCGTCCAATACAACACACCAATGTGGGCCTGATTCTTTGAAAGTCTTCTATAATTTTAATTTTTTTTCTACTAAATGTGTTCTCTTGTTTTGAGTTTTTGTGGCAACTTATTCAGCTACTACTCCTATAGATGTATTCTGTACTTACCTTTGTACGACTTCTATAACCTTAAATCATTGAAATCATAACGCAGACAGCGTTATATGACTAATAAAGTATTCTATTCTATGTTCTAAGTATTTGTGATGATTCATTACTCGCTTATGGAAAAACCAAAGTTGAATGGTAACAATACCATGGTAATTTATAACCGCGATAGCAACACAATCCCGATATACACATGCAACAAACAAATACTATTCTAATATCGGACTTAAATTCAAAATTCATAGACGGCCGCCCTTAGGGAGGGGGCCGCCAGTCAATTGTTTGGGCCTTTTGTTTGTGGCCATGCTGTATTCGTTAATAGCTGTGAGCATTAAAATTCGGGTCAGGCTGTTGACACAAATTTATGAGGGTTTTCAGAAAGGCTGCCTAAATTTACTTTGAAGGTAAAGCTATATCGAGCAGCAAATAAATTATAATAAAAACATTGGCATTAAACTATATTTTGTTCGTCGCCTAAGTGCCTTTGATGACAACATTTGTGTTTTATTACACAGTCGCACTCAGTGACGCCAATAGACATTAATTAATGACAACTTATTACTATGACTGCCCTTTTAATTTCAACTATTTCTTCTATCCAGTCCAACATGGTTGCCTGAAAGAAATTGCTTTTAGCGGTAAGGCCGCCTATTGGATGTACTATGTGTTCGTCCTTTTATATGTTTCTATAGTGTATAATAAAGCATATTTTAACTTTTTATCTTATCTTTATAATTGTTTATTGTAAAGTAGTTTCTAAGTGTGCTAAAGAAAGACACTATTTATTGGTTTTCTCACAAATCTCTCTTAAAAAAACAGTAAAAATCCGAGTGATAATTTGTTTACATACGTTCTTCATCGAATTTCGCCATAGTTACGTAGTACTATTATTTATTCTGTGCCATAGTATAAGTCGACCTCCGTGGTCAAGTGGTTAGCGCGCCGGGTCTGGCGTCGCGCCATCTCTGAGGTCCTGGGTTCAATTACCGGTCGGGTCAATTTAGAGAAAAACTGTTTTTCTGGATTCATTTCGGGTGTGGGTGTTTTTCTATTTATCTATTATCTAATTTAACCATTAAAACTGTTTTAACGGGACCTAACACGATACATTTTTTAAGTAAGTAGGTACTATATCTACTTACTGCTTGACGTTTCGGCCGCGATGCTGCGGCCGTGGTCACAAGCGAACTGTACGCTTACTCTTGAACCACAATTGCATTAGTCAATTTCCAATCACAAATCTAAAAAATGTCAAATGGCACTTTTGTAAGCGCCGCCACATTGGAATTAAATTGCGTGGAAATTGATTGAACAAATTATTATCGAGATGGCATTCCAGAATTATCTATACTTATCCCAATATCGATACATATTAAGCGCATTGGAATTGTATTGAGATTGAGTTTGCGTTCAAGAGTAACCCCCCTGACCACGGCCGCAGCATCGCGGCCGAATCGTCAAGCAGTACCTAAATAGATATATACTTACTTACAAAATTAATCGTGTTAGGTCCCGTTAAAACAGTTTTAATAATAATAATAATAATAAAATATACTTTTATTGCACACAAGAACATATAACAGAAAACATTTATACAGTGACAAAGTACAAAACAGGCGGCAAGTTTTAATGCATGTCTTATAATTTAGATTATTGGTGTGAGCGTAAAATTTATTTATTTATAGTCTCAGACTAACCCTTTAGGTTTAATAGTCGTGACTATTATGTATGTACGTACACACGGCGTCAGATCAACCTATCCAAAACTGTCAAATTTCTACAATCAATTTTGAACTTTATCGTGTGGTTCTAAGGATCAATATTCAGAGATCAAGATTCGGAGAAAATTGACAGTTTAGGGTAGGTTGATCTGACGCCCCGTGTGTATGTATTATTAATAAACGAATTGCATTACTACATAACTCGAAAACATTGCTTCACCTTTATTTGCCATGCATCTCTCGTCTGACCGTCTCTGTGGTCTAGTTGCTAAGCCACCGATTTTAGACCCAGAGGTCCCGGGTTCGATTCCCAGCGGGGGGTACATCTTTGTGTGGTCGGTCTGGTTGGGTAGGGCTGTTAAGTCCGCCTGGCTAGCTAACACCATCTCATCTAAGTCTGTCGCCATAACAACGATGTTTATAGCATTGTTGTGTACCGACAGTTTGAGATAAGATAGCCAGTTCCTCAGTGGATGAGGATTCCGGGTGAAGCGCGCTTCCACCTTCGGCCTTATCATCACTTACCATCAGGTGAGATGAAGGCCAAGCGCTTACCCGTTGTGGAATTAAAAAAAAATGACCCACTTTTTTATAACAAATACACCTTTCAAAGATTGTTCTGCATTATAGTAGTTAATGGTAGCCCGCTATAGCGCATTTGTCAGGCAATTTCCAGGTTGGTCCGACGCTATCAGACCGCCAATTTATTAGGCACCTACTTGTGTTGCGCCCGGAGCTTAAGCCACAGTGAAGTTGTACATATTAGTGATGTAATACATATAATCACGACTATTATTCCCGAAGGGTTAGTCAGAGACTAGGCAAAGAGGACAGCAAAAGCAGTCCTCTACCATATAGTCCACTTTTTAATAAATAGCGAGTGCGTATGTGCTCAGCGTGACAGGTGGTGAGCTCATCGCCGCTCTATGCTGTTGGATGTATGTGCAGTCTTTAGTCCGTTAGTCGCTTTTACGACACCCAGGGGAGAGTGGGATATTAGTATTCTTTCACCGCGACACGGTTAAGTTGTAACACAGTAATATAAGCAATAAGGCAGAACGTACTAAAAGTTCTAATATATATACCTTGAGGTGACCATATTGGCCGTAAAACAAGGAAAACAAAAAATACTGTACAAATTATGCGAATACCGAAAAAGCAGAATTGCTGTTATGGTAGGCAGAGACCCACACCGTTGCAAGACCATTATTGTAAGTATCCACGAAATATTGTTTTATGAATTGTACACTCTACACATTGAAAACAAACACTTTACTGTTATTAATAAGCATAAAATTATATAAAAAAATATAGGACAGATAGACTAAATGCTTTATTGCACACACAAAAATACGGAATACATAAAATAAGCATATTAAAACTAACTCATAATTTTATTGTCTCATGTCAGGTCTGTCTTTGCCCACAAAGGCGGTCTTATCGCTTATAGTGATCTCTTCCATACAACCTTTGAGGTATAGGACAACAGAAAAAAGCGACAAGCAGTGTACAAGAAACAAGCAAATATGAAATTAAAAAATAGAGTTCTTAACAAAAAAATAAATAGACTAATACAAAAAAAAATGACCTCCCATACAAAACTGTCTGATCAGCTGACGACAGTAGAATGGGAGGTCGAATTTTTTTGTCACATAGGTTTCTTGGGGAGAGTTGTTCAGTTTCATGGGTGGAACTCACCCTTAATTTAATTAAAACGAATAAAAATTAAGGGTGTAAGTATAATATTATACCAGTAATATAATAAAATACTTAAAATAGATTATATATACTCTACACACTCGCGACTATTGTTCCTAAACGGGTAGTCAGAGACTTAGCATCAAGGATCGCAAAAGCAGTGGACTCACACAGTCCATTTCTCACCAAATAACAACTGCACATGTGCTCAGCGTGATAGGTGGTGAGCCCATCGCCGTCATGCTATTGGATGTACTATGTGCAGTCTTAAGTCCATGTAAGTCGCCTTTTAAAACACCCAAGGGGAGAGATTACACGCCTCTGTGGTCTATTTTAGCTAAGCCACTAGTCTCAGACCCATAGGTCCGGGGTTTGATTCCCAGCGGGGGCTACATCCTTGTGTACTTGGTTTAGTTGGTAGTAGGGCTGTTAAGTCCGCCTGGCTCACTACCACCATCTTATCTAAGTCTGTCGCCATAACAACGATGTTTATAGCATTGTTGTGTTCCGGCAGTTTGAGATAAGGTAGCCAGTTCCTCAGTGGTTGAGGATTCCGGGTGAAGCGCATTTCCACCTTTGGCCTTATCGTCACTTACCATTAGATGAGATGAAGTCCAAGCGCTTACCCGTTGTAGATTTAAAAAAGATGTGTTGGTAACATTATTTTATTATCCGCCACCATCACAGCTCTACAACTATATCGTAAAAAAGTTCTTTATATATTATTGTATTTTAACCGTCTCGCGTAGCTGTGAAAGAATACTACCACCCCCTCTCTTCCCTTGGGTGTCGTAAAAGGCGACCAACGGACTAAAGACTGCACATACATGGGCCGCTCAAAGCTTATGTCCTGTCTCGCTGAGCACATGTGCAGTCGCTATTTGGTGAAAAGTGGACTATGGTAGAGGAATGCTTTTGCTGTCCTCTTTGCCTTGACTAACCCTTAGGGGATAATAGTCGTGATTATATGAATGTATGTCCTATTATTATGTTATCATCGGTTATAGTCATCCCACTGTAATGCCCCCTTTTCCTCTTTTCACTTTCCGCGATTAAAGTAGTAAGTCAAAGTCAATTACTTTACAATACTAGCGGCCGCTCGCGGTTTCACCCGCGTGGTTCCCGTTACCGTGGGAATATCGGGATAAGAACTATCCAGGTTATAAACTATCTGTATGCCGAATTTAATCTAAATTTATTCAGTAGTTTTTACGTGAAAGAGTAACAAACATCCATCCATACTTACAAACTTTCGAGTTTATAATATTAGTAGCAGTTATTGACGTCAAAACTAATAAAATAAAAGAAAACTAAAACGTTGATAAACCTTAACTACTGAAACTACCATCAGTACGAATTTTGGGAGAGCCTTCAACTGAGAAGAACTGGCTCAGTATGTCCATGATAGTTAAAAAGTTTCATCGTTACAACTTCGTGCAAAGTTAGTGTACTGACAGTGTATGTAGTGCTACCGGCGATAAGTTTTTGCCCATGCATTCGCGATAGCAGAAGGCGAACTGGCGAAGTGGTCCGCAAGTTATGCCGCTAAAATGCTGTTTGTATACAACCATAAATGAATGCATAAAATGTTGTTAAAAGAAATTACCGAGACTGCATGCAAGTAAGAAGCCAATAACTGCTCTGTGTTTATGTAAATGTCGAAGAAATATACTTAGGTAAGTATAAAATAAATTCATATTCTAAAATTAGACTTTATTTTTGAAGTGTTTTATTTACAGTATCCTTACATTAGACGCTTGTGCAACTACTATAATACTGTGTTAAAAAATTGTAGAGAAGATACGTAATTAATACTCGATGCACTTGATAGACTGCAAAGGCGAGCGGTACGCATTATTGGAGATGATGAGGTTACAGCCTCTCTTGAGGACCTCCAGCTGCGTCTCTACGCAGCTGGATTACGGAGCATTGCTTCTCTCAGTGTCTTCTACCGGAATTACTACAGAGAGTGTTCAGAAGAACTTTTTGATCTTATCCCGCCCTCTCCATTCCACTCCCGGACTACACGTGCTGGTCTTAGGAACCACCATCATACCGTACAGACTATCAGTACTCGTACTAAAAAATCGGCAAGTCGTTCCTCTGTAAGACCATTCGGCTTTGGAATTCTTTGCGGCGCATGTGTTTCCCAGCTCCTACAGTCCCGGGTCTTTTAAGCGGGGCGTGAAACGGCATTTATGCAGGCCGTCATGAATGGGTGCGCTCGTTATCGTGCTTATTCCACGGTGGGGAGCGCTCTCATTATTTTGGACTGCATCGGCTGCTTACCATCAGGCAGGATGCAGTCACTATGACGAGTCATAATACAAAAAAAAATTAAAATAGCGTGTCACTAGTATTGAAAAGCACTGATTGATAAATCTATTTCAGATATATTTAGGTAAAAACACCACGCCCGTTTCCCGGTGGGGTAGAAAGAGTCCATAGCTTTCCATTTGTTACGATCCTGACACACATTGACATTGTAACATACACAGGATTTTTTTTATTTGTGCCTATATTTTTTTAAATTAAAGAGTATGTTTTTTATCTGTGCACATATTTTTTTAGAGTAACTTAATCTTGAGCTACAGATATTATTTAATTTTTTTTATGGAAAAATAAAGAAACAAAAATTGTTTGAACATATCCACAAAATACCGTTGATCATGGTCAAACGACCGGGACCGCGCAATGACACATTACAATACCACAGGATACTTAGTGGCGGACAAATTAATTAAATAATGAATAATAAATGAATAAAAAAATGGAAATGATGTCTATTAACGTTACTGAATGATTGATAAATCTATTTCAGATATAATTAGGTAAAAACACCACGCCCGTTTCCTGGAGGGGTAGAAAGAGTCCATAGCTTTCCATTTGCTACGATCCTGACACACATTGTGTTGTCATAATTGTATATTGTTGTTTTAATGGAATGTATTTTACTCCTGTTTAATTTAGTATTGTCACTGTTACCTTATTAATTTAGCTACTGAAATACTTAATATTGCACAATCATAATAATTTAAATTGATTCTCTTATTTAACTCTAAAATTGGATGACTGTCTCTGTCTATGCTCTGTGACAGGTAAATCGGATGACTGTCTCTGTCTATGCTCTGTGACAGGTAAATAGTGGGGGCGGGTAGTTTTTTGTTACCTGCCGAGAAAAGCGAGCTCGCCAGAGGCAGTCATATACTTTGCTGAGACCAGTGTGGATGTGCCATACCTAGTGTAAGGAATATTGTCACAATTATAATCTTTGTGGTCATTATATAACATTGAAGTGGAGTGTGTCAAAAGTGATCGGAGAATATACCCAATTGTTACTCAAGTAAGTACTTGTTTTATTTAAAACGTTTACCTACCCCTCTAACTGTATTACTGCTTGTAGCATAGCTAAAAATTAAAGAAAACCACTACCTCAAGTACCACGCGTCATCATTTCAGAAGTGGGATCTTAAGAACAGTTATTAAGTAAACTATGCAGTAGATAACTTCATTTAATTTTTTTTTTTTTTTTTCCTTCTCTTTAGTTTCTCCATTTTTATTGTTGGAGCTAGCAAAGCCGATAGCAAAACTTTTGAGATACAATCGCTCTGATGGTTTTTCTTTTTCTTTCTTTATTTTCCGTGATGTAAGGAATAAAAATAATTAGAAAGGTTTAGTGCAGAGCCCGCGTGGCCATTAGACAGTTTTATTTTAATAAAACTATCCATAAATATCTACGTAATCCGAGAAGATGGATATTGGTTACGTGGCTTTTTGTGCTTAATATTGAGTTGTGCATGTTTTCCTTGCTTTATTTTAAGCAAATCATGTCGTTTACTTTTACATAAAACTATTATTCTGCGTCGCATTTGAAATACCGCCATCTTGTTAGCTTTTAGACTTAAATCACCAATTAAATTCTATTATTTAGAGGGTTAGTTTTAATCCTTGCAAAGGAAACTTGCAGTTCAATCTTTAATGAAACGTCATAAAAGAAATATTATTGATTTCAAATTATTAGACGTTGAGCTTGTGCTATAATATGATGCAACTTTAACATGCCGTAGGCTCAACTGCTATATTTTATTTGGGTAACATAAACTTTGCGCGAATAATTTACATTCCAGGATGAACCAATCTCAAGAGCGTGTAATCTACACCCCGACCAGTCCAACGAAGTCGTGTATCGGTGGTCGGCGGTCGCGCAGCTCTACCAGACACCGTGCAAGTAGCCGTGCACCCTGCGCGCGCAGTCGCTCCGGCCGGGACTCCAGGGGACGCATGAGCCGCTGCCTGCACAAGCAAGAGGAGCGGTCCCGCCGTTCGGACCACTGCCGCGCACGCAGCCCAGCGCTCTCTCACCGTGCGAGCCACTGCCGCACACGCAGCCCTTCAAGGCCGCGTGAGCAGTATCGCCGCGGAAGCAAGCGGCATACACGCAGCCCTGAGAATCCTCACCGTGCGAGCCGCCGCTCACGCAGCCCCGATCTACATCGCCGTGGAAGCAACCAGCGTGATCGTGAACGACGGTCCGTACGGCCTGACATTCAGTCCGACCATCACGCGCGCAGCCGTTCACAGCTTCGAGCATCAGCTTCTGGCAGCAGTCCCTGCGCTACACACCCTGGAGCTAAAGGTCAGAGCATCAATATTACCCAAGAAAATCAGTCCTTGACTGACCTTGTAACTATTCTTAAGGCGATGTCTAATAGTAATTTAGAAAAGCTAGGGTCTGTAAATAACACTATTCCTGAGTTCGATCCATGCAAACGGGAGCAGACAATGACGATGTGGCTACATAAAGTGAGTGAATGTGCTACAATTTATAGCTGGTCAGAAAAGCAAATTATCCACTTTGCACTTCCTAAATTAAAAGGCGTAGCACAGAGGTGGTATGAAGGCCTCCCGTCTGTTCTCTTTTCATGGCCTGAATGGCAGGAAAAGCTGATGTCCGCTTTTCCATCGGACGAGAATTATGGCCAGATGTTAAGTGATATGCTGGCTAAGAGAGCTCGGTTCAATGATTCGCTAGAGGAATATTACTACGAAAAATTAGTCATGATAAATCGGTGTGGTATTTCGGGAAGACGTGCTGTGGAATGTATCCTCCATGGAATTGATGACCGTTCTGTGAGGCTAGGAGCTGAAGCAGCGCAGTTTGATGATCCCAATAGATTGTTGTCATATTTGCG
The DNA here is from genome assembly GCA_963921215.1 of Scoparia ambigualis. Lineage (NCBI taxonomy): Eukaryota > Metazoa > Arthropoda > Insecta > Lepidoptera > Crambidae > Scoparia > Scoparia ambigualis. The sequence continues at coordinate 13,621,151 of OY992504.1, forward strand.
CAGTGCTAGGAATGTAAAAAGCAATACCGATCGAAGACATGCCAAGGGACTAGCTTTTAAACAACAAGGCAACCCAAATCGGTCTCCTAAGAATGTCCGTTGTTCCAATTGTAGGAAAGACGGGCATTTTACGTCTCAGTGTACATTGCCCATAAAAAAATGTACTCGATGTAATAGGATTGGGCATGAAGCCGAGCAGTGTTATGCCAAAATACAGACAGATGGAAAAACGGTTATGTGTGTAGGGAAAGGGACTGACTTTGTTTCTGAGGCATCGACAAAAGTATGTGAGACAAGCCGAAAGTATTTTAAGGTCGCACAGATCAATGGTCACCCTATTGAGGCATTCATCGACTTAGGCAGTGAATGTTCGATAATTCAGTTATCTTATTTCCTAAATATTAGCAATACATACAGTACCGAAGGTCTTCCTACTCTAAGGGGCTTTGGCAATTCGGCCGTTAATTGTGTTGGCAAAAAAGGGGTCCAAATCATAATAGATGAAGTAGAAGCTAGTCTAGAATTACTGATAGTCCCTGATAGTGTCATGCACGTACCCTTGATTATAGGCCAGTCATTTACTGAGCAAGCACACGTAGTGATACGAAAAACAGGCGATCGTTTAGAAATTTCACAACTTCAGCCAATGGACGTAGCTGAAAGCAATAAAATTAATATTTACTGTAACAACATTGTGACGTTTTCCGGCACTACTGCTATAGCTGTTTATACAGATTCTTCTTACAGAGGCGAAGTTTATGTTGAAGGTGGACTTAGAATGTTACGTGGAATTCGTTATTCTTTACCTTCTGGTCTATTCATTATAGAGAATGACGGTAAGGGTTGTATTGTCGTTAATAACACATCATCGGCTACTTTAACCCCTCCAAAAGATCTTCTTCTAGCACGTGGGCGCGTTGCTCGTGAGGAATCTACGATGCTTGTCATGAACGTGCTTACGCCACCGTGCACTAAGAGCGGCTTTACCCCAATAACAGATTCGGAGGTAAATTTTGGTGACAAATTATCACCTATGCAAAAGATTAGGTTGATTGAATTATTGAATAAGTATCGCAATTGTTTTGCTTTAAATTTAGGTGAATTAGGCACCACTTATGTTGGACAAATGACGATCGATCTCAACGACAACGAACCTGTGGTATATCGCCCGTATCGGTTATCTTTTAGTGAGAAAGATAAGGTCAGGGAAATGATCTCGGAATTACTCCAGAATGATATCATTAGACCATCTACATCTGCGTATGCAAGTCCGATAGTGGTGGTAAGAAAGAAGACTGGAGAACTAAGACTTTGTATTGATTATCGTGCACTTAATAAGAAAACTGTAAAGGAAAATTATCCCATGCCGCTAATCGATGATCAATTGGATGTTCTTTCCGGAAACCAATTTTATACCACCCTAGACCTCGCATCTGGTTATTATCAGATCTCTATAAAGGAAAGCGATAAGCATAAGACAGGTTTTGTGACGCCAGATGGCCACTACGAATTTAATCGTATGCCGTTCGGCCTCGCCAACGCTCCAGCTACCTTTCAAAGGATCATGAATCAGGTACTGGGGACGTTACGTCATAAAGAAGCATTAGCCTACCTTGATGACGTGATTATTCCTTCCAAGAACATTGATGAGGGAATGGCAAGCTTGGAGACGGTTTTATCTTTATTTTTAGATGCTGGGCTTACTTTAAAGTTGTCGAAATGTACATTCTTTGGATCGTCGGTTGACTACTTAGGCTTTGAAGTCTCGTCTGCGGGAATACGTCCAGGCCAAAGAAAGATAGAAGCCGTAGAAAAATTTCCTATCCCTCAAAATCAGCATAACATTCGCCAATTTCTCGGGTTAGCTAGCTTCTTCCGGCGATTTGTTCCTCGATTTTCAAGTATAGCAAAACCACTAACCCAACTTCTAAAGAAGGACTCAAAGTGGATTTGGAGTGCCAAACAAGAGGATTCGTTTCGACAACTCCAAGCAATGCTTGCACAGCGACCCGTTTTAGCTCTGTACAATCCTAAAGCTCAAACCGAATTACACACGGATGCCTGCAAGATCGGACTTGCCGGTATTCTACTACAGAAGGATGAGCACAGTATGCTTCGCCCTATTGCTTATTTCAGTAGACAAACTACGCCAGAAGAACAAAACTATTCCTCCTATGATTTAGAGACCCTAGCCGTTGTAGCATCACTGCAAAAATTTAGAGTATACTTGGTCGGTGTGCCTTTCAAAATTTTAACAGATTGTAACTCTCTGCGCGCTACCTTTGAGAAGAGGGATATGGTCCCTCGGGTAGCTCGCTGGTGGGAACAGATGCAGGAGTTTAACTTTACAATAGAATTTAGAACTGGCCAACATATGGCCCATGTTGATGCACTTAGCCGTAACCCTGTTCCAGAAATTGTTAACGTTATGCTTGTAACTGACTCAGATTGGCTCTCTACTGTTCAAACCGCTGACGATGAAATACAGAAAACCATTAGAATACTCAATGACCCCGAGCTAGATAACGTTGTAGATATTAGAACAAATTTTAAGGTGAAAAATAACAAACTTTTTAGAGTTACTCCAGATGGTGACAGATGGGTCGTGCCAAAGGGTGTGCGATGGCAAGTTGTGAAGCAAAATCATGACGACATTGGTCACTTTGCACTAGATAAGACGTTGGATAAAATTAAGGCAACATTTTGGTTTTCAAAGATGCGTCACTTTGTCAAGAAATACATAAATTCTTGCTTAGAGTGTGCCTATTCCAAGTCTTCTGCTGGAAAGAAGCCAGGTTACTTACACCCGATCGAGAAAGTTGACATCCCTTTTGACACTGTTCATGCAGATCATGTCGGGCCGTTTGTCCGGAGCTCCAGAGGTAATATGTATGTTCTAGCCCTTATTGACGCATTCACAAGATACATCTATTTGAAACCCGTGAGAAATACTAAAGCTCAGACGACTATTAAAGTGTTTCGAGAGTTCTTTGGCATTTTTGGGGTTCCTCGTAGAATAATAACTGATAGGGGAACTTCATTCACCTGTGACGCTTTTAAGAAATTCGTAAACGATCGTAATATCAAACATGTTCTAAACGCTGTGTCAACACCAAGGGCAAACGGGCAGATCGAAAGGTACAACAGAACTGTAGTCGAATCCTTGACAGCTAAATGTGTAGGTTCTGCTGAAAACAAATGGGATGATTATCTGCCTGACGTCCAGTGGGGATTGAATAACACTTTCAATAGGGGCATCAATCACACCCCATCTGAAGCTTTGTTTGGAACTAGAATGACGGGAGCAAGTGATAGTCGGATTAGGTCAGAGTTAGTAGATGATATCATTTCACCGGATAATCAAAGCTTACCTGAAATCAGGGATGACATCAACCATTACGTAAAAACTTACCAGGAAGCTCAAAAAAAAATATACGATGAAAAGCGCTGCCAGGCTCCCGAGTATAAGGAAGGCGATCTTGTACGTATCGAACGCCAAGTCCCAGCAACAGGTAGTAGTAGGAAACTTATACCGAAATTTCAGGGCCCGTACAGAATAACTAAAATTCTTGACATGGATCGATTCCTGATTGAGGATACACCCCTCACACGTAAGGGTAATAGATCTTACTCTACTGTTGTATCCGTAGACAAAATTAAACCGTGGCTTAACTTTAAAAGACCACATGTTGAGTTTTCTAGCGAGGAAGATGAATAAATGCCCTTAATTATTAATAAAAGACTTAAAGATTTATGATGATGATTTTACAGATTTTTAAAATGACGCCCTCTTGAATTTGTCTGGCGTTGGTGTCCTGTATACAATTTTGATGCCCTCCGGCCTTCATCCGGCGTTGGTGTCCTATATATAATGATGCCCTCTAGACTTTGTCTGGCGTTGGTGTCCAAAGTAAATTTATGCCCTCTGGACTTTGTCCGGCGTTGGTATTATACGTTATTGATTTGAATGTACCTATGCTTGTCTGATATTTGTAACTACGTCAATCATTACAACTAATGATATGTTGAAAATAAAGACTCCCCTAGATGATTAAGAATAAAAATAACATGTAACCAGGGATGATATTTCTTTATAGTTGTAATCTGTACTAATTCTATTTAATGATTCGCAGTTGAATCACGTAAAATTAAATCACAAAAATGAGACAAACATAATAAAGACTACTGATTAGGTAATTAATATGTAATATAGATGATACTACTGTTATTTTTTATCATACAAACGTCATATAAACGTTAGTACATAATAACTAACAGTAAAATGTTACCGTTTGCTTATTCTTACATTTATTTTTCTAATATTTTATTATCATTGGTATACAATCAAATTACAGGTAATTCTCAGTACGAGGACATACTGTTATGTAACGGATGGCCGACTGTTGTCATAATTGTATATTGTTGTTTTAATGGAATGTATTTTACTCCTGTTTAATTTAGTATTGTCACTGTTACCTTATTAATTTAGCTACTGAAATACTTAATATTGCACAATCATAATAATTTAAATTGATTCTCTTATTTAACTCTAAAATTGGATGACTGTCTCTGTCTATGCTCTGTGACAGGTAAATTGGATGACTGTCTCTGTCTATGCTCTGTGACAGGTAAATAGTGGGGGCGGGTAGTTTTTTGTTACCTGCAGAGAAAAGCGAGCTCGCCAGAGGCAGTCATATACTTTGCTGAGACCAGTGTGGATGTGCCATACCTAGTGTAAGGAATATTGTCACAATTATAATCTTTGTGGTCATTATATAACATTGAAGTGGAGTGTGTCAAAAGTGATCGGAGAATATACCCAATTGTTACTCAAGTAAGTACTTGTTTTATTTAAAACGTTTACCTACCCCTCTAACTGTATTACTGCTTGTAGCATAGCTAAAAATTAAAGAAAACCACTACCTCAAGTACCACGCGTCATCAATTGACATTGTAACATATGCAGGATTTTTTTATTTATGCCTATATTTTATTAAATTATAGAGTAACTTAATCTAGAGCTACAGAATTTTTTTTAATTTTATTAATGGAAAAACAAAGAAATTAAAATTGTTTAAACATATCCACAAAATACCGTTGATCATGGTCAACCGACCGGGACCGCGCAATTGAACTCTGACACATTACGATACCACAGGATACCTAGGGTTACCATTACGTTACACGTGACCTTTTGTTCGCCCGGTATCCACGAGTTATTTTTTATTGTGCCAGACAAATTAAATAAATAATGAATAGATATTAAATAAATTAAAAAAAATGAAAATGATGTCTATTAACATTACTGAATGATATAAAAAATGTGCACATATAAGAAAACCTGTTTATTTCAATTCGCCTTTGATTGTTCAAAAATCTGATCTGTTGCTCCGATTTGGCATGGAGGAAGGACAAAGGAACAAACACAATTTTCCATCCATAATATTGGCTAGGATATTTGCTCTGAAAAACCTACGTTCAGTTTACATGAAAGGCACTTTTCTTTTCTAGCAAAGCTTTCAAGTTATAGTCAATTAGATTAACATTTATGAATTGAAATACCAACGCTTTTAATTCCCTTGTTCTCCAGATCATAATATTGTATTCTAAAAATGTTTGATACGCAAAATACTGATTTGGAAACGAATGAAATAATTAAACATGTTCTGTATTGTATAAAGGCTTAGCTCATTGTCATGAACAAAAAGGTAGCTTATTATTTACGATAGCTTTGGTTTTAGAGGTGTTCTTTGGTTGACATATGACAAAAATGACAAAAGGGAATATGCTTGGACCAAATATTACATTTGGTCCGAGGGAATATGGGTGTTGTGAGACAAAAAGTAAAAAAAAACTGTTAATTTAAAATGAGGAAAGAGTTGGTTGAGCGCCAGCTGACGAGTGGTCACACGTGGAATGTTAGCAAAGATTAATGGACACACCGACCGACTGTATTAATGAAATACAGTTAATAATAGAGAACATATTTCGTGTGGCAGGCATTAAAAAGATTTTAAAGTAAATTTGAAGAAAAAATAACGAAACTGCAAATTATGTCTCACCGTAAATGTCACTACAGATTAACATAAAATCTCAAAAAAATAGCTTTTAACCTGATTGTGCACGTAATCTTTTTGTAATTCATATTTTATTTTAAAGTAAGTAATTTATTTCGTTATCATCATTTGCTGTCAGAATCTAGTCTTCTCACGTGAAAAATATCCCATGGGGGAGATCAAGCCATTACCCACCAAGCTGGTTTGCGAATTAGTATTACCGACTCCAATTTCTCCTGCCGCCGCCTCTGTGGTCTAGTGGCTAAGCCACCGGTTTCAGACCCAGAGGTCCCGGGTTCGATTCCCAGCGGGGGGTACATCTTTGTGTGCTCGGTTTGGTTGGTGGTAGGGCTGTTAAGTCCGCCTTGCTAGCTACCACAATCTTATCTAAGTCTGTCGCCATAACAACGATGTTTATAGCATTGTTGTGTTCCGACAGTTTGAGATAAGATAGACAGTTCCTCAGTGGTTGAGGATTCCAGGTGAAGCGCGCTTCCACCTTCGGCCTTATCGTCACTTACCATCAGGTGAGATGGAGGCCAAGCGCTTACACGTTGTGGAATAAAAAAAAAACATTTTACGGCATCAACCGGTACCAACAACTTGCTTTTTGAAGCAAAAGAGCATAAGACATTTAATTTGGTCAACCCATCGGGCGACGGCTCTGGTGAAAGTTGCTTGACTAACACGATCACAACCCGAACGCGCTAGCCGCTGCCCCATCAAGTTCCTTCGTTATCATCTCCGGTCCCTAAACATCTACATCGTCTAATCAAATCTAATTGAATCAGTGTTAGTTCCGAACTCCGCCAACATAATCAAGCGTAATCCAACATAAGCATCTTAACAGTAATGGATCTATCAAACAACTCGACTTTAGACTTAATTTTAATTAATTAATCCATTTAAACGTTTATATACCTACTTATGTATACCACTAATTACAAAATAGTAAGGATAAGATGAGATTAATTTATATTAATTATTTTAGCTATATACAAACAGACTAGTGTTAATTATGGTTAGTAGGTGTTTACAAATAATAATAATTAATATTAGTTTATTCGTGACAGAAGGCTGTTTTCTATGAATTTTGAAATGATGAAGATATTATGTGTTGGATTAACAATAACAAACGTATTTGCATTGTAATTTGTCCAACTTTAGGGATAGTTTCATGGCGCCATTTCATCGAATAGTTCCGGGTGTAGGCATTTCATTAAAGAGAATTACCTCCTATAAAACTTGCTGGGACGTAATAGTTTGGCACTTGAATGCATTTTAGCGTTCACTTACACTAAAAACCAAATAGGAAACTCGATTGAAATTCTTAAGTTTTAAGTAACTTTTCAGAACTTTTCACGTAAATCATTTCCAGTTACCTACATATTATATTATTTCAGTTAATTTGAGTGTTCCTCATGGTAGGCACTAAACATCTAATCCGCTTAACTACGAAAAGTAACAGGGTCGGCGAAAGAGTGACCAGACCAAATTAGAAAAATATCGAGCTGCGACGTGCTTTGAAGGCACGTTCAGCCGTCGGTCTTTTTGATTTTAAATTTTTGAAAAACCTTTTCAAAATCAAAATCAAAATTTCTTTATTCAGTAAGCTTAAAATAAGCATTTTGAATCGTCTAAATTTAATTTTACTTATATGGATGGATGGATAGGCATAGGAAATAAACCCACCCACCCCCTTCCATTCAGGACGTCTTTTAGCTGTGGAGAAGAACGGGCGCAAGAAACTCCACAGCTTTATAATAATATAGAGGTAACGACATTTACAAATCAATATGTCGTTACCAAGTAATTTTTTTTACAAATATTTGAACATTTAAGATGAAGCTGCGTTTATAGATTAATGTTTTATATTTTATCGTTTTATTAACGCTTAAATATACTTAAGTAAAATTTTAAACACTGAAAAGGACGACAACCTCATGCGGGAATCGAACAACGCACCTTCCGCATTCCGGGCGGCTGCCTTAACCACTTGGCTACCGAGGTCTGGCTTTCAACCGTCGAAATTTGTCAGTGCTTGATGCTTATGTTTTTAGTCAACAATGTTCAAATATATGTAAAAATATTTCTTTCGGATCTCAGAGGTGAAAACTTCTAAGATTTGATGAAGCAATGTTGACTTGCCCGGAATGCGGAAGGTGCGTTGTTCGATTCCCGCATGAGGTTGTCGTCTTTTAGTGTTTAAAATTTTACTTAAGTATATTTAAGCGTTAATAAAACGCTAAAATATAAAACATTAATGTCGTTACCAAATTATAGGTACAATCAATAATCATAAAACAATTATATAATAAAAGAAAAGATTAAAACTAAAGTGAATCTAAAAGTTTTACTCTGGCACTATGAACGCATTAGAACAATGTGTGTGCGAAACTAGAGGAATGTTAATTCCATGCATTTTTTGATTGTTAACGCAAGGTCGATAAAACTCACCAAACTTATTCTGCATTATGGACTCACCCACAATGCTGAGTGCTTCCGAGGAAGGCCTAAGCTCAGCAGTGATATAAACGATTAGAGTTCTCTTTTTTATGTGAAAAGGAGGCGAACGAGCAGGCGAGTAACCTAATGGGAAGTAATCACCGCCGCCCATGGACACCCGCAAAACCCGAGGAGATGCATTGCTGGCCTTGATAAAGGAGCACGACCTTTGAAGGAAGCAAGACCTTAACCGCCTCTGTAGTCTAGTGGCTAAGCCACCGGTTTCAGACCCAGAGGTCCCGGATTCGATTCCCAGCGAGGGGTACATCTTTTGTACTCGGTTTGGTTGGTGGTAGGGCTGTTATGTTAAGTCCGCCTGGCTAGCTACCACCATCTTATCTAAGTCTGTCGCCATAACAACGATGTTTATAGCATTGTTGTGTTCCGAAAGATTGAGATAAGATAGCCAGTTCTTCAGTGGTTGAGGATTCCGGGTGAAGCGTTTTCACCTTCGGATTTATCGTCAGTTACCATCAGGTGAGATGAAGGCCAAGAGCTTACCCGTTGTGAAATAAAAATAAAAAAAGGAGTAGGAATTGTGAGGGCCCCCTTTGCTTTCACTCATTGGACGAAACACAACAGCACCTCGTTGCAGTTCATTGTTTCACGCCGATATTACGCGAGAGGGTGGTATGGTATTACGGCGGGCGAGCCGGCTCAACGCGTGCTGCAACGAACGCAGCGTGGCTCTACCACTCAGAAAGTGTGCAAAGACATACATACATACATAGATATAATCAAGACTATTATCCCCGAAGAGTTAGTCAGATACTAGGCAATAAGGACAGCAAAAGCAGTCCTCTACCATCATAGTCCACTTTTCACCAAATAGCAACTGCAGGTGGTGAGCCCATCGCCGCTCTATGCTGTTGGAAGTATTTGCAGTATTTAGTCCGTTAGTCGCCTTTTACGACACCCAAGGGAAGAGAGGGGGTGGTAGTATTCTTTCACCGCTACGCGATACGGTTTACGGCATAGGCAGTGAGCATTTAGCACTACCGTGTAGGATCTTAAGTGTAAACCTACGGACCCAAGTGACTTTAACCCACTGAAAGTTCGATTTTACGTTTTCTATTGGCCGCTGTTATTGGTTTTTGTAAAGTCGAATACATTACATAATCAGCTAGAATGCCGTGCCAACTGATGTTGAAGTCCCCATCTCATAATAAGTAAATGGAAGTCAAGAAAATTAAATCCACCCTCGCACCATTTAGGAGGTTTTTAATCAAGGCGACCTATAAATCTGCCCAATATATTATACACAGAGTTACGCAGACCCAGTGGAAGATAAATTTGCTCAAGGTGGATATCTTATAAACTTGATGTCAAATAGAGTCATTAGTTTTCTAGACAACCGCTAAGAACTTTTAGTGATATTTAAACAAGTGAATCTAGTGTGTTTGCAAGGCACTATCGTTAGGGTATTTCTTGCTAGTTATTTATCTAAAGGCTTTTAGAATTTAATTTAATCTGTTTTCCCGTTTAAGCCCACGTCAAGATTAATAACGCTTCCTATTCCATAGATCAGAGGGTACTGTCCGACCATCAATCTGAATAGTAAATGTCTGCCTACTCCAGTGATTTTTGAATTTCATCGGTTATATGATGATAATTTAAATAGACGGTATGAAATATAGTTTTCATTGTACTTTACATGTTATTTATTTACATGTAAAGTTCAATAGTCACCAGTGCCATCCAATACAGTTTACCGACCGCTGCTCTCCTGACGGTGTCCCGTATTGGCAACAGAAAGTACCTATACCTTAAACTCGTAGAGGTAAGGTTGTGTTTGCAGCTACGTAAGCACTAGTGATCAACAGCATTACGAAAGAACTCTTAACATTAGGAAGTGGGGAGTCTGGTAAATGCCAGGAGCGCGGAGAGCACCCTTATTTTCTATGATTTTTTTAGTTTGTAACCTAAGCTAACCTGAAGGCGAGGGTCGCTCGCCTCTTTATGGTTTTCCCCTCACTTTTTTCTTGGTACTTGGGGGGACGTACCAAAAATGGTTAACTCCTAGTAAATTCTAAAATAGTTTGTTCGGTCCGGCACTTGTCCTGCCCCCTCCTTATTAGCACGTCACTGCTTACCTGCCGATCGCGCCTCCTTGCAGGCGAGCACCATGCTAGTGCGCACGTCCGGGTTGTCGTCCGCGATGGTCTCCCCGACCGCCACGAACCGCTCCACCGCGCAGCAGACGGCGGCGCCCACGCGCTGCACCGCCGCGCCGCCGAGCGCCTCGCCGCGCGTCGCCACCAGACTGCTGATCTGTTACCACAACGGTAAAGTAAAGTTCATTTTGTATACTGTCCCACTGCGGCACAGCCTCCGGTCCAGCCAGCCGCGTAGGGCGTGGGAACTGGCTAGGCTCCCGGATGGGCTCCGAGACGTGAGTGCGCTTACTACTCCGCGACCAAGGTGGACACTTGGGAGTTGACTTTTGAGTTCACGACCCGAGCAGTGGCAACTGCGAGTTGTGTGTGCCCTTCGTGCAACTAGAAGTGAGCGAGCTCGACAGCTCCGGTTACCTATCTGGAAAATAAGCAGTAAACTACACGTGTTCACGGGGAAATTCTCTCGAGACACTAGTCTTATCAGTACCGAATGAAGAGCGCGCTTCGGCGGGCACTAATTCGGCGTCAAGACCTTACGCAGTTGGTCACCTGCGCGAGTTGGTTTACTGGCACAGGGACGTCTGGCACTTCTTGCATAACCTAACGGTTGGTCTAGAGGTGCCAGTACAAATATTAGTGCAAGTACAAATATTAGTGATGTAAAAAGAGGGCATGTCCCATTGCGGGGCACAGGCCTTCCCACATCGACAACATCACGTCGTCAGGTTAATGGGCTATAACCCACCACGCTGGCCCAATGCGGGTTGGTGGGTTTTGCGACTGCGATCTTTCCACAGCTAAAAGACCAAATAAATTAAGTTTAGACGATTCAAAATGCTTATTTTAAGTTATTGAAAGAAATAAATTTTTGAATTTTGCAATTTTTTGGGGACAACAAATCCTCGTTGTTACCATAATTTGGAGGACATCCAAAAATGTTATTACGACAAATGAAAGCAAAATATTTATACATACATACTGCTAGACGACAATTAGATCAATCGATTAGTCTATCCCTAATATCACCGACCCCAGCACTACTTGCCGAAGTTTGACAGTTGAACTACCGCGCTTTTAGCAGTTCTTGCAAAATAGGTAGGTACTTACTCTATTGTAATTATAATAAATGGTTATTGTGAAAAATTAAGTTTATTCCTATTAATACACAATGTACACAATTTCAATACTAGAAATAAGTCAAAACTAGTAATGTTACTGTTTAGGTTACAAAAGGTTCTCGGCTCTTTCTTAGGGCAAGGTAAACACTATTATAATAAAATACCAAGTACTATACTAGATTTACCTTTAGATAAGTTTAAGAATCATGTAAAATCTTGTTTACTTAGGAAAGGTTATTACACAGTCAAGGAATATTTAGAAGACAAAACAGCTTGGTTATAATAATATATTTAAATTATTTTTTTCTTAATCCATTGTCTTTATAACTGATTGTATAATTTAGTAACGACATGTTGTTGTTGTTGTTGTAAATGTCGTTACTTATATATTATTTTAAAGCTGTGGAGTTTCTTGTGCCCGTTCTTCTCCATAGCCAAAAGACTTCCTGAATGGGTGTTGCCCATCCATCCAAATAAATTTAGACGATTCAAAATATTTATTTTAAGTTTACTGAATAAAGAAATTTTGAGTTTGTGTTTGAATACATACATAGATTCATGACTACTATCCCCAAACGTCTAGTCAGAGACCAGGCAATGAGAACCGCAGAAGCAGTTCATTGCCGTAGTCGAAATTTCACCAAATTACAACTGCACAATGTGCTCAGCAATATAAGAGCTCCTTGCTGTTGGATTTATATGTGCTGGCAGTCTTTAGTCCGTTAGTCGCCTTTTACCAACAAGACCACGCTAAATATTTAGGAATGCACCTTAGACAGGAGACTAACATGGCAAAAGCACATCTGGACCAAGCGAAAACAATTAGATGGAAAGCTTCGCAGTCTAGGCTGGTTGATTGGACGTCATTCACAGTTAAATGGCAACAGCAAAATGATGGTGTATAAGGCCATACTTAAACCCATATGGACATACGGTATTCAACTGTGGGGCTCGGCCAGCAATAGTAACATTGAAATACTGGAAAGATTTCAGACTAAGGCACTAAGAACAATGTTTTGTATCCCACAGTGTATTAGCAACAGATACATATACCTTGACTTTAAGATAAAGACCGTCAAACAAGGGATAGCACAGTTTAGCATGCGGTATCAGAAGAGATTAACCCAACTTGTAAATGAACTTGCAGTGGCATTGAGTGGGGAAGGGGGCCTCCAGTATGTGAGGTTAGACGCAGTGACATATCCCAGGACTGAGCAACAGATTTCCGACTATTTGACATAGTAAAACCCTCTAGATAGAACATCTTAGAGGGAGGTTGGCGATAGTCAGTGGAGTCAGATTTAAATCAAATAGAAAAGTGGCTTATTGTTCCTAAACAGATTGCCATGGAGCAGAAAAAGAAAGAAAAAAAAAGTCGCCTTTTACGACACCCACAGGAAAAGAGTGGTTGGTACCCAAACTCTGAAATCGTTATCAACTACCTACCTATTTTGTAAACCGTATTCTGTTATTGATTTCAGATTGGTTCTTTGTAATTTGAATTTCGCAACAGGTAAACGGTAGATTACCCATAAAACAAAAAAGTATTTAAAGTCGGGAACTACACAATAATCGTTTAAAGTTTTATTGTTTCCAATATTTGCATCCACTCGAAGCACTTTATCCGGGCGATCGTAACGCATGGCCGAGCGAATAAAGGCGATTGTTCTTCCATTTCGTACAGAATTCGTACAAAATATCAGTTCGAAAACTACCTTTTAAACTTTTAAACCTTTTAGACATGCTACATTATAAAAAAATACCTGCCTAATTCGATAAGGAATGTTTGTAAACAAATAATTTATAATTCTTTGTGTAACCGTGTAGCGTAACGGTGAAAAAATACTACCACCCCCTCTCTTCCCTTGGCTTGTGTGTCGTAAAAGGCAACTAACGGACTAAAGACTGCACATACATCCAACAGCAAAGAGCGGCGATCGGCTCACCACCTGCCACGCTGAGCACATGTGCAGTTGGTGAAAAGTGGACTATGGTAAGATTACTGCTTTTGCTGTCCTCATTGCCTAGTTCTGACAAACCCTTCGGAGATAATAGTCTTGATTATATGATGTATGTTATGCAACTATCTAGAGTCACTCGAAGTTTTTCTTTTGCTTGACAGAGATTAACTAGAAAATCACTAACAACGGTGCATTTCTTTCAAAAAACAGTAAAAATCAGAGAGACACTAGATTTTTGACTCTATTCGAATCTGACTCTATTCTCCGCAGATAACATTGTGTTATAATATATACGAGGCAGTGAGACACTCATGCGTTACTTGTGTACATTCATACACACACTACAGTTATAACGTTTTATAACGGCATTTGGTATTTATATATATCTTTCCTCGATCCCTTTCCTTGATTTCACGCGTGCTCAATGGGACTGAAACGCGAACACAAAACAAAATCACAATAGGTAGGTGTATATGGGAGTAGGTGGTATCGACGGAAGTTCCCATGTTCTTAGTTGGTGCCTATACAGTATTTCTATATCCAAAATGAAATGAAAGTAATTCGGTTAGTCGGTGTCGATGCGTCGGCAAAGATATTTTAAGTACAAGTAATTAGTTTTTTAATAATTAACAGAGAAATGTAGTTTAAAAAGCATAACGCGTTTGTAGGTTTTGATTGAGTGTCTCTCTGGAATGGGTTTATCTGTTTTAGTAAAGTGTAAATGCCTAATCAAAGAAAATTAAATTAATTTTACTTTTTTGTGATTAATAATTTTAATATTACCAGTAAGTTAAAAAAAGCAGCGAAAACTATGTAGACTTTAAATCGCCATCATTTCTTGTATCTAAGCTCTACGATCACAATGTCTAACTCTACTAGTACTCGTAGTTTTAAAAAACTATCTGTTCTGTTTTCCGATAAATTACCTAATAAAACTAACCAACTGCACAAAATTAGTGAAATATTATACATTATCTGTCACTTATCGAAACATACTCCTATTAGATTTTTTTCACTTTACCGATATCAGTTATTGTGTAAATTAAAATCCATTGACCATCTTAGAAACTGAAAAGCTAAACAAACTTTGAAAATTAATAACGTAAAGTTTTCACCGATAATTGGTAGCACAGAGGCACCCTGTACACAATTTAATGTGCTAGGAACTGCCAAATAAACTTTTGTATGTAATAGCCATGAACCTATACTAGTAACTAGAGGTTCACAGTAATAGTAACCTTTTTCAATTGTCTCTCTCTTTAAGTACTCACCTGTTTTACCACGGGCTTGGCCTAGTATTATAATATGTATTCTATCTATCTAATCAGCCGGTTACGCCCACTGCTGGGTAAGGCCTCTTCTTTTTTCCTTTTCAATTCCTCTACTTTTAATATGTCTTAGTGATTATTTTACATATTTACTTTAGATAAATACCAAAGAACGAGATAGCTTCTGAATCACATGTGACATTGATTGTGAAGTGAGATTGCAACATTGAACAAACGTGATATTTGCATTAACGTTAAATTAGAACACACGCGTAGCATTCTTCAGCAATTAAGAATAAGGTCGCTAACTAAGTTATTAGTGTCTTTAATTTTACTTAATTTATTTTTCTCAATAAACATCTTGACACCGAACATGTCGCATCTCTTTTCTATCTAAGCCCCCTGTGGGTTCATCGTCAGCTTATGTCACCTTTCATTTTTAAAACGTCCCACTGCTGGGCACAGGCCTATTTAAATGGTCAGTAGCACTTATGATCAACGGCTTCAAGTGCCTTCCGCAGCAAAGAGGTACAATGGGTTTATCTAGCTTTCTAGGTGTCTCTAGACTTTTCCAGAATCTGTAGCTTTACATCTAGATGACCACTTCAAAGAATTCTTTAATCAATGTTACACTATTTTTGATTGGGTAAAACTTAATTTTCTTCTTTAGCTTTCTAGTTGTCTCTAGAACTTAAACTCAAATTCAAAATTTCTTTATACAATAAACTTAAAATAAGCATTTTGAATCGTCTACATTTATTTGGATGGATGACAACCGCCCACCCACTACCCATTCAGGAAGACTTTTAGCTGTGGAGAAGAACGGGCGCAAGAAACTCCACAGATTTATAATAATATAGAGAAGTAATGACATTTACAAAACAATATGTCGTTACCAAATTACACAATATACAAATTACTATTATATTATGCTCGTACATGCACTATGTCCATGCATATTTGCCATTTACATAATCTTCCACTTTATAATAACCTTTACTCATGAGGGTTTTTTTTAACATGGGCTTTAAATGTATGTAAAGGCGTTTCAGTAATATTTAGTGGAAGTTTGTTATAAAACGTTACACATTTGCCCAGGAAAGAGCCACCCGTTTTATGAAGGGATATAAGAATGTTTTATAAGGACGGCAAGCTTATTTTTCCTACGAGTGTTTAAGTTATGAAGAACAATTTTTAACAAATATCTTTTCATACTTCTTGACATACATAAGGTTTTCAAAAATAAATTGTGATGCAATAGTTAATATATCGATCTTTTTATACACTTCTTTGAGTGAGTCTCTAGACTTGAGCTTGTATATGGCGCGGACTGTCCTTTTCTGTAGAATAAATTATATAAATTGACGATGTCGTCAATATTAGTAGCGGAGCCCCACAACACTAAGCCATAAGACATCACACTATGGAAATAACTAAAATAAACCTTACTTTTGCCGTCTCAACATCAGTTAGAAGCCTTATTTTCTTAACTGCGTATGCAGCTGAACTCAGTCTTCCTGATAAGGTATCAATTGTGGGTCCCATTGTAAGCGTGAATCCAGTTTAATGCCTAGAAACACAGTAGAATCTACTAATTCAACTACATTATCGTTCATCTTAATTTGTGGGGTGTCTTACATTAGGTAAAGAAAATTTAACACACTTTGTTTTTGCTGAATTCAGTAATAACCTTTGAAAGTGCAACTTTTTTTAATGCAAAGCTGTGAGTGTAAAGCTACAGTTTGATTCTGGAAAAGTCTCCAGAATCAACTTGTAGCTTTACATCTAGATGACTACTTCAAAGAATTTTTTAATTAATGTTACACTATTTTTATTTGGGTGAATTTTATTTTTCATCTTTTTTTAGTCCTACGCTTAATTCTTAAGGTTTTTTTCTATTTGTGAGATTTGTGATTTTGGAAGTAGTAAGGACTAGATTTCATAACATTTAGTAAGTAAATGGTATAGAACGAAACGTCCACTAGTCGGAAAGCTAAACAAAAACTAATAATGTTGATGGAGATGAGGTATGACGTTTAAACAGCGATAAACATAGACACGGGATAGCTTTAAGATGTATTTCGTGTTTTTATGAAAAGGATCTGAAAAAAATAAACGCTTTTTACAATTTTGATTATTATATTTCATTAAAAAGAAACCAAATAACACTAAAATAACACTAGTGTTCGAAGTATCGTCTATTCAAGATCAAATAATTGATCACACAAAGAAGGGTGATGTAACAAATTATTGTGATTTTGAACTGTTCACTTTTAATTTAATTGGTATTGGTAGTTTGATTACTGATGTGATCCCAAGTATAAACACATTACATAATAATATCATTACCATACCGATGACGCTGCGTGGCTTTTCAAAATGTTCCCGCAAAAACACCGTTTCACAGAGAGTTTCAGAAATAGTAAGATAAGACCATAAAAACTCAACATTTATTGGTGGTTACTTTTGTATAAAATAACAAATAAGGAACGGAACGAATACTAATAAAATGTAAGATTTTATTCGAACAATTAAAGGAGAGAGTTAGAACCTAGATTACTGTATGATCACACATTTTTACTTTAGAACACAATCCTATAGCCTATCCATAATATAATTTGATAATAAAAGTGAAACTCGTCAACTGTTTGGCTCAGCTAAAGTTTTGATTGATGACATAAAACTGTTTCGTAACATTGGGCCAAGTTTAAATCCAAGATTACTAAATCAAAATAATTAACTGAGGGGATTAATCATTTCGCGGGAGCCGCTCACGACGTCTCGGCCGGAACCCGGGCGAGACCGCGAGGCCCGGCTGATCAAGGTCGTTCGTGCACGCGAGCTCCTCGCCACGGGCTACTTGTTGCTTAGTTATCATCAGCACTGGCAGGCGAGGATCACAGTAACCTCGGCATGTAAACAGTAGCGCGTAGGTGTCAGTACCTGTGGCTCGCGGCGCGTATAGTCGTCGTCATCGGAGAGTGCGTCCATGTCGGGCTGGCGGGCGGTGCCGGTGGCGGTGCCGGGGGCGCGCGCTCGGCGGCGCGCAGTCGGCGGTCGCGCGCACGTGCTCCGTGGCGCTGGTCCTGCGGCGCCGCGCCGCTCCGCCCGCGTCCGCCGCGGTACTGACGGCCCGGCGCGCATCGATCGCGCCGCCCGCCCGCCGCGAGCCCTTCTGGCCACGTGGCCGCCCGCCCTCGTGCTACCTTACCCATAACTCAACTTTTTTCAACCGCCAACTTTAACTTTCGACTACATTAACAGCGAAACAATTATCTCACATGTTCAAATTAAATCTTAAGTCTATGATTTACAAAGCTATCCTTACATTTCTGGAATTGTTTACGTCCGCAGTAAATTCAAATTTTCCGCCCAAAAATATCCTTACTGCGTCGGCGCGAAGGTGCAACAGATAGTTATAACGAGCGCGAAATTTTAACAGCGAACGTCAGAGCTGATTGTGACGATGTTAGCCAACGACGTTATTGTTATTATTGCAGTTCCCGAAATAAAGTCACGATTTTAGACTATCCGCGTAAAGCTGGTGTTAACGTCGTGCAACGTCATAGGAGCTACGCAATCCAGTCGTGTTATGGTGGGACGTCACGGGTGCAGTTGCACTCGCAGATGAGGGCAGCAGAGCGAGATCTGCGTTCGCATGCACTCTTAGCATACCTGCTTGATGAGAGGAAGTAGGGTTCTCTCGATGGAGCGCGTTTTAATTTCGGCTACGTCGACGTGTGGCAGGCCGGTGGCCGCCATGGCTGGCGCGCGCGACTGCGCGTGTGCGCGCGCACGCGGCCGCCGCACGCCCATTGGCCGGCGCGCTGCCGTCACGTGGCGCCCGCCCGCGCCCCGCCCGCCCCACACTGCCCGCCGCCGCCCGCCGTAAACATCAGATTGCATGTTTGCTTTAACGTGTACTCCTGCGGGCTTTTAAAACTATGGTCGGCGCGTTTTATTTTATTTTTATTGCGCGCGCCAATTTGTGTTTGTTTGCATTCGTGAACTTTTAATGCACTTTTAGTTCTGAATTTGATATGGACTACATTTTCTAGTCTTCTGATGGGTTGACTTTGTTTTGACATTTGGTGACATTTGGTTTCTCCGCTTCATAGGTATTGGGCAATGTTGTTTTTGTTAGCAAATAATTCATTGTAAGTCATTTGTTATAACATTTATTACTTCTTAAAATAACTTATGAGTGTAAGTAATAATAAAAGTCTCTTGATAATTATTCATATTTATTTCCTTTTTAAAATTTCAAATAGATAACTAACCAGTACACTTATTTATAATCATTGGCACATTATCACAAAAGTTGTCAATGATCCAATTCCACAAACGTTTGATGGCAATATCAAATACATATTACATGAAATCGACTCTTGAGTGAGATCTTTCTCAGATATAATAAATATTGTTTATTAAATATATAATACTGATAAATAACGAAGGGAAAGATCTAAAACACAAGTAGAACGTTTGTTTACATTATAAAGAATAGGTGGTCACTACACAGTATATTATTATATGCTTATTTACTAATTTAACCAGTAAGACTTTGGTAATATTACATTATTACGAGTTTAAATTATATGGACATAATGACAATATAATTATTAATATGCCTAAAATACTTTTAAAATATTGGTGGTCCAGTTCAAAAACACTAAAACCTTACATAATAGCATAATTAATTGTAATTTTTAGAGCTCATCAGGAAACAACATTCCAAACCATAAATATTATTTTCAACCACAAATAGGTTATTTATTTTGTGGATTTAATTTTTTCCATATTTAAAATACTTACCTATCAAATACAACAAAAATACTTACAGGTCGGAATACAATAAATATTAATAATACCATTAGATATGCGAGCTAATAATTTGTTTCAAATCAATATCAAAAGAGTCGTTAGCTCTACGTAGGTAAAATTTCAAACTTGTTTAACATAAAGCTACTGCACACTTATATAATTCATAGAAATACAAATGATCCATGTATAGATATTCCAACGACACCATTGGAAATACATCCATACATATACTTATTCATGTTTTACGATTTCATGTTTTGTAAGTCCACTACAAAAGTACGTGGAATGCACTCGGCCATCTACAGTAAAACTATCTACTAGAGTTTGATGTCGCCGTATTTTGATGGTATCATGATAACTGACACAACTAGGCTTTTCTACGAAGACTCAGTGGTAATAAAAACAGTTCGAAAACGTCAAAACGCACTAATCCATACTAATCTAGGGACGGAATTGCAAGAGGCCTGTTTGAAGCTATAGTCACCAGAGTTATCATAATCTAATACCCAGAGAGTATTTGCTTAAAACTTCCCTGCTGCGTAGATTTGCAGTGGGTTTACCGTGACGAAAAGTGTTTCATTTTCTTCTCTCGCCTCTATATTATTAGTTGTAAAATACTCCCATAGAAATCTGGGGTCGACGTTTATTATACGAGGCCTGTTTCGAGCTGTTGCTGTCCTGCGAGCTGTCAGACATCCAGGGGCTTTGTCCGGGGGAGCTTCGGACTTTCCTCTTGCGGAGGCTCTCGGTGGGCCCTAAAGTCGGTCGGAGTAGCTGTTTGAAGCGGAAAGGCCCTTCGGTGTAGTCGTCGTCGGAGCTGAAGATGGGTGTGGCGAGGATCTCGGGGGAGTTGCGTAAGATCTTGCGAAGGTCCGACTCTGGGTCGTAGGCGGGGTTGAACGATGGCCGCGGGGGGGCGCCCGACCTCTGAGCGTGCTTCACCAGCTCGTTGATTTTGTTACTGCGTAGGGAGATTAACATTAATATGGTGTTGATAAGTGGTTAAGTAAGTATATTAAGGATCTAGATGGCGTAGGGAGATAAACATTAAGATGGTGTTAAAAAGTGATAATGTTAAAAGAAGAAGATAAACTAAACGATGGCATATAGGAAGATGAAGGTCATGGTTATTTTTAAGTAAACGAAATTTCTGTTGGTCGTAGCCTTTACGGGGTTTGTAGGAGGCGAGTAACTTGTGAGATAATATCAATATAAATATAGGCTTAAGAATTTTATTTGGAAATACACTAAATTATGAGTTGGTGACATGAGAACATGGACAAATAAGACGACAAACTGACAATCCTACACAAAAACACTTTAAAAAAAGAGGGCGCTGATGTAAAGAATCTTTTTTGCAATATTGTTTCTTCACACAATTCTAATTCTATCAATTTTACGAGTCTATCAATAATAAACCGAGTTAGTTTACTTTTAAAATGCACATGGTAGAAAACATTACTTCGCCAAGCGTTACGATTCGTATTTCGTAGCGCCATCTAGTGGGAAAAGCGGTACTTGACGGTTGACGTTGCCCACTTGCGCCCTCTTGTATGGCGATTGCCAGATTTGTCACACTTAATTTATATGTTTGGACTCTTAACAAAATAAGATACTATCCCAATACTATATGTTATGAGAGTAAATTAAGTCAGAGAAGCGTGCCAGCATTTCCGAGCGTGATGTGTAAATAAATACTTATCTTGGTGATTCTAAAATCAAGCTATCGAGAGCTACAATGATTCGCACACATATTTAAACGGGATTTGACGCAAAAAAGCATCCTACGTATACCTTTGAAAAGTACGTGTAGCCTTTGCTTTTGCGTTTAATCCCGTTTAAATATCTGTTCATAATGAAACACGAAAGTTTAAAAGTGTATAGGTACAATGATTCGTTCTCGTAGTAAAGCCGATGGGGCTACGTATCACCTTAAGACTATGACAGTTACGAGTCTACCAAGCGACCTAAGTTTTTCATACCTATTTCTCCTATTCCACGGGCAAAGCATGCGTCAGAAGAGACGTGCATTAGTAAGTTAAGGCCAGAACCGCTGGTAATCGATTTGTCGTTCATACCTGACGAGGCCGCCGCACTGGCGGCTGCACGGCAAACGCTGCCGGCTTTGGACTGGTGGTGGACGCTCTTCGGAGTCGCTGTTCTGATACCTAGAACTGGACAATATACACCTTTAGGACTTAGGACTTAGGCCTTTGATAATATGATAGTGTGTGCTCTGGGCTTGCGAGTTGAAGGAACTTTTGCAATAATCGTGTTACTAAATAACTGACAAAATTATAACATCTCAAGCTCCTACCCGCTTTGGACACGTAATCCGTTTAGTCTCGGTTGTTATCGTAAGATGGCAGTCTTAAAATGTCACCAATCCGCGTTGGGCTTGCGTAGAGAACGCATAACCATGCGTTATGCGATAAGTTGTCTCCAAACTTGTTCAGACTATGACTGAGGAATAATAGATGCAGCCAAATGATAAAGAAACTATTGTTAAAGGGTTTCAATGGATGAGGTTTGCAGAGTAAAGTGTTATAGGTACTAGCAAAGGGTGGAAAATTATGATGACATATAATATTTTTAAGACCGCACATAAGCAAGACTGAGACCACGTAATTTTTTATTGTAGTTGTGGTAATGGGAACCGTTCGTTGGTCTGGTATTCTTTTTCACTTTTCAGTTAGCCAATTCACTAACATATACAAACAAACCTGGGGCGCTTGATCACGATGTCTTTCTTATTCAACAACGGTTCATCCCAAGGCCGAGCAGGACTTTCCAGAAATTCAGGCGACGGACTATCACAGCAATCCAAAAGTCCGTACCGAAAGCATGCGTGTAATTAATAACATGTGTAAGTATTTATTATAATTCTAGTATTAAATATCTTTGGTATCGAGTATGCAGCATTACAAAGTAACCGTGTCGCATGGATGTCGTAAAAGGCGACTAACGGACTAAGGACTGCACATACATCCAACAGCATAGAGCGGCGATGGGCTCACCACCTTTCACGCTGAGCACATGTGCAGTCGCTATTTGGTGAAAAGTGGCCTATGGTAGAGGACTTTTTTTGCGGTCCTCATTGCCTAGTCTCTGACTAACCCTTCAAGGATAATAGTCGTGATTATATGTATGATCTCCTTGTAGGGTTACTCATAACCATAGAAGAACTCGACCTGCAAGGGTCTACATAATAGCTTAAAAGAGTGTAATTTTTGGATGAGAAATGGTCAGACACACACCGTCACCGCCACCTACACACTCCTTGCACAAAAGAAATACTTCTTTTATTCATGTGTAAGCATTTGTAGGAGAATTTTGTGACTGTCGTTCTTGGTCCTGAACCATCCCCGTGGTAGAATCTCTACTAAGTTTTCTACTAGTACCCAAGTCTTTTAACGAGTATGCCTTCCCTTCCCCCTTCAAGCTTTTTTTAAATGGGCAAGGTAGGTAGGAGGAGGGAACTCCCACATAACGTAGTCGATGTATGCGTAAGAGAGTATTTTACCTGGTTATTCAAAAAGTGACACCATGTGGCATTACCTTATTTTTTGCCATGTGAATGCAACCTAAGGCATAAGGTAACCCCGTATTTGTCCCTATCCCCCTTTCATACTGACAATGATATAATTTTACGCAAAATTGCAACAATAACAAATTGCCAAATGTTGAAAAATTTCTACGAGCGGAATTCGGTGGTCATGTCAGAAAGGAGTAGGTTACATCTTTCTGACAATTTGGGTCAGGTGCTCTCTCTATTAAGCTACAGAATGCTAAGGAATGTTAGAAAGGTGCAGGTTCATATCCAGCTCGTGGAATTTTTTTAAACATTTTCCACCTTGTTAAGGTAATTAATTACCTTGAGAGTCTACTGGCATCTTGCTCCAGCTGCGACGGTTGTCCTCTAACGATGGCGGGGACAAGCGTGAACCCGGGCGGGGCGCGGTACTCGTCCGGCAGTCGCTGCACGTCCTGCACCCGGATGCCCGGCTTGTTGCGGCGCAGGTTCTTGTGCACTTCTTGGTTTTTATCGTGGACCTGGTGGTAAGCAGATTGACTTATAAATATATCATTTTCTGAAACTGTGAGAGGAGCAACGTCTATAAATTTTCTAGAGCGATAATGAAACATCGTTATGGAAGAAGTTGATTTTAATGTTTACATTTTTTTTAATTAAATTTTACTCAATGCGAGTTGAACTGTTCTAACTACTACTTCCTTAAAACATCAAAATATGGAACCAACATGGCTTAACGAGCATTCCGGCGTTAACTGTTCAGCGAAGGTCTGCAGTTGGGCCGCGTGCTCCTGGACCAAGTACTGCTGAATGAGCTGCTGTGACGTCATCATCACCTGGTCTGCGAAGGTCTGCAGCTAGGCCGCGCGCTCCTGCACCGAGTTCTGCTGCATGAGCTGCTGTGACGTCATCATTACCTGGTCTGTGAAGGTCTGCAGCTAGGCTGCGCGCTCCTGCACCGAGAACAGCTGCATGAGATTTTGTGACGTCATCATTACCTGGTCTGCGAAGGTCTGCAGCTGGGCCGCGCGTTCTTGCACCGAGTACTGCTGCATGAGCTGCTGTGCCGTCGGAGGTGGCGGCGCGTGCTGTTTTGGGGGCGGGGGCGCGCGGCCTTTGGCCCACTTGCGCCGCGCCGTGTACCCTCGGAAGTCTGGAAGTTACAAAACATATAAATTTTAACATTTGAATATTTTATAGGTTCATTGCTAAGTCAAGTGAGTATATGCGGTTTGCCACGAAACCACTCAACGGAGCTGTTTCATCAATAGGTACCAACAACTTTAATAGGCTTTAAAGTGAAAAAGTGCTAAGAACAAGTACAGCTATAGGAGCAACTATAAAATGCGAAAAAATAATTTCTGTTGTTGGTCACCCAGTTGCGGAATTTCATACCTATTTATTTATTTACCTATTACCAGGGTGTTTGATAATAGGTAAATAAATAAATAGGTGTGTAAATGGATGGCAGTAGTATGTGGATGATTTACAAGAGTGAATTTAAACTTTGAATAATATAAAAGGGTAAGTGTAAAAAAATAAATTAATAATAACTTAAATATAGCATTTGGAAAGTCATGTGATTCTAGTAGGCTAATCATTCAAGCGTAAACTATGCTATGGTTATCATTATAAGCTTAACGCGCAAACTCCATTGTGTACTCACGGCTTTGTATAACGACCGCAGCTTTGTTAGTGTCGATGTTCTCTTTGTTGCCGTAATTGGTTTCATTGCCGTCACTGTCATCTGACGTCATTCTGCGTAACACTTTCGCCTTTAGCATCGCTTTGTTTTTGTTTGGTACACCTGAAAGAGCAAGATGAATCAAATAAGTTGCCGATTGCAGTTTTTTCCGTACTTACCTACGTGCATTTTAAAAATATCGTACGTAGTTTATTTTGTACGAGAGTATCATCCCGCATCCCACATTGAAAAGTAGGCGTTATGACCAAACTCTGCAACCTCCATCTGGTCTTAATGCCAGATTAGAGCGTCGAACATGTTCTTCATTCCTTGTATACCAGGCCTTAGAGGAGTTAAGTTATGTTTATGGAGTCTACACCATATTTTCCAGATAGATAACTGTAGATTTGGTACTAGCTTACTTCTCGCGACACCTTTCCAGTATTTGATGACGGCTGGTAAAACCTTGGATTTGCATCTAGTTTGGCTCCTAGGCTACACATAAGTTCCCAATTTTAGATGTCCGCGCTATGTCCAATAAGAACTGCTCCATTTGTTTGCACTAGAACTCCATCTGCTCTCGCTAATACTCCCTGGCGAGCTGCCACTGCTGAGACTGCAGCTGCTTGCGCAAGAGCCAGCAGCGCAATAGACCTTGGTTATTCAAAATTACACTTTATCTAGTTCTTACCGAATTTCTGATGTTTCCTCTAAGCCTCCTGCTCCATCTTCTCCCGCTGGAACTCCCGCGTAAGCTGATGCTGCCGCTCCTGCAGCTGCTTGCACGTAAACCAGTCGCGCATTACGTCACTAGCTTACGTATATTATATTTGGTTTTTTACCGGATTTCTGATGTCTCCTCTGGGTCTCTTGCTCCATCTGCTCTCGCTGGAACTCCCTAGCGAGCTGCCGCTGCCTCTCCTGCAGCTGCTTGCGCGTGAGCCAGCCACGCACGTGCCGCTGCAGCGTCAGCACCGATATGGCCATCTGCGCCTTCAGCCGCTGGATGTAGCGGCGGGCCAGCCAGCCGCGGCCGCACGCTTGCACGAGGACCACTTTTCTTATCTGAAACATTCAATAGATAACTCGTTACATAAATATGTTATTTTATGTAAATAAAAGTACTTATCCAGAATGAAAATATTTCAATTGGAGACTAGTAACGCGACTGGCACAAGATCGCTCAAAATGGCGTTTTAGAGAAAAAGCCATACTAAGCAGTGTTTCTATGGTTGGACAAAACGAGAGAGTCACAACTTAAAAAGCCGAAAACTATATACCTGCTCTTCATATATTCTTGCAAGAACCTCGACATGGTAGTACTTAAGAAAGACTTTGGACTTGCCAAGCGCCCAACCGTCCATCTTGAGCCTCACTAGCAGCGTGCGACACGTATCACGGTTCGGTTTCACTTCTTCCCGGTAACTGAACGCTAAGAAACTGTACCTGTAGCAATATAACTATTATAAATACCAGCATTCAAGTTTCATTACATTAGCTAAGGTACTCAATGAAACAAACCTCTTTAAAAACTCTTCAAAAGGGAGTCGATGAGAGAAACCATTTTGCCTTATTCTAATAGTCTCTAAAACTCCTGTATATCTGAGTTGTTTCAGTATTTTCGTCATGTCGAAATGTTTGGGAGATCGCGAATCGTTCGGCTTGAGGCATCGAACGAACTGTGGAGTGCCGCTCACCATCTTCTGTAGCAATTCCATCAAGGAGTATCTAAAATATGTGGCTACAGTTTGTTGTGCTCGAGACTGGGAGGCCAGACCTCTACTATTGAAGCGTTCCTTAAATAAACAAAACACATTTTAACAGTCATTCTTATAAGAATATCAAGATTTTACGAAATTCAGTATCCTTACCCCGATGTCTCCACATAATGGGCTTTCTAATGTTCTTGAGTCCAAGTCACCTTGAAGTGGGGAATACAAATTACCAGTTTTTGTAATAGGACATTGAAATAGGAATCTAATGATGTCGTACTGACTCTGTCTCATCAGCTGAACCACTTCTGGGGGTAAGAAGTTCCTATTCTTCTCCAAGAAACCTTCAGCTTGATACACCACTCGACCAGCGAAGTGGTGAACTGCGAAGCATATTGCGTCAGACTTTGGCCGCACGTAATATTTGCTCTTGACGTTGTTATGAAACTTCTCTGTAAACAGTATTTTGCGGTAAAAAATATTTCATGTTCTTATTAGTAAAGTGCAACTAGCTAAAAGTTAGCAATTTGCATGCGCGTTAATTTAATTACATAGCATTGTTTGCGTATTGTATATTGTGTAATACTACGAGTTATTAAGTATTTACCAATAAGACTTCGATCCGATGCCCTTGGAAACCTGCTTTCTTCATCAAGGAGAGCAAGCAAGCCCATGGGTCTGGATAATAACATGTCCAATACGGGCCTATTATCCGAAAATTCAACGAGGTCCACGGGAACTCCTTCAGCCATGTACTCTTGCTGCTCCCACGTAAAAATGTGTTGGTTGAAGTAATATTGAATTTGCTCGTTCGCGACATTTATACATAACTGTTCGAATGAGTTTCTTGTGAAGTTTTCGAACCCAAAAATGTCTAATATACCAATCGACATCTGTTCTTTTCTGCGAAAATAAATATATGCCATTGAGTTTCACACCAACAATCAATCCAGTATAACTATTAATTGCTAATACTTATTACTTACATCAAAAAAGTGTTTAAAATATTCAATACGAACCCAAGAGAGTAAACGTGCCGTTCAAAACGGGCCAGTCCAGACTAGTTTTTAAAATAATAAATAATAATGAAATAAATAATGATGAAACATATTGTTACACTGATACTTTTATAATGAGATACAAATATTTTATGGAGTGCGTTGATGAACAAAAAGGTTTCTTGGCAGCACATTGTAGAAAGGTTACGCGTTGACTCATGTTTGTATATTTATAAATTAGTCATAACACTTCCTCTCAACGAAAATCAATTAAGTTGTAATGAGATTCGTCCTTACCCATGTGGCCGGTTCTGGCATAGCAAAGCGTTTATTCTCTCCACGATCCTATCGAAGGCTCTAGCGTACAACCCTCTTGCTGTGGCGTCTCTTGCAACAGCCGCTTCAGTCGGGGAGCTATGCCTAGAGATAGTCTCCCCTCGGGCGACCACGCTACTGCTTGTCAGACATTCGCGTAGGTCCGCAGTTTCCACACCCAGGAGACAAGACGCTGTCAGTAATACAAAACAGGTAAAAACTCAAGTATTTAAATACTTTTAAATACTTGGATGTAAATCAAATCTGTTGTCATTGATACTTGTAATCGAATAAATATAATATCATAAGTTTGTAATTTTATAAACTATTTATTTAGTGCTAAATAGTGTCCAAGATAAAATATCAAATCGAGAAAACTTTGTCGATTCTTTTACTGTATGAAATTGTAACTTGTCCTTATTTTTTAACATTAATGAAAAATTACCTCTATGAAGTGGAGCAGTATCAATTATAGTAGCTCTATTATCAGTATTGTCTTCGCCAACAGCCTCTCCGAATTCTATATCACCTAGATGTAATATAGCAGCGAGCATTTTAAATATTATTTGGACCTCGTCTTCTTGAAAACCAACCACCTAGAACGGCATTAACTCATTAGAATATTCATTTACTTAAGTCATTAATCTCATTTGCATAAACTTTTTGATTTAATTAAGAATACAGTTGTTTTTACGATTTTAAAATGAGCTTTTTATTATGTTTGATATCTTTATTAGTTAAATTAATATTTTTTATCAATTCAAGTTAATTGTAAAAGTTACATAATGAAACCTATGCATTGAAAGAAATTGATGTAAACTTTTCATATTTCTAATTTTGTTTTTTACCAAATGTACGAAACTAATAACGGTGTGAAAAACACTTACCTTAAAGGCTTGATTGAGCTGTCTCCAACGGTGTACGTTATGCTCCCTGTGCACTACTGATAGCGGCTGCAAGTACCGGTGTCTGGACTTCAACTGCTCGTCCAGATAGAACTTCCTCCAACGTCCTTCACTTTCTAAACCATCGTAGAGATAGTAGAATACGTGAAAGTTGCTCTCACCTCTAAAATAATGCGTCTCTTTGATTAACTTTATATTTTACTAAAGGTCGATGCACATAAGCTTGTCATCAAAATGCAAAGCGATAACATCTTCTTAGAAGAAATCTTGATTTTTAATTCATTGTCATTGTAAGTATGACAGAGATTTTTAGATACAATTAATTAGGTATGTTCTGCTTACAATGCTTGATGAACCACTCTCGATTGCTCCAGCAAATACACTGATATTCTGGCACCAGATATTCTGCCTACCCTCATCATGGATAAATCCAGATACTTCCCGAATCGAGAGCTGTTCGCGTTTATGCCAGTGCGGGCATTTCCAAAAGCCTCCATAATTGGATTCACTTGTAGTATTTTTTCTTCTAAATTTCGATTTTGCGTCTACAAATTGAAAAACATCTAAGATAATTATGGAAAAACATTACTAAAATAATTGTCATCATCATTATCAGCCTATAAACGTCCCACAGTCACACACACGTCGGCACAGGCCTCCCACGTGAACAGTAGCACGTGGGCATATTGGGCCATAACCCACCACGCTGGCCCAATGCGGGTTGGTGGGTTTTAACGACTGCCATCTTACGACAACATCCGGGACCAACAGCTTAACGTGCCTCCTAAAGCACGGAGGAAGCTCGAGATGTTTTTAATTGGTCACCCATCAGGCGACCCGGCATTGCGAAATTTGCTTAGCGGGCAAGATGGCAAGCCCAACGCGTTAGCCGCTGCGACATCGAGCTCCTCAAAAATAATTGTACTTGAGAATAATTGAGAATTGGTCTTTAATCACGACTCAAATGGAAAATAAAAGAGTTAACAAACCATTATAAATAAATAAAAAATAGAAAACATAAGGGCATACAAGGTACAGGAAGTTATGGAACGAGGTTAGAAATGCGAGGCCTGTCACTAGTAAAAATGACACCGTCAAATTAGAAAGTCAACTCCCGTACAGGTTCTGTAACGAGGAGTTTTCGTAGTATCATCACTATGTTTTTGATCTTCGAGCCATTTTTGTTTTCATTTTAATGAATATTCATAGCCATTAACCGGAGTGTTAATTTTGCTAGCTTTTGCAATTCATTGTCAATTCCAATGACCATTTTGTAACTATTCAGACAATATCCACAAAAACATCATCAGAAAGATTATTTGATGCAACAAGGCTAACACAAAAATCTTCCAAATCAAAATGTTGACAGAGTTATTTTTACAAGCTGACCTAACGTTTTAAGCTATTTAACATTTACTAATTTGTTCTTATATTCAAATAACCGCTATATGTATTGAAGTTATTCTCACACCACTGACCCCCACGGGGAACAAACGAACCGAAACTGCGGAACAAGTCCTTTCTCTTATTTTCGTTACCTTAAAGTATTTTGTTCTCATGTGCATACTTTGGTTAAACTCGCTATGCGTTACTGTGTAGGATTCGAAACTCTAGCTTTCAATGCTTTATAAATATGGTAATTCAGTTAGGGTACCTTTTACATGATGTCGTTAAATAAATCATTTCATTGCAATAAGTATGGAGACATCAATTAAACAAGGGTTTGAAAGACTTTTATGTCTAATCTATGAATGCTTTGTTACTAAAGTTATGTTTTATTGGCAAAAGCATTCACGTTTTAACGAAGCCGACGCAAAAGGTATTCTAAGGAATAGATGGAAATTATTAAGCTAGTTTGATGCATGTGACATCACTCAATGATATCTAGAGGATATATTATATATGTAATATGTAAATGCCAGTTTGTTAAGGCCTACCTAAAGTTTTAAACAATATGTTCATTAATACTGAGAAAGTACGAGTATATCAATCACCGGTTCATTTTTAATATCCCTACCTTTGATAAGAACACTAGATGCTTTAACAGAAGATTGGCGGATTCAGTCTTGCCAGCACCACTTTCTCCAGAGATGACGATGGCTTGGTGTATCTTCTGATGCAGCAAGGCTTGATGTGCCGCGTCAGCGACTGCGTAGATATGGGGAGGGTTGTCGGAGCGGCAGCGGCCTTGGTAGATCTGTTGACTCTGAAATCCCAGATCACTTGTAAAGGTTGAAAGTTTAAATTAGCAATGGCTGCAGTTGCATATCATCAAGGAAAAGCCTTTAATACTTTCATAATTAACGGAAGTCGGTCAACGAAGCGATACTAACAGTCATGGTATTTGAACCCTAGAATCCGAATTATGACCTGGCCCATCTCCATGGTATATTTATGTAAGTATTCATAATTAATGCATTACGTTGGATTATACAATTTAGGATAAAATGCTTTCTTTTTTTTGTCAGTGGTTTTACGAGTAATTAATTCAATAAACGGAATGGAGTCTTATTTTAACGTGTGAATGCAAACATCTCATTATAATGTAGACGTCCAAAACAGTCCATGACAAAGTTAAGCAACGGAAAATGTAAGGAATTTGTGCAATTCACCTTGGTTGTGTAAATGCCAATATCAGTAAAAGGGTTGACCGCGACCAATATGTCGCCTATGTATGTGTAAATCTGGTTTTCGTTATATCTTTTCTTCAACTGCTCAACTATAGCCTCTTCCGTTAGTACTTCGAGCGTCGCCAAGTCGTCTGTGTACATTTTCTCGGGCTTTGCTTTCCTGTGCGACTTTAATTTACCCCGTTTTGTGGTAGCTTCGGGGGCGCGGTTGTTCCGACCTTCCGCCCTTTGCCTCTTAATCTCAGCATGAAGTTCTTTGCGAATCTAAAATTATTTTGATTTTGGTTAATTTTGGTTTAAACAAAGATTAAAAAATTTAAACACTGAAAAAAAGGCGACAACCTCGAAATTTGCAATGTTGACTAAACCACATAAGCATCAAACACTGACAAATTTTGAACGCAACGAAAACGCAGCTTCATCTTAACCGAATGTTAAAATATTTGTAAAAATATTTCTTTCGGATCTCAGAGGTGAAAATTTCTAAGATTTGATGAAGCAATGTTGACTAAACCACATAAGCATCAAACACTGACAAATTTCGACGGTTGAAAGCCAGACCTCGGTAGCCAAGTGGTTAAGGCAGCCGCCCGGAATGCGGAAGGTGCGTGGTTCGATTCCCGCCTGAGGTTGTCGTCTTTTTTCAGTGTTTAAAATTTTACTTAAGTATATTTAAGCGTTAATAAAACGCTAAAATATAAAACATTAATCTATAAACGCAGCTTCATCTTAACCGAATGTTAAAATATTTGTAAAAATATTTCTTTCGGATCTCAGAGGTGAAAACTTCTAAGATTTGATGAAGCAATGTTGACTAAACCACATAAGCATCAAACACTGACAAATTTCGACGGTTGAAAGCCAGACCTCGGTAGCCAAGTGGTTAGGGCAGCCGCCCGGAATGCGGAAGGTGCGTGGTTCGATTCCCGCCTGAGGTGGTCGCCTTTTTTCTGTGTTTAAAATTTTACTTAAGTATATTTAAGCGTTAATAAAACGCTAAAATATAAAACATTAAAAGATTTAAAATGTCAAAATATCACTAGGCAATTCAACTGCACTAAAAGTCATATCAAATTAATTACCTTATCTTCGAAGGTAGTGACTGCAAGCAAAAGTGGGTGCTCCAATAACTCCCTCGCAAAAGGTCTTTGATTCATATCCTTAATAAGACAATCAGCAATAAAATCTACGAGATGTGATGAGAAAATGTCAGGATGAGACAAGGACGGCGGAGGATTTCGTGGGATCTGGAACAGTGCCCTCATTGGATGCAGTCCCGACAATGGCGGTTCGCCTTCCGCCAATTCGATGGCTGTGATACCAACTGACCACACATCACACCTGCAGTCGTATGATTGGTCTAATTGCTGCTCGCATGCTATTACCTGAAAAGTCCGCATTGAATCAAAATCAAAGAGTTCATTGAAAAATACGACTGAATCTCCAAGAGATAGTTCGCGTCTGGGGGTAAACACAGATGGTATAAAATCAATGAAGATGATAGAAAGAAACATAATAATATTTCAGAAAAAAATATGAGAACGATGGCTACGTGCAAAATGATATATTTATGACAGGGGCAAGGAATTATAGAGCAAATGTATTATTTGCTGGATTTGTAAGGAGATTAAGTTAGGTTTAATTTTATATCATCTGATGATAACATAACAATTGCACAAGTGCTACAAAGATATATTATGTTACTTACTCCTGAATCAAAGTTGTTGTGATAACGATCCTTACCTCTGGAGCCATCCAATAAGGAGTCCCAACCGAAGTGTTCCTTCTCGCAGCCGTAGCAGCGAGGTGGGAGGAAACTCCGAAATCCACGAGCTTAACCTCACCGTCTTCAGTGAGCAGTATATTGTGACCTTTGACGTCACGGTGCATGCACCGGTGCGCGTGCAGGTGCGTGAGAGCGCGCACGGTGCCTCGCAAAACGTACGCCAGCTGCGGTTCAGTGAGGCTGCTTCCGCGGGCTCTTAATCCCGAACATAAATCTGTCACTGAACCACCGGTGCATAGCTGCGAATACACGATCATACAGTATTTGGAAATAAAAGACGGCGTCAAAGCTTGTAAGGTATTTTAAGCTGTTAGTCTTGATCATAATGTGAAATTGCAGTCGGTGACGACAGGCGTTATGTGGTGTTTAAGCTATGTACTCGTAAGAAGTCCTATGCGCAGTCAACATCATGAGTTAGTGGTAATTTAAACCCATGCCATGTAGGTACTTTCTTTGAATCAATGATGTGGAATTCAGGAGATTTTAGGAAACTTCCATTAAATATAAAATGTTATTTTATCAGTACCTACATATTTATTCTAGTGTCGAAATGGTCTTTCCTTTCAATAAAACTTGACTTTGCCTCAATGACAACTCAAATTATTACAAGCAATTCTTTAATCTCCTAATATATTACTCAATTATAAATAATAAACTTACTTCCATAACGAACCATATTTGATCGTCATCAGAACTTAAACCTCTTTTCAAAAACAACCCAAAAAACTCTGGTATGTTTGGGTGACTGGACAAATCCCGAAAAACTAAGAACTCCTCTTCGATTTCTTCTATGTTTTCGGTAATATTCTCCAGAATCTGCAAACACACAAAGTTATTTAAATTATTAATTTTACCAGGGCCACACGTTGCTGGCTATCATTACAAACATTGGCACTAGTAGGCAGTATACAACAGTTAACCGACAAACCCATGTATTGTTGTTATTCGGCCTTGACATCAATACTGTGTCGAGATAACATCTACACAATCAATTTTAGGTGCTATGCTAACAATACCCTATTTTACTTCTTGTGGACTGCCATTCACCCGGTTGTTTATCAGTACGCCATTTCTACTGTTCAATTATTTATAAGCAGTCGGTTTGGCCATTAGCATAAACCTCTTCATAGATATTGCGGCTGTTTAAATGTTTCTTCTAATAGGAGAAAATCTAAACCTAGGGCTCAAACGATACTATTAAATTTCTCTCACGTAGGATTTCTCTTTTGTTGGCAACTGTTGTTATTGTTGCATTTACTGGATTTCGTTCTACAATTATATAGGTACTTGTAATTGTACTGTAGATTTATTTGGTTTTTACAACAACAACGTTTTTACAAACTAATAAAACTAAATTAATTTGTGTTAGTGTTCGCCCGCGTCTTTAACCTGTCCCAAAAATTATAATTTTTTCCGGGATAAAAAGGTGGTCTATCGACACTATCGGGTTCAATACTAATTAGTAATTCCGGTTTGCTACTTAAAGAAATACTCAATTACGCATTTATAATAGATACCTATTAGTTAAAATAATTATAATTAAAAAAAAGTGCCATAATGTATAAATGCGTCACCAAAAAATAATGAATTAGCTAAAAATGTTAACTGTTTTAGTACTTGAAGTTTTTTCTAACATTAACTGAAATCACACTTAATCACCAAAACTATTACTTAGCACATTTAACCCATTATGTACTAGTGTGAATAATAAGGCTGCGACGAAGACTGGCTCAGTAGACTGTTCACCCATTGGTGTTACTGCGAGATAAACCTTTGCGGCCTTTTTGCGACATTGCACAATAAACTTTTGAATATGACTATTGGTCCTTATGTTAAAGCAACCTTTTGCACTAGAAATTTGTGTTAAGTCAGTACTACTTCAACGAAGACTTTCTGTGCCGGTGTTCTTGTCTCCGGCGTGGTAAATCAGGCTTAACTAAAATAATCTGTACCTAAAATAATTTGTAGTTTTAAATCGTGATGTATCAAATTGCATAAACTATCTGGTAAATTTTCTTGTGTCTACAACGCCTATCGCCAATAACGTTTTTAAAATAAACCAGTTTGGAGAGTCAACCACGCAAATCATGTGCTCAATAAGGTTTATACATATTATTTAGACATATTCTGTTATTCTGTGCTATAACGTACCTCTTTTATTTTATTTTTATCTTTATGAACCAATGAACTTAGAAAAAAGGTCCATCTACTTTTACCGTTCAACGTGGTACTTACTTTAACAGCGACTCTCTTGCCGGTCTTCTTGTCTCGTGCGCAGTAGACCTCGCCGTAAGTGCCCTCGCCGATGAGCTCCTGCAGCGTGAACCGGTCCCGAGGGTCGGCAGCCCTGTCCAGCTCCACGTGCTGCGACAGACCCCGGTACGCCATGTCGCTGCGCATGGCTTACGAAGCGTGCCAACGCATCTGTGACAAAAATACATACATATATTCAGGACTATTATGGAGTACTATTAGTAACAGTTATTCTGTACTATTATCCCCGAAGCCAGAGTCCAGGTGAAACCATCGCTCTATGCTGTTGGATGTATGTGCAGTGTTTGGTCCGTCGGCTTTTTTGTTTTGCAGTAGAAATAGTCTATAATTTTCTTGTTTCAAAGATACAGTAAGACGTTGTTAATTTAGCAATACTTGTTTTTTATTGGATAGTCTTTTGTTTGTGTTATCTTGTAATCGTATTTTTTTTAAATATTTGTAATGGAAAATGTCCTTCTGTGATAGGGAGGGTATTTTCCAGTTTGTATTGACTCTGTAAAAGAAAGGGAGAAAAGAAATGCCCTTGCAGAGTTTCTTGCCGGTTCTTCTACAAGGTTCCCGCCCCATAGTTAGGACTTAGGCAGTTGTCCCACCGCCGACGATGAACGAGAAGCAAGTCGAGCTAGAATTAGAAACGACTTGGCGAGCTGAGTGGCTTAGTTTTGTCGTTGGGCATAAGCGCCACTGCCACTGGTGGGTCCCTCAGCGTGCTGATCGCTGAGCAAGTATTGCTAAGCGAGAATTATCTTTGATAGCTCTTGTAGGTCAACGACGAACTAGTATGGAGCGAGTCCTCACCGGCAGTATGAACAGTCAGCGATCAACTATTTATATATGCATCTCTTTTGTTTACACGAAATGTATAATCTATTGTACGTTTATTGAGCGAGAAAATAGATGATAGTTAGTCGTTTCCTCGCCGTTTGGTAGGACGACTGCCTAACGAACCGATGGCGATGGCGTAGCGACATTCAAAGTGCTCAATTATTGTAGTCCAAATTGACTAAATGAAGTCGAAATATTAAATTAAATTTTAAATTTTACTACACCCAAAGGCAGAGATGAGTAAAGTATTATTTTAGTACTAGCGACCCGCCCCGGCTTCGCACGGGTTACTACCCGTACCTAAACAAATTATTGCCTATAACCTTCCTCGATAAATGGGCTATCAAACACTGCAAGAATTTTTTAAATCGGACCAGTAGTACCTGAGATTAGCGCGTTCAAGCAAACAAACTCTTCAGCTTTATAATATTAGAATAGATTCTATTAATGAGCCGCTACCGGCACAGCACAATATTATACAATAATAAGTAGTGTTTGTAGTTGTTTAGAGAATTAAAACAGACAGAGATAACTAACTAATTAGACACATTAAACAACCTCGTTTCCCACGAGTTTAAATGGATGTAAATGACAAATACAATACAACTTACAGCCTTTTTTGTGAGACGCGATACTAATTAAAATTTATATCAGAAACTCATTGGACCTTAGTCTAAGGTACTCAAAAAACCAGTTTTGGAGTATAAGCGCGTAATCTTTGTAAAAACAACCTTCATAATTATACTATTCAAGTTTTTTTTTCAGTTATTATAGGTACAACAAACAGCTACATTTAGAGCTTACTTAAGTAATTTTACAATGGTCGTGGTGATACAAATATAGCCAACCCCGTTGTACACAAATTGGTTATTAACATGAAATTAAGGGGCGGTACAAGTTAATTTAATTTAATGATTAATATACACAAAAAACCAAATATTACGAGTAAATTTAAATAATTAAAGAAAAAAGTTTAACTTTTCTGAGGTAAGAGCACTACACTTTGAAATGAAACACTTTTTTTACGGATTAACTCGCGTTTAATTTACTATTTAGATATAGTTTTTTATATTATCCTGACGTTTCGAACCCTTTACAGGGTCCGTGGTCACAGGGAGACTGTACTGACTGTACTGAATATAAAAAACTATGTATATAGTAAATTAAACGCGAGTTAATCCGTAAAAAAGTGTTTCTATTCAAAAAAGTTTAACATCAAATAAAACAACATTGCCCACTACGATGTTTTCATACTTAAAAGTAACTTCAAAGTAAAATTTATTGTTTACCTGTGTTACAAATAAATAACGAAGACGTTTGAGCGCGATTGCAAACGTGATTGAACGTAAATTTCACGTCACGCTCAAGAGGTCTGTGAATGACAAAACGGTTCTTTACGCTAATTTGTAATTAATTTCCTTTCAGCTACTTGTTTACGTCACATCGTACCTAACTTAAAGACCTGTGAAGAAGCATCTTGCAGCTCGGCAAGGAGAGGGGACTAAAACTTTTACTATCACATTTACATAAATCTGTCTACATTTTAGCAGATCGGAGTCTGTCTGTATTGCCCCATAGATTTAGATACATACATAGACACAACATTAATGTACGTCATGCACGCTCCAAATTTAAACGAGTAGTCACAATGTTACACAGGGGTTCACACAAAACGTGACGTGATGGAACGTTACCAGAATTAAAGTTACTGACGCGGTATATGTTACAAATAAACTAAAAGAAATGCTATACAATGTGATAGGGGTGGTACTTCTAACCCGTTAAGGCTAAGTACTACATCTAAATTCATGGGATACAATCATTCAATGGGGGGTATAACCCCCTCCCCCTATAAT
Source organism: Scoparia ambigualis (assembly GCA_963921215.1). Classification (NCBI taxonomy): domain Eukaryota; kingdom Metazoa; phylum Arthropoda; class Insecta; order Lepidoptera; family Crambidae; genus Scoparia; species Scoparia ambigualis. Next base: position 13,659,517 of record OY992504.1, read on the forward strand.
TTATGACCATTTTTACTTTATGCGATATCAAAGGTTTCATACGTCGGAGTAACATGAAAAAAATTGCAAACGGTAGCTAATGACACTGGCTAACTAATAAATTACTTTGTTTCGTATGTTTGAGATTATTTTAATGAGAAAAAAATTGGTTGCCTGTAAAGTCGGTATACGGGCGAAAGTTTTACGTGACAACGACTTTGAGTGGTAAAATAATTTTAATGTGAATATTCATTCGTATAGTAGGAAGAAGGATGAAATAATAGTAACAATTTAAAACATTTATTTATAAAAAGAATTATATTTAAAACAAATATGCAGACCGATCATAGTTGAGTGGGAGAGAGACGCAAGGCATTCGGCGGGCCTCTCTCTCGTTCGGTGACTCATCGTAACGTTACCGAGCGTTACACTTTTTCATAAGTGACTCCCAGCCGCAACCTAATTTAAGACGTTGTCACGTCAAAAAATCATTACTAAATTATTTTGTGATTTACAATTACTTTTTTTTTAATCCATATTATTTTTTATGTCGATGAATTTAGATGTAGTACTTAGCCTTAACAGGTTAGAAGTACCACCCCTATCACATTGTATATTAATATTATACCTTAACCTAGTATATTGATAAGTTGAGTTTCTACTGTTACTAATAGTAAATATAGTAAGTGCAGCTGCTTTACGAGTAGTGCGTTCGATCGTTTGTAGATTTTGTATGCATGAAATGTAAGACTTTCCTGTTGAGTGTCAACATAAATGGAAATGTATTGAATTTATGGATAAGTGTATGCCATTGCATGATCATTTATGATGACAGTAAGTCGAAATCAAATGCATCCTGCATTTGATTTCCACACGTCTTTGGAACCTCACTTTTCTTGGAACTTATTTAAATATTATTATTGACGGTCCGTAAGATATATCGGTGATTTACGATTTAGAATATTAGTTTTGCATTAACAGCATATAAATTTATAGTAGAAATTAAAATAAAGCAAGGAACTTGTTCATTTTGTATAGAGAATTATATAAATGTATGCTGACTACTATAAATTTGCTTCCTATCGAGGAGAACAAAAAAGTTTGTAAATTAAAATTGTACATCTATACCTATTAGAAAAATATGTAAATAAAACGTTTATTTTATGTATATTTATTATTAAATATTGTACATAAAATTATTAATTAACTAATCGTTGCGAGAAGTTAGAGAAGTAAATAAAATCATACTTGTTGTGTGAAATTTTATTCCATAGTAGCCATGTTTAAATAAAGGAGACTTTGTAAAAAAAGTATCCAGGAAAGTAAGAAATAAGTATTTTATCTTTTAAGAAAGTAACATTTTATTACAGCAATTCTAAAAAATTCAGTGTTATTTTTTCTTGGACGGACAATTAATGTTAATGATTTCTTAAACGTTTTAATTCGCTTAGCTCGCTATGTGCATTATAGATAACATCTTGATTTATCACTCTCATAAAGTGTGTGACGTATGAAATAACTGGCAGTTAACACTTTCAAATATAGTGTTTTGTATCTGTTATGTTTCACCTTTATCACGAAAATAGATAATTATTATTTTAAATAATTTTATATGACTGCGACATAAAATATAGTTACATATTGTTTATATGATCGAAGGTTACATATTATTTTTATGATAAAGCTGTAATATTCCTGGCCTTGGTGAAAGTTTTTGAAAATAACAACTTTAACTGTTAACTAACTATATGGTTCAAATGTTCAGACATTAATGTGATGATCTCTACATAACTGACGGGGTAACACAAGGAAGTGTATTGGGACCAACGCTATTTCTCACCTATACAAATGAACGAAGTGACCTTGAAATGCCTAATGGAAATATCATTGCTTTTGCTAATGACACAGCTCTATCTTTTTCTAACGAATAGTCGACCTGAAGTGTCCAGTCATGCTTAATGAGTATTTAATATACTAAAATAGCTTCCGCTCGTGGTATAATCTCTGTGTTATTCGATCTTTTACAGGTAAAAGTAAATACAGCGTGGGTGCCCAATTTTTAAGCAAAAGAAAACGACGTTTGCTCGGGATAAAGAGTAGCCTCTGTCATAAACCATCCACCTCCGTGATTTAATAAAAGTGCTATTAGGAATATTATACTCGTAGCTTGCTATTTTAATAATTCTTGTAAATAACAACCTACCTGAAATTAAATACCTAACATTGTACGTGTAATTAATGGATGCAGGTTACAAACATTATTTGAGTGTTATAGTTAACGATAATAAAAGTATTTACTACTAAACATTTGTATCTTGCATTGTAAGTGTAACACAAAACCGGAGAAAGGATTAGCCCTTGCCGAATTTGATGCGGCTTCTTCTCGCTGTAAGGTTTGCGAAGCCGTTGTTTAGATTATACGTTCAATAATGCTTCGTTATAGTAAAAATTAATTTTATTTATATAGTTTATAGCGTGTATAGCTTTGACTAATATCCAGTGGTCGAGCCAAATGTATTTGTGTTCGATCAGCAACCCGCATTTGACCCCAAAACCCATCAATTGTATCGATGACTTGACTTTCTATGTTGGATGCCTTTGCCTAGCAGTGGTGCAGTCACTGTACTGGCTAATTACTACTAGTACCACAGAATAAGTAGTACTATAGGCTTACAAATACTTACCGTATACGGACACAAACAGGACACGTGACCTATTGTCACTGTGAATCCATCATCCGGCCTCTTCTTCACTTAGTTACCATCCGGTGATATTGAGGTCAAAGGCTGGTTTAGTGTTTTAATAGAGAAAAAGCAATAGGTAATCCTCGTTCCAATAGAAAGATCTGCACAACGAACGAACGTTCAAGACCTACCTAATACCTAAAAATCTTTGAAATATTTGCACCTCCGTAATATTGTTTTAAGTGTTGTGCATTTAACTGTTGCGAAAGAAGTATTATTTATCTACCTAATGTAGATATATACGTAGGTACTAACAAAAAAAGACACATTTAAACGCACGTGGTACATAGTAGCTGATACAACGATGGCGCAACCTAACTACCGTATTCACCTCTCTATTGAACGCACCTCAATTGAATGCGGTGCCAAATTGGTGTCGAACTTGTATGCTTAGTAATACCAGTATTTGTTAGACCGTGGTGTTACACAGTGATTTGCCAATACTTAAGCCGTACGAGCAGTACGGTGTTATGTCAAACTGGATGATTCAGGCAAATGTATCCGATTACTAATTATAATTGGCATTGTACTCTCGACCGGACACTGGAGCACTAGGTTAAATTACTGATGGATCAGCTAACTAACTGTTATACAATATGCTTTTTTAGATGATGCATTCTTTAAATTGTATGTATTTTTCAAGAATGGTAAATTTGAGAGTTTGTAACCCTGGTTGGGTCAAAGTGGTAGGTAATCATATTCAATCTGAGAATGTGAAGTGTGACTGCAGGTATAATCAGCATCGAAATGACCAAACAACAATGTAAATTAAAAACAAACAAAAACAATCGATAGTGGGTGGCCAGTTATAATAAAATTAGTGAAATGAGGAGGAAATGTACCAAGTAGGTTTAATACTCTAACCGGACCAATTTCACTATCTTGTACAAGTTAAAGGCTATTCACGTAAAAGATATTTGTAACACAATGTTACCAGCAAAAAGACGGTAACCACAAATTAGATACTTATAAGGCTTTCTGAGTTGTTGTTAGTTGTGTTCATGTGCGCCGGCATTTTTTCCTTCCACAATAATTAAACAATGCAATCGACTCTAAAAACCGTAACCGCAGAGACATTGAACTTAACGCTTAATCCGTTATTAGGTGACGTCAGAACAATTAGCGCACACGATGTAACGTGATGTTTATGTCGCAGTGATATGTTAAAAACTGAGATTTGATCAATTCCCTAAGGGATTTGACCAAATCACGGAGGATGTTAAAATAACAACACGATTTTATCATTTCCCTAAACAAATCTAGGGATTTAAACAAATACCAGAACTGGTTCCGTGAAATGACAAAAAAGCTTTTCTATGGTATTCTAAACGTCATATATTTGTAATTACATGCATAATTATAATAATTAGTAAGTGTAGTAGTGTAACATTGATCTCAAAACTCACCACTAGAACATAAATTGCCCTACTCCTGTAGGTCACATGATAGGATAGAAATTTAAGTCAATCGCGAAGCGCAGCGTAGCGATTGTCTTGAATTTCGAGGTTATTAATTTTTATTGGACTACAGAAATACTAGCTGCCCTACTAGCTGTAGGTTACATGTTTTTGTTCATTTCACGGAACCAGTTCTGGTGTTTCTTCAAATCCCTAGATTTGTTTAGGGAAATGATAAAATCTTGCTGTTATTTTAACATCCTCCATGATTTGATAAAATCACTTAGGGAATTGACCAAATCTATGTTTTTATTATATCCCTGCGACATATATAAGGCGCTGGCGACATCCAAAATGCGCTTCACAAAAATATTTTTTATGATACAAGACTTACGACAATATTAATAGACTGAGATACTTAAAAATTTAGAATTTTAGAAACAATACCATTATTGTAAACATATACAGTACAGTAATGCCATTGTTTCCAAAATTCAGTTCCATTCAGTTTTAACCGCCTCTGTAGTCTAGTTTTTCAAGAATGGTAACCAAAGATTTAGATTTCAGACCCAGAGGTCCTGGGTTCAATTCCCAGCGGGGGGTACATCTTTGTGTGGTCGGTTTGGTTGGTGGTAGGGCTGTTAAGTCCGCCTGGCTAGCTACCACCATCTTATCTAAGTCTGTCGCCATAACAACGATATTTATAGCATTGTTGTGTTCCGACTGTTTGAGATAAGATATCCAGTTCCTCAGCGGTTGAGGATTCTGGGTGAAGCGCGCTTACACCTCCGGCCTTATCGTCACTTACCAGGTGAGATGAATAAAATGAAAAAAAAATAATAAAGAAGTATAAGTATAATAAAGTAGTACAGCGGTATCGGATGAACTAAATATTTGTCATATGATCGCCTTGTGTTTCAAGTAAAATGCTTTGCGGCGCGACGAGGTGATCGACGGACGAAAAGTGCGGACACTTTCACTGATTGTTTTAGTCACGGCACGAATGCTGTCGCCGCGCTCAACAGAAATATTGAACAGTTTTTAAGTTTGAGCCGCAGTGAACGCAAAAAGTACCTAGCTTGTTAAAGTTAAAGAAAGTCTTGTGTTCATTATATTATTATTAGGTTGAAGTGACAAATTTAGTTCCGCTTTTTCTATGCTAAGTACTTAACCTTTTTTTTGTAATTCCACAAGGCGCGCTTGGCCTATGTGGTACTTAGTGACAATAAGGCAAAAAGTGGGCGTCTTTTTCACCCGGAATCCCAACTTCTGAAGAACTGGCTATATCTTATTGAACTATTAGAAAATAACAAAGCTAGGTATTCACGCGCGATAGCGCTAACGACTCGTGAGATAATAATAAGTCTAGCTATGACTTACTCAAAACAAGCCCAAACAAAAAGCAGACCGAGTAAAGTTATATGAACAATACGATTAAAAACTTAGTAACATAGGTAATAAGTGCAGAAAAAACTATAAGTATCACATTGTGGTTGTGAACGTGTTTTGAGGTTAACCGCTGAAATGTATTACTACGTCTTATAATAGATCTGTAGAAAAGCATTTCAATTTGTGTAATGATATAACCTCTTATTTCTAGGAGGAAATAGAGAATGGCTAGCTTATGTGATCCCGTCTTTAACCAAGTACCTTCCTACCGGAGAAAGTCAAGGGAACCTACTTTACAAACACCTATACTTCGGCTAAAATTAGAAGAAGAATGTTTTTAAACACTCTTTTAAACATTATTCATAATTCTTTGTGCAAATATCTTGTGTTACTCGGAATTTTACGGTTTCTAGAGAGATTAACAAGAAAACTACTAACAAAGGTGTCTTTATCTCAAGAAACAGTAAAACTTCAACAGACAACAAATGTCTGCACAAAGAATTGTGAACAATTTGTTTAAAAACATTCTTCATCGATTTGAGCTCTAGTATAGGCATTTAGCCATTAGCTGTTGAGTGCATAGGTAACATAGGGTGATGATAGATTGTTAACATGCAATCCCACGTAGCTGGCCGGATCAGATAGACTTTGAGCACCTGTCACACCAAGCAGCAGGGAAGCTGGGCCGGAACGACTGGCATCCTCCGAATGACGCCGTGCTGGACTGGCATTGGATGAGTATCCCTTAACTGTTTGGTTCCACTACTGCACCATAAAACCTTAAGGATAGCGTTAAAGTAATGGTCTACATTTTGTGGTGTAACATTTTCGAGTCTGCATCAAGTGGAACCTCGCTCATGATATCGTATTGCATAATAGCCTTTGTTCTTTCAATGACAAGGCTAAAATTTTATAATGTGTCTGCAAAATTATAACATCACTTTGATTGATATCTTCACTTTGATACCTATTTACGGACGTATTTTAAAATAAACCTAAGTAATCTAAAATGGCTATTAATCAAAAGTATACCAGCTGTTTGTTACACAATACTTATTAGGAGTGAACTGGATTTGCTAAAGTTTGCTACACTTACAATGTTTACATTTGCTAAGAGAAAATGAGGTCACGCAGAAACCGATCGGACGATTAATAAAGCCAGACGACGACCGGCCTTGTTTGCCCGAGCACTCCGGTGATTCAATATTTCCTCGTCATCGAATTTGCGGATATGTAAAATGAGCAGGTATGCGACTTAATTAGGAAAATAAACACTGACACTTCCCGGGTGTCTCGTTACATAGCCGGCGCGGCACACATACATAAGGCTATTGTTTTCCACAGTTCCTAAGAGCTAACAATAACAATTATACTGCCAATCTCATTTTAATCTAGTCCATGACTTTTAATTGTGATTCTAAACGAGCGATAACTAATTTAATGAATTTTGAATGGAGCTTTAAAGACTTATGCCGTGCGGTCTTTCACATGGCTGTTGGTTTATTCAGAACCGAATTTCCCAGACTATTATGGAGGTGCATTGTCCGCCGCGGTTTCCTGTTAATATGTGTAATTAACGTATAAGTAGTTTAATATTTGATGGAACACGCTCGAGAATATTTATGTCTTGAAGGTCAGCCCTCTTTACAGATAATTAGATTTAGGCGCTAGTAAAGATAAGAATACGGAGTGTTAACTTAAATGACGCATCAAGATAAACAGAATGCTACAATTATCCGTATTATCGAAGAGTTAAGACAGATAATTACAATATTCCCAATTTCTTAAATAATAACAAAGTAAATGTTTATACGGATAAAATATTTGAAGGAAGAGAATGTGTCTTGAAGCTCAGTCATCGCTACAGATAATTACATTTATTTAGGCTTACCATACGTCCTGGTTTGACCTGAATTATCCCGGTTTCAAGCATTGGTCCCGGCCGGTTTAGTATTTTGTCCCGGTTAACCGTCGGAACGTGTATTAAGAAAAATGAACGTACTAAATGCCATACAAGTGAGTTACATGTATGGCATTTAAGTAACTCAGTAATTAATAACTAAAGCAATGTCATTTTCTGCTTCAGCGGTCTTTCGGTACTGTGAGTATCGTTCCTTTAGTTTATTTACATATCAATTTTTTTTTATAACAAAATAAAACATTGTTTGGTAGTAGCATTTCTAATGTGTTTTTCAAATAATGAATTTTTCAATAAATGATCAATTATGATGTTTAAATGATCGAAGTATAGAACGAACTAAATAATCTGTTGTAGGTGGGCCATAATTATAGATAATTACATTTAGGGCCAGTAAAGATAAGAAGATTGCGCCTAGTGTTTATTTAATGACTTATCAAGCCAATATAACGACAGGTATTATCTCCACTGGCCACAAAGCCGAGCCACACTTTGGTCGACTGCGTATTGCGTGATCGGCCATTTATATCATCGCTGCCCATAAGCGAAATTGCAAGGCTATTGGTGAACCGCCATTTCTTTTATAGTGGCAGTAATCAATTTTACACTCTTCAAGGAGAAATGGGGAAAGCGTTGAGTCGCTAATATTTGTTAACAGTCGTTACGAAAACGTACAATAATTTGCTAATACGAATCTTTTATAGTAAAAGTTGTGAAGTGTGCTTCTATTAACGAATTAATGATGCTAATCTTTTTTTATTCCGTTATTAAAGTATTTGCAGCTTTTGGATTGTTATGTAAGAATTCATTGACATTACAATTATTGTTATGTCCGATATGCGTAACTGTTTGGACTATTACAATTGCACCTAGTAATAGATACAATGTAACAGTTATACAATGAAATGGTCTATTCTATTCTTACTTTGGGTAACGCATTTAAGGAGATTTTGTTGATATTTCCTGTGCGTTTCAGATCTATAATTGCCTACACAATTCAGGTCTCCTGTGTAAGCAATTATGTAGAACTGAACTAATTTGGAGAAGATATAAATTATTTTTATTTTATTATTATTATCAGAAGACATTATTAATAACGCCCACTATGTACCCAATACATTGAAAGATCAGCACCAAATAGGACAGCAGTCCTATTTTTAGCATATTGCCGTGTAAGACATTATACTTACAAGCTTTGTTGATTCAATGCGTAAGTAGGTAAGTTGAAGCCCTAGGAGTGCGGAATGCAATCCTTTCATAGCATTATAGTGTCGGCAATAATCCCGGCCCACGGTCGGGTTGGCCGTCGGGAGAAGGCATTACCCGGCCTTGTCCAGTTAGCAATCCAAGCCGGTTAAGTGACGACTTCAGCGAAACAACTCGTGCAAGCTTCGAGCACGAGGACACGGTATAAATAGCATTGCTCATTCATAATAATTGTTTTAAAAACATTTTGCACGAGGTACCTACGTGTTGCTGAAAATTTTTTATGATGCACGTGGATATAATTGAAATCGTTGTTGTGATACCTAGTAAAAATTTTAACGACACTATTCATTCATACTGAAAGAAAGTTACAAACATATGGTATGTGTGGCTAAAACATTATTATCATGATTCTGAATCATTATTTAGCAATTTACAATCGATGATACAAAGTTTATTTTTAAGAATCGTTATCATACTATTTGCTGACCGTAGTTTTTAAAATTGATATTTGAAATACAAATTCTATTTAGAACATTACCTAACCTTAATTATCAGGTATTATTTAATATCAAGTAATATAAAAATACATGAATGCACAAACTTTTGTACATATTGTGTTGCATAGTTACATAGTATTATGTTTTAACGTATGACATAAAGCTCCTACAACCACCACGTGCAAAGAAATAAAATGGTGGCCAAATCACACTTTTACCTCTTGATGCGCTTTTCTCAGCAAGCAATCAATAACAAATTTCAGACAAATTCGTTTCGGAAAGCGATCATAATCTATGTTATCTCCTCGCCGGGGCACAAAATGACAAAGTGTCAGCATCAGCTGTTGAGCCGTGACGACTGCTACATGAGTGGGAATGCAAAATTCTTCAAAATAAACGTGAACCACGAAGTACTGTTGGATTTTATTTGCTATGATACGGATAGCGCCAACCCAGCCCAAGATAGCGCGCGACCGAGGTGACCGAGGCATCACACGCGAGCTGCCGACCCATGAGGCTTCAGTTCTTATGCCTATATGCCTTGCAATTTCACTAGATAGTACCCTTCAAACCTCTACGCCCTGTAATTTCACTGTATCCAGACCCCTTCAAACTGAAACGCAGCAATGTAAAACAACGCTACCATCAAAAGTTAGAAAGTAACACTTTCTAGCCGCAATCAAAGGGTAGATAATGACTTTCAATTATCAATAACTATTGAGCGAATCAATTTTACGAATTAGCCAGTTCATTCCGCTTCCGACAAATCAATTAATATAAAAAAATGTAGTCAGGTCAATCGATAGGTTCTTTAAAATATCAGTCCTCCATAATTATGTAATTTATACGTCCATTCTGGTAAGAAAACTACAAAAATGTGAAAAGAAAATTGAATGCTGTCTAAAAGGAAATCAAACATTTGTCTTTGTTCATACATAAATCACTCTCGGTTTCCGGAGCTTTCCGCATTTGCTATTGTCTAAAACATTTACTTATTCAGGGTCCAAAACAATATACATATATCAAAACATGCAGAATTCAGCTGACACTTTCCGATGATGGAATCTTATGGATACGCGACGTGTCACTGCATTCAGGTCCTCAATGGGATGAATTATATTAGAGCGGGCCGTGCACGGGGCGTGCCCCGTCGAATACATCGAAATGTATGCAACGTCTCAAATCAGCACACCGTACGGGCCCGGACCCCGGACGGGGCAGAATTCAGCTGACACTTTCCGATACTGCAATCTTGGGTGCGACGTCTGACTGCATTCCTTCCGCTGACGGTGGGTGGTCGTACAGTATCAACAAGGTCGCGCGGCGATCCCATGTGACCTTTCTTTTGTTTTCAATTACATTTATATTTGTTTGTCGTAATAGGTTCTTGTAATTAAAACGTCGTAAATAAAATGTTTGTTTCAGAATAACTATGTATTTTTAACAATTAAATAATACATCTTAATTAGTACGAGTACAGTACCCCTCCATGTGGCGTTCGTTCTATTAATTTGTTGAATGATTAGCACTGTTATATTTTCGGAGCTATGTTTTTGTACACGCAACATACACTGGCCTGCAAAAATATGTATCACACTTTTAAAATTGCAATAACTTTATAAGTACAGAAGATATACTTTCGAAACAAAAAGGACTTGAAAAAGAGTTTAATTTTGTACAATAATTTCAAAGAAAGCTGATAAAAATTACTATGAAACGTTTTTTATTTTAAATCTCTAACTTATATAGTTCAGAAAACAATTAAATATTAAAATGTGATACTTATTTTTGGAGGCCAGTGTACTTGCACTCACGACTAAGTACTATCTAAAAGGGCAAGTCAGGGACTATCACTGACCACGTTTCGCCAAAAAACAACTGCATAATGTGCTCAGCTTCATAGGTGGTTAGCCCATGACACGACACCCAAAAGAAGACATGGTTTTGTAGTATTCCTCTTATAATGAATCACCAACTCACAGCTACGCAACAATAGGCCGATTCACACTTACTTTAGTTTAGTAGCGAGTTAACAGCAATCTTGGCGATAGTTAAGTCGTAAGTAGCCGATTTAAGTCGAAACAGAAAACACAAAGCCGTACACGAACACTTTTTATGTATTTTTATGTCAATAAAGTTAAGAGGAAACTCTACGTCGACGTGGCATGCAAAATTCTCATACAAAACACAGAAAAACGACGTTTCGTAATCCTCTGTTTCCTCCTTCAGAACTGGACCAATTTTTATTACTTTTTCAGCATTGGTTAAAGAAAGAGATTTTTTGTGTCTGTATGTTTGATTTTTTTTTAATCAGGCACTTAATGTTTCTGAAGACTCCTTAAAACGGAGTGATTTCGCAAAATTTTGAAGGCACCTGGTTATAAAATAAATTACTTAATGCAAAAAAAATCAAACATACAGACATAGAAAATATCTTTCCTTAACCGATGCTGAAAAATTAATAAATATTGGTCCAGTTCTGAAGGAGGAAACAGGGGACTACGAAACGTCGTTTTTCTGTGTTTTGTATGAGAATTTTGCATGCCACGTCGACGTAGTGTTTACTCTTAATATACAAGCCCTTGGCACATATTTTAATAAAGTAGGTACCTACATAACGAACTCTAGATACAGGTACTTTTCTGAACGATAATAGATACGGTTGTCGACCGGCTTTGTCGGCCTATATATTACGGCAACGAGTTATTGTACAGGATAAGCTATTGGACGTACAATTAGACAAGTATCTTGCTTTCAACGTTATTAAGGCAATTAAAAGTCACGCGCGCATTGATTTGGCTCCAACAACGCTTCTCGGTTAGAACTGAAGCAGCGTAACTTTTGGAATCCGCCGCAAAGGCGCAAACTCTGTACGCAATTTGGTCGATTTTTCTTATCGTGTGTATATGATTGGCTAGTTATGCTTATTAATACGAGCATGGCCGTAGTGAATCGATCATTAGCAACGGTGTGTAATGTCACGGGCGGCGCGGCAACATGCGATGTGCGAGAAACTCATTTGTTATGGGTTTCCTTATAAGTTGAATGTGAGAGATCGACTTTTCTGAATCGATTGATTTATTGTGCGTCTGGTGGAAACAGTTAGTTAATGTTCGGTACTTTGATTCTGCTACTATAACAGGCTTTAATGAAAGCGAAAGAAGTTTGTAAGGATTGCAGCAAGTGGAAGGATGTGGTCTTTGTCTACCCATCCGGGAAAAAGGCGTGATGTATGTATGTATGCGTGTATGTGTGTATGTATGTTTGGAGGAATATCCATATTAATGAAACTCTGGTCGTCGGTCCAATAAAGTAAGTATAATTAATTATTACTTCTACATGAAACCAATATCTATATGATTTTTAACTTGCAGAAAATCAACTGTCCTGCCTGACAGAAAGTAATGTTGTCACAAACATAGACAACGCCACAACTACCCCCCTACGGAGAAAAGTAAATAATTACATGAAAACGTATGAAAGTATGAAACTTAACGAAATATTAACAATTAACAATAAAATTAAAAAAACAACTTCCAAGTTTTAATAACAATAGGACATTTGGATAACTTAAAAAACTATGCATCAAATGGAAACTTAAATCTAACTACACGTCCTGACTGAGTGGTAACGGGCTTTGTGTTAGGCAAAAGCAAAGGAGGAACAGACGACGGCGCGGGAAGTGGCGAAAGACTTTGAGCTCATCGTCGCATTCTTGAGCTTTTGCTAAAGCAGCGTAGTCATCGTCAAGCGTGATTGCTTCAACAATGCAGTTCAACATTTCCTTCATATATAATAGAGGCGCAACACACCACAATATATACGGACCACAAACCCTTGTTTTACGCGTTTATTCAACGTCGCGAAAAGTTACCTCCAGCTCAGCTAAACTAGCTAACATTTATCTCACAATTTACCACTGATATCAAATATATCAAAGGCGAAGATAATGTCGTTGCGGATACAATGTCTCGCATCGAAGCAATCACGTCGGGGTCACCACTTTGGAGCAATATCCATATTAATGAAACTCTGGTCGTCGGTCCAATAAAGTAAGTATAATTAATTGAGTTTGGTACCTTATCCCGAATGACAAAAGCCCGAATAAGAAATGCCCGAACACTAAAGCCCGAAAAATGACTTGCTCGAACGTTTAATATCTCGATGGTTCATAAGCCCGAAAACTCAAAAGCCCGAAACACAAATGCCCGAACACTATTCGCCGAAGAATCATTAGCCCTAATGCTTAAAATCCCGATCGTTCATAAGCCCGAAAACTCTTTCAATAGATAATATCAAAATAAACGACACAGTACCTTGTTTCTTTTGGTGAACTGTGGACATCCCGGGCGCTGGCCTTTAAAACGTCTCTGAGCACATTTTTGGGATTTATGATCTTACGCTGTATGTATATAAGTATGTACGTAGGTAACGAAGTACGTAGTAGTACTTCGTTAGTAGTAGTATGTACGTAGGTAACTAAACAATCAAATATCATTTTTTCTAAATGATATTGGATTGGATAAAATGTTTACTAGAAAAAAAATCAACCAGTCTTAGGAAGCTCGAGTGGGCTCGAGCTTCCTGAGACTGGTTGATTTTTTCTAGTAAACATTTTATCCTATATCTATATAGCATTGTGAATGCAAAGTTTCAACAATAATGATATTGGATTGTTTAGTGTTCAATAGAAAATTAAGGAAATATACTGATTTCAAAGAATAATAATTTTTATTTATTTTGTTACCTACGTACATACTCATATACATCCAGCTCACGCCTAGAAATCCCAAAAATGTGGTCAGAGACATTTTAAAGACCAGCGCCCGGAATGTCCACAGTTCACCAAAAGAAACAAGCTACTGTGTCGTTTATTTTGATATTATCTATATAAAGAGTTTTCGGGTTTATAAACGATCGGAATTTTAAGCATTAGGGCTAATGATTCTTCGGCGAATAGTGTTCGGGCATTTGTGTTTCGGGCTTTTGAGTTTTCGGGCTTATGAACCAACGAGATTTTAAGCGTTCGAAGAAGTGATTCTTCGGCCCTTAGTGTTCGGACATTTGTTATTCGGGCTTTTGTCATTCGGGATTAGGTACCAGACCCTAATTAATTAGGTATTACTTCTACAAGAAACCAATATTATGATTTTTACATTTTACTTAAGTATGTATATGTATCTCCCGACTACCCTGTGTTCTTCTTAGTGCTGTCGCGAATGCAAAAAGAGACGTTGGGAGGCCATTGCTTCGCTTTAAGGATTGCGCTAAAAGAGACATGTCTGCCTTTCACATTGACCACAGAAACTGGGAAAAGCTTGCAAAGAAACGGACGGAGTGGCGTAAACACGTGTTGGAGGGTCGCAAGTTTTGCGATAAAACCTGGTTTGCGGCACTCGCTGACAAGAGAGAGACAACGTCAAGGCGACTCAGTCCCATCTGTCGCAAACTTCTATTGTCAGGCCTGCGGTAGAATCGCTCTCGCATCGGACTTTTCAGCCACCAAAAACGGTGTTTGCCCAGCATTGCACCATAAATCGTCTGCAATAGACGCAAAGGCCAATGATGTATATGTATGTATGTATGTATGTAGGTATGTATGCATGTATGTAAAAGAAGGACCTTTTGAACGCTTCATTATCATTAGTGGATTTGAGCGTTATAATTATGAACGCAAAAAATAACAAAAATGACTTGACTCGTAGCGATCTGATTTTGCCTTTTTACCATCTAAGTCTAAATGTCAATATCAGCTAAAACACGAATGAAGACTTTTTTAAATAACGGAATCGTTACAATGAAGTGTGTAAGGTACTGCTTCCGTGATTATCATCACTCACTTTAGCTCTCGACTAAAAACATAGCCAATAATTGCAAACGGATCAATAATATTATAAATTGTAACATCATTGAAACGGATACGTTGTATCGCATTTACTTCCGGCAAACCATAAAAGTATCGCCCACTTACCTTATTGCAACTTGCTTTAAATTTAAGCCAAATAATATGTCAATCGGTAATTGCAGACTTGTGAACGTACAAAATTTATAAATAGCGTTCGCATGATACTTTGCTTATTGCACCATGTCCGAAGTTTTGTGCCAAGTATGTTTATGGGCGTGCTTTAATAATAGTAGAAACGACCAATCATCCACCGCGGAAATTGTCCGTTTCATCGATGATTTGCCAGCGCATTAGGCCAACAAAGCGAGCCCGGTGAAGCGCAGATCCCATGTTGCAGTAAGTAGTGCTTAATTATGCATACCACACGATTTGTGTCTGTGTATCTGAATGTCTATTGTTGCGCTTTTTGTGTACGCACAACTGGTAAGTAGGTGAGTTTTGTCCGTGACCCGATGTAATATATGGCTGTATTACAATCATCCGTTACACACAAATTCTCCAATTAAACTTTGTAAGTTTTGCCTATTACAATTTATAATAATAATAGTAATAAATCTCAGGAGTCATTTGACGTTTGTAACTAATGGTAGACGGAAAAACATAAAACTAAAATTGAAGCTTCAATGTTTTTTAATATTCTGTCAAATGTTAGGAATCAGGCGTTTAAGTATTTCGCAAAAGCGTTTTTTTAAATATTACACCAGGCATATCTAATTGATTACTCGTAGAACGCCTAAATCCACGATTTCCATTTAAGCAATATTCAGCAGTCCTCTGGTAGTCTTTGTAATGTCATAAGTTTGAGATACTGTGATTCAATTAGACATGCTGTAACATTGTAAACCTGTTCAAATGCCATCGTTGCAAAATAACATTCCAAATCACATAATGGGAGGTCACAATCAAATTTAATGTCTGCAATACGAGATGATGCGTCGTCAAAAATTCAACAGCGACTGACAAATGTCACAATGATGAAACTAGAAAACTGACACGCATACATTATTTTAGGTTAACTTTTTTAACGTCATGGCCATAAAATAATAATATTTATTAACAGCATTGGTAACCATCGCTCGTCTAGCCATACAAGCAGTTGCAAGTTGGTTAATCGAGTACATCACATGGTGGTGCCACTGGTGCTGGTTCGTCCCCACTCAAGCCTATAAACATGCTCAGTATTAAAGCCTTCCCATACGGACAATAACACATGGGGAAATTAAGCCTTGTTTGTTAGTGAAAGAAGAAGTTCGACACAAGTCGTCTTTTTTGACAGCTTTTATCTTTTAAATCAAAGTGGTTCTTGAAAATATAGTATTGTCAATAATTACTTTTACAGACAAACGTTTACGTAGCAATAATACCAATAAAAATAAAGCTACTTATGATCCAAGGATTACTGTCTAGTCAAATTAACAATACTGAAACTCTTTAGGGGCTTCGTAATAACATTTGCCACGTGAAAATGGCGCCAATGTCACGAGCAAGGCTAATCCCTGGTCGTCACCTTCAGTCATGGCACGTGCGAACATACGAACGATACAATTATAACCAAAGAAATATTTTTCCCTTCACGGCCTTTATATACAACAAAAGCATGGCAAAATAATCTGATTTCCTATGGACTTTAACATTCATTATCAACTGATTGCAATCACTTGCTATCAAGTGGTTAACTGCTGTTAGGTAGGGATTTCAATAGCCCACTGCAAAATGATTCAAAAATGATACCACGCCCTAAGTTTTACTAGTTTTTTTCAAGAATAAAGTATAACTAGATATTCAATCGAGTTAGTGCACTACTGGTCATTTTTCTTCATTCGCCATTTTCGTTAGTTCGTCAGTTTCCCTAATTCTTCAATGCCATCAAAATCGTTAATTCATCAATTTCCCTAATTGGTCATATTCTTTGACTCGTTACCTGTCGTTGTCGGTCTAAGCCTTAGTTGTTGATTATTGTTAGTTCTAATATCTCTGTCTAATCAGCGTTAGCATTACAATGAAATTGCAATAATTGTCTGTTACCTTTACTATGGTAGAGGACTGCTATCGCTGTCCTCATTGCCTAGTCTCTGACTAACCCTTTGGGGATAATAGTCGTGATTATATGTATGTATGGATGTATGTACCTTTACTTCTCTATCAAGAATGACTTCACCGCATGTTTGCTTATATTCGCAACATCAATGTTAATTGTCCCCAGTGGAACATCTAGATCGGTCGCAATCCAATAGATGAACTCATCCTGGTTAACGTATATTTCGCAATGCGGACGAGCGCGTGGCATAGCACGCACTGAATACTACCACGGAACAATAACTCCAACACAATCGGGCGAAGTTTGACACAATGCGGAGTTTTATCACTATCCGATCGATTTGTAGTTTATTAATCTGAATTACAATTTGTTTCGATGTGAGAGATGAATCGCAACAAACACCACCTATAAATAAGTTAGTTACGTAAATTATTTATTAGGTGGCGCTGCTGCTTCAATTTTTATCAAACTTTAAGTTAACTGTATTTATTGTTTTAATGCGATCAAATTAGTCGAAAAGTCGCATTCGGTACACCATTCTGTACCGTGATATTCTGAGGTCCTGAATAGATCCTAAGCGTCAACATAATTTTGGTAAAAGAGGTCAAAACATTCGCTGCTCGTTGTAGGTACAGACATTTCTAGTTGCGTTCTAGCAGCACTTCCTGGTGATAAAATAGATGAGATTCATTTTTATCGTACAAATTCTTGTTTTGCCTTACATGATCGAATGATGACGATAAGCATCGCACTCACTAGTACTCAGACCACTGTAAACTGTAAAATCTTTCTCAGATTAATTCGTACATGCCTTTAGCATTAGTTATAGCTATTAAAGTAATTATTTGCATAATTTGATAAGTTTTATTTTTATAAAAGCAGCGAAGAATATGCACACGTAATTAAAATTTTACTTCTGAACCGACCGGTTTTGGAACGGGTCCCACCCGTCAAGTCTTTCACTTTATCAGCTCGTGAGTGCATAAGTTGCAGGTTCGAAATTACTGGGTGAGAAGTGGGTGAAAAGCCGGCGTCATTAACCTGTGAGGATAATTTACGTTGTGGCACCAATTTTGCTGGTAACGAACAAGTAAAAAAAATCACACCTATCCATATGTACCTATTAGGCAACATTCGAATTTAGTGTAATGTAACTCTGTTAATGTTTAAGAACATGTTAATAACAAAACCGGTTGTGTTCGTTTTAAATTAGAAAATAAATATTACATATCACGAAAATTATCCCAGAAGGGTTGGTCAGAGACTAGGCAATGAGGACCGCAAACACAGTCCTCAGCCACACTCCACGTTTCACCAAACAGCGACTGCACATGTGCTCAGCGTGACAGGTGGTGAGCCCAGGGGAAGAGAAGGGGTGGTAGTATTTTTACACCGCTATGCGACACGGTTAACATTAAAAGAAATAAGAAATTAGCCATAAAATATATTAAATATAAAAACCTTTCCACTATAACATCAATTAAAAGAATTCCTACATTTCCCTGACAAAAAGAAACACTACAAAAAATTAATGAAAGTGGACCTTCATTATTTTATAATATAAATAAAGCGATAATACTACACTTAACAATATTTTCAATAAAGCGATAATACTATAATTAACGATAATTTTCAAACTATTACTGCAGAATATTACAAGTACTTACTTATAAATAAATATTTTTCTATACTTAGCTTTGATTTTACCATTGTATTTAGAGCTGTTATTTCCTCGAGGGCAAATGACGTAACCACATTCCTGATTACTTCTGATGTGAACTGCAATTTCGATCGGAATGTAAAATCTGAATGACCGCTCGATGGTACATCTGATACATACATTTTCTACAAATAACAATTGTTAGATAACTTTCATCGGCAATAAAAATACTTCCACTTTTTATGCTACAAAGGAGGCAGACAATTTGCCTGTGAAGGAAAGTAGAACATGAATAATTGCAACTCAACAGGGGGTCTTACTCGCGAGCTGTCGAAGTGTGATGCCAATCATAGCCAGGCTTGGCGCACTCCGCGCTTTAGGTATGAAGCTACTAGTAGCCGACCGGACGGACGCCCGCGAACACCCTGCAGTCGATAGAAGAGATAAGAGCTACGCGATAGTACGCGATAGAAAGAGAGACGTCTAGGTGAATTTAACTGTAGGTATGGGAGCGGTGTGCGACCTGAATTGCACTTTATTGTGTACTAGCATGAGTCGCTTTTTATTTAAATGGCTTAGCAGAGTGAATCTTCTGTACTTGTACTATTATGTATTCTATGTCATAGCTTCACGCCCGTTTCCCAGAGGAACAGGCAGAGACTTTTTATTTGCTACAATCCTACCACACTACCTTTTCTTCGCGTCGCGTAGCGGTGAAATAATACTACCACCCTCTCTCTTCTCTTGAGTGTCGTGAAAGGCGACTAACGGACTAAAGAAAGCACATACATCCAACAGCAAAGAGCGGCGATGGACCACTTGTCACGCTGAGCACATGTGTAATCGCTATTTGGTGAAAAGTGAACTATGGTAGAGGACTGCTTTTGCTGTCCTCATTGCCTAGTCTCTGACTAACCATTCATGGATAATAGTCGTGATTATATGTAGTATGTATGTAAGATTCTTCATATATGCCCATCGGTGTAGGGTAAGTACTCTCGACCTGTCCTTACAGTAGGTCTTCATCTTCCAACTGTTCCAATCACTAGCCTCATGCACTCTTTTGTAAGTTATCAATTGATGTCACTACATCTTCATTCATTTAACATTTCTCTTTTTTCATCACACTATTCCTTAATCGTTCTTCAAAAGTCACACCACATACCTAAACTTCTTTTACTTCTTCTTCGTAAACCAGCTGAGCGAAATAAGCTTTTATTACCTTTGTTTGCATAACAGAATAATTAATTGGTAATATCATTATTAACCTTCAACAGATACGAATCCCACCCAACTCTTTTGATACCCGATACTAATATTTGCTATCACGTATACTTAAAACTTCGATTTTGAAATGATATTTGAATTACAGTTGACCTTAGATCAGATGTTAAGTGAATGTATTTATTCGAAGGTTAATATGAGTAAATATTGCAAAATGCGTTTGTAATTATTGTTTTTATTTAATATCAATATATAAAGCTTTTAACCTTTTGTACTTTAGTGATTACTGTTGGTACTAACTGTTCGTTTTTGAATTTGTTTATTATCATTCTAACTTCACATTGCTGCTGGGTTTAGATTTTCTTCATGAACACATGAGAAAATCGAGCCATATAACCCATCACTATGGTTTTAGTTTGCAAAGAGTCTTAGGACAATATTCTGAACCATCGGTCTAACAAGCCGTACAGAAAACGGTTTTTTTTTAAATTTCGTAACTGCACCTGATTTGGAGATTTAACTTTTACCTTGCGATACGCCTATGCCGTTGTTAGATATAGAATTGAACGGTTTTCTATTATTAAATTCCATTAGCGCGGTCAGTGCCGCTCCACGTGAAATGGCCGGCACTGATCGGATTGACCCGCCACAATGGGCTATAGGTCGTTTCCATGAATTAGAAACCATGACGATGGCTGGCAACTGACGACTAAGGCATCAGTTTTTTTTATTTTTGCTTTTAAATTTTTTTCAAAATATTGTTATTAATGTGCGATAGACAGCTGTCAGAAAGCTAATACGCTTGCTTTAGTAGTCTACGGAGATGAGGGATTGAAATACGCGTTCTAGCATTCAACTTGTTCATCTATTCGTTCGACTACCGACGCTTTGTCTCCATTTCCATAAAATAACTGTGCACGCTGATATAGAACTCTGATTTTTAAGAAAAAGGTACGTAATTAAACACGCGTCGATGAACGTGATGGAAAACATCAAATAAACTATATGCTGGCACAGGACCGTGGATAATGGTACGAAACAGACAGAAAAGAATTGATGATGAATATGATGACGTAATGGAGAATTATTCATATTTTATAGAACAGTATTTCAAGTCAGCTGTTATACCTAAGGTCTGAAACTGACTGACTGACTGAAACGAGATAAAGCTTAACTATACTTCTTGCATAGAAAACTGCGATGGAAACGTTTGGAAGATTAAATAATGAGACGAAGTTTGAAAACTTGCAACCTTACATAACAACTGAGTATGGTTATCAACATTATCGTTGAAATTGATTTTTTACTGTGTCACTTATTCATTAGTTCGAACTGGTCACACCTCTCGGCACAGAAAAAAACGTGTCTAGGTAAGCATGATTCATTTTGTTGACATGACATGACATGACACTTTTGTTTATGAATTTTGACCTAGTAAATAAGAGCTGAATGCCTTTCTGAGTCAACGATAAACCTATTTTACTTTAATGGTTTTATGTCTTTGATATACTGGTAGAAAGTTTCAATATTTGTGTAAACACATACTGGTTTGGAAACATACACTGTCTCTGTATTGCTTATTCCAACAAACAAACATGTAACCAACTGGTTATGACGAAAATTCGAGGAACCCTACCTCGAATTTTTGTCGAGAAACTTCATACCTTCATATTTTGTTTGTTAAATGAAATTATTAGGTGTGATTATCCTAAACAGGTTAATACTACTTACTAATACACAACTTATCGAAATAAATATCAAATACATTTCAAAGTTACATCCACTGAATATTTTTTATTTTCTTATTAGTTCTGCTTTAATAATACAGGCAATTTGGACGCTCGTGTGGATCTCATGGTTTAATAGGTACTTCCTCTTTGATAGTGAAGTCATTGATAAAGATTCAGACGTTCTGATCTGATATGATCTTAGGAGCGAAGTCTTTTAGCAAACCAGCTCTGTCAGGTATTAGGAAGAGACTGCGTAATCTAACACCATACTGTGAAAAAATTCTGGCTGCAAATGCTGTAATATAGAGTGACAGTCAGCTGCTCTGGGGCCGTAAGTATAGTGTAGATTGCGCGCCATCAATCCACATTGCTCAACATTTATGTTTAGCCTTGTTTTATATACATTGTACATGTGTCAAATAAAGCCCTGTTTAATTTTTATGTAAGTTACGTAATCAACCTGTTACACTGCTTTGCTTGCAATCGAACCAGAAATCCAACCATTTCCATGAAGAAAATTGAATACTTACTATGTTTTGTATTTCAATCTCACATTTTGTATGGGTTTAAAAAGATAAAGTTTGGTTTCTGTGTGGAAGGAATTAAAACCTCGGCGCGATTTAAACCATTAAAAACGCGGTGAAATCGGAAAAATTGGCTGTTTTCTATTAGCTGAATCAAAATATTTAAGACATTTCGCACTGACATTTTCAATATGTACGTACGTACGTATGTGTGAGGGGATGACTGTTGCCAAAACACCACGCCATTTTGCTCGACAGAAAAGAATCCTGAAGTTACCTCTAAAATTTCATATAAATGCACATTACGGCCGTATTTTACAATAATAATTCCTATAAATCCTATAAACACATAGGTATTTATTTACCTTTTTGATTTCTTGACTGATTTGTATTTCCATAAAACTAAACATTTTTATTAACTTTTTGATAAAAATGTGAATGGCGCTTACGAATTACCGCGGACCCCGCACCGCGCAACACCCGCGAGAGTCCGGAATTTTCGCTGACCGCCTAACCCTTTATGAATCAGATAACAGTGGAGCTCCTGAGGATATAAGATGAAAATACCTATCTAATAATCTGAATAAATTAAAATCAATTGCCGCGTATGTATGTTCGCGCATCACTTCAGAACGGCTGCACATATTTGGCTAATTCTTTTTTTGTTGGGTTTTTAGTTGTCTGGACAAGGATTGCATAAAAGTTTTTTAGTTAGAGGAGCTAAGTAGGTACACGTCTGCAGATCAACCAATCCAAAACTGTCCAATTTCTCCAAACGATATTGATTCTTATACTTTAGAAACAATGTTCAATATTTATTGAAGAAATTTGACATTTTGTGGTAGGTTAAAGTGGCGTCTGTACCTTCAACCTTCAATAATGTCGAGTAAATGTTATGTAAAGAAGAAGTAGGCAATAAGCGACACATTCCTTGCTTGTGTCACACATTTATCTGTAACCTCAATTAAGTCATTTGCCACGCAACCAACTTACGAGTACACTGTCACTTCGCTTCGTATAGTATTACTTGCACCTTTGAGTGCAAGGTAATTTTTTGTGTCACACTTTTAGTATTGCGATTACCTACTTTAACCGTTCATTTGTTAGTTCTGTTATTAAATATTTTTGCTTTAATGTTTTAATAGATTTTAAAGAGGATTGTAGTAATGTTGAACGAAAACTTCTGCATGCTGAATGTGTTCTCTTTAAATCGTTACTACACTATTTCTTCTATTACCCCAATACCAAGGCTCGTGCCTAAAACTCCAACTTTGATACGTTTAGGTAAGCATGAGAAGTTGTGATTACCCGAAAATCATCTTGTTTGCGTATCAAATGACTTGATTGACGCGTTCAAAGAAAGCAGACACCATTATTTATTCCACCTTTGTATGACAGTCACGTGAGAACCGCCATTAGC
The DNA here is from genome assembly GCA_963921215.1 of Scoparia ambigualis. NCBI lineage: Eukaryota > Metazoa > Arthropoda > Insecta > Lepidoptera > Crambidae > Scoparia > Scoparia ambigualis. The sequence continues at coordinate 13,683,151 of OY992504.1, forward strand.
CTTAATTTATAAATGAATTTATAGCGGGTCTCTTGGACCCACATTGAAGGTGTACCTAATGGCTTTCGTACACATAGATGTCAGACTATGAAAGCGTTGGAACGTTCATATTTTATTCAAACTATGATTATTCCTTATGTAGAAACGAATCTAGCCGTCACTTTGTATTGTTATTTTAGAGATGTGATGGCATTAGGTAGGTAAGTACTTTAATTGAAATTAAAAAAAAAGAAATTTCGCGAAAGGCCGTGATTCGAAAGTCGAGTTCGAATTCCGTCGGGAGACGGTTTTTCAAATATAATTTGCGCACGGCCCGAGCTGGCCTGCTCTATCATTATTTTATATTTTTATTGCCATCATTGTGTTAGCCCACTGCTGGCTCTTGTGGTCCAACTGCTGCCAGCCACGGTATGTCGTCACCCTATGTAGGTGGTATGTTTAGTATGTCGTCGCTCTACCTAGCCAGAGGGCGCCGTACACTAAGTTTACTGAGTCGCGACTCGCGGTCTCCACTCCAGAACACGTGTTCTACCCCAGCGGTTGTCGGTTCTGATGCTAATATGAGCAGCCTCGAATTGTCACTTCAGCTTGCGCTATGTCTTTGAGCTATGTCCTGTTACTTTGGTACTTTTGGTTGTTTTTAGTGAATAATTTCGTTCCATTATTACAATTAACTACTGTTATTTTCCTGAAATAAAGAATATAGCTTCATTTTTTGTAGCTTGTTGGCGGCGTAGGTGCTGCTGCAAGCGTTTCGTGAGATACTTTCGCAAGACCGGGTCTCAGAATGGCTAAATTAAAATGTCTCGAGCTCTTACGTGCTTCGGAAGGTACTGTCGTAAGATGGCAATTGATAACCTTATCTCTGTGCTGATGTCTGAGGATTTAAGGAAAGCAGTGGAACGTAAAGATAATTGTGATGATGATGACATAGGTTTAGTTTAAAAAAATAAAAAACAGCTTGGTTGAAACTACTATCTACAGAAAAAATTGCAGTACACATAACGAGTGTGCAGTAACTCCAAGACACCGGTAGACCGTGACGCTAGACAATAGCTGAGCACTGCCATGCCATTATATGCCATATTTCGACATTTCATATACAAAATCGTAGCGGCAGCGGCGGGCGCGAGCGGTCTCTCAAATATTGTTTATTTTTTTCTTATACTATACTATTGACTTTAAACGAGTACCTATACTTAGCCATCATCTCACCTGATGTTCATTGATGAACGTCAATGTTCAAATCATGTTAATAACATAAAATAAGTACCTTATAAGTACTAACATATTGAGTCTTGGTTGCTTGAATAAATGTAAGTATATTTATTCCATCAACAAAGACTATTCTATTCTATTGATGATAAGGCCGATGGTGGAAGCGCACTTCACCCGGATCCCTTAACTATTTCGACTACTGTAAAACCGTCTTTCTTATCTCTTACCGACTGAACACAAAAATGATAGTAAAATTGATTATTATGACGTACATTTTAGATAAGATTGTAGTAGCTAGCCAGGTGGACTTAAATCTTCTATACTATAAATAAAAATCTGTTGCCACTAATGTTTGTTTGGGCATCACTTCACAACTGCTGCACCTATTTGGTGAAATCTTTTTTTGTTGTGTTTGTAATTGACAAGACAAGGTTTTTACTAAAGCATTTTCTTAACACGTCTCGGGGTACGGGGTATTCAATCGGATGAAATAGTACTCTGTCAAGAAAGTACCGGGAAAAGATCAATAATCCACAAAATGTTAGTTAATCATCCAAATTTATTTTATCGCCTTCAAAGTATGCTCCTTCAGAAACGATTCACTTACGCTAACGAATAATCCAATCATCAAAACATTTTTATACGCTTTTTCCGGAATTGAGTTCAGTTCTCGCTGCGAATTCTCCTATAAGTCTTCTACCGAATGAAAACGGGTGCCACGAAGTGGTAATTTGAGTTTAGGAAAAATAAAGAAGTCGGCTGGAGCCATATCTGGTGAATTAGGTGGATGCTCGATGGTATTTGTTAAGTTTTTGGTCAAAAATTCGTTCACAATAATGGCCTTGAGCGAAGGCGCATTATCGTGGTGCAAAATCCAAGAATTTTCTTTCCACAAATTTGGCCTTTTTCGTCAAATATGCTCTTTTAAACACCGCATAACGCTCAAATAATATTCTTTATTTACCGTTTGACCTTCCGGCAAGAATTCCGAGTGCACAACACCGCGATAGACAAAGAAAACAGAAAACATGACTTTGACTTTTGATCGACTTTGGCGTGGTTTTTTTGGTTTCGGTTCAGTCGGAAGGCCACTCCGAAGCTTGTTGACTAGTTTGCATGTCAAACTCGTAAACCCACGTCTCAACACCAGTAACAATGCGTTGCATGAATGTTGGGTCGGAATTGACTCGTTCTATCATGACCTCAGCGACTCTTGTGCGATTGAGTTTTTGGAGAAAATTCAGGTCTTTTGGGACTAGCCGAGAGGCAACATGTTTCATACCCAAGTGATTTTTTATAATGGTACGGATCGACTCGTGAGGCACAGAATGTTCAGCAGCTATCTCTCTGAAACTTGAATGAGGATTATCAGTCACCATTTCTTTAACTTTTGCGACGTTAACTTCAGTTGAAGATGTTGATGGCCTACCAGAGCGAAGCAAATCCTCCATTACATTTCGACTGCTTTTGAACGCTTTGTACCACTCATAAGCACGTGTTTTTGAGAGAAAGTCGATTCACCGTAAGCCTTTTGTAACATTTTCAGTGACTCCGAACACGAAACTCCATTGGCGACGCAAAATTTAAGATAAACTCTTTGTTCGATGTTTTATCCATTATGAAATTCGCAATACACACTAGATATAAACTTACTAAAAACAACACTGTATTTAATCTAATTATCATATGCAACTCAAACTCCGTGCCAAAATGGAAAACAGTTGTTCCAATCGAACAACAAAAAAAAACAAAAAATATAATTTGGAATCAGAAACAATAATCCGTTCCCGAAACTTATTTAACAGAACGTAAGTATATTATATTATTATTTAAATACATAATTATAATCACGACTTTTATCCCCGAAGGGTTAGTCAGAGACTAGGGAATGAAGACCGCAAAAGCAGTCCTCTGCCATAGTTCACTTTTTACAAATAGCGACTGCACATGTGCTCAGCTTGACAGGTGGTGAGCCCATCGCCGCTTTAAGCTGTCGAATGTATGTACAGTCTGTAATCCGTTAGTCGTCTTTTACGAGACCCAAGGGAAGCGAGGGGTGGTAGTATTCTTTCAGCGTTACGCGACACGGTTGATTTTAGTCTATATTTAAGTCCGCCTAAATCTCGAATTGTCGAACAGTGAAACTGGTAACGGGTAACGGGCCGATATCGTGCGATTGAGCGCGCATCGCTCCGGCCATTGAGGTACTATAACTAGAGACAACACCGCGAAGTAAGTTTTTGTGCACTTAGGCCCTTCGTAAGGCTACGCAAATCTCCGATACTAATGTTGTATACTACATTAGTATCAAGTCGCAAGTATCGAGTAGCGCACAGTCCGTACACAAGGCTACGCAAATCTCCGATACTAATGTTGTATATCTAAGCAAGGATATTTCTCCACCTCAGAAACAAATTTAATATTTAATGATTGCTTCGCCATCTTGGAAATTGCCGCGACTTAAGTAGCAAAGATCTCGACTGGCAGGTAGCGCGCGACCGCGACGTGAGTCGCGAGACAAATGTCGGCGACGCGACTAGTGTACGAACCTCATTGGATGTGTATGGCGGGAGTCGCTTGGAGACTAAAATCGTCGAGTATCGGAGATTTGCGTAGCCTTGTGTACGAAGGGGCTTAGTTGTGGCCCATGGGCTGCAACGCCCCACGTGTAGCCCGCTGTCATGTAGCTGAGCACATCTTTTGTATGGAATGGCTGCTCCAGTTGTAATGGCGTCAGGCCCGCGTGTATTGTGCCGCTGCCGTGACGTATTGGCCGCGGACCGCGACCGACGCCGACGTCCGAATTAATCAGCGTATCCATTCAGCGGGGAAATATGAAACGTCCAATATGCTGTTGGGCGGGGACTATTTAAAAAATCGAACAGTCAGTCACGACTGCGACTTTTGTACCAGTTGAAGCATCGGTACAGTCGTTGGTAGTCGAAAGACATATCTGCTATTTTAAAACGTCTATGAGGACATTTAGACTGGACATTTTGACATCCTGTAATGTATAGTATAAATAATGTATAGTAAGGCTATAAAATGATTAGACGATTCAAAGGCACTTTTTAAAGTTTTTTTTTCTTTATAGGCAAATATTTGACCACGGTCTCACCTGATAGTAAGTGACGATGCGGCCTAGGATGTAGCATACTTGCCTAGATAATGCCTGTTCACCCTTGCCTTGAAAATGTCCAGGTTGTACGTGTCACGAAACAAGGGAATTCCACTCCTTAGCTGTCCGCATTAAAAATAATGACGCGAAGCGCTTTGTGCGTATAGGTGGTGTGTTGACAGTGTAAGGGTGGGATCTCAGTCCGCGTCTCGTTCCCCGGAGATAGAAAGGAGAAAGTGGAATCAGCTCGTGTAGTTCCTGCACATACTCGCCGAAGTGCAATCGATAAAAAACCGAAAGGTTGGCAACCTTGCGTCGATGTTCAAGACTCTGCAGCTTGGATTCGACGAGTTTAGAGTCGCCAATGACCCTCTTAGCACGCTTCTCAATAGAGTCTAAAGCGGCTAACTGATACTTGGCAGATCCATCCCAAAGGTGGCAGCAGTATTCCATACAGGATCGGACTTGTGCTTGGTAAAGCTGAATCAGCTGCCCCGGTGTAAAATACCGCCTTACCTTAGAAAGGATGCCAAGCTTTTTAACTGCAGTTTTTGCCATGGACTCTAGTATTGGCTGAAGTTTAGGTTTGCAGAGATGGTCATACCTAGAATGCTGAGATAGTCAGTTTATTTGAATAGGTGACCGTGTCGCATATTAGCGGTGAAGGAATACTACCACTCCCTCTCTTCCCTTAGGTGTCGTAAAAGGCGACTAACGGACTAAAGACTGCACATAAATCCAACAGCATAGAGCGGCGATGGGCTGACCACCTGTCACGCTGAGCACATGTGCAGTCGCTATTCGGTGAAAAGTGGACTACGGCAGAGGACTGCTTTTGCGATTCTCATTGCCTAGTTTCTGACTAACCCTTCGGGGATAATAGTCGAGATTATATGTATGTATGTATGTATTATTTAAATACAGGATTTGACTTTGACTTGAATAGCAGAATCAAGCCCCGGTAAGATGATTGGGTTTTAAGTTGTGGGGTAAAATCGTGGTACCAATTACCATCCCCATAGCTCCGTTAGAATGCTGATGACGACGTTAACCGATAAAGCATACGCGCGTATTAGCTCTTCATCCTAACCTTATACATTGACCTATCACTCTGTAACGTATCTCCTCCATATGTAGTCCATTTAGTCTATTTCTATCTAATTTTCTGATATTCATCAAATCTATATTTTATTAACATAGTATTTTCCTCCTTATACGTACTGTGCACTAGCCCGTGATTGTTTCTTCAACTATATGGTTTCTTTTGCCCAAAGGTTGCCTGGCAGAAACTGCTACCCTAGCATTAAGGCCGCCTTTTGTCATACTGTTTTTCTTTGTATTGTTTTAAATTGTTTTTATAGTGCAATAAAGTATTTTTCATTCATTCATTCATTTCATTCATTCCTGGAAGCCTGTGGCCGCGCCCACAGATTGCATTTTGCATTCTTCAGTCTGCTGCCGCCATACGAATGTATCGTACCTACCTTAGTTTTCACACTACGCCATTAACTGCGAATTCTCGACCAGTATGTAAGTACCGTACAGGGGCCCTACTGTCACTTATAAGAACAGTATTACTTTAATCTTATTATGCAAAATTCGTATGAGAATTTGCACAGTTATTAATACTGCTCTAGGGGTACTATTAAAATGAGGCCCCTGGCTGACAAAAGCTTAAGACTGGAAAAAATGGGGTGTATGCACCCTCATTTTCTTGTCGTTTTAATGAAGTTAAGAGGCCTATTACATCTCGAATGTGATTTTTGCGTAAAATGCCCATTTTTGCATTTTGTAGTAATTTTGCAGTTGTATTTATCGTTTTTATCGAAATAGGATAATAAATTCATTATAAAATCTTTATTCCTCATGAAGTAAAAATTACTCTGGTATAAATTTTGCTCAATAATATTATCGTAGAAAGGAGAAATTCACAGTTCACTTATAGCGATTTTCGAAGTGTTTTGGTTTAGAATAAGATTTTTTTCCTATATAAAATCAATGATATCTAAAAATTCCGAGGCCGCTACGCACTATTCGACTATATAAGAGATAACATTATAATTTTTGTAATTCACTAGTTTAGAACAGATGAGCTCAAAAAAGTGCCTTCGCGCACTTTTTACAAATCTTTCTCTGCAATTTTGAGTTTAATTAATAATAATAATAAATTTTTGATTTTGAGATCCATAATGCCCAAATTGGCCATTTTACGCAAAAATCACAGTCGAGATGTAATAGGCCTCTTAAGGGTGAGTTCCACCCATGAAACTGAACAACTTTTCCCAAGAAAGCTATGTGAAAAAATGTCAAAAAAAATTCGACATTCCATACAAAACTGTCCGACCCGCTGACGACAATAGGATATGGGAGGTCGAAATTTTCTTGTCAACTTTACACATAGGTTTCTTGGGGAAAGTTGTTCAGTTTCATGGGTGGAACTAACCCTTAATTTTATTAAAACGACTAAAAAATGGGGGTGTTTAAGAAGTGACTATAAAAAGAAAATGTAACGTAAACTTTTTTGTCCGTTTTATTTTTTTTATTAAACTTTCGCACATGTGTCAATAGCATTTTGTTTCTCTTCACTATCAAAATGCACGATTCCACAAACTTCTTGCCTAAAACTTCTTGAAATCCTGGCACGAATGAAGGCCAAGCCAACAATACAAGCCCCGTAGTGAAATACATCCTACTAATATTATAGACGCGAAAGTTTGTAAGTATGGATGGATGTTTGTTACTCTTTCACGTAAAAACTACTGAATGGTTTTGGATGAAATTCGGCATATAGATAGTTTATAACCTGGATTAACACATAGAATACTTTTTATTCCGATATTCTTACGGGAACGAGAACCACGCGGGTGAAACCGCGAGTGGCTGCTAGTACTAAATAACTCTGACAACAAAACTCTCAAAATGCATACACTCGGTTCCTCTGGCTCTTAACGGCTTCGTCTAAACACGAAAAGCGTCTGACAATTAGATCCGGAAGGTTTGCAGCTGTAAACAATCTCTAATGTATTGTCTCTGGCATTTGTATTGTGGTGGCTACATTTCTTTTGGAAAATGTTTAAAGTGAGTTGTTGTTTTGTCACGTAAACACAGAAAGGATTTAGTTCGAGCAGACTGCCAAAGCCAGAAACTGTAAAAGATAAAAGTCTTCTAACAAAACGAATACATAAAATGTACCTATTGTTATAATTTATTTTTCATTTTTTTGTTTTTATATAAGAAGGAGGCAAACGAGCAGGGCACCAAGTGCCATTATTTCACGCCGGATATTCGTGAGAGGGTGGTATTACCTCGGGCGAGCCGGCCCAATGCGTGCTGCAACGCAGCGTGGCTCTACCACTCAGTTAGTGTCACTTATTTAGCACCACCCAGGGGTCACGTGTAGGATCTCAAGGGTAAACCTTCGGACGCAAGTAACTTTAACCCATATAACAATAATCTGTATTCCGTCATGTCATGTTAATGATTGATAATTTAATAATTAAGTGTTTACGAATATGCTTGACTGTGGGCAAACGTATAAAAGAGATTTGTAATAAAACCTATAAAGGCTAAAAAGTAGGAAGAAAGTAGTAATTTGAAACTGGCAGTACTTTCACACAATACAACAAAAACAATTTTAAAAAAGAAGAAAGAAGTAACGTCGCAACTACGTAAATCAGAAGAACATCTGAAAGACAAAAGACGGTTGTCATAAATTAAAACACAATTTATGTTGTTGCGTGCAACATCCATCATTTCCCGTATAAATATGTCAGTCCGCCGATAAAATCCGCATGTGTCCCATAGGAAATCATGTGAAAACACTAGACACAATAGTGTAAAATGTGCCGTAGCTCCCACGCGCGGTAAGGTGCGCCCGATACGGACACAAAAAAGGAAATATCCATTCAATTGTATCGGTGTTCGAGTTAAGTGATCCAAAAGCAGCAGAGCAAACGCTGGTACGGCGCGGCGTGCGTGCTAGTAAATAACTGCAAAATACTAATGTTTTATAATTAACTAGCGGCCGCTCGCGGTTTCACCCGCTTGGTTCCCGTTCCCGTGAGAATATTGGGATAAAAGTATCCTATGTGTTAATCTAGGTTATAAACTATCTGTATGCTGAATTTCATTCAAATCCATTCAGTATTTTTTACGTGAAAGAGTAACAAACATCCATCCATGCTTGCAAACTTTCGCGTTTATAATATAAGTAGGATAGCATTTTTATTACGTATTAAAATCATTTTATTTTCGAATTAACAAGCATTTTATGTTATCCTGATGTTTCAAATCGATACGTAGATAAAGAGCAAAAAAAAATATCAAAAAAATTATGATAAACGCGTGTTCATACGTAAAAAGTACGTCAGTGTTAATAAAGGTCAGATCCGCATAAAATAACAATACAAATTAGAAATCAAGAAATTAAATAGAAATTGTTGTGCAAATAATTCTGGCTGTAAACTTCTACTCTCACGACGTCACATAAATTAATAAAATCAATAATGAAAATTAAACACTAAACACAATTTAAATAAGCGTACTTTATGGATCAATTTCAATTTACGGCTTAGTGATTTCCATTGCGATTACATTAAAAAAAACAGTGCAATTGAAAAGTGGCAGCACAGTCACGACTTGATGTAACGCTACATCTTCTACTTACCAATGACTATCATTTGTTTTAACTTACCTTCGTAGAAAGACAATCATTATTTCGTAGATATCTATCACCTACATAGACGACTCAATCAGAACCTCTATTGTTGCCATAACAAAAATATTAGTGAAGCTATGTTTCCTTTTATAGAGGTGTCTTTAAGTTAAAAAGAGGTAACCAGCTCGAGATATTTTAATGTGGTTACTTTTAACTATGCAATCGTACTGTTAATTAATTAAGAGGGATTACGCATTTCGGTTTCCCAAACAATCTTCCAGGTCGAAATTTTTAAAGACCAATAAGCCATTTATTATGAAACTTTGCATGCTATAGTAAAATACGCCTTCGGCCGCGTATGATACCAGAGTTTGGTAACCAGTGTCATACACAGGGATCTAAATAGTTTGTTGAAAACATTTTTAAAAACCGTTTATTTGGCTGAGTTATTGCGATTTAAAGTCCACTATAGAAAGTTTAAAATCGCAATAACTAATTTAAATAAACTTTTTTAAAAAATGTTTATTTAATTTTACTTCAGCATGCAGAGTTTCATCAAAATTGGCTTACTGGTTTTTAAAAATTTCAACTTGGAAATTCGCAGTCTTTGTATAGGTGGACGCATCGTTGCGTCTCCGTATAACGGCAGTCGGTGTTGCTCAACGCTGCAAGTATGCATCGCCACGCTGGTAATGGTAATGCAAGAGTCAAGGTTACCCGTGGTAAGATAGCTTTCGTTATGTAAGAGACAAGATAACATTTACAGATTTTTTATAATTCTGACCTGAGCCGAGAATAGAATAAAATAAAATACATACATACCTTAAACACTATAATCACGACTATTATCTCCGAAGGGTTAGTCAGAGACTAGGCAATGAGGACCGCAAATGCAGTCCACTATTATAGTCTACTTTTAACCAAATAGTGTCCGCACATGTGCTCAGCGTGGGCGTGAGCCCAACGCCGCTCTATGCTGTTGGATGTATGTGCAGTCTTTAGTCCGTTAGTCCCCTTTTACGACACCCAAGGGATGAGAGGGGGTGGTAGTATTCTTTCACCGCTATGCGACACGGTTAACACAGTTTTCAAATAATTATACTACTCTGTCAAGTAAGTACCGGGAAAAGATCAATAATATACAAAATGTTAGTAATTCATCCAAATTTATTTTATCACCTTCAAAGTATGCTCCTTCAGAAACGATACACTAACGTAACGAATAATCCAATCATCAAAACATTTTTAAACGCTTTTTCCGGAATTGAGTTCAGTTCTCGCCGCGAATTCTAACGAATGAAAACGCGTGCCACGAAGTGGTAATTTGAGTTTAAGAAAAAGAAAGAAGTCGGCTGGAGCCATATCTGGTGAATAAAGTGGTTGCTCGATGATATTTGTTGAGTTTTTGGCCAAAAATTCGTTCACAATGATGGCCTTGTGCGAAAGCGCAATGTCGTGGTGCAAAATCCAAGAATTTTCTTTCCACACATTTGGCATTTTTCGTCGAATTTGCCCTCTTAAACGCCGCATAATAACGCTCAAATAATATTCTATATTTACCGTTGACCTTCCAGCAAGAATTCCGAGTGTACAACACCGCGATAGTCAAAGAAAACAGTCAACATGACTTTGACTTTTGATTGACTTTGGCGTGGTTTTTTCGGTTTCGGTTCAGTCGGAAGGCGCCACTCCGAAGCTTGTTGACTAGTTTGCATGTCAAACTCGTAAACCCACGTCTCGTCACCAGTAACAATGCGTTGTATGAATGTTGGGTCGGAATTGACTCGTTCTAGCATGTCCTCAGCGACTCTTATGCGATTGAGTTTTTGGAGAAAATTCAGGTCTTTTGAGACTAGCCGAGCGGCAACATGTTTCTTCATACCCAAGTTATTATTTAAAATGGTACGGATCGACTCGTGAGACGCAGAAAGTTCAGCGCCTATCTCTCTCAAACTTGAATGAGAATTTTTCAGTCACCATTTCCTTCACTTTTGCAATGTTAACTTCAGTTGAAGACGTTGATGGCCTACCAGAGCGAAGCAAATTTTCCATCACATCTCGACCGCTTTTGAACGCTTTGTACCACTCATAAGCACGTGTTTTTGATAAAGTCGATTCACCGTAAGCCTTCTGTAACATTTTTAGTGACTCCGAACACGAAATTCCATTGGCGACGCAAAATTTAAGACAAAGTCTTTGTTCGAGGTTTTTATTCATTATGAAATTCGCAATACACACTAGATATAAACTAACTAAAAACATCACTGTATTAATCTAAATAACAGATGCAATGCAACTCAAACTCCGCGCCAAAAGGATAAGTAACAGTTGTGCCAATCTAACAACAAAAAAATAATAATTTGGAATCATAAACAAATCATCCGTTCCCGAAACTTTTTTGACAGAATGTATAACGTTTACAAAAGTCAAATTGTCACAGTCGAAGAAAAAATAATTATTTTTCAATGAATAAAAACAAAAATTAACAGCCTCCGCCGCTTCTCTGTTTCAGTCAGCTTTAAAAATCAGTACCTATACCTGGCTTCGAGTGCTTATTTTCATACATTAATGCTTAATAACAGAAGATGATTTAAAAGATCGTGGTGTCAGCGGCAATGTATGAAAAGAGCACTCGAAACTGAATAAGGTGAATGAAGTTCAAGGCGTGTGCCACATTTTGGCTTCGTTATTGTACGACGTGATTAGGTGTTAAGTAAATAAAGACTATAACACTTTTGTATTCACCTCTCTCTGTCTTTTTTTTGTATGAGTTTAGTTATGCAGATCTATGAGAATGGCACATATAAATATTCGGGTGAAAACTTATTCTTTTATACACTGATTCCCTTTGCAAGACTTATGTCTAAAAAGAAAAACGCCACTAACACAGAATGTCTTTGGTTTATAAATATCCTCAGTGGTTGAGGATTCCGGGTGAATTGCGCCTTATCGTCACTTATCATCAGGTGAGATGAAGGCCAAGCGCTTACCCGTTGTAAATAAAAAAAAATACGACTTCGAATGTAAGAACAATCCGTTGTTGTCGAAAAACGTCGCTGGCTACATACATACATATTCACGACTAATATTAACCCCAAAGAGTTAGTCAGAGACTAGGCAATGAGGACTGCAGACTGATGCAGTCCACTGCCATAGTCCACGTTTCACCAAATTAAACTGCACATGTGCTCAGCGTGATAGGTGGTGAGCCATGCTGTTGGATGTATGTGCAGTCTGTCTGCCTAACACATCGCATTTATTCAGTATCCAAAGTATTACTCTATTGTTATCCAAACCTTGTTATCTTGTTATCCCTTATGTACTTAAAATAGATTTCACACACTATTAAGCATACTACCAGTAGCACTAAAGTTACTAGTTATTTAACCGTTAAGGGGTTAAAACGGGCACAGCATGTTTAAATTTTTCATTGGTTTTCGACCTTATCTCAATTGCATAAAATTCAAAATATGGTAGGAATATACATCCCTCTGCCCGTTAAAGGGTTAATACGGACCAACATAAACAAAAATATTGAATAATTCATCACCTTGTATATAATAATCATACAAAATTTGTGATTTAAAGTAGTTTTAGTTATTTTAATTTTAAAAAAATGTAGTTAGTAACTTTTATATAAACTAACGGCCCGCCCGCGACTTTGTCCGCGTGTTCCCCGTACCCCGTGACGAATTTCCAAAATGTTTCTTTGATTTTTAATCCTTTTCCTTATAATTACAAACACAACAAACAATAATTAGCCAAACAGGTGCAGCCGTTGAAGTGATGTGCGAACAAACGTGATATAATAAACGAAATAGAGTCTCCATCTGACCACGGACCCTGTAAAGGGTTCGAAATTTGTAAATAGTAAATTAAACGCGAGTTAATCCGTAAAAAAGTGTTTCATTTCAATGTAATAAACGTGAGTAAATAAAGTGTGTAATATCGTAATATTGTTTAAATTGAGTTTGCAATTAGGTGCAACTTACTTATATTTCTTAAAGTTACAAGTACCTACAGAAACCTGTAATAGTTTCCAGTTTGCAATATTATACCTAAACACAGGCTACACTCATAAGTAAGTACAGTTATCGCCGATTGATCGGTAACTTTCTTGATAAAAAACGATTCATGAACAGGGGCAAAACTCTTCCGCACTTCACCGATAGGAATACAATTATGAAACCGGTTAGCACACAAATCTGTAATTGTATTACCTATTCAGTGAACTAAGTTACTAGTGCTGACTATATTTTTATGAAACTCTTTATACAGGTAAAAAATATCCTGAAACTTGCAAAGGATTTGAAAAGTAAAGCATGAGATAATCTGTAAAAAATAAAGCTTCGATGATCTAAGATTCGTACAAAGTGTTCCATTTCAATGTTTAGGCAGTATTTGCACAAAAAAAAACCAAACACTAAAAAACTCACTGTGAATCGCAAAAAAAACATTTCCCTCCATAATTAATGACATTAGTAATCGATATCGATAAAAGTTTCAACTTACCCGCCTCAAAAGGGTCCGGACAAAACCTTCACGGTCACAGAGAGTTCATAAACCAAAATAAAACAAAACAACAACAGTGATATTTCCCGGCACATGCACAGTTCATTAAGTCGCGTGTACCATCGCGTACGTCAGCGGTTGTGCGCGGAGCGGGCGCGCGGTTCTGCGGCCGGCCACATGTGAAATCAGCTGTGGCTGCCGCCGGCCGCGCGCTAACGGCACTGGGCCGGTACCATTGGTTCTCGATCGCGGGTAATCTTCTCACTGCCGCGTGGTAGCTTTAAACTTTTTCTAGATAAAGCGATTTTCTTACAGCAATGCAGGATAATTTATACAGCTTTTGTACTATACTCCAAAAGAGTTAACCTAAAAGAACATCCAGGTTTTTTTTGTTTTGAGCTTCATGATTTTTACGCATTAAATCCTTATAAAGTTCTGTGTAAATTAATGATTTAAAAGGGACCACCGACCAGCCTGCTTGTTTGACATTTTTTTTTGCTTGCCATTTAGTTTTCAGTTTTAAAGCAAATTCATTGTAGGTAGTCTAATCTATCATTTTCGTTTTTGTAATAATTTGATTTTTGTTTTCATGCAAAATTAATAAATTGTTTTAGAACCTTTTTTTGGGATATTACAGCACGTTTACGTCGTTGGACATATTTTACAACGCAATTTCTAACCTACCTTTAAAACAAATAAATCTAAAAAAAGGCAATGGAACTGCTAATAATACTTTTTAAGATTTTATGAGAGTACTTAAATAATAAGTATAAAAATGGGTAAAGCGTAGCTGGAATTAAAAAAAAAACGGGTTAAATTTCATTTCGTTTTAAAACGATAACGCGAAGTAGGGGTAATGACCTCTCCCTCCCCTCCACTATCACTCCCAGACCTGCCGTATTTAGCAGATAAGGCTTGCGATAAGATAACTATCTTTAGCTTGTTTATTTACGAATCAACTGAGCGATAAACCGAATTACGTACTACGCGTGGGAAATTAAAGTTTTGGTAACGTCAAAAGCACTCAAAAAGTACTCGTGTAATTCTATTCGTGACTTACTTGCGAAATCACGTCTAGATACCGAAAGAACGGCCCCATCGGAACGATAAGATAATTGTTATAACAGTATGGGAGTCATGCGTCACGCAATCCGCGCGAAGACGATCAATTCTCTATTACTTTTCTTACAATATGATTGCCTACTTATATAATGTAGGTATGTGAGTCTTTTATGAGCGTAGCTGAATCGATAAGACAAATATAATTACAATAATTCTAGCTAATGTATAATAATTTTGCGGGCGGAATCTGAATTGCAAATGAACAATATTACCGTCAGCTTCCGACAACGATTTTATTGAATTGTTTTTTATTTATTTCCTGCACTAAATCAATATAGAAAGTATGAATACATAATAAAACAATTCAATTATTATTGCCCTTGCATTTGGTAATATACATTGTGGTTTGTGATTAAATAAAGAAATTTTGTATTTGTATTTTTTGTATTATGATATCGCATTTTTAAATTACATGACTACATTTAAAAAAGCCTTCTGCTTCGTTTCTCCTTTTATGGTGATTCCTGTAGATGTCACAAGTTTATTTCAATTACATTATTTTTATCAGTGATCAATTAATTAATTTGAAATGATATTGTACCATCAACTTGACGACTTGACGACCTCCTTGGTCGAGTGGTTTGTACACAATTATACTTCGGGTCTCAACCGAAGACGATTACTTATTACATGCAGCAGTACATGAGATGGTGCTATCTTCTTCACACTTTTAGATATATCCTAAAAAGAAATATCTTATTTCCGTTCCCTGCACTGGCAACCCCGCGTCACGAGACGTCATTACGTGTTTTTGTGTTATCGGAATCACACGTACTTTTCGTAACGAAATTAAATTTGTATTTAATATGATGGGAAAATGTTAAAGTTCGGGGTTGAGAGACAGTGACCATTACGGTATTCTTCGTAAAGTAAAGAAATCATTTTTAATTAAAAAACGTTGATCATCATCGGTGTCGGTGAATAGTGATAAATGTCGTATCAACGATACGACTAACATAACGCTAATTTACCTGGAAAATTAACTATTAAGGAATGTATCATAGTTGTAAGGAACTAAGATCACTTATCATTCAAATTATCTACCCTCATTTTTATTGGTTTTTCTTGGGTTCTAAAATAATGATTGTAACAAAATTAAAAGCCATTTACAACAAGAAATTCTTTAAATGCAAAACTATTTACTTAGACACCATTGTAACAGTGTTTAACTTACTAAACGTATGATGTGTCGAGGATATATAACTGCTCAACAGTGTTGATGCTTTATTTTACTCAATGACATTGAATGTCATTGATTTTACTCCATACAAGCCGTATCGAGGTTACTTACACCAATTAGACAGTGCTGAGGTTCTATTTTACACCACGCAAGTCGTGACAGGGTAACTTACTCCACTTTAACAGAGTTGAGGCTCCACGCATGCCGTGTTGAGGATATTTACTCCACTTTAAAAGTGTTGAGGCTCCACGCTAGCCGTGTCGAGGATACTTACTCCACTTTAACAGTGTTGAGGCTGCACGCAAGCCGTGTCGAGGATACTTACTTCACTTTAACAGTGTTGAGGCTCCACGCAAACCGTGTCGAGGATACTTACTCCACTTCAACAGTGTTGAGGCGCCACGCAAGCCGTGTCAAGGATACTTACTCCACTTTAACACTGTTGAGGCTGCATGCAGGCAGTTTCGAGGATGCTTTAACAGTGTTGAGGCTATATTGATGTTGTCAATTGGTGGATACATCAAGAAAGAAAATTCCAAGGAGCTCCTCTGGATTGGAAGCAAAGGAGCCACGCGGTTTTCAGGTCAGACCTCAGCATTATATATACTTATTAATTGTATTAGAATAATAATTAGACTTACTCAGCGACACAGCGGCTACACAAGCTGTGTCGAAGATACTCACTCCACTCTACCAGGGTTGAGTGAGGCTATATTTTATTTCAAGCAAGCCGTTTCGGGAATATGTACTTAGTACATTTTAACAGTGTTGAGGCTTTATTTTACTCCACGCTAGCCGTTTCATAGTTTCTAACTCCACTTGAACTGTGTTGAGGATTTTTTACTCCACATTAACCGTGAGAGGCCATACCTATTTCACCCTTTTTTTTTTTTTTTTTTCCTTATACTGGAGGAAATTCTTTACGAATACCCGGGGCATGGGGACACCCCGAGTTATGTGGGACTCTCCCCCCAACTCCCGCCTCCCCGTCCAGGCCCTGCGGCCTCGACGGGGACTCGGGAGGAGGGGGGCCTACCCACTAAAACCTCCAGTACATCCTCTCGTTCGACGGGCGGCTCGGGATTGTGGTCAACACGACTACCGAGTGTCGCCCGGCGATTTTCCATCAGGAGGAGGAGGCGCCCGAGGATGTTTGGGCGTTTCCTAAACGGCTTGCACGGCCGTGCAATGCGGGCTCGAGGTCCCCACCTCTAACCCGCTGGCCAATGCTAGGGTGGCAAGTGGCGCAAGAACCTGCGCCTTCGACCGCCCGTCCTCCTTCTGCGGAGTAGGTCCGCATTGGCGTCCGTCTCGCGCACTCTCTCTGCGGCCTCTTTGAGGGACATCACCTCCTCAGCGAAGGAGGCCACAGCCGTCCATGACCTCTCATTAACCAGCATAGCCTTGACTACGCCGGTCAAAGAAAGGTCCCTGCCTATCACTCCTGTCAGAGTGTGACGCTGGGGAGAAAAAGCGCCGCACACTTCTAAGGTGTGCTCCACCGTGTCCTCCGCAGCGCCACACTCGTGACAGGACGCCGTCGGCTCCCTTCGCGCCACCCGGTACAGATACCGACCGAAATAACCATGTCCGGTCAGCACCTGCACCAGGCGGAACGTCAGGGCCCCGTGCTTGCGCTCGGTCCATTGCCTCAGCACCGGCCTGATGGCGTTTATGGTCCGGGCCCCATAGACCGGGGACTCCAGGCTCGTCGCCCACCGCCGCATCAGGGAATCGCGAGCCTCCCGCATAGCCTCCCTGGCTTCTTGCGGAGCCATGTTCTGGCCTCGCTCTCTGGCCTCGCATCTAAGGCGGTACGATACCGCCAGGACTCTTGCCTCCAACTCCCATGGAGCTGCTCCGGCAAGCGAGCATGCCGCTGCCCAGGACACCGTCCTGTACCCTCTTATGGCTCTCACCGCCATGACCTTTTGCGCTTGGCGCAGTAGCGATCGATTGGTGGCGGTGAGAGCCTCCGCCCATATGGGCGCGCCGTACAGCGCCATGCTGGCGACAACACGGGAGTAGAGCTTTCGGCAGGACGCACTGGGGCCTCCCAGATTTGGGAGGAGTTGAGCCAGAGCAGACGCGGCAGAAACCAGCCTGGGGGAGAGTCGCCTGAAGTGCTCCTCGAACCGCCATTTGGAGTCGAGGGTGAGGCCTAGATATTTGAGGGTCCCCCCGACCCGGATCCTTTGTCCCTCCACCAGTACATATGCCCCCGCCGGGGGGCGCCCGCTGCGACCGAAGAAGGCGATGGCCCTGGTTTTTTCCACGGCCACCCGTAGGCCAAGGAGCCTTATCCTTTCCGCCACCAGCGTGGCCGACACCGACACATTTCGGGCCGCGTCCACATACGTCGGACCCCATCCCGTCACTAAGGTGTCGTCCGCGTAACACAGAAGGTCAGAGCGAGGGACCATGGTTCCGCGGAGAACCCAATCGAACCCGAGGTTCCAAAGCAGGGGGCCCAAAACCGACCCCTGCGGAACCCCGGCCTCCATTCGGTGGGCCCGCATTCGGCCATCAGCGTCCAGGTACAAGACGTCCCTGTCCCGGAGGTAGGCGCCGACAATGGCCCTTAAATAGGGGGGTACCTATTTCACCCTAACAGTTTCACGTTTCTACGTCCTCCGTGGAACAAAGCAGAGTCTCAACATCGTTGAGGACGTGGGTTCGATTTCCACCGGAAGTGGATATGTTTTCAAAGTTTCGTTATCTTCGGGTTTACTTATCAATAATGATTTGGTGAAGACATCTTAAACTATGTCATTGATGTTTACAATGACTCAACCAGTAGCGGGAGAAACGAAGCTTGGCCATTCGCGCTGCTTGCAGCGCTAGCGCCTGTGCCCGTGCCAGCTGCGCCACTAGGATTTTCGATTTGTCGCCGTATATGACGGTCAGTCTAGCCTGCTTTTATTGAACACCCATAGATTTTACAATTTCTCAGAGAAGAACCTCATAAAAAATAAAAGGTTACTCATAAAAATAATTAAAAAAAATAAAATAATAATAATAAGTACTTACTTACCTACTTAAATAAATGAAAAAAAAATGGTAATAATGTACATAAGCCTCGAAGCTCCAAAACTAAATTAGGAAATTGAAAAAATAATAATAATAATAAGCTCTGTTGGAGGTAAATATGAATAACACTTTTAAAACTTCACTTTCTGAGCATAATAATATTAAGACTCCTAATACCATAACCAAGTTTGATTCGGAAAGAAAACAAAAATCCAACGCTCTGTACAGGGTCTCAGGCTGATGCCCGGGCTGAAGTTGTGATCAACTTCGAGGTTCTTTAAACTCGCGCCACTGCGCGTAGTAGTATCATCAGCTATCGAGCTGCGATCAAGCCCACCTGCACCATTCACACCGCCGAGGGACTGCCGAGGTATATGACAGGGAGACGTTGGAATCAGAGCTCCTGCAGTCGCTTGATCTATTTTTATGAATGAATGACAGAAAGTGTGAGCTCACTAGGGATCGTAATGTTTTACATTGGATTCGTGAATGAATTATTCATTTTCCCGGCAAACCTATACAAAACAACTATACCCCAAAACCATGTCTGTTACTTAATATCTCAATCTATGTAGATAAAAATGAATCGCCAAATGTGTTGCTAAGCGCACGAAAACGGCTCGACTGATTTGTCTGATTCTCTTTAGTTGTGTTTATAAAGGTCAGGAAAAGTTAACAAACAAAAAAAAAGGTAAAGGATCTCACAGATTCACTTAAAATTTAAAGCAGCTTCAAAATAATTATATTTAAAAGAATCGAACTGCCCTTAAATTATTAAATCACAACTACTATTGTCAATAATTGATATTCAAGCTGCTTATTTTTAATTAAGTATCTACTGCAATTAAAGCTGATCGCAAAAATTTAAGGTTTACTTTGAGGCCTCAGTTGAAATTAATGTTCTTCTCTTCGGCCTATTTGTGTTTGCGAAATTACTGGAACCGGTTCTAGAACAATTGCGCATAATATTTGAATTTTCTACAATAATTGTTTAGTTTATGTTACGTACCTACGCACGAAAAATAAGCTCAAACTATGACGAGTGTGTATTGAATAATAAAACTACGAGTACAAGCACCTTTTTGGAGTCATAGGGTTTGTCACAAACACTTACAAAAGCATTACTAAAAAACCGAGCAACAGAACTTGTTTTTATACATAAATGTATAATGAGGGATTTAGATGAATTCAGGAATATTGACTACAGCATGCACAGGACTGTTACGGTTTGAATTTCCTACCTACACCAAGTTGTTTGAAAAAGAGAAGTTCTTAGCATTAATTGATTCAGAAACTTTTTTGTATTGGCATCCTACATCCAGTCTTGTGAAAACATTATACGGATATACTTAGATACGGAGTAGGTAACTCTCCTACCATGCATTTTCACATATTATTAGTTTTTTGGCAAAGCCATAATTTGACCTTACAAACCTTTACAAACGCAAAATGCATCACAAAATCCTGACCAAGCCATAACAAAAAAAAACACTTACATTTAATATAAATTTGATAAAGCAGAAGGTATTGTTGTGGTACAGATTAGAATTTACATCCTTGGTATACAATGTGGCCCAAACTTGTTGTCCAAGAAAAAATGTTCTTCGGCCCCAAATAATATTTGTTATACCTAATTTCCATCCACTTCTAGATAGCCTTATCCAGGTGGCGCCAAATTATTAGTGAATCGTTGACCAGACATGGTATACCACGAGCATCTTGAGATATATGTTTACATCTCTTGCAACAAAATCAGTAACATTAAATCAATACTGTATTTGATAATATCTTGGTAGCTTTATTCGAAAAATAATAACTTGAATCTTTTCAAAGCTGATAGTTATAAAGTTATCATTTCTAACCAAAAAGTTTGAGGAAGGTTCTATGTTGTTTAAATACGCATAGGTCCACTTTACCTGTCATCTAAGGGAAGTAATTTACTTTACATAAATGACTGTGTTTAACACAGTTTTGTTAAGTGTACACTAACTAAGATTTATTGCTCCAAATCAAAAATACAATTCAACATGGGACACAAATGTCATGTTAATTAAACCATATTTTCAGGACTATCCTTAGAATCAGATCATAATCATTGATTTGTCACTTATGATTCTTACACTATATTTTCTATTGTTTCTGCTCAAAAAACGCAGTCTATTAGTTTAATCAAAAATAATATATCAATACAAAATTATGTGATTGTGATTGAAATTACCGACTTCTTTTAGACTTCAGGACCCGCGTTTGGCAACCGCTATCAGATTGTCCAATATTTCTAAGAATCCCAGTTATTTGTTGCTGGTTGTGCCAACCTCTTAAAAAGGCGGTCAAAAACATTTGTTACAGATTTAAAAAAAAAGGATTCCAAGACAGTGGACGACATGCCGATACTGATATTTGTCTGTCTATTTGGAGCTCACAGTCACAATACTCGCTCGGCATTTACTGCTCACACTGCTCACAGATCTAGTCTGGAGGTGTTTCGCAGAGTTGTTGTGGGCTGAGTCACTTAAATGTATTTGTTAATACTGTTGGAGAAATGTTTAGGTACAAATCAGAATGAATTTGTCAATGCAGTATTTACACAACAAAATAATAATACTAAATCAAATAAATAAATGAAATTGTTAAAGTCATTGTTTAGAAAACGACCAATGCATCGATAGCCATTAAATGCATCTTTTAAGGTCAAAGGAGGCTTAAGCACTTATAAAAAACTACCTATATATTGTAAAGTTTAAATTGATATAATTTTTTTTTTTTATTGTGTTAACATTACAATGCTCTGAACATCTGCATGTAATAAGTAATCGTCTTCGGTTGAGACCCGAACTATAATTAAGAATCAAATGAACTTACCTTGTGAAGTTTGATTTCAATTATGCGAGGGTCTCAACCGAAGACGATTACGTCAACCCATCCCTCCCAACCCAAAAAATAAAATAAAAAATTGTGGAGGATAACACAAAATTCTCTGAAATAATGACGTCTCGTGACGCGGGGTTGCCAGTGCAGGGAACGGAAATAAGATATTTCTTTTTAGGATATATCTAAAAGTGTGAAGAAGATAGCACCATCTCATGTACTGCTGCATGTAATAAGTAATCGTCTTCGGTTGAGACCCTCGCATAATTGGAATCAAACTTCACAAGGTAAGTTCGTTTGATTCTTAATTAGGTTTATAAAGTGCGTATATAATACTACTGTTCTTACAAATGTTATATAAAGTAAGCTTATATACATCTTTAAGAAAAAGTTATAAGTAACAGACGATATCTAACAAAACACTTAGTAAAGTCACTTCTAAGATCGAGTGGTCTTACAAAGTGCATGTATAAGTGTTAATTAAGACTCTAGGGCAATAAGGCTTATGAAGTGCGTGTATAATACTATTGCTCTAATAAATATTACATAAAGTTTGCTTATATACGTCTGTAAGAATAAGTTATAAGTATAACAGCCGATATCTAATAAAATACTTTGATAAGTCACTTTTAAGATTAAGTAGATTTACATAGTGCATGTAAAAGTGTTCATTAAGAATTAGGCTTACAGAGAGCGTTTATAATACTACATGTAATTTCTCGTTTTCTTATATACTTCTAAAAATATTTTTTACAAGTATATATGCTCTTATAGCTTAAATAGACTTATGATGTGCCATTATTAGAGTCTCTATCTTAATCAGAACGTATATAAAATTTATTTAAGGACATAGCTCTTAAAAGCTTTCGTTTCTAAGGGTATTTTGCTAGCTGATCCGTTATCGACTATGATTTTAATATTTAATTATTTTCTTTTACATGTGACTAACTAAATTGACGATTTTATTAAAAAAACTAATTACGTTCCATTAGGCCACCGCAATTAACTACGC
Organism: Scoparia ambigualis; assembly: GCA_963921215.1. NCBI lineage: Eukaryota > Metazoa > Arthropoda > Insecta > Lepidoptera > Crambidae > Scoparia > Scoparia ambigualis. The sequence goes on from OY992504.1 coordinate 13,705,868, forward strand.
AATTACTGGATTTAAATTGATTTGCCGTTTAATTAAATACTAGTTAATCGTTTGAATTAATCCCTGTTAATAATTTTATTTATAGGTATGTGTTGCCAAATGTAAAATAAGTTAAATACAAAAATGTCGGAAGTAGGTAACTATTGCTTACTTTAAATGTGGCGGTAAAGCATACAAATTTATCCAGTTATCAACGTTTTCAATGTTCGTGTTTAAGAAAGAAGGTTTAAAGTAACTGTTGTTCATCCGTTAGTCCGAATTTCCCATCTGCTATTGTTAAGGAAAAGAGCTTTTTTCAATGATAATAGTACATTGTTACTCTAGGGGTAAAAGTAGCTTATTTTAGGCTCGAGACGGGGTTTGGCACCCGAGCGTAGCGAGGGCGCCATTAGTTCGAGGGACTAAATAATTCTTTCACCCGAGGTAAACACTGTGCTTTTCATTTCGAATAAGTACAAGGAAAGTAACTAAAAATTAAAACATGAATTAGCTAAAAAAGCATGAGTTTAGTCCGTTAGTTGCCTTTTACGACACCCAAGGGAAGAGAGGGGTTGGTAGTATTATTTTGATGAGCCCATCGCCGCTCTATACTGTTGGATGTATGTGCAGTATTTAGTCCGTTAGTTGCCTTTTACGACACCAAAGGGAAGATAGGGGTTAATAGTATGATTTTAATGAGCCCATCGCCGCTCTATGCTTATGGATGTATGTGCAATCTTTAGTCATTAGTCGCCTTTTACGACACTCAAGGGAAGAGATGGGTTGGTTGTATTATTTTGATGAGCTAATCGCCGCTTTATGCTGTTGGATGTATGTATAGTTTTTAGTATGTTAGTCGCCTTTTACGACACCGAAGGGAAGAGAGGGGTTGGTAGTATTATTTTGATAAGCCCATCGCCGCTCTATGCTGTTGGATGCATGTGTAATCTTTAGTTCGTTAGTCGCCTTTTACGACACTGAAGGGAAGAGAGGGGTTAGTAGTATTACTTTGAGAAGCCCATCGCCGCTCTATGCTGTTGGATGTATGTGCAGTCTTTAGCCGTTAGTCGCCTTTTACGACACCCAAGAGAAGAGATGGGTTGGTAGTATTATTTTGATGAGCACATCGCTGCTCTATGCTGTTGGATGAATGTGCAGTCTTTAGTCCGTTAGTCGCCTTTTACGACACCCACAGGAAGAAACGGGTTGGTAGTATTATTTTGATGAGCTCATGGCCGCTCTATGCTGTAGTCGCCTTTTACGATACCCAAGGGAAGAGATGGGTTGTTAGTATTATTTTTATAATAAGTCACAACTACACATGACAGTACCTGTCAGAAAAACGATTCTCCCTGGGGCGTAAAGGAGTCTCTCCTGTGTTCTACATTCACACGCATTACGCATTACACATTCAATTGTTTTCTCAATAGAAAAGATTTAAAAATGCCTGTTTTATACATGTTGAAAACAAGTTTATTAAATTCTACATCAGTTAAATCATTAATGTGTAAAAAAAATCAGCAATAAAAAGTAAGCGGTAATATTTATTGAGTAACGAAAAACTAAAACGCATTTCCCTCAAAACTCGTTTAATTGTAAATACACATTCACAAACCTCTAAAATATTTTGGTATCTTTTTTTTTTCTACATAATATTATATTTTGAAGCTTTTTTATCTGACTGTACTGAACAGCTCCAATAACTTAAGAGTATCCGAATTGTCAGTGATAAAATAATAAAATTAAATTGTGACAATTCGGACACTGTGTCTGAATTTAAAGTGTCCGAGTTGTCGCTTAGTCGTTCTTTTAGCAACAACACGTGTTATGAGACTCCATTTTCTTTCTATCTACCGTACAATACTAAATAAATTTAAAAAAATTAAACACTTGAAATTGGCTTAATGCTACACGCGATAGCCATTAATTAAGATTAGAATAATAGGGCGGAAAAGTACTACTTTCCACCCGCTTCTTAGGCAACTTCAGACCTACTTTCCGAGTATGAAGAATGAAAAATTCTTTACACAAACCACTACGCCAGGAGAGACACATTATATGGGATCACTTGGGGGTCTCACCCCCCAAGGCGGGATGTACGAAGGCCTAAAGCCATTTGTATGTTGATGATGATGATAATAAACCATTCCCAAATCTCCTTATTAATAAATAAGGAGATTTGGGAATGGTAATATTTATTTATTCAAACAATAACACAACATTACAGTATGACACCAATACGCTATGCTATACATAAATCAGAAAATAAAATTATAACAGGAAACTAATATACTAATATAAAACAACAGCAAAAAATAAAAAGCTAAACATAAAAAGAAAAAAACACTGAACATAGTAATGTAAAATACTACAAAAAATAAATAAAATTGAAGTATATAAAAATCTATTATTTATCTAACAAATACTACTATTTCTCACACTAAAGTGATTTAATTAAAATCAGGCTGAGATTGTCCACCGTACAGAGATTTTGGTCGGTGATACGGCGCGGCGCCGAAGCGACGGCGATGACCCGAATGACTCCACCATTGAGGCACATGCAGCTGCATGCTCTAATAACAACCATTGTCCTACAAAGGTAACCTCTAAAGCCCTCGTCAGTGAAATTCGTCAACAAATGTTTGACAGTAACGTAAAGTGACGTAATTAGGTACTTAAGCATGTTACTTTACGTTACTGTACATACCTACTAAGATGCTTTTTTGGAACTTTTCTAGGTATCAGGGCAATGTTTTAATCCTTTGCGCGACTTACGTCAATCTACCTATCGCATCATATTATAGGTCTATTACTATCTTAGTAACTGTTATCAATAATAGAAAGGGGATAAATTTTAACGGCCACTCAGGAAAATTGTAAATTTTGTAAGAGATATTTAAAAAAAAATCTTACTTTATACAAATATTATCGTTAAGATATCTCACGTCATAAATTTGGCTTAAAACCAATCATTCTTATTGACACTAAAAAGCATTATCCTTTATTTCTAAACTCCGATATTACCTACTTACGGTACTTGTATTATTATTATATTGTTTTCTCCTTTAGAACTGGACATTTTTTTGTATTTTTTAGGTTAAAGAAGAGATTTTCTACGTCTGTATGTTAATTTTTTTTGCATTTAATAAATTAAAAATCTATAAATACCTGCCTATGTAACAACAGCCATTTTAAGATACAGTTAAAAGAGTGGTATTTTCTAAAAATACAAGTAGTAGGTACCTAACAATAAAGATATTTTGTTTTTTTTTAATTACATTTACTGTTTATGTGTAAGTATCTTACATTACTATTTAAATAATTTATGAGATAAGTTAAACTTTATGATTTTGGATCGTGTTACCTTATATCTGAATATAGGGTTTCAGATCTGCGGAGATGGGCGTTTGTTGCTGCGCTACGGACTGCAGTTATTACACTTAAGGTGTATTCGACCAAACTAGAATATGACTTACTCCGAGATTAGTCTTTACAAATTCGGCGTTTAATCTAGGTATAAGATTTTATTCCAGTGCAGTCCGCGCAGCGCAGCAACAAACGCCCATCTCCGCAGATCTGAAACCCTATATTCAGATATAAGGTAACACGACCCAAAACCATAAAGTTTAACTTATCTCATAAATTATTTAAATAGTAATGTAAGATACTTACACATAAACAGTAAATGTAATTAAAAAAAAACAAAATATCTTTATAGATAGGTACCTACTACTTGTATTTTTAGAAAATACCACTCTTTTAACTGTATCTTAAAATGGCTGTTGTTACATAGGCAGGTACTTATAGATTATTAATTTATTAACTAAAAACAAAAGTGCATGCTTTATAATAACACCATTTGTTCTATAAATGTATGAAAATAAAATAAACTAAACTAGTGTAAATAAAATAAAATAAACTAAGTATATTATGTAAATAAAATTAAATAGACTGTGTAATCTTAAACACTAATTAACACTGGTAATTTATTATTAACTAAGAAAATATGACTTCCATAAGAGGAAAATTAGAAATAAAGGAGGTTGTTAAATAAATGACTTACTGAATGCAAAAAAATTTAACATACACACGTAGAAAATCTCTTTCTTTAACCTAAAAAAACAAAAAAATGTCTAGTTCTGAAGGAGAAAACAGGGGTCTACAAACGTCGTTTTTCTGTGTTTTGTATGAGAATTTTGCATGCCACTTCCACGTAGTGTTTCCTCTTAATTTATCGGAGACCTATTGAAAAATTAACCTTTAATTAAATTACGGACAACTGGACCAGACTTGACGTTAATCTATTTTTATTTTTACTTTTGTCCATAGCAATCCAATTTTTATAATACCTGTAATAATTGTATGCCTTGTAAGCTTATATTAAAACAAAAAGGGAAGATACGGCATTAGCGTCTCGTGAGTGAGCCGCCAAAATTAGGCCTAAAGGCACAATTTCATTTCAGTCACAATTTGCCGAGCGAACAGGCTACATCGCACTATTGCGGATATTCTACTGTGTGAAAAAGAGAAAGACGCTACTCAGTGGCGTCGGAATCGGTCGTACTCGTACGTACTCGTCTGTTGCGAAGCGACCGAGACGTCGACGCGCAACTCGCTGACTCCCTAGCGCTGACGTTGAAACTTATCGCTTTGTCTTGCTCGCTCGATTTACACTTTATAGGTGTGTGTGTGTGTGTGTGTGAGTGTGTTTGCTTAAGTAGTTGAGTAGGACTATATTTTGAATGACTACAAGTAGGAGCATGCCGTATCTTCCCTTTTTGTTTAAAAGGGCTACCACACTGTTGTAAACCGACGTTTACAACAGCCGTTTACAACAGTGTGGTAGGTTGTTTTCAACGAGATTTCGGTCAACCTTTCCACTACCTTTGTTTGCGGGCGCGCGTTGAAAACCGCTGTGTTGCCACTGCCTTAAACACCATTACACACAAACCGCTATCTTCAACCTACAACCTACATACAACGTGGTTACTGGAAAAAGCCAAGTTCGTATATATTAATGTACGTACAGCGCGGTATTTTTTACATCTTTAAAGCTCATATTAAGCTAATAATTATATAAATTTAATCGCGTTTTCCTCCAGTAAATTAATCTTTTTTTTTAAATTGCCTCACTAGTTAGGTATATCAAGCAAGGGATGCCAATAGTGCTATTTAAATTCGCAAATAAAACAAAATATATCAAATATGCTAAATTTTACGATAATGCTTAACATTCTGCTGTAGCCGAAATTTTACTCTTAAAAATACTAATAAAGCAGGATCCTGCTAAAAATGGCAACACTGTGGACTGTGGCAAACCAAGTGAAAGCTCGTTCACAACAAGTTGTAAACGAGCCTCCCGCCAAGGTGACCTGGTGGGAAAGGCTAGTTTACAACAGTGTGGTAGCCCCTTTAATCTAAGCTTGTAAGGTATACAATTATTATAATTTTAAGCTGCGCTCACCGTCGCTCAGTTGCAGGCTTGTCGGTATTTTACAGGTTGTACTTCAGAGAGTGTGTTGAGCTCATTCCACCGTCCTCTTTCTACTATTGGGAGTGCAGACGTACGGCGGGTTACCTTACCACCCTTACTTGGTTGATATTCCACTCATACGCACCAAAAAAGCGTTATTCGTCTTGATTCATAATGCGTAGCCGGCGTCTGTGTTCCCGAGTGCATAAAGCCCCAACTGAATATAGAGGCTGCTTCTGGGCAAGCTCGCTCCATCGTTGGCCTCTTCTTCATCCTACGGATAAGAATGTGGAAAAGAGCAAGCCCCTCTATTATATAAAAAAGCAACGCAAACGTTCCTATTAGCTTTACATGTAAGCTTCCGTTTAGCTACCTACCTCGCACAGTGGTGGAGGCTAAGGAGCTAACCGTTGGAGGGAAGAAGAAGATCAATAGACCCTAAGCTCTGCTTCGCTGCACCTTTGTAGACCCTAAGCTCTGCTTCGCTGCACCTTTGTGAGTACGGATTCTATTATTTAATTTTGCCACAGCTCCTGTGGTCGGGCACCGCTTAGCTGCCTCGCCCATGGTGGAGGCTGCCTGTCCACTAGAGGGGAGAAGAAGACCAATATACCCAAGCTCTGCTTCGCTGCACCTTGTTGGACAGAATCTATTATTTAATATTGGCACAGCTCTACTCCCTCATTTTTTCTCTGCACCAGGAAACAGATAGCCTAAAGCTGGGTCCTGTTTATAAAATGGGGTGAAATCCGATGATTGCATGCAGTCTAGATCACCGTAGCGGCATGCGAGGGAAAGTGCATGAGTTTTTAATGGGTAGGTAAGCCCCCCCATTAGGGGGTGAGTCACACATAACCATATGCGTCCCCAGGCGCAGTGGTATGCGTAAGTAATGCATTTTCTACTGTCTAAAAAAGGAAAGAAAAATGCCCACCGCGCATGACTCATTGGTTGACACCGATGGTATCTGCAGTGGCCTTGATCTTTAGCGGGCGGAGACTGCTCGGCCTCAGCCTTTAGCCCATGCAGGCTGTTGTGTCTACAATAGCTACATATTTTTTATTCGCCGGACCTTGAGTGTCTACAAGGTGATATGGTATCACGATTCGCTATTCTATTTTAGAGACCTTTGTTAATGAAGCTTTGAAGGTACTCGTAGAAGGTATTTTGTTAAAAGATTTATTAGAAACAAAGTTGTATTGTTACAGCAACAAACAACGGTGATTTACTATGTTATTTTATCTGTAGGTTTGTGATTGTTGTTTTTTTTTATCTTTATTAAAAAAGGACTTTGGTCTCTTAGGTGACCATGTCAGTCCTGGTAAATCTTAGAAACTAAGGTAACAACAAATATAAAAATAAAATAAAATACATTAATACAACTTTCTCTTATTTGTAGACAATGGCACACATAATTTAATAAAGCCCTTGCTAAACTTGTTGAAGGTTCGGTAAGAATGCTTTGAAATGTACCAACATCAAGCATATTCAACTCTATTAGTGATGCCAATAGTCATAGAGTGAAAATGATTCTTGATTATAATTCATTCTTTAATAAGTAGTTTAATTGCTCTGGCGGTGACGGGCGGGGGTTTTTAGGCAATCAACGTATTATTTAGTATGGTCGCTGAAATAAACTTTGGTAAATAATTGGTTTTTCGGTGAATCGTTACATCGGTAAATTAAAGCTTCGTACAAATAAGGCATCATTCAATTGAGTGATCGGTTAATAGTTTTCGTTGAAATGATAATCGGTAAAACGGCTTTCGGGATTAAATAGGGAACCCGTTATTTAAGTATTTACATTTTGATAAGTATATTATTTTGAATGAGTTTTCTCTGGTCACGATATTAATTACCTACAGACAAACCCGATAATACCTAGTTGCCCATCGAGTTATGGCTCTAAGATGTTATAATTTCCTTTTCTTTTTTGTTATGACATTTTATATAGAGCAGGTGTACTAAAACCAGGAGCATATAATTTCGCAAGAGAACAAATCAGCATCTCTTTTTTCCAAATAGTCAACACTATCTTGGTAAAGCAGTAAGTTAAGTTCTCATACGTCAAATATTACCTGTCCCAAAAAATACGTATGGATTGCATTAGATTTAAGAATTTTTATTACCTTGCTCGAGAACGAAATTTTTAAATAATGGAAAAAAGGCTATATAAAAATAAGAAAAATAATAAAGTCGGTGCGCTCAGGTAGCCATTTGAGGAACTAACTAAAACTGAGTTTGCTCACAGACCTAAAGTGAGTCTTGGCCTCCGATTATAAGAGCCTCCATCTAGGTCTGTTCTGTCTGCGTCACCAGGTTCAGAAACACTAACAAATATTTGCATAATACTATTAAAAAACTCATTAATCTAAAAACCTACTTCTAACGTATAGATTAGTTAATTGTTTTGAAATAAAGTACTCACATAACAGATTTCAGTTGACCGCTATCCATTATTAGGAGAATAAACATTTCAGCGTGACACGAATGCATGATATTGTTTTAACCCTATCGAACACGAATTCTACATTAGAGGTTTGATTAGAAATCGACGATCGATTTCTAAGTCCACAATCGAGTTAACTTATAAGGCCGTCACCTATTTCGCGAACGGATTTTCTTATAAGGGAAAATAAAGCCGTGGGCAATAATTTTGTAGAAATCGTGACGTGCTAGAAACTTGCTATTTGTCATGAGGCACTTCAATTTTCACAGACCACAGCAATAACAGACCAATTGTTAGGACCTGCGGAGAAATCTAGCACGTTAGGCTACGGTAGGTACATGATTGTTGTTGTATTTGAAGGCTCGAGACACGATGCATTATGATACAACGTTTCCGATTCGTGAACAAAGACATTACATATTGTGCGACGAGACGCCGACAAATATCTGAGGAGCCATTTGATCGATAGCTATTTGGATTCGGAATCATGTACAAAGGCATTCCAACTGTGTGTTGCCATTATATAAAAGAAGAGCAATTTGATCAGGATGTTATGTGGGCGGTAGACGTAGCCCATTGCATTATAGACAATACCTACATAGCATTGAGAGCACATTTCTGTAAAAGACTGCTATCTAGCAGATAATCTTATAAAAGAAATTATTTTTCTTGGGTATACCTAACTTTTCCATAATGCAGTTACATGATGCAGATTTTATTATTGTTTATTACATTTTATCAAATTCCGTTAGGCGTTTTGCTCATTTCATTTAAAAGCTATTATCTCAACCAATGATGGTTATTTTAAACAGTAAAAAAAACATAATTTTAGATGTCATCTGTATTCCTAAAGTAAAACCATTTGTTTATGGGCCATTTTGAAAACAAATAATCTGTGAAACGAATTCTTTTAACTAGCGAATTTGATTTATAATAACCATTAATAAATTACCTACGATTTTAAATGCTAATAACAAAATTACTTGAGTTGCCATTTCATTGTCGTGTATCAGCGCATGCATTTCATTCATTGCAGGTAAAAATAATTAAGTGCAGCACAAAATGTTGAAAAAAAAATTTTAACATACATAAAAAAACATACACGTCGAACATAGAAATTCCTCCTTTTTTGAAGTCGGTTAAAAATAAGAGTAAGAACTGGAGGAATGAGGCGAAAAATATTAAAGGAACATGTAAGAATTATGCAGGTTCCTTTGATGTCTACGAATATCTAAGTCAGACAATACACAACAACAAAATGATTCGCGCGAAGACTGCTGTGAAGCAAGTTGTAGCGATATTACAGAAGGTTCCGTAGGACGAGTAAGACCTGTCAACATCGGAAATATACACAATATGGAATCCTCGTGTGTTGAAAAATATTTTATTGTAAATAATGAAAATATTCAACTAAGTCGTATTTATTCCTGTCCGCTTGATGCTGAAAGTGTAAGACCTGAGAGCTCCGGCGAAAGTGAAGATGACAGTGATATTGATAAATATGTAAAATATTCTTCATTTCGTAAAAATAGGGAACTTTTGCCCCGCCGCGCAAAAATCTTGCGCCCGTGCCCCCAGCGCCACGCCTAATTTTATCGTGGCCGAATATTTTTTTTACTAGATGTTAGTACTAGCAGAATGAATTAAAATAAAATTATAACATGATTCACTTTTTTAACAAATGAAGTGTAACGTTCTTCGAAATATTCACTATTAAAACTACACTGGAAATGGCAGAACATTTGAGAATTTAATTAGGTGTAGGTAAAAAAATAAAAAATCTACTCACCTACAGTTCTATATTCACTAGTCGATTCTTTAAGACGTCTATCGCGATGATGGTGCATATTTTTTTACTTAAAATTTCTAAGTTGATTTAAATGGTTCTCCTAAGTAAAATATCGACTTTTTATACTTTTTCTTAACTGAAACTAAATAAGGCAGAAATTTTAAATCTGTCATCTAATTTTACGACGTCGGTCGTTGACGGTCAATGGGTAAAATAGCATATTTTCATTGAATAAAGTAGATGATAATGAGTAATAATGAACGGTAATGGTAAATGATATTCCTCCAAATCCCTTAAGACTCAATATAGCTGTGGGACCTTAGAATAAATTATTCTAAGTGTGGGACTTTATTGAGATCTTACGCGGACTTCTTGAGTTTGAAAAGTGATGTTGCACTATTGTTTTATTTGCCAACACTGATGCATGTTCACGATCCCCTAACAGAAAAATCCAACATTATTTCACATTAATGTTCGACAAAACATAAATTATAGAAAATAAAACAAAACTGCTGACATGACGCTTAAAGTTCGCGCAAAGAAGTCAGAAAGAAAATTATCCAACACATAACAGTAAATAATCCACTATTAATTCACATTAATATTCGACAAAACATAAATAATTATAGAAAATAAAACAAAACTGCTGACATGACTCTTAAATTTCCCGCCAAGAAGTCAGAAAGAAAATTATCCAACACAACGAAGCAGCCGAAAATTATTTTGGCAAACGGATTGAAGTAGGTAGGTAGTTGGTACAAAAATTCTGAAATTGGTTTTATTGTTATGCTCAAGGATCCCCAAAATGGCGTTCAAGTACTGGCACTATTTCAGTCTACATCGAGTCTACTGGTATACCGGTGAATTCATATAGAACTACTTTATAGCCAATGGCACTACAGTGATACATCAAAAGTCCTCTCTGGCCTCTGGCTTGATAATTGTTCACGTGTGAGTATTTATACTGCTGGCGGCATTAAATAGCTTATAAAAAGGTTCACTGGGCTGCTTTAGACAGGCACCATTTTGTAAATATTTTATAACCTAAAATATTATCATTCGGACCTATTTATAAAAGCAATAAACCCATAAAACAAGGATAAAACCTAATTTAATATACTGCCCAACCAATACTGTTATGTTAATTACGCAAAATACGTTCAGACTAGAAATACACAATTGTTTTGGTTATTCCACACATATCTTTAATTACCATTTTAGACCAAAACCACAAAATATCGAAGGCGCTTGAAAATTTTCAATAAAACTTTTATAGACAATTACAGTAAACTGCATTGCGCATTAATATTTGATGGCTTAAATAACAAAAAGTCTAAAACTTTCCCAGTATTATAAAATGTTGTTTTCACAATCACGCGTTTTGACATGTCTTCGTCCATTAAATATTGCGAGACAAAGTATAGTTTAATAATTACAACGTCAATGTATTATAAACATTTGTACCGTGGTGTTAGAGATGTTTTTGCAATGACGTAGGGTTTATTAAGTTCGAACTGTGAACACTTAAATAGCTCGTCTAATGCTTTTGTAATGCACTGAACATCTTCATTGTCAAAAATATTGCTAGCTTAGTGCTTTTGTAATGCGATTAGCAACTTCATTGACCATAATAATGCTTCTTTAATGCAATTGGTACCTTCCTTGACCACAATAATGCTAATATAATGCCTAATGCAATTAAACAACTATTTGTAGACCTATATAGGGTCTAGAGCCGTATAATTTGTGCCCAAATAAGCATTATAGTAGCCGTATACACGTGTGTAATGCTACTAGATAACCAAACTTAAATGCCATAACGATACAGAAATGCTGTAATGCGGCTGTTATACTGCTTTGATGTGTTACTTGGGAAACTACCCAAAAATAGCCATCTTAATGTTGATAAATAATAATGGGTAAAATAAATTTGTACTACGATTAATTACCACAGTTTAAGAAAAGAGGATGTACTTAAATGAAAGTGTTGCCTTGTCTTCAGGAAACCAGTTACTTAATTAGTGCATAGTGCTAGCATGTGCAATTTTATGAATAACAAACACTTCCCTTTTGATATCTTCCACTTTTTGTTCACATCGGCTAAGCGCGTTACGATATAGTATTGTGATAGAATAACGCTTAATAACGTGATATCGATGTCGCCCGTTTTTGTGATGCATTCACGCGATGCTGCCACACGCCGTCCGCCTGCGCCCACGCAGCCGCCGCGCCCATTAAAACCTCAATCAAACTTGTAACACTGACATAGCACGCGCGCTTTTTTCGACGAATATATGAAATATGACTAAAAGTAATCGCATGATCACTACGCAGAACCTTGTTACCTAAGAAATAATTGAATGTACACTTTCCCGTCTAGGTATAATACTGAACATAGTGAGAAATAAGAAGAAGCCGATTATTAATAACCGAGATACTAAGGGATTTGAAGCGGAAAGCTAGATAGCAAGATGACGAATGATTTAAATGAGGTAATGATACTGTAAAGGATAAAAATATACAAACTAAAATACTAAAAAAAGGTACCCAACGCTGAAGAAGAACGCTCATCTTATAACGAAACCCCGTCGCGTTGCAAATGATCTTGTTAGTAAGCACTACTAAAACTAGCTCAAATTTCTATTGTCTTCATAGTAAATAATATCGGCTAACAGTGCAATGGTCCCCGACAAGCGTGCTATCATTACCGCACGCTGCCGGCTCCGAGACCATTTACCACCACCACCATTGAGGCATCATAGACTATAATACTAATAGAGATGACAACGCGAAGCAGCGTGTTGCGCGCTGATTTGCAGCCGCAAAACCGGTTCACAATTGCTTGGATCACGCGCAATCACTGAGACGGTGACAGCTATGCGATTCTCTAAGCGACCCATAGACGCTGCGCGCATGGCTGTGATCTGCTGTCTCTTTCCAATTCTATGAATATGAAAGAGACAGAGTCATTTGTCAGCGCTGCGGCAGCCGCAGCTATCAAGGCTTTAGCTTAGAGAATCGCACGGCAGCACATGTGGTGGCAGGGCAGCCCATGGACTGCAACTCAGTACGCAAAAACTTGCTTTGCTGTGTCGCCTCTAGTCTATAATATCTCAATGACCACAGCATAAAGAGTATCCACCACGAAACAAATCGCAGCCGTTTGTCATACGCGTGACGCGTCTACCCTAATCGGCGAAGGTGCGAGCAAGTTTCACCATTATTATACGTCGTTGTCGCTAACATTTTATTCTAAATGGTTGTGGAGAGAAAACTTACGTAGGAGTCGTCCGGAGAACAGAATATTATTATTAATTTACATCTACATAGTTCTTCAGTTAGTTTAACAACAAGCTTAAAGATAACATATCTTTACAGGGGTAAAGATACCGTGTCGCGTAGCGGTGAAAGAATACTGCCACCCCATCTCTTCCATTGGGTGTCGTAAAAGACGAATAACGGACTAAAGACAGCAATTAATACATCCAATAGCATAGAGCGGCGATGGGCTTACCACATGTCACACTGAGCACATGTGCAGTCGCTATTTAGTGCAAAGTAGACTATGGCAGAGGACTGCTTTTGCGGTCCTCATTGCCTAATAGTCTCTCACTAACCCTTCGGGGATAATAGTCGTTTAGGTATGTATTTATGTAAAGATTCGGCAAAATATATAATTATATCCCCTTGTCTGTCACGAAGACTCCTAGAGGTTACTAACAATTGAAATTCCATTGTGTCTGGCTTTAAGAGGGTTTGCGCATTTCGGTTTCCCATACAAACTTTCATGTCGAAATTTTTGAAAACCAATTAGTCAATTTTAATGAAAGTTTGCAAGCTTAAGTAAAATACTGGGATCTAAATAGTTTGTTGAAAACATTAAAAAAGACGTTTATTTACATGAGTTATTGCGATTTAAAGTTCACTATAGAATGTTTCAAATCGCGATTACTCAGTTAAATAAACGTTTTTTTTTAAATGTTTTCAACAAACTATTTAGATCCCAGTATTTTACTTATGCTTGCAAACTTTCATTAAAATTGACTTATTGGTTTTCAAAAATTTCGACATGAAAGTTTGTACGGGAAACCCAATGATATTATATAAAATATCATTGGGGAAACCGAAATGCGTAAACCCTCTTATGGCAGCTGAGCTCTAAAATTAATGTCACGAACTTATTGAAAAAAACCTATAAGTACCTTTATCTTTTCTCTAAACAATTCTACCAGGCTTTTTTTTTAGACTGTTTCCTCAGTTTCTATTCGACTTTTCCGTCAAAAGTACTTAGTGCTCGTTTTTATTATTGTGAGTTTTGCGCATCGCGGATATTGTCAGTTCGATTTCCGACAGTGTTTTAGTAACGAAGAAGGAAAAAGAAAAGAAATTGGAAATCCACGTCTATAGTTTTTGATATTTTTTTGGTGCACTTTTAACTTATATCATTATAAAAATTCTATTTTAATACTAATTTACATAAACACGTTCGTATTTAGCGATTGAAACTTGCCGTTTCAAGTTTTTCCACCAAGTAGTTTACTAAAAAGTTAACTTTGATAGATCCCTGGCCTTGAGTAATCTTAAAAGGGTTAATTTTCACTAGATGTAGCCATGTAGGGAACCCTAAAAAGCTGAATGATAAATGTTGCGAGAAAGAAAGTATAATGCAAGCCTAAGTAATTAACAAGTATTACAACTGTGCGAAATGTCTGCGTATTACTTAAATGTCAGTTTTAGTTATGTAAGGTATATACAATGTTTTATTAAATTTTGCCCGTAGATTGCCTAGACCTAGATCATTGATTTATAGGCAATGTATGTAGATTATTTTCAAATTTAATAGCAGCGAGATCATTTTTGAACTGATGATGAACAATCGCAATCTATCGAAATTCGATGTGGCCGTAGTAAAGTTAAGGGTGCAATTTTCGAAACGGTAATCCTTCCACAATAACATATTAAGTACGAGTGAATGCTCCATCTCACTCGTTATTGGAAGTCACCGGTGACTATTTTGACACTGAAATTTCTCAAACCTAGGTATAAAAAGTATTAGATAAGTATAGGTTTCAACTTACACAAATTAATGGAACAGGCGCAGAAATACAGTTGTGCCTGTAAATTATTATTTACTGTACTTCATGACGACTTCTGTGGTTGAGTATTTGGCACGCCAAATCTGGTATCGCGTCATCTCTGATGTAACGGGTCAAATTCCCCCGTCGGGTCATTTTAGAAAAAAACACTGTTCTTTCTAAATTTATTACGGGTCTGGGTGTTTTCTAATAAATATAAGACCATTGCCCGTGCTTCGCAACATGCTGAGAAGATGACAAATAATATCAAGTCAAGAAAAGATGGAGTGGAATTTGGGAAATGATGGGTGGCGAGTTAACTAACTCGTAAGTTCAACTGAACTGATAACTGATTGGAGCAAAGAAGTACGAGAATCGTTCATAGGGAGGCAAGTATTAAAGTCACGAAGGTAGGAATTATTATGTCATAGAGTAGTTACTCAAATGGCTGTAGTAAACTCCGAGAAGGATTTTATTGTGAGCAAGAACAATTTCAACCAGCATAAACCGACTCCAAAAAAGTTTACTGAAATAAATGCACTAAAACAAAAAATAAAAGCGTAGTTTAGTTTGTTCAATTTACTTGCAATATTAACCTTTATTTTACTCAATCTTAGAAACTTAAAAAATATTTTTGGAGTCGGTGCCAGCCAAGGTAAACATAAACATTAAAAGACATGCTATATTATTATTATATTAGCCCATATTGTCCCATTGCTGGGCAAAGCCCCCCCCCCCCTCTGGAAGGGGGGGCCTTCCAGTATTCGCGGTCTTTTACGTGTGTTGGTCAATCCATCGCGTAAGCATCAAGCTCATCTCTCCACCTCCGTCTCTGGGTCGGCCTTGTTGCCGTTTAACCCCATTTTGCTACATTGTCGTATGAAGCTGCCACCGACTCCAAAAATATTTTTTAAGTTTATAAGATTGAGTAAAATAAAGGTTAATATTGCAAGTAAATTGAACAAACTAAACTACGCAATTATTTTTTACGTTTTAGTGCATTTGTTTCAGAAAAGTTTTTTGGAGTCGGTTTTTTTTTGTTAAAATTTTTGTTTATTTCTCGCTTTTTAGTGAATCGTTCCGATCTATTTATCGAAAGCAAATATTGGTAAACCTACAATACGCGCTACTTGTATGAGACAGCGCCGTTTAAATGCGACAAGCGAAGAAAACGAGAAACGCCTATCACAAAATAGTAAATCAACATCCAAAACAGACTGCAAGTTACCCGGATTTACTCGTGAACGCTGTATAGACCCCCCTACGATGATGACTTGCGAGTTACTAGGGTTCACCGTTAGGCAAACTAGAGGGACGTTTTTAACTTGCTCTAGTCGTAGATCGTAGCCAAGTCACCATTGATCTGCTCAATCGCTTCTGAGAGGTTATCAGCCGAGGCCTGACAGTAAATTTGTAAGTCATCGGCATAAAGATGTTAAGAAGAATTTAGACAAGAAGTGACAGAAATAATAGTGTGAATAGTGTATTTTTAAATCCTAATAGAAATGTTTCGAAGGAGTGATAAAAAGTGGCTTATGTCACTATTGTTCTTCAGCTATGTGCAAAATCAGGTCGATGCGCAAGTGAGAGACGGACAAACAAACAAACAAACACGCTTTCGCCTTTACAATATTAGTTAGGAAGGACTTATTGCCAGAGTGGATCCCATTTGACCTATGGCCGAAAATACCAAAATCGCTATAGATATGCCTACAATATTTGAGGAGTTCCCTCAATTCCTCAAGGATTCCACAACCAGAACTGAGTTCCGGTACCGGCCTTCTTTTGCTTCGTCATAGTCGCTTAACTATCTTAATCTAATAAAAAAAAGAATTTTCTAAATCGGTGTATAAACGACTGAGTTCTGAGGTAACAAACATAAAAAAACAAATAACCGAATTGAGAACCTCCTCCTTTTTTGAAGTCGGTTAAAAATACTCGCCTGCGTTAGCAGGAGGTGGTTGCGCCGAGGTGCTTATTACGGAGAAGAGAATATGGGCACGTAAAATATGGGCACGTAGAATATGGGCACGTAGATAAAACCGTGTCGCGTAGCGGTGAAAGAAGACTACCACCCCCTCTCTCCCTTTAGGGTGTCGTAAAAGGCGACTAAAGGACTAAAAACTGCACATACATCCAACAGCATAGAGCGGCGATGGGCTCACCATCTATCACGCTGAGCACATGTTCAGTTGCTATTTGGTGAAAAGTGGACTATGGTAGAGGATTGCTTTTGCGGTCCTCATTGCCTTTTTTTTATTCTTCAACGGGTAAGCGCTTGGCCTTCATCTCACCGTGACGATAAGGCCGGAGGTGGAAGCGCGCTTCACCCGGAATCCTCAGCAACCACTGAGGATCTGGCTATCTTACTCTGTTCTGACTCAAACTGTTGGACCACAACAATGCTATAAACATCGTTTTTATGACGACAGACTTAGATAAGATGGTGGTAGCTAGCCAGGCGGACTTAACAGCCCCTACCACCAACAGCCTAGTCTCTGACTAACCCTTCGGAGATAATAGTGATTATATGTATGTAGGTATATGCTAAATATAGCAACCCCGCCACCCCTGGAGCCAGTACGATCATTGCGTATAAGATGGAAGCCAGGCAGAGCATAAGAGGTAGAAGGTAAACCGGTTTAAGCAAAGACTCGGAGATTAGTACAGCATGAATAATTTTGTGATTAAGTGACGCCAGCACTACAGCACTAAATGTTAATGAGCAATAACAAAAAAAGTAAATGAGCTAAGACCGTACCTCACGCTGCACGGAGCAATTATGCAGTCGCATTTTGTTGTCACCCATGATAGTAATTTGCTTTTACTGGTGCCCTTGGGTGTTCAGCAGTGCGATTCTCTAAGTTAGAGCCTTGGTAGCAGCGGCTGCCGCAGCACTGAGAATTGACTCTGTCTCTTTCATATTCATAGAATTGGAAAGAGGCAGCAGATCACAGCCATGCGCGCAGCGTCTATGTGTCGCTTAAGCCCCCTCTTCACATAGAGAATCACATAGCTGGTGTCGTCAACCGACTCAAACCTCTCGGAAAATTTAAGGTTTCATGATGCCATTTAGAAAACATCCGAGGATCGTTCAGTCACAACAACTTCATTTATTTATATATTTATTTCTTTCTTTCTTTTACAAAAGCTTACAGACAAATATTCTTATAAATTAACAACTTAATTTCTTTATTGCTAATTACAAGCTTTCACATTTTTTTCAATCTAGATGCGTATATGCCAAAACAACAATAACAAAATATTCATTTAGAATATATTTTTACTTTTAAGTAGGTATACATTTTCACATACATACATAATATAATATGTATTTATATACGTACAAGCATAATAAACCATATATAATAATTCAGTTAAGTAACTACACTTAAAATTACAAATCCGAGATTGCAGTCCGAGAAATTAATTGCCATCAGTGTCTAGTCGCAACCAAAGAACTTGTCATTCATCAACTTCTTGACAGAGCCAGAGCTAGTACAAAACAGGTCAGTTTCAGTCAGTTTCAGTTCTGAAGAGAGTTTATTGAAACTCGATGCACTGCGCAGAAAGAACGAGTTTTTCCTATAGTTGGTGGAAACTGACGGCACGTTTAGTAAAGGTGTCTTTACTAAACGTGCCGTACTTACCGCGCTACTGTCTTAGGCCAAATTGGTAGGTACGGAGCCCTATGTGCATAAGAAGTTCGGGGCGGGGCAGTCAAGCCCGCCATTTATTATTTTTAGTAAAAAACAAATATCACTAAAATTGCGTCTGTATTCCAAAGGTAAGAAATGATAGTGCCTACACCTATCCAGATAGTCAATGGACCGCCGCTGCGCCCTGAAGTCAAGATATCGAAGAAATTTCCTTTGTATGCCTTCAATCCGTTTTATGTAAATGTGATACTGCGGGTTCCACACCCGAGATGCGTACTCGAGATGACTACGTACATATGAACAGTATAAGATTTTGATAGTTTTGAGAGATCGAAAGCAGGATGAGACATCATCAGCATCATAAACGTCCCACTGCTGGGCACAGGCCTTCCCGCATGTATAACAGCACATGGGGAGGTTGAGCCATTATGACTTACCCCGCTACACTTCAGGAAGAACCTCCAAACTCCGGTTACTCTGTAAAGGCCATATAAGCAATCAACAGCAACCCTTTTCAAAAACACCTAAAATCCAACATAATGGTTGGCCCCTGCACTCAAAATAACCTCACACATGATTCAATGCCATCGTTTATGACTATATTTCTTTAGGAACTGCATGCGTTGGTATACCTAATTACCACGTACCAGATTCGACCGTATAATGGTGAGAACGGCTCTCTTGAACATGTTCGAGTGGTTATTTAACGTTTTTATTTGTCTCGCAGCTCGTTCTTGTACGGTAATCACGCAAATTACCATTGTTAAAGACGTGCCGCAATTACGCACTTTATATGAAAAGTTTCCTTTAAACTAACACAAGATGGCGCGTACCTAAGGAGTGCGATTTAATTGCTCAACTGAATATTTTTAATCTGATATAAGTACCTTATTAGGTACGAAGTAAACAAATCTTAATCATAACATGAATAGGGAACATTAAATTGATAAGTAGGTATGTAGTACCAGGGGTAATGTAAAATCTTGTGGTAGGTACTACCAGACAGGATAGTAGATAGTAATACGGGCAAAAAAATTACCTGTGGTACTACTGTAAGACCATCGGTAGTAGGTACCACGGGTACAAACAGGAAATTTATACTTACAAGCAAACAAACAGTTTTGACGACCTCCTTGGTCGAGTGCCTAGCGCGCCGGTTTTGGCGTCGTCATCTTAGGTCTTAAGCTAATCAATCACACACTACGCAGATACGGTAAGATATCTGTATCTGAGCAGATATCTTTCAATATCGCTCTCTATATTAATAATATGAACCAACACACACAGCGCAGATAATTTATATTTTATCGTACAGTATCTGTGAGCACCGACATATACCGACAGATGGTAAGATTTTTATCTGCGTATACAAATATATCTGCAGATAACATCTGCCGTATCGGCATCAGTGTGAAGGATTCCGAGTGAATGTATCGTCTCGTATATTATCGTATCTGTTTAGTGTGTGATGCTTTCAGATAAATAAGTTTTTATACGCAGATAAAATATTACCGTATCTGCGTAGTGTGTGATTCGCTTTAGTGTTTGATTTCTGGTTTGGTCAACTAAGAAATACATTACTTACTGTTTTTCTAAATTGATTTTGGGTTTGTATTTTTATCTATGTATAATTCTATGTATTTTATCTGTTAACTAACCAATAAAAACAAGTTTCAAAAGAAGCTTAGGGCTAAATAATACTTAAGTACGTGTGAGATTGCAAAAGTAGAAAAAAAAATAAAGTAGGTAACTAACTAACATACTTATGCTTTTCTACCAATTCTACCTAAATAAATTATTAAATTAATATTTTAATGATGAAAAATATGTATTGCCAAACATCCTGGCTGTATATGATCTAGATAAGCTGGCTGGTACTGTCAACTATTATGTATTCGTGATGTATTCTATGGTTGTACACAGCAATTTGCACGTGACTTTTCTTCATAGATCTACGGAGCCACGACCATATACCTTCTTACGCCGGCTACAATTGTATAAGAATTCAGAACTCCTGATTCAGAACACCTGCCGTCACCTCGTGTAGCCAAGTGTCCTGCCCAGTTACATTTGAGTAACCGTCGTTCTCACTTCCGAAACTATTTAAAAAATATTATAATTTGAGTAAAAAAAATATGATTTGTTAGTGCTAGGCAAAGACATTAAACTATTACTAATATTATTTAAATCTCTTTGGTGCTAGGTATTTGTACGAAGCTAAGTAGGTACCGCTACTTCTTGGTTTCATTTCAATGTGTAGTGTTCGCGTTAACCTTAGAAAAAAGTATGTATGTAGGTACTTATACGAATCTTAAATGTTGATAATGTACCTAGTTAGGAGAAAAACTTATTTTAGTTATTTTTCACGATAAAGTTTGTTTTTCTTATATGTCAAGACAATTTTGACTGCTTATTAGGTACAGTTCGATGGATGGCGGTTGTGAATTTAATTAGAAGGGCCATCGCGGGTTGCGGTCTGCTAGCGGGCGGGGGTGACACCTAAAATACGTATCTATGCGACGCGACTTGTGACTAACTTCACGGACGCCATTCTATTTGAATCGGACTGTACTTACGTTGCAAAAACCAAGATTTTGCGGAATGTACTTCTCCATAAAAACAGCTAGGTAAATCGGTACAGACGCGTTATAACCTAACAATAACAATTGATATTTATGATGACAGGTAAATTGTGTTGCAATTAAACTAGATTAGTTACAAAATCTCCATTTTCAGTAGGTTTCATTCAATACATTAACATTCCATCTGCTTATTACATAGGATGGCGCAATGGAATAGGTAGATACCAGTACCCATACCGTAATGTAATAACAATTTACATATTTACGTGAAAAGAAAACTGATAAGTAGGTTAGAATTCCTTCGTGCTCCGACTACTCGAAACAAGTAGACTTCAGGCGTTACTCGCATCTTTTCAAAATCTTCGTTAGGTATGAAGAAGAGATCGGTGGGGTGCCGTAATTAAGTAATGGAAATAATGACTTCACAGAATAATAACACTTACTTAGTACCTACACCAAATATCTAATTTCTTTCAAACTTGTTAATAGTTGTTAATTAGACAACGCATAAACATACATACTTACATACTAATATGTATACCTAGGTAAGTACTTATTAATTATTTTTTTTAAATTAAAGTTTACGCTCACACCAATAATCTAGACCAAGATGAGTATTCATTTGAAACGTTAATATGGTAAGATAACGGATAAATATACATAAACATAACAGGTTTTTCTCTAAATTGACCCGGCCGGGAATTGAACCCGGGACCTCAGAGATAGCGCGACGCCATACCCGGCGTGCTAACCACTCGACCACGAAGGTCGTCAGACTTAGAAAACACTCAAACTCGAGACAATAAAAACAAACAGTTTTTTCAAAATTTACCCGACCGGGAATTGAACCCAGACGTAGGCGACACCAGAAACGGCCAACGCGACGGCAGCGTGCTGTGGTGGTGCTGACCACTCCCACGCGGAGGTCTTTAATGAATGAATGATGAATTAACAATTTAATGATCCATGACCTATGATTGAATGGTTAGAAACTTAATGGAATTCCAGTAAGTTTTAGTTATACCCCAGAGTTCTATAACTTTAGAACTATCTCAACCATTTCGTTAATTAATTACCTACGAGTATTAATAATGAATACCTACTTTTTTGGTGTTTTTATCTGCGTCTAAGGCCTAGTGGCCCACTAACCTGCATTGGGGCAGCGAGGTGGATTATGGTCTAATTTCCTAATAATATGCTGCTTGTCAAAGAGGAAGGACTGTGTGCAGCAGTGGGACGTTTATAGGCTGACGACAAAGACCTAGTACGCTGAATCCGGGGTTAACACGCCACTGTATTACCTATGCATGAGAGAAAACGGTGAAGTTTTTTTTACGAAGTCTCACCTGTCAGCAAGCCACTACGTTCTGCCGCTGGACCGAGAAAAGTAATTTGCAACGCTTCACATTTACATAGACTTAAATCATTCGCGGATTACGGTTATTTTGTTATTGAATTTCACGGAGATGCGTTCGCGAGATAGTCGCATGATGAATTTTTCTATCTGCTTATGCAGTGCTGTTCGCGCAGGAAGAAAGATTTAATTGTATGCGAAGTATGTACTCCAGCTATCTCTTTAATTGATCTTATGGAGCAGTGGCGGGAGGAATAGTGTGTCACGAATTGTGATGTGAAATACAAAAAAAACATTAAGTGCATTAATTTCAGATTGTATGTAATTAGTAAAAAGCATGCTAGCAAGTGTAACTGTAAGTACCTAAAGCTGTCAACTTTGACAATGCAATGCCGCTTCCTGATGACGGATCGCAAATATTGAAAAAAAAACATGATTCATAAAAAAGACATATTTTAATGTAAGTAGGTAAGTATAAAAAGTCTTATTAAAAGTTGTATAATGGAATATTACATTTTCAGATTTAAATTACGTAGATACTGTATTTTGGTTGGTAAGCATCGTCTGGTAGGTACCTTATATACGTACGAGTATATGTACGTTATCGCAGCAAAGGAATCATTGCTTTTTTCGTAGCTATTGATTCGTAGGGATCGGAGTTTATCAATTTAATATGAATTAATACAAAGTTTTAGCTCCATACACTCGGAGTGCTAAGTGCGAGTTTTCTTCACTGTTCGTTTGCCATCAGCCCTAGCTGTCTATAGTTACGACTTGTAAAACTAACTTCCCCACAAGCTGTGATTATATGCATTATACGTAGTAGTTTTAACTAGTAGTTGCTTTAAATATAACTCGACCCCATTGATGAAAAAAAATCACACTAGTAGGCACGTTCCAATCCAATAGGTCCAATCCTTTAGTAAATGGAATAGGGAATTAGAATTGCAAAAATCTAAGGTTTCCTCCCAGTTTTAGGACAAGGCCTGCGGAAACAGCGCATTATCAGGTGCATGTCGTAATAAGTCATGTGGTGGAAGGAGAAATATTCAGGGTTCTTGTAGGCACTGCCCTTGCCAGCACCGAGGCCGAGGACCTGGGACAAGAGTAAAGCAATTAAACTAAGTATAATGTGTGACGTAAGAAAGCAGCAGCTAAATGCCAAATGTCAAGTAGTTTTTCCAATCGAACTCTCCGTGTTAACTCCTCCTACTTTACATGAATCTGAGATCACTGATGCTTTTTTTAACTTGATAAACCCACCCGATATGGAAATTGAATCCTCGACCTCGGTTATCGGCTACTCGGATACAGGCAGTACGAAGGTGTGATACGCGAACTAACATACATCATCAGCCTATAAACGTCCCACTGCTGGGCACAGGCCTCCAATGGGTTGGTGGGTTACTAACATACATCCAAACAATTTACACCAACTGTAGATATATTAACATTATCCAGCAAACTTTAGCTGTGTATAGCAGCTCACTAAAATAATAGGTACTACTACCTACACCTCTCTTCCCTTGGTGTCTTAAAAAGGCGACTAACGGACTAGAGACTTCACATACATGAGCACTGCATAATAATATGTGCTCAGGTAGTGAGCCCATCGCCGCTCTATGCTGTTGGATGTATTGCAGTCTTTAGTCCATTAGTCGCCTTCTTAGAGTTGCAATTTGGTCAAACGTTGGACTATGGCAGTGGACTGCTTCTGCGGTCCTCATTGCGTAGTCTCTGACTAACCCTTTAGAGGCTATAGGAATAATAGTCGTGGTTATATGTATGTAGGTAGGTACTTATACTTTACCTCGTTGTCAGTATTTCTAAAGACACCCGTCGGTATGTTGGGCAGTGGTATGAAGTTCATGTTGACATTGCTGACGGGCAGATTATGGCCAAATTTCCGTAACTGAAAAATAATGGTAGGTAAAGAATTTAATTTTCGACCATTTAACTATACTTACGAGTACCTAACTACTTACATTGTAATTGTTACATTTTACAATTTGCGAACGGTCGAAAATTGTGTTAGTGCATTTCCAACATCGGTGTTATCGTGACTTAGATACAATCAAGTGAGAAAGGGCTGAGTGGTTCAATGTTATGAAAATCGAACCAGTAGGTACGTACCTATTATATAAAGTACCTACTCATACATGGGCAGATTATGGCCAAATTTCCGTAACTGAAAAATAATGGTAGGTAAAGAATTTAATTTTCGACCATTTAACTATACTTACCTACTTACATTGTAATTGTTACATTTTACAATTTGCGAACGGTCGAAAATTGTGTTAGTGCATTTCCAACATCGGTGTTATCGTGACTTAGATACAATCAAGTGAGAAAGGGCTGAGTGGTTCAATGTTATGAAAATCGAACCAGTAGGTACGTACCTATTATATAAAGTACCTACTCATACATACATCGTATGTTGGAGCTGACGGATTATTGCTCTTATAAGGTTCGCATGGCTCGCATGAATAGTCTTGGCCTCCACCTCCATCATCTTTGTTAACAGACCCTTTACAACCGGAACTCGAAGAACTGGAGAATCGAGTTGCCCTAATACGTTTATCATTGTTAAAGATATTTAGCTGCTTGTAACCTTGCGTTCTGGTAGAGTTCAACACAATTCGGCCGATTGAACACATTGCTATTTAAGTAGGTATATTTTTGAGGCGTTTAATCTTAATGTTGATTTTAATTTTATTACACTTGCATTTTTGATGTTGTCTTATTTGTAGGCTTGTGTTTTACATTTATAATTATTTAACTGTAAGCTAAGGGTTTTGGGTTTTAAGTTTTGTTACGGTTTTCTCATTAATTAATAGTTATTATTCTGAGGTTTTCTGAAAGAAATAAAAAAATGTGAAAGATGTCATGTAAGTTTTTATTGTCTGTGAAAGTTAGAATAAGAAGAATAATCTTTGGTAGGTAGCCCTTTTATGGTCGGTTTCCCGTTTTACAATATAATTTACCTATTTTTTGTCTGAAGTTTAAAAAAAAGACTATAAACGTGATTTCACAAAGTACCTACTTAAGTAAATTTTTAACCTTTCCTTGCGGCCCCGCACTGATCAGTGCTCAATGAATAGAATTTCTATTGATAAAGTGGCACTGTAACGGTACAGAATGAATGGTATCCGTCCGTTAGTAAGGAATGCATGGGAGTAGCACTAAAATAAATATTAATGCGTAGCACCATTAATAATAAGCATGAAAAGGGAATAATAAACTAGTTCAGAATAATGGTCAGTGGTCTAGCGCTTTATCTTTAGTTTGAATTTCGCGGGGACTGCTCTGTGTGCTCCTTGCGACATAGGCGCCGTCTAGCGTGAGTTATTTACTTGAGCTTCGCATAAGGTTGCTAGTTTGACTTCTTTATTTTGAATTTCGCGGGGACTGCTCTGTGCGTCCCTTGCGACATAGGCGCCGTCTAGCGTGAGTTATTTACTTGAGCTTCGTGTTAGGTTGGCAACGGGCTTTATCTTTATTTTGAATTTCGCGGGGACTGTTCTGTGTGGCCTTGTGACATAGGCGTAGGTTGGCAAGCCGGTAGACATGCGGGCGGGCGCCACCTATGGTCGGAATACGGAACTTTTTATAATTTCACAAAATACAGGATTATTGGCTTAAGTGGATGATTATTGAGAGGGAATTGTTAATAGAAGGCTACATTTAGATATTCAAAGATGTAATATTGGCTATCTGACGAGATTTGGTTAGATTATGGAAAAATTTTAGAATTGCGCGGCGAAAGCGGCAATGAGCGAGCGAGAGGTTGAGAAAAAGACAGAAAGAGAGGTCGGATGATAGCTCCACGTGGCGCGACGCGAAGGCGGGGGGGCATCGGGGAAACGGCTAGTGATTGGTTGAAGGGAAGAAAAGCGGACTCGCGCGGGCAAATCTTAGGCGCGCGTGGCGCGAAAGTTAAGATGCTTGGGAAAAGGGCGGAAAATTAGCGGACATTCAATTTTGTCCAACTTAAGAGGGCGGTACTACTCATACGGGGAAAATAGTGTCCGAGCTTTGATAGTGCGCTAAGTGATATTCGAGCTGCGATATTAATTAAGATTTGTGAAATTGAAAGTGATTAATAAAGTAAAACTATTGCGGTCGCAACTCGAATCCGTTAACGAAATGAAGTATTCCGGGGTACATCGGCGGAAACGAATCACGGTGGCAACAAAAACCTATGTACCTTTCAACAGACTTCGGTCTGGATGATCTTTGATTGTATTTAATAAGATCGGCGTTTTATATCATTACGCTAAACAATACACTATCTTCGACGGAGTAATGGGGGAGAGACAGTTGTCTCCCTAGTGAAAGTTGAAGATAGGTCAGACACCATTTAGCTGGAGGTAGACACGTATGACCCAGTCCAATCTCGAGTCTACCTCCGTACATACAGTGTAGTGATAGGAAAATAACACACTGAGTATACTGGCTCGACTGATAGAACATTTAGGAGTTAGTTGCTTTCAGGGGCAATGCGACTCTCACCACACATCACGAATTTAAGTTAAATGTGGCTTGGCCTAGTTTGCAAGGTACACAAAAGGGACTGTTAGTTCGACAAAATATAGGCATTTTCAAGTGAGGAAAGTTGTAGGAAACTATAGGTAGGCGGATATATATATATGGTTAGTTATTAATTCAGACCAATAAGGTAGGGATAATTAAGTTACGGCGCTAAATAAAATTATGATGAAGTGATGTGGGTCCTAGCTAGGCAAGTAATCTGTTACCGCAGGCCGATAAAATTCTAATTGTTTTCCTAAAGTTGTTACCAATTAATTATTCATTTTAAATAATTAATAGAAGCATGATAATATCGTACCATCATTACTTTGGAATACCTAAAAGTCTAGACTGGTTTCCTATTACAAGAAAAATACTAAAAAGTTATAGCAAATAAGCTTAGTCGTACTGTGATGTTTGATTTCTAACACTGAAATGACCAAACAGGCATTTGTTAGCTTTCCCTGGGATGCAATACGATCTCACATGGCTATACTCTTCAAAGTATGGAAAATTTTACATCCGATACCTTAGCAAAAATAAGCTGATACAAACTGAACAACTAAAACCAGTTTAGAACCTAGGATAAGTCGTTGAAAGAAGACATTGCAAGCTATGAGCTTCTAATAATCTGAAACATAGAAATAATTGATTGATAACAACCAGCTAATTAGCCTGACAATGGTCTACTAATACCATTTGAATAGACCTCTTAAGATATGTAAGTACTTACTTCTAATAATATGAAACATAGAAATATTTGATGGGAACAATGTAATCAATCAGACTAATACCTAGTACAGTCTAATTTATACTTATTAAAGTGAGTAAAAGATAACTTCTAAATGTAATTTATTTAATGATTAACAGTGATAATTAACTACCTAATTTACTACCTACTAAAGGTATACTAACTATGATTTAGTAGTCTATCAAATTAACCACTCAGTCTGAGAGACAGAGGGTGGAAGTTAATGAAAAAATAATTAACTTAAGTTCACTACCCTAAAAGTCAGGGATGTTGAATAAATTAAACATCTTTCAATAAACTTGAGATGTACTTATACTTTATAAGATTTGTATAATGAACACTAAGAGTAACCCAAAGTAATTTACTTCAAATGATAGTATTCTATTTAAGTTCACTACCCTAAAAGTCAGGGATGTTGAATAAATTAAACATCTTTCAATAAACTTGAGATGTACTTATACTTTATAAGATTTGTATAATGAACACTAAGAGTAACCCAAAGTAATTTACTTCAAATGATAGTATTCTATTTCAGTTCACTTCCTAAAGTCAAGGATATTGAATGAATTAAACATCCTTTAATAAACTTAAGATGTAATAATCTGCCAATGCAGCAATCCAATGTAGTTATATTGGAACTTTACAAGACCTGTATAATAAATACTAAGAGTAAATAAAAGTAGTTTTACCTGTATTAATAGCATTCTACTTTAGCCACCGCCTGAAGTGGCGTTTGATTAAATTATCCACCCTTTACGGAACTGAATATAAGTTATGGCATTGAATAATTAAGTTCTTAATGTGAAAAGGATATTTGGATGATAGCAAGCCTTGAGATAAACTCTATTGATTTATGTGGAATAATAAGAATTTAAATTGCTAACACATAGTTCATAATGTAAAATGTAATTAGATTTTGAGAAGAGATGTAAATTCTCAGTTTGAAAGAATTAAAGCTACAAGCTAATAATTAATGTTAAAGCCAAAGTGGACGGGGCCATAATTAAACAATGAGATGTAATGGCACGCTATGGAGCGGCGGTTGGAGCTCATAAACTTCCACAAGACTTATATTTCCACAAGACTTTTAAACTTCCACAAGACTCTTATATTTCCACAAGACTTTTAAACTTCCACAAGACTCTTATATTTCCACAAGACTTTTAAACTTCCACAAGGCTCCTATACTTCCACAAGACTTTTATAATTCCACTAAACCTTTATATAAATTGCACCAGGCTTCTTATGTATCATGCTACTGATAATAAATAATAATGCCTACAAGCTAAGCTATCATCTGATTACCTTTGAGTGGTTACAAATCTTCCCTGCAGCTGCAGTGAAGGATTTAGGTCACAGTTCAGACGGAGTCATTGCTAGGCTACACATATTTATGTTAGGATTTATAGACTGGTAGGTAATTAGGTCAGGAGAAAATAATTTAACACAGGGATAAGCCAATTACTAAACTTTCACGAAAGAACTTGAGTTACTTAAATGCGGTTAACAACGGAGGGTTCACTAGACGATCTGGCCAAAATAGTAGTTATTATAATATTACATTGCTTGACTGAAATTCACTGCAAATAGAATTAAGCTATGCTAAGGTTCCATCTTCATACAAACGCTACACACTCTACAAACTCCAGACACAACCATTAGATTGTAGATAAATTAGGTTAATTAGTTTTAAGAATTAGATAATAATTTAAGTTAAGGTATAGCGGCGAGGATGTGTGTATGTATTATAAGCTAGCTAGGCGTATAGGTGGAAAAGGTTTAGATTTAAGGTATAGCAATTTATAAAGAGGGGGGGGAGGTTACAGCACCTCGTCCGAAGTGTGTAAAAAGATTTTAAATCCGCCCTGCTGGCATGCGACACCACATACGTCTGTGTGCGACACAATTTCACCCTAAGACGCTACTCAGTCTACGCTAAAACGAGTACCTATATAAGTAAATTACTTACCCCCATACCACATGAGTAAAGAAACGGAACAGAGACAAAGCTTCATACAACCGCGCCGTCGCGAGTCAACTACCTACTACAAGCATACGGCGCAAGTGTGCGTGCCCACAAGCCGCTGCGTCGCGTATGCGCCACTGGATAAAACCGGTTTACCACAGTATTTACGCTCGCTCGGCCAGTGGACAAACGGAGAGACTCGCGACGGCGCGTTGTATGAAGCTTTGTCTCTGTTCCGTGTCTTTACTCATGTGCCCATACGCTAGATAAGTGCAGTCGACGAAGTTCCCCTCGTCGACAAGTTTTCGGCGAAATTCGCTTGCGCTTCGCTTCGCTCCCACCGTGCCTACATACAGTAGCGTGCGCGACGCGTAGATCTTGTGCAAGTAGGGTTACCATTTGGGAATTTGAAAAAAGTCCTGACAAAAATCCTGACATTTCTTAAAATGGAAACATTACTCCTCAGAACAATAACTTACCTATTGCTCTGAGCATTATGCACTTTTTATGTTTTGTTTTTAGATAAATGAGAGTTAAAAAAGATTAAAGACTAATTTCATATTCTTTCAGGGCCATTAAGATGAACTCCGTTATGTAGGCTTTTATAAACGTTGGATTCCCATGAAGTTGAATTCCCATTACGTTGAATTCTCTAAAAGTTGGATACCATGATGTTGGATCCCCATTATGTTGAATTCTTCTTCGTTGAACTCTCCTTAAGTTGAATTTTCTGAATGTTGGATTAGGAGTCTCATTTTACTTACTTAAAATATAGTTTTGTTTCTCATATTAAAAAGTCCGGACTAGAGTCTAAAAGTGCGGACATGTCCGGACTAATCCGGACGGATGGTAACCCTAGTTTGCACAGTGCGAGCAAATATCTCCGAAAAGTGGTCGACCGGGAATCCTCGACTGTACCTACAGAGTTCCTACCAAGAAGTGGTACTCTCTTACCTTCTTCTACGTCTCTAGTCACGAGTAGGGTTGCCATTTGATCAAGGAGGGCAGATGGGTCTAAAAAGGAGGATTTTCTGTAAAAAAGGAGGACGTTCACAATTAAACGTATATTTTATACTTATTATCTTACTTTAATTTAATCGTATTTAGCTGAACTGCCAATTATTGCAAGTAGTTCTTAGTTTTTCAACAAATAATTATGAAAATCTTCACATGTCATGTTTTTCAAGTTGTATTGAGCAGGAATCAAAGATTTAACTGACTACACACTTACGGCCGGTCCCAATAACCTATCTATCTGTTGTTTTGACTACTAGAGTTAGATATTTGACCCAATTTGTAACGAGCTTACAAAAATAAAACTCTCGGATCTTGAGCAGTTTTAATAAACATGCAATATTTTTATCACTTGGATGTTTAGCAAAAAGGAGGACTTACAGTAGGTAAGGGAGGACGGGAGGACAAAACATGGAAAAGGAGGACATGTCCTCCTTTTGGATACCATCTGGCAACCCTAGTCACGAGTGTCTTACGGTCGAAATTAATAACCGATCCTGAGATAGAGATAGGCCTACTTGAGATTTGTTGCCTAGATATTTCTGTTATATGACGGGAAATAACAACAGTTGCCTAGTAACAAATCCAAAATAGGCATATCTCTATCTATTCGGGATCGGTTATTAATTTCGGCTGTTATTCTATCTTAGACCATCTGAACCCTAGATACAGCATTTAGCGCTCTCAAAGTGACGCCTCGAACTAATGGCTGGGTGATCAAGTGGTCAGCGACCCTCAAAGTCAAAGTCAAATTATTTATTCAATGTAAACCTTTACAGGCACTTATTGACGTCAATACTAATAATAATAAAAAAAACAGTTAACTAACTTATAGTTAAGACTTAACAACTAATCTAACGAGCTATTATAGTCTGTGCCAGACAAATGCGCATTGCTACCCCCAGTACCACTGCACGCCGAAACAGAATCGCGTCGAACCGAAATATAAGCCGTGGTCATAGAATTGTGTAATATGATTTCCAATTATCGTATTGATACTGTGGTAAGTAATAGAAATTGGAGAGTTTTTGAAGTAAAATAAAGTATTGCCCTGATTGCGAAACCCACGGTCCCGGGTTAGAATCCCGGTAGGGGCAAATGTTTGTGTGATGAGCACGACCGTTTGACTGAGTTTATGTATGTTTATCCGTTATTCAGTCAGTCACCATAATTCAGGCTATGCCTTGTTTGAGGCTAAATAATTGATGTAATAGTTGCGAAAATTTATTTATTTTAATGCTTCAACCATGAGTGAGCATTAGATTGCTCATACTCTCAGTTGTCATTTGACATTGCCGTCCAAATTGAATTTAACAATTGAGGTGTTGATAGGGTCGAGCATGGGTCGAGTATCAAAATTAGTTGTGATTATTCGAAAACAAAATATGAGTTACTGAGTAAGAAATGTTTTTATAGTGATAATGAATTTATTGTGTGCAAAATTTGAATACTATTTTTAATTATAACAATATTGATTATTTTTAATTTTTATTGATTACTAGCTGACCCGACAGACGTTGTCCTGTATTAATATGAATATTGAAAAAAAAAATAAAAAGTGTTTAAGTATTTTAATTTTTTCTTTCATAAGAACCTTCTCCTGACAATAACAAACACAACAATAAAATAATTAGCGAAATTGGTCCAGCAGTTCACGCGTGATGGCGTGACCAAGGGAATAGGGATTCATTTTTATATATACACACATCAAAAGTGTCTAGGGATCAACATATATTTTTGCAATAACTTTTCTCCTGACTGATATTAATTAAAATTTTCTTTAAGGATTCATCAAATAAAGTGTTTTCGTTTGTCTACAGTAACGATAAACCAAGTCACCTTTGCATTAATAAAGAAATTTGCCATTTTCCTAATAAAGGGATTTTTGACATTTGAACCACTAACATTAAAGTTCGAAAAAAAGACTGAAATAACAGTTTTCTTTAAAATTTTATTGGGTAACTTAAACAATTAATAATCCGTGTTTCTACCGCGAACACTAACAACACAAGAACATCGGTTTGGCATACTCAAAATGAGTTCATCCAAATCACGCTGTGGAATGGCCGCCCATGTTCGTTGCAACAACAAAAAAAGGTCTTCTTGCGACTGGATACCCTCCATATTTGGCAGAGCTCTTCTCTGTAGCATATCCCATGCATGCTCAATCGGGTTCAAGTCTGGCGACTGAGCAGGCCAGGGCATGACATTGATGTTAGCTGCGGCGAGAGTCTGTCTTACAACTCTTGCGGTGTGCGGTCGTGCATTATCATGCATTAACTGAAATAAGGGACCGATTTGCACTTGTAGAGGAACGATGACGTCTGATACAATCGTCTCAGCATAAATTTGAGCGTTGAGGTTGCCTCTGATCCAAATCAACTCAGTTCTTCCGCCGATCCAAATACCCGCCCATACCATGATGGTTCCACCACTATAAGGATGGACTTCCTGGCAGGATTTTAATCGCTGTTGGCGTCCAGGGGTTCTCCAGTGTCGTATACGTCTTGTATCCGGTCTCATACCAAAACGAGACTCATCAGAAAAGCACACGAAACGCCATTGTTCTTCTGCCCAATTTCTGTGTTCAAGAGCCCATTGATATCGAATCCTACGATTGTGCATTGCTATAGGTGGTACCCTTAGCGGTCTTCGGGAATTAAGGTTCACTTCATGCAAGCGGTTTCTGACTGTTTGGTCGCTAATTAAGTTCCCTGAAGAGTGATGAAGCCTCACGGCTAACATCATGGCGGTTATTGTTGGAGCTCTTCGAGTTGTGATTTGGATGTATCGGTCTTGTCTCCGTGTGGTGCAGCGATACCGTCCTCCATGGCGCTCAGCCACGGTACCAGTGCTTCGGTAACGTGTCCAAAGTCGACTGATAACACTCTGACTTGTATTCAGAGCTAAAGCCACAGTACGTTGCCGGGAACCAGCTTCTATCATTCCCACGGCTCTGAGCATTTCTTCCCTGCTTAAATGACGTCGCCGCTCCATAATAACGTTGGTTTTAATCAGTAGTAGGGAAACAGTAGCACTAATAATGTCTTCAATGCGTTGTATGTTTTTATAGGGAAAATATTGACAGCTGATTTTCATCTTTTACTAGAAATTGATTGGAAGTTCCTGTTTCAAATTATGAAATGCACCAAAAAGGATCCATATAAATTTATAAAATCATAAATTTATTACAAAGCCACATCTCAATCTCAAGAAATCCGCATAAAAATGCTTGATCCCTAGACACTTTTGGTGTGTGTATATACTACCCTGACCCGACAGACGTTGTCCTGTCGTAATTATGAATATGGCAAAAAATATTTAAAAAAAAAAGAATTTATTTTAATTTTTTTTTCATAAGAACCTTCTCCTGACAATAACAAACACAACGAAAAAAAATCAGCCAAATCGGTCAAGCCGTTTTCATGTTATGTCGTGACAACGGAAAACGGGTTTCATTTTTATATATACAGTCGTGGTCAACTAATTAGGGACAATCTCTAGTTAAGCCAAATTGTGAATTTATTTTTTATTTTCCAACGAGTCTTAACAATATTCCATATCTTTTACACGTAAGTATAATTAGTCATTGATGTGCCCGATTATACAAACAATAACAACTTCTTAAACATTAAACCTCTTTACAGTATAGCTGATAGATTATCAGTGTGCTATTTGTTCAAAGAATGCTGGCTGGCCATTTAATTAGGGACACTGAGATATTGCGTTCTATTTTCAAAATTTGAATCTCAATACTTTTTTATTTCTTCTTTTATTGTTTTGTGGTAGTTTTGGCGGCAATCCAGATTTTTAATTTTAAGTTTTGAGAATTATTTTGAAGAAATATGGGCAAAAATAAAAGTTGCGATCCAACACTACGAACAATTATCATGAAGTTTGTCGAGCGTGGTTGGTCATACCGAGGGATAGCAGAACATTTAAATTGTTCAAAAACTATGGTATGCAATGCAGTGCAACATTTCAGGCGCAATAACACAGCTTTAAATGTGCCCAGGACAAAAAGATCGAGAAAAACAACTCCGCAAGAAGATAGAATGA
Source organism: Scoparia ambigualis (assembly GCA_963921215.1). Taxonomy (NCBI): domain Eukaryota; kingdom Metazoa; phylum Arthropoda; class Insecta; order Lepidoptera; family Crambidae; genus Scoparia; species Scoparia ambigualis. The sequence continues at coordinate 13,740,548 of OY992504.1, forward strand.
TAACCAGGTTAGCTAAGAAAGATCCGTTTCTAGCCTCTATTTTAATTAAACACGAAGTGTTTGGGGCAGACGAAAGAGCCGGTGTATCCGCGAGGACCGTTCGACGACGTCTGGTAGAAGCAGGGTTGTTCGGAAGAGTGGCTCGCAAAGTACCGTTGTTGAAGAAAGAACATAGAAATGCTCGTTTGGCGTTTGCACGTAAATATGGACATTGGACCTACGCCCAATGGCAACATGTATTATTCTCTGACGAGACCAAGATTAATTTAATTTCTTCAGATGGAAGGCAATACGTACGGCGTCCTGTAAAAGCGGAAATGAATCCAAGATTCACAAAAAAGCAGGTGAAACATGGCGGTGGAAACATTAAAATTTGGGGTTCATTTTCTGGACGTGGAGTGGGACCTGTGAGAAAAGTTCAGGGTAACTTAGACCAACATCAATACAAAACAATATTGGAGGAAACTATGCTTCCCTGTGCTGAGGAGCATCTCCCTATTATATGGACGTTTCAGCATGATAACGACCCGAAACATACCGCCCGTTCAGTCAAGTCGTTTCTTACCAGTCAGTCAGTATCGGTGCTAGATTGGCCAGCAAATAGCCCGGACCTCAACCCAATTGAGCACCTTTGGCACGAAATCAAGAAAAAAGTTTCAACTTATCGTACCACAACTTTAGATCAACTTAATCAAGCTTTTTGTGAGGCATGGGCAAACATTCCTATCGAAACATGTCAGAAACTGATAATGTCTATGCCACATCGGTGTCAAGCGGTAATTACTAACAAAGGTTTTGCTACTGGGTACTGATTTTACACGTAATAAAATGGAGCTTTTAAAAATATTATAATACTGGAGATTATTCGTTTTGTTTAACTCTATTCATCATTATACTTTACTGTCCTTAATTAAATGTCCAGCTACATAATTATACCTTAAAATTTAATACATGTTCAACCTTTGATATTAAATACTTTTTTCTATTTAATTATTCTCTTATTTACAGCCATTTATAGTATAGTAATCGGACCAAATTATGCAAATAATAGGTGCTGAAAAATCAATAGGGTTTTATATTTATATGTACATAACCGGTTATTGCTCTTCACTATCTTGAATGTCCCTAATTAGTTGACCACGACTGTATATATGTATATACTAGCTGACCCGACTGACGTTGTCCTGTCTTAAATTGAAAAAAAAAGTGTTTATTTTAATTTTTTTTCTTACATAAGAACCTTCTCCTGACAATAACAAACACAACAAAAAGAGAATTAGCGAAATCGGTCCAGCCGTTCACACGTGATGTCGTGACCAAGAGAAATAGGGATTCATTTTTATATATTAGGATAATAGATTGTTTTATGTTGTTTTGTTATTTTACTTAATTTAATAAATGTAATTTGGATTCTTTTTTAAATTTGTTTATTGTTTTATTTTATTTTATTGATTGTAATTTTTAATTGTATGTCAGCTAGACTTCTCTCTCTGTATTTCATACCAATTTTTGGTTAAATATGAGATGCTAAATATATGTAAGAACTTGTTCCTACCATATTTAAAGCAATAAAGAGTTTTTCTATTCTATTCTATTCAAAATTATATGGAATAGTTGGAACCTAGGGTCGAGTATCAAAATTAGTTGTGATTATTCGAAAACAAAATTGAATGGAATAGTTGGAACCCCTTTTTCAAACGAATTTATATGCTACTGTGTATCTAGTGTTTAGATGATCGAAGAAATTTATACATATTATTAGGGTCGGTGACTTACCAATATTATCATAATGTGGGACACAGGTAACTACGCAATCAAAGCAGCGCATCCGTTTGTTTGTAACCAAATTATTCCTGCTGCCATAACACAAAACTTCTAGTTTACGCTTAATCAATTGAATCTACTTATATTAATAAAAATCAATCGCCGGAATGTTTGCTTTGCTTTTTGCATCACTTCAGCTGCACCTATTGGCTAATTCTGTTGGCTGTATAGCCTTACTACCTTGTTTATTGTATAAGCTTTATAACATTAATACAATATACATACTTTTAAACTTTCGCGTTCCATCATGCACACATATTTAGACGGGATTTAAGGCAAAAACTACTTAGTAAAGGAATTCTACGCATACATTTTATACCCGACGTTTCGACCGAGTTGCACCCGTCAGAGAGTCAGCCCGTGACCACGGCCGGTGCAACTCGGTCGAAACGTCCGGTATAAAAGGTATGCGTAGAATGCCTTTACTAAGTAGTTTTTGCGTTAAATCCCGTCAAATATGTTTGCATTAATAAAATATAATAAACAATAAATTATTTTTTTGTTGTAGTCAGAACATCACGGGGGTACGGAGTTCACGCGGACGTAGTGGCAGGCGAGCCGCTAGCCCGCTAGTAATGCATAAAAATCGCACTAGACTCTTAGGTATACTCTAAGCTCTCGACCCTTATTGCAAAACTCAGTGAAATCACAATTAATTGTCTATAAAATTGGCTAAACATACCTACTTAATAAATAAACAAATGCTTGCGGGTAAGAATAACTAAAACGTTACGGATTGATCAGTCTACCAATTTGTACTGTAAACAATTATGTATAATTTGACTTTTCTTTAAATACATACCTACTACAATAATTATTTTTAAATAGGTACCTAGTTATATTAATTTACATTTTATTTTTTATTATGTCTAAGATATTGCTAAATATTTCTTGGTGACTGAGCGTCGCTTGTGCTATGGTTCTCGCTGCCTCTGCGTTCATGACAGCTGCTTGTGCCATTAGGTGCGCCGCTTCGGCCATTTTTTCCTCTGCTGCCACACGCCGGTGTTCCAGGTCTAATAGCCAACTGAACTCCTTTGTTGGTGTTTCTAAAACAAAATTTAATATTGATAATGTAAACTAACTCATATATACAGCTAAGAAAATTTAATATTGATAATGTAAACTAACTCATATATACAGCTAAGATGTATAATAATGCTACTTTAAAATCTACAAAAGAATTTATTTTCAAAATCTTAAATAGGTGTCGTAGGTATTTTTCGTTCTTGTAAAGTCTTAGCCATCAAAGGTGATGTCTTTCAGATCGTTTAGTCGCATAATGTCTAATTCGCAAAATGCGTACCGAGTCTCGAAAGGACTACTTCGCGTAATGCCTAATTCGCAAAAGGACAATTCGCAGAATGGCTACTTAGCCAAAGGACCGATTCGCGAAAGGACTACTTCGCAAAAGGACCACTTCGCAAACCTCCTTGGGTCGGGTGGTTTGTACACCGGTTTTCATGGTGTCGCCATCTCTGAGGTCCCGGGTTCGATCCCCGGTCGGGTCAATTTAGAGAAAAACTGTTTTTCTAAATTGATTTCGGGTCTGGGTGTTTTTTCTATGTTTATGTATATTTATCCGTTATCTTACCATATAAACGAGTTTCACAAGAATACTCATCTTGGTCTAGATAATTGGTGTGAGCGTAAACAAAATTATTATAATTATTAAATTATTATTATTGTAATAAAACAAAATCTTGTCTTGTCAATAATTTTTTTCTCGAAAAAGCTTTATTTAATAGAAGAAACAAACTTTTCTTCATTCATTTGAAATTTCGTACGAAAACGGTTGGTCACATGACATTTTGCCCTGTGACGTCACTTTTCAATAAACAAAAAAAAAATATCTTGAAACCTGACAGCTTTGATTATTTATATGTATAAATAGAGCCTGGCCGTAATAATACGTAGAAAAATTTATAGGCCAAAATTGGCCTATCGCGCAATCCTGGCGGTCAGTGTCATTGTGCCGTCAAGCAGTGTTTACCTCTCGCGTTTCGGTGAAATTGTTCGCAAAAATAACGGCCATGTATGCGTAGTGTTGCTGGTATCAAAATGTAGAATTCCTATTATTGGTGGCAGAATATAAAAGTAAGTTTAAATATAATAAAAATACTCAGTCTTGTAAGTTAGTATTTATACATGGTCTTGTTGTAAATAAAGTAAATACATTAAATATAATTATTATTGGAACGCTTTCAAATTATTATTTTTTAAACTGATGTCTGAATTTTAAGAGCTTGAATAAATGTCACGGTTCCTATTCGATGCCGAATTTTTGTAAACATATTACTGTCATTTGTGCAAATGTCTACTTTCACTAGGATTTTTACTGTTTTTTGAAAAAAAGACACAATAGTTAACTGTTTTCTTGTGAATGTCTCTCAAGAAAAAGTAAAATCCTGCTGCAACTAGGTATAACAGTAATCTGTTTACAAACATTCGTCATCGAATTTAGCTGGATATAGGTTCCGTTCTAAAACAAGAAAAAATATAATACCTACTGTAATATTTTATAATACTATTATTATAAATTGTTATTGTGGTATGGTATGGTATCGATATTTGAAACAAAAAAAATTATGTTTGAAATGGAATGTACGTAAGTATTTATGTAAGAAGTGTGTGTTTAAGTATATGTATGTAGGGGATGGTAGTATGTATGCTTCAGAGCTCGATGGCGCATCGGCTAGCACGTTCGGTTTGCGATCTTGCCCGCTAAGCAACTTTCGCAATGCCAGGTCACTGGATGGGTGACCAAATTTAAAACATCTCGAGCTCCTCCGTGCTTCGAAAGGCACGTTATGCCGTTGGTCCCGTTTGTTGTCGTAAGATGACAGTTGTTAAAACCCACCAACACGCATTGGGCCAGCGTGGTGGGTTATGGCCCAATATTTCCACGTGCTATCTCAACGTGGGAAGCCTGCGCCCAGCAGTGGGACGTTTATAGGCTGATGATGATGATGATGACGATGTTTGAGAAAGTGCTGGTGTATGTTTGTGCCCCTAAAAGGTCAATATTTCTCGTCTCATGAAGGTAAACTATTGGACACGGATGTTGATGAGCAGTCATCACATTATGTAACCTTTACAACTGTTCGACCTCATAGCAAACATTTTAATTTTCAGATTTCCAACTGATCCGGTAGAAAGTAGTCGTTGTCGAAATATATTAACTACAAGGTTTTAACATAATAAGAAATTAGAGAACATAAAAAATTATGTAACATCCAAACGAAAGTTATTTAAGAAACAAATACAAAGAGAACGCTATTAATTGTTTTAATTTTAATTTAAAATATTTAAATTTCTAATTAAAAAATCAATTTTGATTAAGTATTAAATGTAAATCATCCTGCCTGTTGTTTCTATTTCGTCCCTATTACAAACATATCACACGCACGCAGGCTTCCATTAGCTCATTATTTTATTGTACTTGGACCTTGCCTTCAAGCATCCATTTTTTCTAAACACACCAGCTTCTTTTATGCGTTATACCTACATATACGATAGACATACTTAATTTTAAAAAGTTATGTTATTTTATGAATCATTTTAAAATTATATTGTGCATAAATATTTTTTCCCTACTTTATCGAAAATTAGGCATTCGCTGGCAACCATTCGCGCTAGTGTCAGATACGCGTCTGTCACGCACACTTCAAATTCAATACAAAAACCGGGCAGATTTTGACAAGCGTTTGTACCGCAATGCTCCGTCTAGACATGTGTATAGTCAAAGCCTGACAGATGGTTTTTGTTTATATTGTGGAATGTGACGTCACACGAAGCTCATTCATGGCCGCCCATGTTTCGGGTCTTAAACATCCACAGATAAAAAAATCACAAATTTATTTTGTAAAAATAAAACATTTACAAATTATCATAATAAAAATAAATTATAAATTACCTTAAATAACATAATTATTCCATATTTTATTGTTAAAACTGTCAAATAGCCAATTTGTTAAGTTATTTATTTAGATAGTTTTATTGTTTTCTGAGGTTTAAGCGAGCACTACACATTGAAATGAAACACTTTTTACTGATTAACTCGCGTTTAATTTACTATTTACATAGTTTTTTTTATATTATCCTGACGTTTCAAACCCTTTACAGGGTCCGTGGTCACAGGGAGACAGTAAAAGTGATCGAAACGTCAGGATAATATAAAAAACTATGTAAATAGTAAATTAAACGCGAGTTAATCCGTAGATAGTTTTAAGTTATTTATTTAATATTTGTTTAGATTTTGTTTAAACCTAAGTTTAGATTTAGGATTTCAGTTTAGAATATTTTTTTTGTGACATTTAACTACAACTTTACAATGGGTATTGCCATAGACAAATTTGAATAAGGATTGCCAAATGCAGGTTGGTGATCAATAAACCGACTTTATAATACACTCATCACGCCCACTTCCCGGAGGGTAGGCAGATACCACAGTTTTCCATTTGCTACCATCCTGTCCCGACCCACATAATATTATGATGTTAGCCCATCCATAATATGGAAAGGGGCCGTCCGTTAATCACGTGAGTCTCGTAAGGGGGGGGGAGGGGGTTCGGCAAAAATCACGAAATATCACAAGGGGGGAGGGGGTGTAGTAAGATATCACGTGTATTTATTTTTTTGTCAAACGCGCGATTTCTAAACCGAAAGCGGCGCGTGTAGTTAGTGTGAGTGCAACATTGAATCGCCGCGCCGCGCCGTTGAAAAAAAAAACAATCTGCAACCTTTCTTTAAAGACATTTTTATCATGCGGTTCTTAATCTTCTAGAATAAAATTAGATTATACTTGATATACTTACCTGTTCTATAAAAAAATATTTAAAAAAAAATTAAATTCTTTATAGGTAAGTACTAAAAAAATACACATGATTTTGGGTGGGGGGAGGGGTAGTCTTAAACCTCACCACGTATCACCAAGGGGGAGGGCCCCAAAAACAAATGGGTGGTTCATATCAGTGTGAGTGCGCTTCTTCTTTCGGCGTTACCGTTAGTTACCATCAGGTGTGATTGGGACAAAGCATTTTACAAGAATAAAAGATTAGAATAATATAACTTACTTTTTGCATCTTCCACAATTTTACTTCTCCTTTCTTCATCGGCATCATTTATGTTGGGTTCTTGAGTATCTAAAAATTAAAATACTTTTTAATTTATATCTTCATTATTGATTTTTTTGCATTAACAATGCTATTAAAGATATAGATAAAATGTTTTACTACCAAAAACAGCCAGTCTCTGGACAGCACCAATGGGATTCGAACCCATGACCTTGCGGCAGACCTCTCGGTAGCTTAGCGATTAGAGCAGTGGACCGGCAATCCAAAGGTCATGGGTTCGTATCCCATTCAAACTTTCCTGAGACTGGTTTTTTTTTTCTAGTAAAACATTTTATCAATTTATGTACAGTCGAGGGAGTTCCCGGTCGACCACTTTTCGGCGATATTCACTTGCACACTAACTAGGCGCACGCTACGGTTCGTAGACGCAGGAATATCGACGAAAAGTGGTCTACCAGGAACTTTCTCGACTGTAGTGGACCACTTTTCGGCGATATTCACTTGCACACTAACTACGCGCACGCTACGGTTCGTAGGCGCACGAATATCGACGAAAAGTGACCTATCGGGAAGTTTCTCGACTGTAGTGGACCACTTTTCGGCGATATTCACTTACACACTAACTACGCGCACGCTACGGTTCGTAGGCGCACGAATATCGACGAAACGTGGTCTCTCGGGAACTTTCTCGACTGTAGTGCACCACTTTTCGGCGATATTCACTTGCACACTAACAACGCGTACGCTACGGTTCATAGGCGCACGAATATCGCCGAAAAGTGGACTATCGGGAACTTCCTCGACTGGACATAGTCACAGAATAAATAATAGTACTACATAGTGAACAAAAACTACCTAAAGTTGGTATGTATCCTACTAATATTATAAATGCGAAAGTTTGTAAGTATGTATGGATATTTGTTACTCTTTCACGTAAAAACTACTAAATGAATTTCAACGAAATTCGGCATTCAGATAGTTTATAACCTGGATTAAGACATAGGTTACTTTTCATCCCGCTATTCCCACGGGAACGTATGGATAGATGTTTGTTACTCTTTCACGTAAAAACTACTGAATGGATTTGGATGAAATTCGGCATACAGATAGTTTATAACCTGTATTAACACATAGGATACTTTTTATCTCAATATTCCCACGGGAACGGGAACCACGCGGGTGAAACCGCGAGCGGCCGCTTGTATTTAATAAATTTACAATTCTTTTACTTTCTTCTCATTTCTTAATCAATCCTCATCATCATCAACAACATAATCAGCCTGTGTCAGTCTACTGCTGGACATAGGCCTCTCCCAATGCACAATGCAGTGGTTTTTAGTGATAAAGATTCAACTTCATATTTTTTTTCTACATACATACCATGCATACATATAATTACGACTATTATCCCCGAAGGGTTAGTCAGAGACTAGGCAATGAGGACAGCAAAAGCAGTCCCCTACTAGTCCACTTTTTACCAAATAGCGACTGCACATGTGCTCAGCGTGACAGGGGGTGAGCCCATCGCCGGTCTATGCTATTAGATGTATGTGCAGTCTTTAGTCCGTTAGTCGCCTTCTACGACACCAAAGGGAAGAGAGGGGGTGGTAGTATTCTTTCACTACTACGCGAAACAGTTACTTTTTTCTAATTATGCCTACTTTTTCTAATTGCTAGCTACAAAAGATATGAATGTAAATGAACCTTCATATGACTGCACAGGACTTGCACAGGTTGAGGAGGGGTTCCTTTTCAATGGTACATTTTCAATGATTGGTGACTCATTAACCTGTAAACACATCCAAAATCTAATTTAAATAATTAGCTGTGTCTCTTCTGACAGCTTACACCAACATTATACAGCGTTAAAATTTGACCCCCCGCCAAATTTTTTCACGTGATCCTATAACAACAGTACAACCAAATAATCAAATAAAAAAACATATATTTTTTTTATTTTGGTCTCAACTCTTCCTTAAGAAATTTAAAAACATTGTCACCTAGCGCGCGGCCAGTCTCGTTATCAAAGCGCATATTATGCTATTATTCACCCCTTGCACCAATGACGGCGCGCCGTTGCTTTGACCGCGAGGGTAAGCGCACGCGCCTAGAAATAACGGATTTAAAAAACTGCCAAAATTGTTTTTAAAAATAGTAAACATTTATTATTTTTACGTCAAATATTTTATTACTACTTTTTTACACCATATTTACTTTTGGCGGGGGGTCCAAATTTAAAACTGTAAGCAAAACAAAACATGCATGCATATATTAACTACAGATACACTAAAATATGTAGTGTTGGCATAGATGGAAAATATTGAATATGTATATTATGAGCAGTGATCGGCGTAGGTAGTGCTATTCTCGGGATTTACTGACTGTTATCTTAAAATGGATATGCCTTCTAAATCCCGGGAAATCTTTTTTATAATTATAATTTATTACACTGGGTTTTTCGGCATAGGTAGTGTTATTTCCGAGGTTTAGTAACTGTTATCCTAGCACGGATATGGTTTCTAACAATGTGAAATATTTTATTATACTGTTTTTTTATTGAAAACAGTTTAAGAACTCGTATTCTGCATACCTAGTCAGATTTAGGTATCTACATTGTATTGGTTGCTTATGAGCTTTATCATTATTTCATTAGAATATCACAAATGTTGGAAAAGCAGTGAGATAGTCACAACAAAGACAAACAAAATGTGAAGAAACTGGAAGTAAAATGAGGTAAACTGGACTAATTAACTATCTAAACACAGAATTGATTTTTTTTTAATTGTATCAGCATTTTCACTTTATAATTCAATTCCTAATTAAATTAACGAGAATTAAACTAATTTGAAGAAGACAATGAAATACTTACAAACACTTCAACCCTATGTTTGCTGTTTCTGCAAACTTGACTCCCACTACCAATTATAGACATGACTTTATTGTCTATTTTATTCATGAAGCCTTGCTTGGGCGGCCATTCACCAGTGCCTTGCAACTCTTGTTTTCTCGTTGCTGTTCTACTTTTGACTTTATGCTTAAGACTAATCCAGTACTAAAACAGACATAGAACTAGTAAGTAAAGGTAAAGGATCGCGGAACAATAAGTACATAACTTTATTGTAAGTGCAATAGAGTGATTTAGTTCAGCAGTGTGGCATTTCAACTAATTGTTTTGAGTTTTGCTGTGTCTTGCTGCTGATGCTTCTTCATTTTAGACACTATAACTCTTACTAAAACTCTTCGTCTTCTTTATTGTGAGTAAATATCAAAATTAATAATATGTACCCTCTTCCAACGGTATCCACTTTTTATGGCACCACTCCCATGTGCATTTAGCCTCTGGGCCAAGTCATCCCACATTTTCTTATGCTGCTCCTGAGATCTTGTACCAAGGCTTACACCATGAACCAAAGGGCGGTGTGTAGACAAGTAATCCAACAGTTCCTCGATTTGGGTCTCTGAAACTTTATCCATCCTACAAAATAGAAAAAAAAACATAATTTACACCTAGCGCGTGCATTGAGGTACAATAAACTAGAGAAGACACCGCGAAGCAAGTTTGTGCGCACTAAGGTGCAGCCCATGGGCTGCAAACGCCTCAATGATTGCACGTGATTCAAGCGATTGTGGACCTTGGGGCTGTACCTTAGTTGCGCACAAACTTGCTTCGCGGTGTCTTCTCTAGTTTATTGTACCTCAATGTTTACAGGCTAGGCTGTGGAAAAACTTTGGAGCATTTACCATCGGTAGGTGTTTTCTTACCTTCCTAAATATAGCAACTACGAAGTTTTCACACTAAGTAATTATTTTTATTTATTGCTTGTTTCGCTTTGGAAAACCAACGAAAACATTTCTCCTTGTTTATAAATAAGACCTATATATCCCCTTTTTAAAATGAACCTTATACTCTCTGAAAGGTTATTTTGGGTTAATTTGCTGTTATGACTATTTAGTATGTAAGTTTTTATTTATAAGAATTATGTTTTTCTTAAATTAGTTCATTTGTAACACAGTTTTAGGATTTTTTTACACCAAATTCACAACACAAGAAAGCAAGTCAACTCAACAACATAAATCATTTTGGCAATTTGGCATTGACAAATGACAATGACAGACAATTGACATTATTTGACATTGACATGACAGTAATTTTTTTTATATTTGTTCTGTGAAGGAACAGGCTAAGGTCTGAGACCATACTGCCTAGTCATTAGTTTCTTTATTTCTTTTTTTCTCTTGATGATAATGAGTGGCGATTACTTAGAGCATTAAATTAAGATGATGAATGATAAATGATGTTCCCCTAGCCCCTTGAGTCCTCAGTAAAGTTGTGGGACTTTACTGAGATCTCACACAGACTTCTTGAAAGAATTTGAAAAGTGGTTGTGCACTGTTTTGTTTTATTGCACGTTCACGAACACTTAGGAGGCCTATTACATCTCGAATGTGATTTTTGCGTAAAATGTAGTAACTTTGCAGTTGTATTTATCATTTTTATCGAAATAGGATAATAAATTTGTACATAATATTACAAATCTCCATTTTGTGAGCATAAGTTGAATTCGGACGGCCGGCGCATCGCATTTTGTAGTAATTTTGCAGTTGTATTTATCGTTTTTATCGAAATAGGATAATAAATTCATTATAAAATCTTTATTCTTCATGAAGTAACAATTACTCTGTTATAAATTTTGCTCAATAATATTATCGTAGATATGAGACATTCACAGTTAACTTATAGCGATTTTCGAAGTTTTTTTAGTTTAAAAAAGATTTTTTTCCTATATAATATCAATGATATCTAAAAATTCCGAGGCCGCTACGCACTATTCGACTATATAAGAGATAGCTTTATAATTTTTTTATTTCATTTGTTTAGAACAGTAGTTCAATCGATGAGCTCAAAAAAGTGCTTTCGCGCACTTTATGAAAATCCACAGACATCTGTGTGAAAATCTTTCTCTGCAATTTTGGGTTTATTAAAAAGTCCATAACGCCAAAATTGGCCATTTTACGCAAAAATCACAGTCGAGATGTAATAGGCCTCAAGGTCATAATCCACCATTATTTCACATTAACTCTTCTTCTTCTTCTTTTTAAGCAGTAGCGGTTTCCCTTTGGTTTTCGCCAATATCCAGTTTTTGGCGCAGTTGTTCGTTTCTACAGACTCATTGCTTGTTTGTATTGGTTCCTCGTAAGAGCTCAATGTACCAGTACAGAAGTGGTGAGATCATAAATTTTGAGGCAGTAGACCCAGCTGATGATCTGTATTCTATAATGCCTGTGGACAAACACAATACTTACGTATAACATTTGTTAGTAGCAGACAAACAAACAAATTATAATCTTATTATTGTTAGTAGTTATATATAAGCACATAAAACATCAATGCAGGGGGGTTGTTGGCAGTCTGGGTTTTGGTTGCAGTTGTGCAAAAAACGTCTTAGACAAGCTGTCACTCCGACGAGCTTGTCTAGTGATCTGAACCGAGTGAGCTGGTCAAAGTCAAACGGGTACTGTGACTAGTGACGGGATGTGTTTGGACTTAAGGCCTGGTAGGGCGTGATGGCCCAGAGCTGAGGGCATCTCAGGCCAAGACTCACAAGGCTGTCTAAGCCACGTGGGAGACCACCATAGGTCGTGAGTTGACAGAGATTGCGCAGACATCCCTCTGCTTGCGCAATCTGCTGGGTTGAGCTCGGAAGGTACGTGTCGCCAGGTACATTTTGGTGAGCTTGAGCTGAATTTAACTACCCTGTTGGCTTCAAAGGGTTGAAGACGGTGAGGCGGTGTATTGAGCCAGGCCAGGACTATCGTACTGTCTGACCAACATATGTGTTGTTGATACGGGCTGATAACTGAACTGACACACGGATCATGAGCTAAGAGAGTAGAGCGGCGGCCGACAACTCTAACTTGGGGATTGTGAGGCGATTCTTGATTGGTGCGACTCGCGACTTGGCGACAATCAAGTGTACTAAGGTATCTCCGGTGGCATCGAGCTCATGGAGATAAATAACGTCGGCAAACCCGGCTTCAGAGGCGTCGGCGAGCCCGTGAAGCGAGTATGCAGCTGAGCCTTTGTTTGCAGAAATGTGCCGAGGGAAGCGAATGCTAGACAACAGCGGCAGATCTTTTGAGATGTGGTGCCACTCTGTTTGTACTTCAGAGGGAGTGGGCTCATCCCATTCCAGCTTCAGTAGCCACAATTGCTGAAGGAGCAGCTTTGTGCGGAAGATAACGGGAGAAACTCAGCCGTTAGGGTCATAAAGTGAGGCTACGGCGCTTAAAATGGACCGCTTTGTGACATGTGTGATGGGGGGCAGAGAGATGCGGTAGGTGAACTCGTCTGACTGAGGGCTCCACTGTATACCCAAGACCTTAATGGACGTGGAGTCTGGGTTCATGTCGAAGTCCTTTGGCATGTCGCATTGGTTGTCGGGGAATCTTTCGAGCAGTTTAGGCGAGTTAGATGTCCATTTACTGAACTAAAAGCCGCCTAGGGCTAGTATTAATTCATTCATAATTTTATTGTCTCACGTCAGGTGTACAGATATTAACTTATAGGTACGAGTACATTATAGGCATGACATGAACCCTGTTAGGGCACTACAATATTTAACATTTATTTTAATTACTTATTATTACTTTAATTTTTATATTACATTTATTTTTAAATTACTTATGTTATTTTAAAATCACATTAGATAAAACATTAAATTATTACATTTCATTAAATCATAATAAGATTAAAATTAACATAATTCTTAAAAACATGCATTTTAGTCAAACATGAACCCTATCGAAAAATTAACCATTATTATCATTTTAATATTCATACTCTTAACTAACACAACAAACCAAAACCGTGAGATTGAAATTTAAATGTAGTAGTTTTTACAAATTAGATCCGCAACAGTGTTTCATTTCAATGTGTAGTGCTCGCGTAATCCCTAGAAAACAATTTATGTATAGATAAAAAGGTACTTATTAGATGCTATCTAATAAATCGATCATTCATGAAATCCTGAACAGTATAGTAACATATTGTTTTCTGCGGTTTAAGCGAGCACTACACATTGAAATGAAACACTTTTTTACGGATTAATATAAAAACTATGTAAATAGTATATTAAACGCGAGTTAATCCGTAAGTATAGTAACATTTATTTACTTATTAGTATTTCTTTAATTTTATTTTCATAGATGGAATCTGATTCTATTAATTTAATAGCAGTTGGAATTTTGTTATAAATTTTTATAAACCGGAAATCAGGGCTTGCTTTAAAAATAGACAATTTAGGGGGGGGGGGGGGGGGGGTTTGCCATAATCTATTTTTGTGTCTTATATTTAAGTTATGCGTATCTTGGGCTTTTTTAAAAAAGTGTAGGTATTTTCTAGTAAATTTAGCTACTTCCAAAATGTATATTGTGAGGGTAATGTTAACATTGAATTTTTAATGAAGTATGGTTTACAGCTTTGCCTTGGCTTAATATTGTTAAGAGGCCTATTACATCTTGGCTGTGATTTTTGCGTAAAATGGCCAATTTTGGCGTTATGGATTTCAGAAACAAAAATACATTAACAATTATGACTTATTGAATAGTCTAGAATAGCTATTGGAATAGTGCGTAGTGGCCTCGCTTTTTAAAAATTTTGCTTAACTTTTAAATTAAACCCAAAATTGTAGAGAAAGATTTTCATAAAGCGCGCGAAGGTACTTTTTTGAGCTCATCGATTGAACTACTGTTCTAAACAAGTGACATCAAAAAATTATAATGTTATCTCTTATATAGTCGAATAGTGCTTAGCGGCCTCGGAATTTTTAGATATCATTGATTTTATGTAGGAAAAAAATCTTATTTTAAACCAGAAAACTTCGAAAATCGCTATAAGTTAACTGTGATATTCTCCTATCTACGTTAATATTATTGAACAAAATTTATACCAGAGTAATTGTTACTTCATGAAGAATAAAGATTTTATAATGAATTTATTATCCTATTTCGATAAAAACGATAAATACAACTGCAAAATTACTACAAAATGCGATGCGCCGGCCGTCCGAATTCAACTTATGCTCACAGAATGGAGATTTGTAATAATATGCACAAATTTATTATCTTATTTTGATAAAAACGATAAATACAATTGCAAAATTACTACAAAATGCGAAAAGAGGTATTTTACGCAAAAATCACATTCGAGATGTAATAGGCCTATTAAGTATTCGTATGCATTTTTTCTGCATTATGAGCAGGTTGCCTGCATCTGTACTATGGCCCCATAGTACCACGCCATAGCAGAGCCATGAGTATACATACGCATAATATGCCGATAATGCCGTTTTAAAATCTGTATTCCTTTCTAATATACCCGGTGCGTAAACAAATTGCGAAATTTTGGATTAAATTTTTTGAATGTGGGCTCCAGTTTAAATTTGAATCAATTGTAATATTCCTAATAATGTAAATTCTTTAACAACAAAAATTTTTATTTTTCAATTTCTATGTTTAAGTTAAGGGGCTGTTTTTGATAAGGTTTAAATTGCATAATGTTAGTTTTTTTAATATTTATTTGAATGTTATGGGCATGTAGCCATGACAAAATAGAATGTAATGTATTTGTTAATTGGGTTTGACAATTTAGACTATCTGGAGTTTTAATAAGTACGGAGACAAAATCTGCGAATAAAATGCATTTTTTATCTAATATTTTTGGAAGGTCCTTTATATATATTAAAAACAAGACGCATCCTAAGACACTCCCTTGTGGAATGGAACTATTTATTGTTTTTAATTTCGAGCTAATATTTTTTATTGTATGTGTTTCTTCATCATGATATTCTATGTTGGTGTATTGTTTTCGATTACATAAAAATGATTTTAGCCACATATATGCATTTCCACGGATCCCTGATTGGTATATTTTATTTAAAAGTATATCATGTGAAACTCTGTCATATGCCTTGGACATGTCTAGGAGCAGACCTACGGCATATTTTTTATCATTGATATAATTCATAATCTCCTGTATATATATATCTATAGACGGCAAGGTGGTCGAATGATTTTTTCTAAAGCCATGTTGGGAGCTATCTATTATTTTAAATCTCTCAAGAAAATCGTAAATCCTATTTGACATCGCTTTTTCAAAAATCTTAGACATGGAAGGTAAGATTGATATTGGCCTATATTGACTAGGGTCGGTCGATTGTTCGCCTTTTTTTAAGTATGGGTTTGATTTTAGCCACTTTTAGTTGGTCTGGAAAACAGCCTTCACCGAATGAGATATTCACTAGTTTAGTGTGAGGGTATGTTAGTTCGTCTACGCAAGATTTAATAAGGGTCGTTGGTATACCATCCATTCCGTGCGCGTGTTTTCTTTTTATATTGCAAATGATAGATTTTATTTCCTTTTTGGTAACGGGCCGCAAGTACAGTGAATTTAATTTGTTTTGAGCTCCGAGCGCGCTCGCACCCGACTGCGGCGGCCGTTGCGATTGTGATTCACCTACCGATGCAAAATAGTCATTAAAGGTTTTTGCCACGCTGCCGGGTGATTCTACAACTGTGTCGTGGGTTTTCAATTTGATATTAGTTGGTTGTCTTTTGGGATGGTTTTTTGTAATGTTTTTTATAATATTCCGCATTTTTTTAGTCTTATTATCAGATTTTTTCATTTCATCATAAAAGCTTTTTAGATAATTTTACACATTTTTTTAAAAGTTTGTCATAAAGTCTGTAATAATGTTTAGTATGGTATTATTTGTTTGATTACATAATATTTTTAACATTCTTTTATGTTTACACGATCGTTTTATTCCTCTTGTTAACCATTTATTTTGTGCTGTATTTTTGTTATTATTTATTTTTATATTTTTTTCCGGAATATATTTATTTAACATAGTTGTAAGTGTTTGTTCAAAAAGTTCATAATGTTCATTTACGTTTTTAGTATCCATAATTATATAAAATTTTAAACACTGAAAAAAGACGACAACCTCAGGCGGGAATCGAACCACGCACCTTCCGCATTCCGGGCGGCTGCCTTAACCTCCATCCCATCCATAATTATATTATTCCAATTTAATTCTAATAGTGACTCTTTGAAAGCGATAACGTTTTTATTTGTAAATAATCTTTTTTTGAAAGTAAATTTACTTTGTGACTGCTTTTGAGTACCTATTTATTGTGTATATAAGACTTTTGTGATCGGAAATACCCTGATCTTGCACTATTATATTATCTTGAGATTTATTATTTGTGAAGATTATATCAATAAGAGTTGATGAATGATTTGTTACTCGCGTAGGTTGGTTTACTATTTGGTGTAGATTGTAAGTTAACACTATGCTCTGCCCTTAGAATAATAACGCTATAGAAAGATAGTCTTCATATACATGCGTCAAAAATGAAGCACTAAACCGATTCACGCACGCGTGACGTGCGCGCATGGCCGTGATCTGCTGTCTCTTTCCAATTCTATGAATATGAAAGAGACAGCACTGCGCAGGCCGCTGCTACCGAGGCTTTAACTTAGAGAATCACACTGCAGTACCTACGTTTATATTTTGACCTAATTAACTACAAGATACTATGAAATACTGAAAGCTTACCTGTGAAAAGTGATGTTATTACACTTCTTTTGTTTTTCAGATGTGTTGTGACACAATTTAACTGCACAAACCGTCATTTTTTTTTTGTTTTCGCGAGACACGTTTGGCGCGCTGTGACATTGAACACTACGGAGCGGTCCGGCGTTTGGTGCCATTTCTGGCTCCAATTAATGTGCTTCAAAATAGGCGCGCGAACTTGGTTTCTATAGCGTTATTATTCTAAGGCTCTGCCCTACCAAGGCAATATACTGTATCTTTCCAAAACCACTTTTAAGATATTTGGCAAAACAAGTTTTTTAAGATTATTGGCTACTCTTATAATTACTAGCTCAAAATTACAGATTTTTTTGCATTTGATAGTTAGATATTTATGTCTACTACATAGCCATGGAATAATGTTTTAGGTTAATCAACTAGTTTAAAATATATAACCAATAACTTGTTTCACCAAGATATTTGCCGAAATTGAGTCCTAGCCATAAGAAGCCAAAACACTGTATAGGTTTTTACAGTGTTTGGCGATGTGTTATGTGTAAGTGTTAATTAGCCCTAAGACTGTATTCACGTATACAATATTTATAATGATAACCTGAATGTTTTATAAGGAATGGAAAATAAGAAACATTATTATAAATAAAAATCAAACACTAATTATTGAAAGAGTTTTAATAAAAGAATCATTATGGCACGAGTTATCAATAAAACAAAAAAATTAACTTGAACATTTGAATAAAAAAGGTTAAATCTTCTAATATCCTCAAAACAATTTAATTAACAAATCTAGTTTTAAAAATGAAAAACAAGGTAAAATTATTATTTTGTAACATTTTTAGAATAAAGTATTAAGTTACTAAGTGATGTAATTTTTAGTATAATATCGGTACGAACACTAATTACAATCAAATAATGATAACAATTAACTTTTAACATCTTAAACATATTCAAAAATATAATCAATCAATTAAATATCCACTTTAAATCTCAAAAAAGCAAGTAACAATATTTTGTTAGTAATTTTCTGAAAAAAAATATCTTTTTGCAAATCCTTATCAAAAATAAATATACAAATCCACAATATTTAAATCACTTTATCATAAAAAATAACTCAGATTATTCATCATTATCACATCAATAGCATCATAAGAACAATGAACAACATAGGTATTGACTTTTAAGATCCATATTTTCGTACAAAAGATAGTCTCTTCTTCTACAAATCAGAATCAATATTTGTGTCAAGATCTGGAGCATCTGACCCTTTAAGAGCTGCATAAAAAAATTGTCTTGATGCTTGCATAGATTTTGCTACTGCCAACAATTCCTTCTTTTTAACTTGACTCACTCATCTTGGCTTGTTTTCTCTTTCTATTATATTTAAAAGATCTATGCCTTCATCAACTTTCTTTTCTAAATCTCTTTCAATTATATTTTTTAAATAATGGATTTCCTTGAAATCTCCATTGTAATTATTTTTGGCAAAAAGAGAAAGAAAGTCGAAACTCAACAACTTTTAGATTTTGAATGTTCCAGTCTTTTGAAAATGCAATTTTGCAATAATTTGTGTATAGCTAGCACCATGTCATTGTGTCGTAGGACGTCGACATCCAGATTCTTTCTCGACTGTTTGATCTTGTGAAAATTAGTTGAATGGTTCTCCACGTCGTCTTCGTAGGTCGGATGTAGCGTTTATCTTTGGGTTATTATTACGTTTTAAATAGTTATTTTTTAAAACTGATTGCACAGCTTCATCGTTGTGATAACATTGGGTGTTTTAGTCGTGGTTTCTCTAATACAGCTTCTGGATTTCTGTTTCGCTTAGGCTTTTTGATTTTTGGCAAGTTTCTTCAGAATGAAGTTCATCTGTAGTTACAGTTTCTTGAAAGGAAAGATGCCTCATTGTATTTGTCGGTACTGTAGTTTCAGTTTCAGTATTTATTACGGCTGTCTCAATTAGGCTTATAGGAGCATACGAAGTAGTTAGTTTTGGAGAAACTGGACGTGTTAAATAACGTTCTAAACATGTAGATGATTGCCCTAATTTATCTGGCAGTTCAAAGGATTTCATTGATTGTGCCTAAGTCGTAACATCATAAATACTTTCCAAAGTATTTTCAAGCAAATCATTAGCATTTTTATTCAAATTTTGATTGGAAGTAGTTAAAATATGTTCTTGATTTTCATTTAACTGCATTTCTGGTTGGGAGGCAAAATTTTCAACAGGCTCAAAATATGAAGAAGACTGATGCACGCGGCTATCAAACTGAATATGCGAAGTATTGTTGAATAGCTTTCGTTGAAACATTTGCAACTTTTAAAGTCTTACCACGCATTAATGCAGGCATCAATTGGGTGTAAACTCCTTTGCCTAACGTTTCTGATAAGCATTCATTAAGCTGAGACTCGCTCAATGGAACAATATGGCTAAGACTGTTTCTAGACTTCTAATCATCATCATCATCATGCAGGTAAGTTTCGTAGTCCTGGTGGTTTTATGCAGTATTTTTGATCTTTTTGTAACGCCCGCGACGATGATGTGTTTCCCCGTCATGCGACTAACGTAAATTGAACCGTTTCAAACATGCCGAAAAGGCGACAGAATCTATAAGCGCGCAAGAAAGAACGAGATAGCAATAATGTTGTCAATTCAGCCTACACTGAATAGATAGCCACAACGTGCGGGTGTCGGCCGGTTACAAAACACTGTATTATTCTTTCACTCTAGCGAGGCGCCGGATTTATTTTGTCAAAACACTGTACAATCCGTTACAGTCTTTCTGCTAAATTGAACTCTTATTTTTAAGTTATACAGTGTCTTTGAGGTTGCTGTAGCTTGCAAAATATACGTTAAATTTTATAAACTGTCACTCAAGGGTATTAAACAGACTGAAAGAAATCGATTGGGCATTGTTAAACAAAAACACTGTAAGTCGACTTACAGTCTTTTGGCTTGGCACGGCAGTGCTCTTCAGCCTATTTCTTCAGGCAGTCTTTAGAGTCTTTTGTCATATCGATATTTAAATCACCGCCTATGATTACATTTTTTTTGAGTTATTGATATTTTATTTTTTCTAAGAGCTTATTTATAGTGTCAAAAAATATTTCAATTTCACGGTCCGCTCGATAAATATTAATTAAAATAATATTAAAAATTGGTAACTCTATTGCACACAATTCTACTACACATTCAACTGAGAGTTTAGCAATATTATTCCGTTCGATATAATTCGTTCCGTTTTGTAGTAGAATCGCCACTCCGCCTCCTCTGTGTTTACTTCTGTAGTAGGCCGCCGCGAACTCGTAACCGCTTATATTAGTGTCATTCTTTTGTCTTTCTAATAGCCAAGTTTCCGTTATACATGCTGCATGAAAATTCTGTTCCAATAAATATTGTTCGACAATTTGGGTTTTTGTTTTTAAACTTTGGGTATTTTGAAAAAGGATGTTAAATTTATCCACGAAATAAACTCTTCGAATAATTTTGTTTCGTGTTCTGGGTTTGCTGGCTATTACTACTATTGTAGACATTCATGGATTGTATGTGTTCTGATGAATGATGTTTGCGGTTGTAAGATTGATTTGAAAATGAAACTTCGTTGTTTATTTCTTTTCCGTTTACAAATAGTTTGTTATTCTGTATAATAGCGTGGTTTCCTTTTTTACGTGCTTTAAATTAAGTCTCTCTCATTTCCCTTCGCTTCCTTAAAGCTTGCTCGTCCATGAATTCTGTAATATAATAACCGGAATCTTTGAAATATCTACAGTGCTGTAATATATGTTTAGTCATTTTCTTGCTGATAAGTTTAATGACAAGTGGTCTCCTATAGCCTCGTCTACCAATTCTGACTAGTTCTTCTACATATCCCATTAGGTGTACATGTAAAATCTATTGAAAAATTCGTATCACCCTATTGTGGACATCATATTCAGTTTCCCCATAAAGTTCTTCGAGACCATAAAATACAATTTTCTTAGTGGTGTCATTTTGTTGAATTGTTTGTATGCCGTTAGGTATTTTTTCTTGTAGTTCTCTAAATTCTTTTTGCAATATATTATTTTCAATTTCTATTCTAAGTATTTTTTTGTTTATTTCTATTAAATCATTTTTTACAATAGCTTGCTCGGAAGTTAGTGTGTCTAAGCTGTTGGTCATTTCTAGTTTTAACTTTGAAATAGCAATGGATATTTCATGCTGTAATGTTGATTTCATTTCAGATATTATTGTTTTTCGGTTTTCATTTAGTAGCTCTTTAAATTGATCAAGACAAATTTTTTCTTCGCATTTTTTTGGGGAGCCCTGCAAGCTTAATGTATCACCTTATATAGATTGTTCTTCTAGGATTTGATCATCAACTGATATATCGAGCATCAGTTGTTTATGTTCTACTACGGCTGTTTTTTTCCTAATAGTTATGTTTGCAATGTTCGTTTCATTTTCAGTGTCCAAGCTTAATTGTGCCTGTCGCACTGGTGTATTTGAATTGTAAGTTTTTGGCATTTTGCACCGACATGTTAGGCAAATCCAGTTATTTTTACTCTCAGTTGACATTATATTATAAAAGAGCTTCTCGGCTACATTTGCGCAATCAAGGTCATATACTTGTTTACAAAGCGCACATGTAAGAAATCGTCTGCTTGTTATCTCTCCTTTACATCCTGCACAGGAAACCATCCTGCGGATAGATTAGGAATTACTAAGTATAATTTTCTAGTGAGCAGTGGTTTGCGTCAGGCAGAGGCTTAAAGCGCGCTCGGGATTGCAACGTCAATCAAACACACAGGCTCGTGGTAGACTGGTTTATTTAAATAGTTTTACAGATACCTTCGTAATACAATATTAATATCTAACACCTTTCCCCTTTTAAAGTATATATATATATAACAATATTCTATGTCTATTAACTATGTCTATTACAAACGTTTCTTAGACCGATCATAAGCTCGTAAAACTCGCGCAGATGCAGGGCGGAGGAGTAGCTGGCGAGCCCAGTTCTTCAGTTACATTCGACCCCGGAGAAGACGCGTGAGGTGGTGTCTCTGCGCACTCGTTTTCCTCCCCTGCACCCGTTGCATCTTCGAACGTGTCGTCGGCATCGCTTTCGTCGCGGGTATCTTCTTTGTCCTCCGGCGACGGCGCTGGAGTCAAACTAGTCCGTGTTAAGGAATGACGGTTCTTATCTTTTAATGGTCTTATTTGATCTTGGTGGCGCTTCCATTCGACCCCGTTTCCCATATTGACTCTAAACGAAACCGGGCCCGTTTTACGTACTACTTCCCCCGTCGACCACTTCTCACCCCTGGAGGTATAGTCCCTAGTGAGTACTGTGTCCTCAACATGAACATCGCGATGGGTGCCGCCCGCGGCTGCCACCTGCCGGCGCTGTGCGTCCTGCACCGCGCGGGTCCCGTCGGGCCGCAGAGCGTCGAGGCGGCCCCGCAGGCGGCGCCCCAGCAAGGCCACAGCCGGCGATACACCCGTGGTTGCTTGTTCGCAGTTCCGGTATTGAAATAAAAACTTATTTAATGCTTGGGACACATTCTCACCTTCCACTAGAGCCCGTTTAATAGCTTATTTAATTATTTTAATTTTAACAGCATTCTCTGCGGTGCCGTTGCCCTGCGGTCGATACGGTGCCGACGTCACATGTTTGATACAATTATTTGAGCAGTAGTCCTGAAAATCCTGAGATAAAACGGGTGGCCCATTATCTGTAACCAGTTGCGACGGTAGACCAAACCTTGCAAATATTGACCTTAACACGTTAATAGTAGTCGATGCGTCTGTGCGTGACATTGCTATAGCCTCAATCCACTTAGAATGAGCATCGATGGCGATCAAATATTTTTTTCCGGCACAATCCGCGAAGTCAGCATGTAAGCGCAGCCATGGTGTGCTAGGAAACTCCCAAGGGTGTAATATTGAATGCGGCGGTGCGTCTCGCACTGCCCGGCAAGCCTCACATGCCTTACCCAGGCTCTCAATATCTTTGTCTAGTGAAGGCCAGTACACGTAATTACGCGCTAAGTTTTTCATTTTCACTATGCTTAAGTGACCCTCGTGAATTTTTATATAAAGACGGAGAAATTATTATCCTATATTTATAAATGAGACACCCTAACTCTAACACTATTTCATTTTTCCAAGAAAAAAAAGGTTTTTCTTCATCGCAACCTGCTAAAGACGGCCAACCAAACATTACGATTCCTACCATTTTACATAACAATCTGTCCTTTTTTGTTTCGGTGGATACTTCTTTATAATTGACAGGTACATATTCTTGCACTAAATTAAGATAACTGACTGGATCAGACGGGCGTCGCTCTGTGGACAACGGCAAGCGAGACAGCGCCTCAGCTGGCCCGTTATCTTTCGAACGTACAAACTCAACAGAGAAATCATACGCAGCCAAACGCGCTGCCCATCGCTGCAATCGGCTAGCTGCCGTTTGCGGAATGCCTCCCTTTTTGCCAAAAATGTATGTCAACGGCTGATGGTCTGTGCGCAGAACAAAACGTCTACCAAATAAATATTGGTGATGTCGCGTTATACCGAAAAATATCGCCAATGCCTCCATGTCTAATTGACTATAACTTCGCTCGGCTGAGTTTAACGTTCGGGAAGCACAACTAACGGGTTTCTCTGTTTTGTCTGGGAAACGATGAGCCAACACCGCTCCTACCCCATACGCGCTGCTGTCCACCGATAGCACCAGAGGGCGGCCCTCCGAATAATGCGCCAGTACGCGCTCGCTCAACAAAATACGTTTGCATTCTATAAATGCCCTTTCACAGTCTGAGCTCCACGCCCACCTGATCTCTTTTTTTAACAATGCATGTAATGGTTCTAATATACCTAGGTTATCTAATATACTTAGGTTAGGTATGAATTTACCGTAGTGGTTTAGCATTCCTAAAAAACTTTTTAATTGAGTTACCCTTTCTGGTCGTGGCGCATCGGATATCGCTTTTACTTTCA
The DNA here is from genome assembly GCA_963921215.1 of Scoparia ambigualis. Classification (NCBI taxonomy): domain Eukaryota; kingdom Metazoa; phylum Arthropoda; class Insecta; order Lepidoptera; family Crambidae; genus Scoparia; species Scoparia ambigualis. Next base: position 13,765,039 of record OY992504.1, read on the forward strand.
TCGGATCCGGATGTAGGTCAAGTTTGTCAATGATATAACCTAAGTATTTTACATTGCTTTTCAAAAAACTACATTTACTTAATTTTATGGTAAAACCCATGTCTCGCAGTCTAGTAAGAACTGCCCTTAAATTGCTTAAATGTGCCGACCGTGAGGGTCCAGCGCAACAGACGTCATCTAAAAATACGACACACCCCGGAACCCCCCGCAATGTCTCTTCCATCAATCTTTGAAATTTTTCGGGAATAACAGATAAACCATACGGGGTACGGCGATATACGAACGTGCCCAGATGTGTGGTTATTGCTGTACACGGCTGCGACTCCTCGCTAAGTAAACATTGTTCGTAAGCATGAGTAAGATCAATTTTAGAATACTCTTCCCCCCCGCTTAAAGCTGCAAATAATTCTTCAATGCGTGGGAGTGGGTAAAAATCTCTCTTTAATTTTGGATTGATGGTTATTTTATAATCCCCGCATATTCGTATATCACCGTTTGCTTTTACGACTGGGACAATAGGTAGTGCCCTCGGCCTCGAGGCGCTCGAGCTCGCGTGTGACGCGCGCGCGCAGCGCCAGCGGCACGGGTCGCGCGCGCACGTACACCGGCTCGTCGTCGTATAGTTGTAATTTAATTTTCTGCTTACAGGTACCCAACTTGTCCGTAAACACCTCAGGGAACTCAGCTGTCAAACGCGAAACAAACTTGTCATCATTAATTTCATTTAAATTTATTTGTTTTATGTTTAAAGCTCGAATCCATTCCCGACCCAACAGAGGACGTCCGCCATTTTTTATTACATAAAGAGACAAATTGGATACCTTAACATCGCCGAGTTCTACTTCTACATCGATACGTCCGAGAGATTCGATACGGGAACCGGAATAACAACGCAATAATAAATTATCAGACTCTAATTTTTTTATTGAGAAATATTTTTTATAAAATTTTTCATTCACTGCGGAAATTCTACTTCCCATATCTCGCATTCCACAGACTTGCCGTCAATTTTCACAAAAATTAAATAGGGTTTGTTACCTTTAGCCACCAAACCGATATTGTAAAAATCCTCATCCTCCGACGAGTCACGTTCACTCACATAGTTATGACCGTACGCTCGACCTCCACCGCGCACTTCACTACACATCACTTTTAGGTGCCCTGTGCCGTTGGTTGCACTCATCACAGTTATACTTAGCGAAACGGCATTTCTCGGGCCGGTGCCCTTTACCGCACCGCCAGCAGCGCACGGGGTCGCCGCCGCTGAACGCGCTGCTACCGCGGTGACGCGGACGCGGCGGGCCCGCGCCGACCCTGCCGGCGCCGCCGCCGCCGTCGCTGCCTCTCTTGCCGCCGCCGCCGCCACCGCGCCGCCTCGCGCTCGTAGTCGCCTGATGTAGGCCCTCACCGTTGCTGTTCACATCCAAGGTCCCCGCGGCCGCCACGCTTGTGGCACCGCTCACCTCCGCGTGTCGCTCGGCCACCTCCAGCGCCAGCGCCAGCTCCACCGCCTATTTGTATTTGATCGATTTGTCAGCAAAAATGCGCGATCTCATCGCTTCACTTGCGAGCCCAGAAACGAACTGATCGCGTAAGTTTTCTTTTAACGTGCCTCCGAAATTGCATGTTGTCGCGAGATGTTTCAAGTTCTGCAGATAATCCGTCAAGGTTTCACCGACCTTTTGTCTGCGCAGTCTGAACACGTGTCGTTCGGCTATTTCCGATCTTTGCGGTTTTATGTGATCCGCAACGAGTTTCACTAAATCGTCGAACTGCTTCGATTCCGGGTGTTCCGGCGAGCACAAGTCACACATTAACGAATAGGTAGCCTCACCTACCACCGTTATTAACAAAGGCACCTGAAGGTCGTCCTTAAGTTCGTTTAACAAAATGTATTGTTTTACACGCCTGATAAACGGATGACACTGCTTAGAATTTAAGTCAAATGATTCTAATTTCCCGATAGGCATCTTAATATTATGCAATCCACAACACAATTTCACACGCGTTACTTTTATTCGCTTACCGTCTCGTCGCCAGTGCAACGTCAATCAAACACACAGGCTCGTGGTAGACTGGTTTATTTAAATAGTTTTACAGATACCTTCGTAATACAATATTAATATCTAACAGGGATGTTGCTTTGCTGAGGTGTATGTTGACTCAAAGTGGTTTGTTTGCGCTGTGCACCATAGATGGCAGTATATGCTCTGTTTGTAATGTAGAAGATGAATAGGCTAATTTGTGTAGTTTTTACTTTTAGGTTATTATTTTTGTAATTGTTCTACAATTGTTCGTATTGATAATAGCGCACTGATGAAATTCACAGATTGATAATCCCATGCACTTCACTTGTTTTTATTTATACGTTGTTAACTTGAAAGTTAGTTTTTGTTTGTGTTGTAGTCACTTTTAATTTCACTGTATTTTCTTACTTTGCACTTTGACTTCACGTTTTATATCATTTGTTTAGGTTTATTTATTGTTGCAAATGGTTTTTAAACACTTTTGTTGTAGCAGTAGCAAAGACACTTAAATATGTTTTTTAAAAGCAAAATAAACGGAGCCAATTGTTTGCGCGACGGCTGTCACTGTCAGAACTCTATATACTCTAGAGACTCTCAGTCTCAGTAGACTTATTAACTCGTCCTGGAGTGCTTGGGCGGATTCAACTGTGTCATGACCACACAAGATATCATCAACGAAGATAGACTTGCGAAGAACCTGAGCGGCTTCAGGGTAGCGATGACCTTCATCATCAGCTAGCTGAAGCAGAGTGCGGATTGCATGGTATGGGCTTGATCTTAAGCCGTAGGTATACTGTACTGTACTGTATTGAGGGCGTAGGTGAGCAGAGCATGATCTGGCGAGGACCGCCACAGTATGAGCTGATACCGTCTCTGGTCTGGGGCTACCAGCACATTTCTGAACATCCTCTGGATGTCAGTGCTAAAAACGAATGGGTGCGTTCTGAAGGAAATGATGATTTCAACAATGTCCTGTTAAAGGGCGTGGCCTGTGTGTAGGCATTCATTTATGCTGACACCATTGGAGCTTTCACAGCTACCATCAAAGACAATGCGCAGCTTGTCCGACCCTGACTTGAATACGCCATGGTGAGGGATATAAAAGTTTATGGGCGAATGTATTTAAGTGACAGGGAGTCATGTGTCCTAAGTCGATATATTCGGCCATAAAGTCGACGTATTTGGAGCGCAGAGACGGGTTCGCCATTAGCTTTTTCTCAATATATATCTACGTAATTCGATAGGGTCAGTTTTACCCAGTTGAGGGGCGTCCTGTAGAAAGGGCAGAGATACTGTATATCTGCCTGAAGGATCACGTGTGGTGATAGAGCGAAAGATTTCCTGGCATTGTTCCTCCAGGGAAACAGTATGAGTGTGAGGTTGAGGTAGGGGTTCTTCAGACTCCCAGAACCTATCCAGACTCTGACGTATGTCCTGGGCTGGTTCAGCTGAGTCTGGTTGTGAGCTGACGACGTGAGCTGAGTTAACCTGCTGCGCCGGCTGCGCATACAAGTCCTCAATGGGTCCTATCAACGCGAAGTCGAAAATCTTGCCGAAGGCTATGGGCTTGCCCGGGCCCAACGAGACCTTAGTCCCGTCCAACACCTGACCAAGAACGTCTGACCCTAACAAGAGGTTGATCGGGGCTGGTGTGTGGTAGAGCTGATCAGCCAATGGCACGGGTGGCTGGCCTAGTATGTGGGAAATGTTTGGTACTTTCTCTAAGGGAAGGTAGCCAGTGACATTCTTTAAAATATGAGCTGTGGCAGTAATTGTAGGACTATCATTGTGAGTGGGTCGGCATACTACTGTCATTGCCGCTTTTGACTCATGTTTGTGCTGATTCCCAACTCCTGTAATTTTTAAGGAAGTGGGTTTTGATGGCAAGTTCAAAAGTCGTGCCATGCGTGAAGTTATTAATGTCAGCATACTGCCACAGTCCAATAAAGCTCTGGCTGTATGAAGGTGGCCATGTACGTCCGCGACTCTTAGTGAGACGGTTGGCAACAAAATGGGTGTGCCAGTGGGCACAGAAGGTGGGTGAGCTGATTGAGTAGCAGCGGAGAGTGTATGAGCTGAGTATGTATCAGCTGTGTGGGCATGGGCTGACTGGGCATGGGCTGAAGGGACATGGCCTAAATGGGCATGGGCTGGATGGGCAAGGGCTGAATCTACCTCTTCGCTAGGGTGCTCCGTGATTGTTAATAGAATAGAATAGAATAGAATTCCTTTATTGCTTAAACTGTGTAACAAGTTCTTAAGAAAAATATAGTTTCAACAGTTTGCCCGTTTGTTGTTTGTTTGTTTTTTTTTTTTTTGGTAGTCACAATTGCTGGCGGCGTTCGCGGGGTCTACCTGGCGAACTGGACCTGGGCGGGCTGGCTCTGTGAGCAGAGCTGCGTTGCGCCTGTTTAGCATGTGCGGGTTCGTGCCGCCTGCTGTTTCTGGGGCGCTCCCTCGAGTGCTCCCTCAGCTGTGGTGTATATGTGCTGACGACGGAACTGAGTTCGTCGAATCGACTGGTCGATGGAGGACGTGTGGTGGTTGGAGCTCCCACGGTCCTTGCATGTCCCCCTCGACCTGCACTCGCTCTCGTAGTGAGGGCCGAGGCAACGTTGGCAGCGCTCGCGTGCCTGTACAAATTCCCATCGGCCTTGTGTTGGCTGGGCATTGTACCGTGGGCACGCTATGAGACTTTGTCCCCTAGTGGTACAAAAGGGACAGTAGAGCGCCGAGCGTGAGGAAGAGGACGACGATGATGATGATGATGAGGAGCGGCTTGGCTGGAAGGCCGAGTAGACGGGGAAGGGCTGACTGCGAGCTGGGGAGGTAGATGGGCGGGGACGCATTTGCTGTGTTGGGCGGAACGGTTGGTAAGTGGGCTGATCATAGGCGCGGTGAGGCGATGGAGCTGAGGAGCGGCCACGGTAATGGTCGGGTTGTTGCTGAGCCATCTGAGCATACGTGCGATGGGGCAACTGAGGAGGCGCGCGGCTACGAGAATTGCCGGGCTGGGGCTGTATGGGCTGAGTTTGGGCTTTTTTTTTTTGGTGGGTAGCCACGAAAGTGTCAAGTCATAAAATAAACAGCTCTTCATATTTTATTATTTTAAAATTATTAAAACTAGATACATGTTGTAATTTAGCCATCACCTGTGCATAAGTTGAGTCCCACAACATCTCCACCAATACACTCTCCAGTTAACAATGGACACCACTGCAGCTCAACTATTGACCGGCTTGAAGGAACTTTCTTCAATGTTTGACAACAGGATGTCAGAATTTGAGAAGAATCTGCAGCAGCCGGGTGCTAAGGAGACTAACACCACAGTAAGGTCCTTGGCTGCAGAGTTCTCTTCATTTAAGACCTTTGCTTGGAAGAGAACGCTTGGTATGCTGAAGTCGCAGATTGAGCTACTGGTTCAGGGCCTAGATCGTCTGGACACTCACTCTCGCAGAAAGGTATTGCTTTTCCATGGCATCAAGGAGGACAAGGACGAGGATGTAGTTTCGAAAACCTTGGCCATAATAACCAACCAAATGCGGTTGCCATCCATCGATCAGAAATGTTTCGAAACTTGCCACAGATTAGGATCCAAAAAGCAGTCTGGTCAGAGGCCTGTCCTGGTCCGTTTTGCTTCAATGCTGCATCGCACGTCGGTATGGAAAACTAAAACTGCACTGAAGGGCTCCAAATTGACTCTCACTGAGTTTCTCACGAAATCGAGGCAGGATGTTTTTGTTGCGGCTCGCAGTCACTTTGGAGTAACGAAGTGTTGGTCTTCAGAGGGCACAATAGTCGTACTTCTCCCCGACAACACACGAATGAAGGTATTCACCATGACTGAACTTCAACAACTAACTGCTAAGTACCCCAGCAAACGCACCACGGAAGCATCAGGAGGGAAGTCGAAGTAAAGTTTGATGTTGTTACTACCAAATTTAGCCGTGTTAACTTCGCTTAAACAGTGGGTTTTCCGAAAAGGTAGTATAATACATTGTCTTAGCTTTAACTTTTTTGCAGCAACCAGCAACATTTTGTTATTGCTAGAAATGTCAGTTGTCCTAGCTGTCAAAAAATGTAACCTTCCTTCATGTTTTTTTTTCCTCTCTCAAGGCATACAGATTGCTTTCTTGATGCCAGCAATTACAATATTTTTACCTTTTTTAAAATTATTTCTGGAGTTTTTATCGTTGCTATAGGCCACCCTGCGGACTTGATTTAAAGCCTCACGCTTGCGTTCTTGTAAATTAAGTTGAGGAGCAGGAATTTGAGCACGTAGAGCCATGTTGTGCAGCACAGCACATGCATTCACGATTTGCCCAGCAAATACTGGATCGTAGTGAAGCATCCTCGCAGACAACAAACATCTAAAAAATAAGATTTCCATTCACAGATAAACAGATTTGGATGAAGCATAGTATGTAAATTTATTTATGTAAGATGGAGCACCCGCTTGATCAACAAATAAGCTACTTCATATCTCGATCCATCGAGTGGTTACTGTGGGAGAAACAAAATTATGCTACAATCTCAAATCTTCTTGATCTGCCAAATCCAACAGTTTGCCAACGCAAAAAATTAAGTAGATAAGTATGACATTATAAGTTAGGTAAGTACATTACTCGGTAATTGTGTATGATGCTGTTTTTTTACTATATATCTGTAGGAAATGACATAAAAGTTACTAACAAGATTTGCAAAGTTAACAATCCATACACTTCTGCAATGCGTTACCAACACTCGATGAACACTGCAAAGTGACATTTCATTTGACATTTATGAAACGTCTAAATTTAGCGCGATACCGTTTTTGTGCGATACAAAACACGCGTAAGTGAGACGGCGGTGCGCTGCGTTGAGATGAGCGTGACGTGTGCGTCATTATTTAATTACGGCAATACGAAATCAAACGTTATGACGCAAACGCAGTCAAGACGCGCTGCATAACATTACGGCGATCGGCCCGCTGAACGTTTGGCATTGTACAAGCGCAATGCGGTATGGTTGGTGGAGAGTTTTCCCCATCGTCCAGGGTCGAGTTTGATGCGAAAAGAGAGCCCAAGAGATCGGCTTTCTCCTTAGCAGTATAGGCCAGGCAGTCATCGGTCTTGTGCAATGGTGGCTTGACGGCTATTTGCGTGCGTCGCCTTTGCTTACAAATACGCTTGTCCAACTGTGGGCTACATACGGCGTATCCCACACTTTCCTTTTATTCGTTTTTTATTTATTTTTATTCTCGCTTGCCGGCTATTTGCGTGCATCGCCTTCGCTTCTACACACGTTTGCCAACCTGTGGGACATATACAGCGTGCTTTAATTTTTTTTCTCATCTTAATTTTTTTTTGTTTTTTAATTTTTGCCTTTGCTATCGGCTCACTCTTCGTACACACTCCCAACGTTTGCCCACTTGTGGGACACAGATACAGTGTATCCTATATTGTAATTTGTTGATTTTTATTATTTATTTTTTTGCGACCGGCTCATTTTTCGCGCTCCCACCAGAGGTCTGCCCAACTGTGGGCTATATACAGGCTGTTACACTATTTAAGGTCCACTTTACACTTACCCTTCAGCACATCTAGCGTCACCCTTTGTTCGCAAATACGTTCAGGCCAACTGTAGATATATACAGGGTGTTGTTCTTTTTTACTGCCTTTGAATTTGTTTTTTTTTCTTTGTCTCTTTTTAATCATCGCGATGCCGACCAAGTCACAAGCCGCAATATATAGGGAGGCTGCAAAGGCTATACATCAGCTCCTAGAGGTGGGGTCACTGATTATTGCTGGCGGCACCAAACATTCCATAACGGAATTTAACGTGCGTTTTGCACAAATACAAGGCGTAAAGGACAAGCTGGACTCAGTATATTACAACATTCTTGACGAGGAGAACTTAGACGAGGGGATTGAGAAGACATACACTGAGAACCACACAAAAGCCTCCGGGGCGTACCTGGGGATACTCATGGCAAGAGAGGAAATTTCAACCTCTTCCACGTCTTCTCCAACCCATAGCGCTCAGCCCAGTCTCGGCGTCAATACGCTCACAGCCGTCCTCCCCAAGATAGCGCTGCCCAGGTTCAGCTCAAAAGTGGAGGACTGGCCTTCCTTCATTGCGCTGTTTAGGAGTCTGACTGACGACATGGCGACCCTGTCGAACGCAGTCAAGCTCCAATATGAATGCTCCAATATGCTCCAAGTGAGGCATTAAGTATGGTGTCCCACTTAAAGGTCACCAATGAGAATTTTGCCGTGGCCATTGACATACTCACCAAGCGCTATGAGAACCGCCGGGTTCTGATCGATAGTTTCGTCGACATAATCCTGGGGCTGCCAAGTATCCACACGCGCTCTAATATCCGCACACTGTTCCTCACTCCGCTCGTATCCGCCCAGTGTGCCCTCAGTAATTTGGATCTGCCCATAGGAGACGACTACGTGTTTGTGTCAATAGTGGTGCGAAACCTCAAGCAAGGGCGAGCTCCGCTTGCTATTTTAACGCAGGCACGGGTCTAGTAACAACACCCTGCACACGTTAAGGGACCTCATCTCCTACTTCGAGGAGCACGCGCGCTGTGTGGAGACAGAGTTCTCCAATATATTGTATTCTTTTTTGCACAAAAAAACACATATACAGAAAATACATTACAAACAATGGTGACTTTGCTCACCATTGTTTGTAATGTATTTTGGACTGGACTTATCTCTGAAAGAGATCTCTTCCAGCCAACCTAAGGTGGAATGGGAGATTGGTAAACCGGTGAGAGCGACAAAAGGCAAACAAAAAAAATATTAAGTTAAACAAAATAAAACAAAATAAATCCTAAGATAATAATAATATTTACAATACTTAAATATATCTTATTATGACCTACTACATACAAATATATATAATATATAACTAATAACTAATGTAAGTATTAAATAGATGTAAACAATAATAATACATCTAATAAGTAACATAATAATAATAATACAATAATAAACTATGAAATAAAAAATAAAAATAAATTGTTTAAGATTCTGATGAGATGAGCGTCAAAAAGTGATCCTTTACTTTTCTTTTAAAGGATGCAACCGACGAACTATCCTGAATGCCTGTTGGCAGCTTGTTCCAAAGCTGCGCAGCTCGGACAGTAAATGAGTGCAGGAAGAAATTGGTATTGACCTTGGGGGTCTCAAGCGTTTTGGTTATGCAAGCACTTCTTGAGCGACAGGGCGGGGGCAAGAGATGGAACCGGGAACGAAGGTAGGAAGGAGCATTGGGGTAGTTCAGGATGTTATAGAGAGTGGAGAGGATGTGCATATTGCGGCGGTGTCTAATCGGTAGCCACTTTAGTTCTGCACGACAGTGAGATACATGGTCATACTTCCGTAAACCAAAAATGAATCTTATGGCCAGATTCTGTAGACGTTCTAACTTTAGCAATTGCTCCTCGGTCACGTCCAAGTAACATACATCGGCGTAGTCTAGGATAGGAAGAAGAAGAGATTGCGCGAGCATAATTTTGGTTTTGAAGGGGAGAAAGTATTGAAGCCGCTTGAGAGAGTGGAAACTAAAATGTAGACGTTTGCTGGTTTCACTAATGTGAGCTGTCCAGGACATGTTACAGTCCAAAGTCAGACCCAAGTTCTTCATTCTGTCGTTGTACTTGATAGGGACGCTGTCGTAAACGAGCGCAGGAACGGAGCACCAATCCAGCCTGCCTCTCAACCTACTACTGCCCAAAATCATAGCTTGTGACTTCGCGGGATTCACAATCAGACCGAAAGATTTAGCCCATGCTTGGACAGCAGCAAGGTCTTGATTTAAAGCTTGAATCGTCTCCGTTACCTCCGAGAGTGAAAAATGCTGGTAAATTTGAAGGTCGTCAGCGTAAAGATGGAAAGGAGAAGAAATAACAGATGAGATCTTATTGATAAACACAGAAAAGAGAAGAGGAGACAGCACACCACCCTGAGGCACTCCAGCCGATAAACAAATCCAGCCAGAAGATGCATCATGATGCTTCACACACTGCACACGGCCATTGAGGTACGAGCGAAACCACTCCAACACCGGTGCAGAGATGTTCATTGTGCGAAGAGTGCCAAGGAGAAGGTCGAAGTCAACAGAGTTGAATGCACTACTGAAATCTAACAAGACCATTGCCGTGAGTTTGGTGTTTTCCATAGCCCAACGGATGTCTTCCGTGATATTCAGCAGTGCACCAACAGTGCTATGGGAAGATCGAAAACCGGATTGGAAAGGACATAACAGGGAGTTGGATGCAAGAAAGGAGTATAGTTGCTTATGTACCACGGATTCTAGGATTTTAGACAGGATCGGGAGTATGGATATAGGGCGATACTGGGAGAAGGCCGAAGGGTTTGGATTTTTGGGAAGAGGTATGACATACGCTTTCTTCCACGAAGCTGGAAAGACATTGTGAGTAAGAGAATAGTTAATAATAAATGTGATTACTGACACAATGTCCTCCAGCACCGGAAGAAGCATGTCCAAGCTTAGACCATCACTCCCCACGGCCTTAGTCGTGATGGAGCGGATAGCCTTCGTGATGGCGTCTTCGGTAACTGTACTAAAGGAAAAGGATGGGCAATCAGTTGTAGGAATACTAGAGAGAAAAGAAAGAGATGCTGATTTAGTAACTATATCTAAAGTTGTAGGAGGAGAGGAAAAATGATTGTTTAGTGCATCCAGATCCACTGAACTCTGGCAGGCAACAGCAGGCTTGCCCACGCCCAACGTCCCCAAGAAGCTCCAAATATGTTTCTGACCAATATTTTCAATTTTCTCGTGAATATATTTACGCTATGCGTCTCTACACATTCTGTTACAAACGTTACGCAGTTTTTTGTAGGCAAGTAGGTTATCAGGTGTGGGAGTTTTTTTTATATTGACTTTTGGCCTTGTCACGTTTCGCCATTATCCTCCTAATAATTAGATGTATTATTATTGTTTACATCTATTTAATACTTACATTAGTTATTAGTTATATATTATATATATTTGTATGTAGTAGGTCATAATAAGATATATTTAAGTATTGTAAATATTATTATTATCTTAGGATTTATTTTATTTTATTTTGTTTAACTTAATATTTTTTTTGTTTGCCTTTTGTCGCTCTCACCGGTTTACCAATCTCCCATTCCACCTTAGGTTGGCTGGAAGAGATCTCTTTCAGAGATAAGTCCAGTCCAAAATACATTACAAACAATGGTGAGCAAAGTCACCATTGTTTGTAATGTATTTTCTGTATATGTGTTTTTTTGTGCAAAAAAGAATACAATATATTGAAGAACTCTGTCTCCACACAGCGCGCGTGCTCCTCGAAGTAGGAGATGAGGTCCCTTAACGTTTGCAGGGTGTTGTTACTAGACCCGTGCCTGCGTTAAAATAGCAAGCGGAGCTCGCCCTTGCTTGAGGTTTCGCACCACTATTGACACAAACACGTAGTCGTCTCCTATGGGCAGATCCAAATTACTGAGGGCACACTGGGCGGATACGAGCGGAGTGAGGAACAGTGTGCGGATATTAGAGCGCGTGTGGATACTTGGCAGCCCCAGGATTATGTCGACGAAACTATCGATCAGAACCCGGCGGTTCTCATAGCGCTTGGTGAGTATGTCCATGGCCACGGCAAAATTCTCATTGGTGACCTTTAAGTGGGACACCATACTTAATGCCTCACTTGGAGCATATTGGAGCATTCATATTGGAGCTTGACTGCGTCCGACAGGGTCGCCATGTCGTCAGTCAGACTCCTAAACAGCGCAATGAAGGAAGGCCAGTCCTCCACTTTTGAGCTGAACCTGGGCAGCGCTATCTTGGGGAGGACGGCTGTGAGCGTATTGACGCCGAGACTGGGCTGAGCGCTATGGGTTGGAGAAGACGTGGAAGAGGTTGAAATTTCCTCTCTTGCCATGAGTATCCCCAGGTACGCCCCGGAGGCTTTTGTGTGGTTCTCAGTGTATGTCTTCTCAATCCCCTCGTCTAAGTTCTCCTCGTCAAGAATGTTGTAATATACTGAGTCCAGCTTGTCCTTTACGCCTTGTATTTGTGCAAAACGCACGTTAAATTCCGTTATGGAATGTTTGGTGCCGCCAGCAATAATCAGTGACCCCACCTCTAGGAGCTGATGTATAGCCTTTGCAGCCTCCCTATATATTGCGGCTTGTGACTTGGTCGGCATCGCGATGATTAAAAAGAGACAAAGAAAAAAAAACAAATTCAAAGGCAGTAAAAAAGAACAACACCCTGTATATATCTACAGTTGGCCTGAACGTATTTGCGAACAAAGGGTGACGCTAGATGTGCTGAAGGGTAAGTGTAAAGTGGACCTTAAATAGTGTAACAGCCTGTATATAGCCCACAGTTGGGCAGACCTCTGGTGGGAGCGCGAAAAATGAGCCGGTCGCAAAAAAAAAAAATAATAAAAATCAACAAATTACAATATAGATAGGATACACTGTATCTGTGTCCCACAAGTGGGCAAACGTTGGGAGTGTGTACGAAGAGTGAGCCGATAGCAAAGGCAAAAATTAAAAAACAAAAAAAAATTAAGATGAGAAAAAAAATTAAAGCACGCTGTATACATATGTCCCACAGGTTGGCAAACGTGTGTAGAAGCGAAGGCGATGCACGCAAATAGCCGGCAAGCGAGAATAAAAATAAATAAAAAACGAATAAAAGGAAAGTGTGGGATACGCCGTATGTAGCCCACAGTTGGACAAGCGTATTTGTAAGCAAAAGCGACGCACGCAAATAGCCGTCAAGCCACCATTGCACAAGACCGATGACTGCCTGGCCTATACTGCAAAGGAGAAAGCCGATCTCTTGGGCTCTCTTTTCGCATCAAACTCGACCCTGGACGATGGGGATAACTCTCCACCAACCATACCGCATTGCGCTTGTACAATGCCAAACGTTCAGTTCCTGCAAAGGTCAGTTCAAAAGGCTCTTTTTTCCCTTGATATCCATAAGGCGAGTGGGCCTGATTCAGTTCCACCCAGTGTGCTTCGGACGTGTGCTCCTGAATTGGCACCAGTTCTAACGCGTCTTTTCCGGCTCTCTTACACTACTGGCGTCGTCCCGAGCTCTTGGAAGACAGCCCTTGTCCACCCGATTCCAAAAAAAGGCGATCGCTCAGATCCGTCCAACTACAGGCCAATAGCTATTACCTCTTTACTCTCCAAAGTAATGGAGTCCATTACAAACCGCCAGCTCTTAAGGTACCTAGAAGAGAACCAGCTACTAAGTGATCGCCAGTATCGTTTTCGTCGCGGTCGTTCGGCTAGTGATCTTTTAGTGTATCTTACTCACCGATGGGCGGAGGCAGTCGAGAGTAAAGGGGAGGCACTGGCAGTTAGCTTGGACGTAGCGAAAGCTTTTGACAGGGTATGGCACAAGGCTCTTCTCTCTAAACTTCCATCATACGGGCTTCCTGAGAAATTGTGTTCATGGGTTGCCAGCTTTCTTACTGGGCGTAGCATCAGAGTCGCGTTCGTGCTCCGACATGAAGCACGTGAATGCTGGAGTCCCGCAGGGGTGTGTGTTGTCCCCTACTCTATTTCTTCTGCATATCAATGACATGCTGCATAACAACAGCATTCATTGCTATGCAGACGACAGTACTGGGGATACGCTATACACCGGACGAGCTATTTCTCGGGAAAGCGTCATCCGGAAGTCGGAATAAGCTTGTGACTAACACCGAGAACATGTTAAGTCATGTCTCGGATTGGGGCCGACATAACCTAGTCCGCTTTAACCCCTCCAAAACACAAGTTTGCGCATTTACCGCGAAAAAACATCCCTTCGTCGTACCTCTGAACTTTGAGGGAGCTCCCCTTGATACCAATCCGACTATTGGCGTCGATATTTCGAGTGACGTTCAGTTTCGTGGTTATTTGGAAGGTAAAGCTAAATTAGCTTCGAAAAAGCTGGGTGTGCTTAATAGAGCGGGTCAGTATTTCACGCCTGCCCACCGTTTACAACTGTATAAAGCACAGGTCAGGCCGTATGTTTTCTATTTTATTTTATAACATTGCATGCCTGTTAAGGTAACTGTTGATACCTATTTTAACAATATTTTTCAACTTGTTGTTACACAGTTTTACGCAATAAAGATATTCTGATTCTGATTCTGATTCATATGGAATACTGCTCCCATCTCTGGGCTGGAGCACCCCAATACCAACTCCTTCCATTTGACCGCATTCAATGCAGAGCTGCTCGAATTGTCGGCGACGTAGTTATTTCAGGACGGCTCGATCCACTGGCTCTTCGGAGAGACGTTGCGTCTCTCTGTATATTGTACCGTATATATCATGGGGAGTGTTCTGAGGAATTGTTCGGCTTGATCCCTGCTGCTGATTTCCTTCACCGCACTACACGCAATCGACTGTTATTCCATCCACATCACCTTGATGAATGGCGGTCTACTACTGTGCGTTTTTCAAGAAATTTCTTGCCTCGAACTACAGTGTTGTGGAACCAGCTCTCGGCGGCGGTATTTCCGGACCGTTACAACTTAGGGATCTTCAAGAAACGAGCCTATTTCTTCCTTAAAGGCCGGCAACGCGCCTGCGATTCCTCTGGTTTTGCGGGTGTCCATGGGCGGCAGTGATTACTTTCCATCACGTGACCCGCTTGCTCGTTTGCCTCCTTCTGCTATAAAATAAAGCGAGATTTAAAAAAAAAATTAATAAAACGGAAAGTGTGGGATAGGTACGCTGTATGTTTGACAAGCGTATGTACGTAAGCGATTTAAAGAAAAACTTATCACACTGAGCTTGTGTGGTGAGCACGTGTGGTGAACACGTACAACGAATGAGCCGTTCACAAAAAAAATTAACACACGTAAAAAATATATTAAAAAATAAAACAAGCTGTAAATAACTGCAGCCGATAAACGTAGCATGAACATTAAAATAAAAACAAAATAACTGAGCTGAATTATTATGCAGCGTTATCCACAATTACCATGAGTTAGGAGAGTTGAATTGAATTTTTAAATTGATCCCACGCATAAACTAACGAATTACTATGTACCAACTATGTAAGTGCCAGCGATAAGAAGAATTATTATTTCAAGCACAAATTAGGCACACAAGCGCGCACGCAGATCACAACAATATTGTATGACACTATCGATTTGTGATCGGATAATCGGATGCATCCATAAAGGCGGGTCTCCTGCGACACTGTTTTGTGTTTTGTAACACCTAACATGTTTGAACATCTAACAAATATGGGCGTGGCCTACGTGCATATTTTGACATATTTTGTTAGATGTTTGATGTCAGGTGTTAGAAAACACAAAACAGTGTCGCAGGAGACCCGGCTTAAGATCAACAATATTCGCAAATTTGTTTATCGCAATGGAATAATAATTAAAATCGAATGGCAATTGTACTTATAGCAACTTAGATTAAAACAAAAAGGGAAGATACGGCATGCTCCTACTTGTAGTCATTCAAAATATAGTCCTACTCAACTACTTAAGAGGAAACACTACGGGCGGCGGAATTGAAAAATAGGTATTTTTAAAATCTATTGCTGTCGCGCAGTGCCCGAACAACCGAGCTATCAATGTGTGAGTGGGACTGTCAATGTTTGCGTGGCACGCCGCCCCCACGCCCCGCCCCCGCCACGCTCGCTCGCGGGCACACTGGCACAGCTTGCAGTCAGTCGCAGTCGGCAAGTTGATATCGGCGTTTGCGGATTGTTTCGTGTTCTTGTATTACCTACCTACCTGCTCTTTGTTTGACCCTGGCTATTGTTTACTGGACTTGTTTCTTATTTCACTGTTTTGACTCGGCTTGTGTATTGGATTTTGAGTTTTTCTCGGCAAAAGGAGATAAATCGTAAGTAAATTTTAATTATATAATTCTTTGACTAGTCCCCCACTCGAAATGGCACATAATAATAAATATAATTATGTAGGTACTTACTTGCTATTGTTTACCTACTTTTATTTTATTTATAGATAAATAAAACTTCATGTAGTAGGCAACATAGATACTTATTACAACCGTTAGCTCAGAATACATAATAGTACACACACAATAGTAATAGTATAGACTATGTACAATCGAATCGACCATATACCGGCGCTTAGGTATGAATTATATTAGACCGGGCCGTGCACGGGGCGTGCCGTGTGCGTGGCTCGGACGGGGCCCTGATTCGAAGCGAATCACACACTACGCAGATACGGTAATATTTTATCTGCGTATAAAAACTTATTTATCTGAAAGCATCACACACTAAACAGATACGATAATATACGAGACGATACATTCACTCGGAATCCTTCACACTGATGCCGATACGGCAGATGTTATCTGCAGATATATTTGTATACTTACGCAGATAATAATCTCACCATCTGTCGGTATATGTCGGTGCTCACAGATACTGTACGATAAAATATAAATTATCTGCGCTGTGTGTGTTGGTTCATATGATTTCTATAGAGAGCGATATTGAAAGATATCTGCTCAGATACAGATATCTTAGCGTACCTGCGTAGTGTGTGATTAGCTTGAGAAGTTGCATACATTTTGTATGAAATAGTTCATATTATACAGTGCATGATCCCGGCCCGGTCTAATATAAATACGAAATGTACCTATGCAACGTCTCACATCAGTGCCCCGTCCGGGCCACTCACACGGCACGTCCCGGTCTAATATAAATGTGGTAAGGGATGAATTATATAATTTAATTCATCCCTTACCACCTCAATCGCTTGCACGCGCCACTAAACATAATAATGGAAGCGCCGTCACTTCCTATGTTTAGTTCGTGCAGAGTGCAGAGGCGATACGCGCGCACACGAACTTTTCTCCAAAGTGGTAAAGCACGTGATTGACCTATCGTACCTACATACAGTCAGTTAGAAATATGGTCTACAACTACCATCCTACGGTTAAAGTTCATTTACACTTCGTTAAACTGATTTTCCCTTGCAATAATATTCTAATAAGTACCCAATATTTTTGTTTCAGATAAATCTTTGTTTATAATGGGTAAAAGAAAAGGGATTAAAAAGCGTTTATTTTTAACCGTTAAACGAAAAAAAAATCACTTTACTATAAAGCGTCAGATCCATTTCGAACCGCGTTCAATCTCCAGGTTGGTAATTTTTGTAATTTGATGTAGCCAAAGTTGTCGCACGCCTGCCGAGCACCTAAATATTTTTTCACTCATCACACCCATTTTGCATAGTAATAAGTAGTTTAGCCAGTCTACCTACTAATTTTAGTTGTAATGGAAAATGTCCTCCTATGATAGGGAGGGCATTTTCCAATTTGTATTGACGCTGTATAAGAAAGAGAGAAAAGAAATGCTCTTGCTGAGTTTCTGGATTCTTCTCGGTACAAGGCTCCGCTCTATACACGAACCGAGATGGCATAGCGACATTCATAAGTGCTCAATTATTGTAGCCTAAATTGAATAAATTATATTGAATTTTAAATATTTTTTCAAATAAAATAATGAATGAATGCCGTTTCTTTTATTTTTACAGTGATGAAAACAAGGAAAATTCAGGTACATCGCAAATGCGCGAAACTTCCAAGGACAATCGAGACGTATTTGAAGAAAATGCAAGCACATCCTCAGAGTCTGATTTTGATCTAACAATTTGTGATGCTGATGATAACAATTGCGGTGAAGTCGTTCAGGATGAACTAGAAGGACGCAGAATCGTAGATATAAAATATTTGTTTTCCGAGCTTTCAAATATCAAGCACGAACACACAGACTGCACGTTTGCTGATTTAAAGTTCTTAGAAGAACAGCGAAATGGATTTATTAGCAAATACACATTTGAATGCAAAATGTGCAAAAAAATTGAAAAGGTATACAGTGAAGATCCAAAATTGAAACTATCTGTGAATAACGCTGTTGTAGAAGGAATAGTCTGTTCAGGGAATGGGTATGCACAATTAAACGAAATATGTAGTGTGTTAAATATGCCAAATATTAGTAATCAAACATACATGAAGATTGAACAACGTCTGGCACCAAAAATTGAAGAATGTGCCCTAGACGAGATGATCGCAGCAGGTCAAGAAGAAAAAAGGCTAGCTATTTTGAATGGCGATGTAGACAAAGATGGTTATCCTCTAATAACAGTGGTTGCAGATGGATCTTGGGCAAAACGGTCTTACAAAAGTGGATTTAGCTCGGCGTCTGGTGCTGGGTGCATAGTTGGACTGCAGACCAAAAAGGTGTTATTTCTTGGAGTTCGAAACTCCTACTGCTGTATATGTGCTAGAAGTGCAAAATTGGATATAGATGTCCGTGAACACCGGTGCTTTAAAAACTGGAATGACAGCGCTAATGCCATGGAAGCGGATATAATAGCAGAAGGGTTTATAAAAAGTATGGAGATGCATGGTGTAAAATACAATAAAATTATCGGAGATGGCGACTCTAGTATCATGAAAAAATTGCTATTGAAAAAGCCATATGGGCCCGACTTTATTATCACTAAAATTGAGTGCAAAAACCATTTGCTCCGCAACTTTTGTAACAAAATCAAAGCACTAGCGAAAAAAACAAACAACCACAAAGGTTTTGTACCAGTCGACCTAAGAAAAAAAGTTGAATCAAACGTATTGCGCATGAGGAAAGCAGTGTTTGGAGCTGTAAACTATAGAAAAGAACAAGATAATACTAATCACGGCGATAAAATAAAAAACCTTAAAATGGACATCAAAAATACCGCTAACCATGTGTTCGGAGACCACAAAAATTGCGCGTCTTATTATTGTAAGCCGGAAAAATATATTAATGACAAAAATTTGGTACCCGATCTCCAATCTTGTGGAATATGGACGGATATTCAGCAGTACCTGTTAATGTTGTTATCAAATGCAGAAAGCCTTATTTTAGACATTACCAATAACACGGTGGAGCAATTTAATAACGTCATTGCGAAATTTATTGGTGGCAAAAGAGTGAACTACACTGCAAGAGGTTCATACCAGGTACGTTGTTTTGGTGCAGTAACATCGTGGAACAGTGAAACGTCTATCCACTCACGTCTTTCAAAAAAAATTCAAGATCGTAGCCCTGGTAAATATACTAAACAATTTATAGAGAAGAAACGGCGCTCAAAAATAAATACAGAAAGGTGTCGAAAAAGAAAAATTGCGTTTGGCGAAGATGTACCAAACAAAAGAAAAAAAGTTACTGGACCTGATGAGAATTATGGTCAGTTAGATTTAGAACCAGATATGCCACTTGAGATATTTGAGCAAAAGAAAGATGAATTTATTTTGGAGTTAAATAACACAAAATTTGATGAGCTCGAACAAAACACTGTAGGCCAAAGCGATAATAAGTTGTGGGCAGTTGAAAGACGTAAACGCCTTACAGCATCCAACTTCGGTCGAATTTGTAAACTACGAAAAACAACATCAGTAACAGGACTATTAAAATCTTTGCTGTATTCTCAATTTAAAGGCACTCTTGCCACAAATTATGGTAAAGAAAAAGAAGATGAAGCAATACAACAATTCATAGAAGAAACGGGACTAGCGGTAACAAAATGTGGATTATTCGTCGATAAACATAAAATGTTTTTGGCAGCAAGTCCTGATGGTCTTGTTGAAGAAGATTCTATAGTAGAAGTCAAATGTCCTTACAAAATTGTTGATTTAACACCTAAAGAAGGAATAGAACAAAAGAAAATAGACTTCTGCATATTTAAAAATAATACGCTAGAATTAAAGAAGAATCATAATTATTACTATCAAGTCCAAGGGCAACTACACATAACAGGCCGAAATTTCTGCTATTTTATTTTGTGGAGCTCTAAAGGTTTACTTTATGAAAAAATTAAAAAAGACGATGCATTTTGACAGAAAATGGAACCAGTATTAGAAACCTTTTACTTCGAGTGCCTATTACCAGAAATAATCGACAGTCGTATACCACGAAATTTAGCAGTAAGAGAGAGAGAAGGATTAGCCACGGAATAGTTATTTTTACACCAAACTTTATATTTAAGTACTTACAAGTTTATTAATTAATAATACTTAAGTATATTAATAAAAATTGTCCAGAAAAAGTTTATCAGTTACTTATTACCTTTCAACAATAGAACGGCAAAATAATCTGCTAAATGCACTTCACGCAAAATATTCTAACTAGAAATATCGATATCGACGAACAACACTAGGATAATCGATAAAATTATCGACTACGTGTCACGTCACAGAGAGTGTTGTATATGTCTTAGTCCGCGCCTCCCCAACCTCAAGCCTGCCCCCGCAGAGCGCGATAGAGACAACTGCAGCTTGGACAGAAAATACCTATTAAAAGTACGTAAAATCAACGTTTCGTAGTCCCCTGATTCCTTCTCCAAAACTTTACCGATTTAACTACTTTTTTCATTAAAAATTAAAGAAAGGCTTTGGCCGTGTTCCTATGTTTTCCTTTTTTTATATAATCTAGTAAAATTTGTTTTCTGGATGTTTGAACACAGCGGAAAATCTAGCCATTTTTTTTAGGTTTTTGATGGGTTATATCTCTTTTAATAAATAATTTATGAAAAAAAGGAAAACATAGGGACATGCTAATAGTGGCCATAGATTTTTGGAAAAAAATTTATTACTCTACTGGCATTATCCAGGGAGGAAACAGGGGAATACGTTTGTATGGAAAAACGGACGTTGTGTTTCCTCTTAAGCAAACACTCACACACGCACACCTATAAAGTGTAAATCGAGCGAGCGAGACAAAGCGGTAAGTTTCAACGTCAGCGCGAGGGAGTCAGCGAGTAGCGCGTTGACGTCTCGATCGCTTCGCAACAGACGAGTACGTACGACCGATTCCGACGCCACTGCGGAGTAGCGTCTTTCTCTTTTTCACACAGTAGAATATCCACAATAGTGCGATGAAGCCTGTTCGCTCGGCAAATTGTGACTGAAGTAAAATTGTACCTTTAGGCCTAATTTTGGCGGCTCACTCACGAGACGCTAATGCAGTATCTTCCCTTTTTGTTTAATCTAAGTATAGCAACTAACCGAGTCTGTGAAATATTTATTGAGGTGGGTAGTTATAATGATGTTTCGCAACGAACAATGAGAAATAAACTTCGTTAAGAAATGATAAAAACGTAAGGTTACGGGAAAAAATGAACTAAGAAATGAGCGGATTGTACTACTACTACATAGGTAATTGGTACGTGAACATAGGGCACAGAATAATATTACTAGCTTATGGGCCGAAATAATGTGCCGATATGTGCAGGGTACTTAACTAATGTGAATATGAGATGGGTCACTTGGTTTAGAGTGACCAATATGTTATTTTTAGCGGACTGTAATTGTATGAGCAGATGGAATGTGATACCAAATTATGGTGAAATGAAAACGGTTAGGTCGCCGATTTTTATTATTAACGGCTCGAAGTGACCAATATGTTATTGCGAAAGGCGTTCGCAATAACAGCGACGTAATTAAGGTTGTGGATTAGGGAGGTATGGATAATGAGGTACTTACAGGGCTGATGAGTCACAGGAACTGGGAGACGGAGCTGACCACGGGCGGCGATGTAGGTTGGTTTCTTGGTTCTAGGGTCACAGTCACGTCACACTGATGTACACACACTTGATTCGTTAGGATGACAATGGTCGATTTCACGGGTAGGATGTTGCGTGCGCGCGCGCTAGCCGGTGAAGAATGCGACTCGCCACGTCTCAGCGTTAATCCTTCGATCTCGGATCGAACGGATAGATGGCGCTAGGAGTACTTTAATCGTCGGCCAGTTGGCTCCACAGACATGGCTCGTACAGTATTTTATTTAGATATACGTAATAAATTATTAAATTATTTTCTTACGTAATTTTTATAAATATTACCTAGAAATCGAAATCCATGCCACACCAATAAATAACTAAATATACTTATGTAGACATATATTTAAATTTCAACTTCCAGATCATCCATGTCCATGGACAGGACAGTGGTTATGTAGACATTCATACGTATGTCCTATTATAGATATAGAAATTTCTTTATGGGGACTGTATTGTGAATAAATCGGCATGCATTTAGTTTTATCGATATTAATTATAATGCCATTATCGTGCGCCCAGCAAATTACATTATTAAAATCGCTTTGCATTTTATTCTGTATGTCCATCTGCTGCGTGCCGCTGTACATAATGCACGAATCATCTGCGTACATGTAAGATTTACAGTTTTTTTATTACATTTGCCAAGCTGTTTACGTGCATTATGTACCCGACCGGGCCGTAGACAGAGCCAGTTGGGACTCCATACTTAATGATACCTTTTTCACTTTGAGCTCCACATACCGATACCTTAAGTGATCTATTTTTAGATAACTACTGAACCAAGTGTTTATGAGACCTCTGATCCCGCATTCCTCCATTGCTCTTAGAAGGCCTACATGGTCTAATGTGTCAAAAGCCTTTTTGTAATCGATATAATTAGTCATAATTATATTTAGATCATTAAGACTACCGTTTACATCGTTTGTAAAATTAGCTAGGGCTGTGGCTGTACTTCTGCCATGCCGAAATCCGTGCTGAACGTCAGATAATATTTGATGTTGCTCAAGAAATTCCGTAATTTGATTAGGTAACTATTACTTTTTCAAAATTTTGTTTATGACGTTCAGTATGGCAATCGGCCTATAATTAGTATACTCCTCGTGTGAGCCCTGCTTGTATATTGGTCGTATAATAGCCACCTTTAGTTCCTCGGGATACAAACCCTTTTTAAAACACATATTCACAAAATGCGCCAAAACAGAACTTATTGTTTCTTTCGAATGCTTGCGAAGCATGTATTTATCTATTATACTATCTACAGATGTTCTATTTTCTATCTAGCCAATTGTTTATATTGCTCCAAATTTTTCTCATATCTCCGTTGCATTTTATAATACTGTCCTTTCTGTGTTTATTTTTAGCTTCATTTATTAGTTTATTGGTAAGATTCCTTTGTTTAGTGTATTCTAGCCTACGATTATTGTTATTTGGTTGCGATTTCCATAACCTAAAGAGATTGTCCCTTTTTTCAATCATTAATTGCAATTGTTTACTTACCCAAGCTTGATTACAGCGTTTACATAATACTTTTTTCTCTCACAAGAACTATCTTTATAAATACTTTTCAATATCGATTTATTTAGTTAATTTTATTTTAAAAATATTGATTTATTTTGTTAATTCTATTTTAAAAATTTTCTTAATTGGATTATCTATACAAATGAAGTCGTCGATTACTTCCCAATTCTTATTTTTCCAAGCGACAAATTTTGCAAATTATTGTTATAATCAATTCAGACCATTTAATCAACTGCAACCTCTCACGAACAGAGCTATTGATAATACATAATTTATTGCTAGTTATCGATATGTTGCTACACAAATCAGCCCTTTCGGAACGTTCTGTCCGTTTCCCGAAACACCCGCTACCAAAACATTCGTTCCAAAACAAAAGTTTCTTAAAATGAACGTGGGCCAAAAAACCCGTTTCTCATCGCATCTGAATGTCAAAACACCCGGTTCTCATAGCATACCAAAAGATCCATCTCTCACTCGGACCAAATATCACATGGTCCGAGATCTCTCATGACACCCGTATTCCCAAAAGACCCGGTTCTTATAGCATACGAATGCCAAAAGATCCGTCTCTCATGACACCCGTATTTCCAAAAGACGCGTTTCTCATCGTATCAATAAACCCACATGTTCTGCTATATTTAACACAGAATACCTAAGACAGAGAGATAACTTTCCGCATAAATTGAAAGCGATTAGTATTAAAACCTAGAACTTTACTTACCTATATACAGTACAATATATATACTAACAATATAGTCGGCATCAGCATGACTTTTGGGTAAAATATTTAGCGGGAAACCGATTATTTAGAAAAAGGTGGTGACGGAAACGGGTGTTTTGGGAAACGGATATCAAGACAAACGTATCTTTTGGGAGAATCACATTTTAGAAAACGGGCTATTCAGGAAACGGTAATCACGGGAACGGTCATTTAGGGATTGTCTTTTTGGGAAACGGATATTAAGCCAAACCTATCTTTTGAGAGAAGCACATCTTGGGAAACATTTTATCGGGAAACGGATTATTTGGGAAAAGGTGGTGACGGGAACGGATGAACATCCTTAACCGAACGAAGGTGACCTCAGAACAATATGCTTTAGTTATTGTTCCGAGAAGGGGACAAACCTGATAAGTAGGTAATGATCGGCTATCTTCGTTTTAACGGTATATGCGCACAGTGGGGCACCAATTCTTAATTTTTGTCAAAGAAACAGGAATTTGACAAATGTGTCCTACATCGAGTAATCTAACTTTTATTACAAAGTTGAAATAATTGGATTTTTTATGTCCAATCAGTTTAACTAGTTGAACTACCAGTTGAAATTTGTGAAATAGAGAAAAGTAAAAACACTATTTAAAAAAAACAGTTTTATTTTGTAAGATGTAGGTAGCATTTTGCACTTTTTCTTAAGCCTTCTTAACTTCGGTCGGCTGCTAGCAGAGCTTCATCACCATCACCGGCAGCCCCGAGGCCGGACCACCACTGCCGGAAGCAGCGCCGCCGCCCGATCCGGCGCAACCTGTACAACAGTCAGGCGTCAACAATTTCATCCTTTCGCGATTATGACGAGGCTCACGAGACTCTTCATTACCGCGTCCCGACGACGGGTTCTCCGTAACTAAAGATCCCCCACCACTAATTAGCAAATTCCGTCCAGGCTGAATCCCCGGGTGTGCCTCGAAACAATCGGCTTTACAAGGAGCATCCCATACACAGGGCGGCGGCGGCTGCCAGTGCACACAACCAGGCCGCGTACACAGCTCTTCCTTGCTAACGGGCTTTGATGCTTTCCGCGCACGGCCACCAAGTCCTACAACCATGTCACTCGGGGCGAGCTTCTTATTCTCAAAACGCTTCATAATACTTTCTATAGTCTTTTCGTCAAGTACAAGCAAAGCAGAAC
Organism: Scoparia ambigualis; assembly: GCA_963921215.1. Classification (NCBI taxonomy): domain Eukaryota; kingdom Metazoa; phylum Arthropoda; class Insecta; order Lepidoptera; family Crambidae; genus Scoparia; species Scoparia ambigualis. The sequence continues at coordinate 13,790,094 of OY992504.1, forward strand.
GATCGTCTGCTACAACAGCATTACCAGAGCAAGGACATTTGGAAGCATTCTTATTTTGAATAGGTTTTGCTAAACTGGAGCTACAGATACACGCGTGAATAGACTTTTGAGTAGGACCAGCGACTGGAGCAGGACACTTACAGCATTTTCCTCCTTTGTCTGCAGACATGTCTGGTACAATGCCCTTGAGTTCGCACACAATGAATCTCTTGCCGCCGCTAGAGCCGGGATCAGCCACGCCTCCCGATGGGCTGCCGCCGGCTTGAGCATTTAATTGCGCTGCAAAGGGCGCGGGGTCTGCGAGGCCCCGAGCGCGCGCCAGCTGGCTGGGCGCGCAGACCGGGTCCGGCAACACCAAGCAACCTGGCTCGCCGCCGCAACCGGTGCGACGACAGTCGTGCTGAAGCCCATTACGTTTAATGCAGTGGCAGCTGTAATACATAACGCCTCCGCGTAGCTCACGGCTCTTTGTCCTTTTCAGCTGGTTTTCCTTTTCATTCTTTTTTTCAGCACCACCCTCCTCCGCTCTAGAAGGTCCTCCTTCGGGGGCTTTTCCTCTCTGCATGACAAAGAATAGGACACTTTAGATGTATACAACTGTTCAGCCTGCCACGGTTGGTAATTCGAAAATTTAGAACAAATTACCAAAGCTAAAGTCGGGACGTGTAGACATCGCAGGCTACCATTGCGATACTAGATCGAAATCGCTGAAGCGTGTTACGTAGGTCTTGCCGGGAGGCGGGCGACGGACACACGGAGGGCAGCACGGCGGGCAGGGCCTCGGACAGCAAGGGCCCGTCCGGCACAAGTACCGGATCGAGCCTTGTTGGAAGTACTGACAATCCTGCAGACCATTACGCTTGAACGCAGACCGTGGCAGGCACTGGAGCTGAATATCATACGCAACGCATTAGAATAATAAATATTAAGAGATGCTCTTTTTGTTTAGGCTAGCACTTACCGGTGGACCGCAGTCTTCATATTTGTAACAAACCATGGGACCGCATGGTGAACACCTTGAAAATACAACAACAATCTCAAGGCTGAATAAAATAACTATATTGACTACATATTGTAAAGGATATGCGAAAAGGAAACCATTAAGTTAGACATTGAAACGTTGAAAAATTGCTGAGTACCTTAGGTGGAAATTTAACCTACGTCCTCTCTGCAATCGGCATGGGTTCGATTCCCACCAGATACATCAAATATTATGTACGAATGAGTTGCGAAAGTCTCGTTCGCGCAATCGAAAGAATGCATAAAAACGAAAGTATTCTGCGCGTCCCCAGAAAAGAAACGTGTCCGTGCTGAGTCTCCTGCGACACTGTTTTATGTTTTCTAACAGTAGTTTTCTAGGTACGTACCTATATTTTGTTAGATTTTAGGGCTTAGAAATAAAAGTGTCACAGGAGACCCGGCTTAAGGTAGTCAACTACCTAGCACGTAGGACGAATAAGATAATAGTATACTTACATCGTGAAGCTCTAGTGAAAGAAGCAGTCTCAAACCGAAGATGTCGAAGAAATACGGAGGAGGGTGTTTTTTCAATATAAATCTTTATTTTTGCTTATGCAATCCTACATAAAGACTCCCTAAACTATTTCAACACTTGTACAATTTTGAATTTTATAACAATTTACAATTTTTTTACTATACAAACATCTAAAATGATTGAAGCCAAAATTTCTTCTGTCAAACTTTTGTTCTTTTCGGGCCGATGCATTTTTTTGGCTTCTTATTTTGAAATTCAGATTTTGTGCCAGTATCACGGTGGTAGTCACCCTTGCGGGAGTGACAAGCCAAATCCCGGAACGGTAGTCACTGGATGAAATGGAGATTAGTAAAGCTTGATATAGAAGGTAATTCTTCTTCATTATCGACGAGACACGCTCTCGTAATAAATTTTTTTTTTTGTTATTTCACACCTCAACGAACCAAACAACGGCGAATGCTTTTTGTTTAGTAATCTACCACACTAGAATAGCGTTTGTTGGTAGGTAACAAAGTTGTTGTCTTTATTCCATTTATTTATTAGAGAGTTTATTTGTTTTCACAAAAACCCCACAGTTTTTTTCATATTGCATATGGCGGTTAAAGCTTCTGCATGAGGATTTCTGCTGTGGCTGATGCAAGCCAGCTTAGAAGGTTCGCAGCGTGGCGCCGGCAGTTTCTCACATAGAGATGAGGTCTGGCAGCCGGTTCGACGGCAGTCGTACTGCAGACCGTTCCGGCGAAGGCAGAAGCAGTCTGTGTAGAGGATGCTTCCGCGCAACTCCCGACTCTTGCATGACTTCAAAGGTAGCACGTCCCTACAGCATTTAGTCATTGTGCGCTTCTGAAAAATTTTAATTTTATGAACTAGCTGACCCGACCCCGCAGTCGTTGTCCTATCTACATTATAAAGCTTTCTCTAAGTTTTAGAGGTAATTTATTGAAAAGAATTTTAAGGCTGTGATCGATCTATAAATTAACCGAAAGTGTGTGATTTTTGCATATAAGTAGTTAGGTAGTTAGTTAGTTCCATAGTGACTGTTACTTGAATCGATAATCATAAATGTGAATAAAGTGCGCTACTTACATGAATAATCAGAGAAAACAAACTGTACTTACTTTTAGGTTTTTTCTTTAATTTTTTATGTTCACTTTAAATTTTGATGTGTTACATCCGAAAATTTTTACTATAATGTGTGACCGTTATGTTTTCAAGTTGGCCATGAACGATACCATTTTCCTACATGCCAACAAAAAAATTCTAACATCAAGTAGGTTACTAGAGGTGGCAAAATACATACCTACTTAAGCGACCCCTAGACGCTCAGTTAATACTGTGATCTAATAATAAGATAAATACTGATAAATTTCATTTAATAATCGGCGTGAACAAGAAAGCCTATAGGCCTATAGGCTTTCTTGTTCACAAGCTTCACACGTGTAAAATGGATGCGTCAAAAACCAAAGCTTGCGTGGCTATTATCTTAGCGATTGGTTTAATAAGGCGAATAAAAATGAAGCAATGGACTAATATTGGCTAAAAAAGAGAGAAAATATATGCGTTTGAATTTATTGGCTGAAATTAAACCACTTGGTGTTAAGGAAGATTTTGTAAATTATTTTAGAATGGCATTTTTAAGAATAACAGATTTTCAAAAAAATCATCAATCTTTCGGCCCGTCTCCATTGCTGTATCGATGCGTACTGACCGACCACAGTATTTTATTATTGGTGTAGTCTAGTATATTGGACAGAATATATCAGTATTTATCACTATCTGTCAATATGGAATTAAGAAATCTAGAAATCCGGAATAAATACTGACATTCGTCAATACACTAGACTACACGATCAGTGTATATTACAAAAATAAATACTGATGGATCACAGTATTAACTGACCGTCTAGGGGTCGCCTATAACATCACGCTGTTTTCCCTGGGGCGCACGCAAAGACCACAGCATTCCATTTCTTTTTGGTATATCTTACAAATAAATAACAACTACTTACAACTTTCTCTAGGCTAAACTTGCGGCCGGGCGCGCCCGTCGGCCCAACTTGGTCCACGTGAACACCGTTACAACGGATTTCCAAAATGTTTATTTCTGTACTTATCCCTATCTATATATAACGCATCGCTGGCCCAGTGGTCAAGCACTCGGTTCGATATCCGGAGGTCCCGCGTTCAATCCCCAGGTCGGACAAAGTGTGTTTTCGAATTTTTCGATGCATAGCCCGGGTTTGTGATCCACAACCCTCATTTGGCAAGCGTGGTAATTAAGCCAATACCCATCAATTGTAGTGATACTTCACCTCACTTCTTACTTCTTTGAGTCTTCTTGTCTCATACTACTTCTACTCACTTCTTTGAGTCTTCTAATCTCATACTTGAGTAACAGGATTCAGAAGGTCGACATTAACGGTTAAAGATCTTCGGGATCAGTGGTTACAATGGGAGTTCCGCAGGGTTCAATACTTGGTCCATTCTTGTTTTTGGTTTATATTAATGGCTTACCTTATTTTCTAAAAAACAGTCATGATATAGTATTGTTTGCTGATGATACTTCACTTTTATTCAAAGTGAAACGACGACACCCAAATTATGACGATGTGAATAATGTGGCCTCAAAGATTGTACATTGGTTTAGTGTAAATAACTTGCTGTTAAACGAGAGAAAAACCAAATGTGTGAGATTTGTATTGCCTAATGTTAAGCAGGTAATAACTAGTGTACAAGTTAAGGATAAGAATGTAAATCCTGTGGACACCACTGTGTTTCTAGGCATCATGTTGGATGCCAAGCTTCAGTGGGGCCCACATATAGCCAAATTGTCGAATAGCCTTAGCTCTGCGGCTTATGCAGTAATGAAGATCCGTCAGTTAACTCACGTTGATACAGCTAGATTAGTTTATTTCAGTTACTTTCATAGTATGATGTCGTACGGCATTTTACTGTGGGGAAATGCTGCCGACATTCAAACTATCTTCGTACTGCAAAAGAGGGCTATTCGAGCAATATATAACCTACAGGCTGGTGACTCTCTCAGGGAGAGATTTAAGGATATAAATATAATGACTATTGCATCACAATACTTAAATGAAAATTTGATTTAAGTTCATAAAAATATTAAAATATTTTCAAAAAACAGTGATATTCACAATGTAAACACTAGAAGTAAGAACAAATTAGCAGTACCTTATACTAGGCTCCATAAAATAAACAATTCTTTTAAGGGTCTGTGTGTAAGATTGTACAACAAAGTACCAAATGAAATTCAGAAATTAGATCTTGATAAATTTAAAATTAAATTGAAAATCAAAATCAAAGAAAAGCTTTTTAAAAAAGCTTATTACAAAGTGTCAAATTACACAGAAGACAAAACAGCTTGGGTCTGAAATGCTCCAAGTACTCCAACAGCTGTTTCTAATTGTCTAAATTAATTTATAGTATAGAGCACCATATTTAATTAAACTTTTTACGTTCAAATTCATGTTTTGTATTTTATGACTTGGTAACGACATATATATATAGATACAATCATGTCATGCGACGATTCTTTCCATGGCCTTATAACGCCGACCAGCGTACCACCATCTCAAGACTCTAAATTATTCGAAGGCCATATTACAATCAGGCAAATGAATGATTTTCTCGACCGTAAGCTGGATACAATAAAGGAAGCTCTGACTTGCGGTATAGAAGCCGCGATCAAGCGTGAAATACAATTCGTTTTCCACGAATGGAAGGGTGAATTTGATCGCATGAATGCACAACAAAATGAATTAAGAAGCCAGGTTGACACCTCTGCTAAAAAGATTGCAGCACTTGAAGATGAAAAGATTAAACTTGAGCAAGAGCTTAATAATCAGGTGCAGTCATTTCTTCGAAATGAGATTGAAATTGCCGGCGTGACGGAGTACCCCCACGAAAACCTGTTTCACACTGTCTTAGTTTTAGGACAGAAAGTAGGGATAAAGCTAGATGAAAAGGACATCGATTCAGTGGGTCGAGTGGGAGCCCCTCGACGTTTAACCCAAAACAGCGCAAACGCTAATACTGCTGCAAAGTTTTCATCACCTAGACCTGTGGTGATACGTTTCGTTCGACGAGGGACGCGTGACGAACATATGAAGGCCTGCAAGACACGCAGAGATATTACTACAAAAGACATTAACGTGGATGGCCCAGCAGTGAGAATCTATATTAATGAAAGGCTTACCGCTACAAATCGTGGTTTGTTTCGAGACGCTAGGCAACAAGCCAAAGATCGGGGTTTCAAATACTGCTGGACAAAAAGTGGAACAATTTATGTGCGAGCCTCTGAAGGGACCCACGCCAAGGCTATTAAGTACACAACTGACCTTACAAGGATATTCGGAAACAATAATGATCCTTTTCAAAAGGAGGGCACAAGTTCCAAGGAAACTCAATAAGCATGCTCTTAATATTATGCGTTTTTTAAATAATTTTATAAATAATTTTATAAATTTTACTAATTTTCTAATATTTGCACTATATGTAAATCTTACTAATCACAAATCAAAATGTATCTACGGTCATATTCAAAAGTGTCTTTATATTCTCTATAAAAATGTAACCATATCATGGGCTTTCCCGCTTCTAAGAACTCTATGTCATTTATCTGGTTCCAACATAAAATTGATAAATATGTTAAGTAATCTCTGTGGCACAATTGTTAACAATTTTAACAGCAACGTCAGTCCACTAAACACAGTCATCTATGCGAGTCATCGACTACAAGTACTAACGAAAATAAATATTTATTTTACTTTTCTTATATTTACTTTGCACTATTTGAAATATCTTGGAGATTATTTCTTGCACGGAATAATCTCCATTTAACATGCCAAATATAGGTAGTGTTGCTGATGAAATTGATGACTCGCTAAATATTGAATGTACTGTTGTGAACCGGTTGCAGGAGTGTACGACGCACATTAATACACCTAAATGGGATTTACGAATATTGACGTATAACATAAGAAGCTTGAACAAAAATTTTGAAAATCTTCTTGTCATGCTTACTCAGATTAATGTAAATTATGACGTGATAGTACTCACGGAATGCTGGCTTGATGAATTCAAAAACGTAAAACTATTAGATGGCTATAATAACTTCCAAACAAATATGAGCATCAATAAGGCGGGAGGTGTTGTGATCTATGTTAGGGACACATTCTGTGGCACGGCATCTGAGATTGACTTTGGGGGTGAGGCAAACTGTTTAATGTTTGACTTAATGGGGGTCATTACGATTTTAGGTATATACCGTTCCCCCTCTATGAAAAACACAGACAAATTTATCGAATTACTGGACCAGAATCTTTGTTTACTGAAACATAAAAAAAATGTTTTAGTAACTGGAGACATCAACATTGACATTTTATCCTGTAATACAGTAAGTCCACACAACACTTACCTGTGTCTACTGGCGGAACACGGATTCTTCCCAGCTATAACCAAACCGACACGTCAAAAATCTTGTCTAGATCATATATTTTTAAGACCGTACCGTCCCTGTATTGGTGTTGTATGTCCAAGTAGCTTCACAGATCATTCGTTGGCAATGGCAGGTCTTTCACTACCTAGCAAAAATGATCACACAACGATTAACTACGTCACAAAATTAAATCACCCAGCAGCAACAGCTGAAGTTGAAACAATCGACTGGTCATCCGTAATAAATAATACCGATGTCTCCACTGCGGCAGCTATATTTACGTCCACCTTAAAATCAATTATAACTCGCCACACACGTAAATTACACAGCAGTCGTCCAAGTCATATTAAAAAGCCGTGGATGACCCCTGGTCTTATCCGCTGCACAAACAACCGCGACCGGCTTCATTTAAGATTACGAAACGATCCAAATAATCCCATTTTGAGACAAACCTACACCCGCTATCGTAATTACTGTAACGATCTCCTGCGTAAAATAAAAAATAACTACGATGCAGAACAAATTAAAAAAACCTTGGTAACTCTAAAAAGTTATGGAGAACGGTGAATGACATTTGCCACACAGCCAAAAAAAAACCCAATCCAGTGAATTACTGACCCTATCTGACACTAAAGAAAAATCTCTCTCCACTTGTAACAGTTACTTCTCGACGATGGGCGAGAATTTGGCAAATAACACACTCTCCAGGCTTAATACGACACAAGAATCATTAGCAAAAACATCTAAATGCAAAATGAGTCCAGCTGAGTCCTTCTTTTTATCTCCAACCGATGCTTCAGAGGTCGACTCTCTGATCCGTAATCTTAAGAATGACAGCGCTCCTGGAGTTGATGAAATTACGGCCCCTTTTCTTAAGCTAAATAGAGAATCTATATTAGCTCCTTTAGTACATGTTTTAAATCTCAGTCTATCAAATGGGGCATTTCCAGATTGTTGGAAAGTCGCAGTAGTCTCCCCCATTTATAAGTCAGGGTCGAAAGACACACCCCAAAACTATAGGCCCATCTCCTTGCTGAGCATTTTGTCTAAGCTGTTAGAAAGAATTGTTCAGAAGCGCCTTATAAGTTTTTTGGATAATTATGACTTGTTGGCGGATCGACAGTTCGGATTCAGGCGGGGCCGTTCCACAGAGGATGCTGTGAATCTTTTATCATCATTCGTCACTCAATACCTTGATTCCGGACGCCATTGCGTTGGTGTGTTTTTGGACCTTGCCAGGGCTTTTGACACAGTTTCCGTACCTATTCTTTTATCTATAAGCTCGAAAAAACTGGTGTCAGAGGTGTAGCCCTGGCATGGTTCAAGAGTTACCTCACGGACCGCAAACAGTGCGTTCGGGTGGACGGCTCTATGAGTGATACACAGACGATTTGCTTCGGGGTCCCCCAGGGGAGTGTGCTGGGTCCCATTCTATTTAATATTTATCTTAATGACCTCCTATCCACCTCTTTGTCAAATGCTGAAATAATTTGTTACGCCGATGATACGGTCATTTTATTTAAAGGATCGTCATGGTCGCAAACATTTCTGGACACAGAGAGAGGTTTAGCGACTGTGGCACGATGGTTAGAGAATAATCTTCTTTCACTTAATATTTTAAAAACGAAATTTTTAACTTTTCATAAAACAGCACTTTCGAAGCCGAAAACGATACCGAGTATCAAAATTCATAAAAGCCTTTGTTCATTGAATGCAACCAATCAACACTTAGCCATGTGTGCATGCGACAGTATTTGTCGGGTGGATGTCTTAAAGTATCTCGGGGTACTTATTGACCACAACCTGAACTTTCACCAACACATATCGGCCTTGGCGAGCCGTGTTCGCAAAGTAATAAACATAATGTATATGCTCCGTGGTGTACATGCACATCAGTCCTCCGTATGGTCTACTTTAGTCTCTGTCAGTCGGTCATAGGTTATTGCATATCGGCCTGGGGTGGGACAGATAAATCCTACATGTTGCGGATTGAGAGAGCGCAGAGAGCGGTGCTAAAGGTCATGCTGAATGTTCCACGTCGTTACCCAACAGATAGCCTTTACGCAGATTGTCATGTTCTGAGTGTTCGCAAGTTGTATATCCTTAAAGCAGTGCTGACAACGCATAAAGTAGTTACCAAATCTAATGATTATTAAAATCTCCTTAAAAGACGTGTATTTAAAATCCCAGTGCCACCACCTCTCACCACATTTGCTAAAAGACACAGCGACTTCCTTTACCCATTTATTTATAACAAGGCAGTAAGTAAATGTGACTTTAAATGTAGCCACCCAACTACTGCTAAATCTATATTAAGTAACTGGCTAATTTCTCTAAGCTATAACGAAACAGAATTGTTACTGACAAATCCTCGATAATATAGAGCCTTTAGCAGTGTTAATATCACTTTCCTGGACTGACACTATATGACTGACACATATTTTAGTGTAGATACACTTAGCAATAGATAAACATATTTAGCACCAAATGTAAGTCCCCATAGACAGGATTACCTAGTTTGGGGACTACTAGTAATAAGTAATGTAAGTACGTAACTCTTTTATTTAATAAAGCATTTTTATTATATATATATATTTGTAAATGGCGTTGCTTCTATGCGCTGTGGTTTCTTGCGCCCGTTCTAAGCCACAGTTAAAAAATGATGTCCTGAATGGGTGGTAGGTTAAAAAAGATTTGGACGATTCAAAGTGCTTATTGATTGGGTTTATTGAATAAATATATTTTGACTTTGACTTTCACTTTGATAACTTGATTTCAATGATGGAGACCTTTGCCCTGCAGTGGGACAGTTTGTTCGGTAGCAGCGGCTGCCGCAGGGCTGAGAATTGACTCTGTCTCTTTCATACTCAGAATTGGAAAGAGACTGCAGATCACAGCCATGCGCGCAGCGTCAAAACACACCAGAATAAAGGCCTATTCAAACCTGATTGGTATTCGCTGCCGCTGCGGGTAAAGGTATATACCGCACGGTAGCCGCGCGGGTTTCGCTCAGGTATTTAGTATAAAGTTCCGCGGCTAGATTGACCTGAGCGGTATTCGCTGCTGCTCTACCCACAGCGGCCTTTAAGGCCTATTCAAACCACTACTGTACCCACAGCGGCAGCGCATACCGCTCAGGTCAATCTAGCGGCGGAACTTTAAGGCGTACTCAAATCCGAGCGGTATTATGGAGCATTCCGACGGCGTGTCTTAAGACAAACCGCTCCGCGCCACACCGCGCCGCGCCGTGGGAACGCTTATTTGCGCGCCCTTATGAATGGATCGCACAGGTGACGGTACGCCGCGGCAGGCTTCATCGGATGCGTTGATTCCCACGGCCTGTTGGCGCGGTTGGGCGCGCCAAATGGCACGCCGTGGGAACGCTCGGTTAGCTGCCGCTGTGGGTAGAGCGGCAGCGAATACAGCTGGATTAATAAATAAAGTGAATAGGGTAAAGGAAAGTGATACAAGAGTGAACTAGGAAGTTATAGGCGGTTCATTCATGATACGACATGTACGCTCGTGTTAAAACCTTCGGCTTGTAGGTTTTTGGAAACATTATTGAATTAAACGATTGATTGTTTTTGAAATTATCGTTAGACTAATAAATGGTGATGCTATCGAACACGATGGCGGAGAACTACTTTTAAACGTAGGGTATTGGGCCACCATAACCCACCACGCTGGCCCAATGCGGGTTGGTGGGTTTTAACGACTGTCATATTACGACACCAACCGGGACTAACGGATTAACGTGCCTTCCGAAGCACGGAGGAGCTTGAGATGTTTTTAATTTGGGCACCCATCCAGCGACCCGGCGGCGGCGGCATGCAAAAATGGCTTATTAAAAAGTCTTATTATTTCTTACGATTTATCGTTAATTCGTGAGTGAATATTTTTATTTGATATTTTCTACGATATTTTTATTGCATAACAGTCGGTGTTTCATTGAATTGAATAAGATTGCGTGCAATTTAAGTGCTTCCTATTTAATTCACAACGTATTTTTTTTGTTTATATAAAAATATGATATTTACAATCACAAAATACATTCACAAAACTAGATAGAAACTCAAAGTACCTAGGCAGATGTAATTAAAACACTGTAGGCGGGCAGCCCTATCGAGTGCTTACGTACCAGTAGCAGCAGCTGTTCGACACTAGCTCCGCACGGTTGTAAGTGGCGTGGTAGGGAATTACTTCTTTGACATTTATTGTGGGTATAAAATCGATATTTTGTAAGTAAAACCGCCACAACATTGACCACAGGCGTAGCGAACGATGTGACGGCTGTAACATCTATGAACGAACACAGTCTATGTGTCGCTTACGCCCCCACTTCACGTCTCGGCAGACGCATCCGCAGACGTCATCGGCTGACGTGTAGAGGGGGTGAATTGCGCGTCTGTGGTAGGTATTTAACGTCTGCTGATGCATCTGCCACGCATCCGACTGTTGTCAATTTTTGTGGCACGCCTTAAAGGGATTCGGCGCCATCGTCCGGCGTCTGTCTACACGTCTGCCGACGCATCACTTTGATCGGATCGGCATAAATCAATGTAGTACTTAGGGTGGATTCGACTCCACCCTTAGGCTGGATTCGACTAAACTGGAATAAGACTTACTCCGAGATTAGTCCATACAAATTCGGCGTTTAATCTAGGTGTAAGACCTTATTACAGTTTGGTCGAATCCACCCTCAGTTAACTAAGTAACCTATTTCAATTAATTTGTAATTTGTGTAAATCGCGTGACAATGCAATATTATGATGACATGGTGCTGATCTAAGGATGGAACTGGAAGTTGGCCATAGGAACTAGAATGTGCGAGTGCGTGTTGCGTCTGCCCAGAATGAAGATAGACGGATCGACCTACAGACGGACGATGCGGATGCATCTGTAGACGTCGTGCGCGTAGATCGTGCGTGCAAGCGAATATCGCCGAAAAGTGGTCGACCGGGAACTTCCTCGGCTGCATGTGACGCGGAGTCCTTTTTTTTCTCGTCCGTGTATTAGAAGATACTTACATGAAAGAATATTTCGGCACTGTGCCGGAACTGTGACTTCACTGATAGAGCCTGGTTAACGAAAGTTGAACCTCGTATAGTTATTTGATTGGCAACACTTTGTGAGTCTGTATCTGAGGTGTCATGTCATATATATGTGAAATTGAAATTTTATCTGAGAAAACTGCGGCTGACCTGTGTTACCCTGTCATGATTTTTTGAAATTGCTGCGTTTATCTTGGTTTAGCTTTCGTTGGCCAGACTCTATGTGTGAATCGACCTTAAACGTGAACGTCGTTGGTTGCAAATAGATTGAACAGCGGCGCCAGAGATCGGGTTTGTTTCTCACCACGAGCATTCTGTGCCAGGGGATAAAATTAGTATACCTATTCGGGTTTTTTATCTTTATTAAAGTATTGTACATAAAATACGATTGTTAATATGCTTTGTTATAAGCCCGTCTATTTAGCCTTTTATTAAATCAGTCACCATAATATCAACGTTAGTTTCATTGTTGAGATGTTATTTAAGCGCGAAACAATAAAATATAAAAAAAATGTTTTATTTTATATTGAACAACGGAATTTGGTATCAATATTTTACATAATGTATTATACTGAATAGAATCCTACATCAAAATGTTCTTAAAACCATAAAATCACTTCTTGCTGGCCGGTGTCTATCACAACCTGGCAGCTATAACTTTTTCATTTAAAAGTAAATTAGCTCATTTTCCACATTCAAACCAGAACAGAGGTATTCTGTAGAAGACGATTTTTCTATTTGATCAGTACAATCAAATCCTTTGAGTAATACACATAACTATGAAAAGTTAAAAAAAACTTCGAATCTCTCCTAAATAATAATTTTTCCACATTTTCATATCGGTTTTTTTTCCGATATTTTTCGATTCCCTTGTACTCGCTCTACTAATTACCTAAACTCAAAATGTAAGTAGCGTTCTTCATCGGTTTTCTTGCGAAGACTTGTGGCGTCTCTTAAAATTGGGCTCATGTTCGTTCATATTTTTTCAGGTGCGGAGGCTGCGGAGGCTGCTGTGGACCTTGCGGACCTTGTGGACCTTGCGGACCTTGCGGAGGCTGCTGTGGAGGAGGAGGAAGCTGTGGGCCTTGCTGCCCCAACATCACCATATACACTTGCTGCACTAAGATCTGCTAGCACTAAGCGTCGCGAGAGCCTCCCGTCAACGATGGCAGATTGCAGCGGTTCCCTCGGTTCATCTCCGAAAACACTTCGTCGTTCGTCTTCGAAGATCAGTGCTGTTTTTGTGGAAAAATAAATTATATTAAGCGTAATCACTAGTTTTACTTTTACATGACTAGCGTCACATCACACTGTAAAATCCAGTCTTTACCCGTGGTCCCGGTGGGTCGACCCATTACCGGGTCCACGGGTAATTTTAATTACCCGTGATCCCATGGCACTAGGGATTACATTTGGATGAATAAATCTGGTTCGATTATATCGATATTAAGTTAATTACAACCACTTCTTTAGTCATAATCTGCTTTAGTCATTGTTATGGGTCCGGCTGTCAATACCTACATACAATGCAAAAAACCTACTTACCGCCGCCGCACCTCCACACTGTGGACACGTGACTAGTGATGGGTTTATGCCCGGACGTTTTGGGCGCATTGGATAAATGCCCGATAAATGTCCGTATATGCCGAATAAATGTCCATTGACTGGGCAAAAACCACAATAGACAGAGTCTTTGGATTTTTACCATGTCCGTCTTTTGTTAGTGTGCAGCTTTCTATCTGTACATGTGTGCGTGACTAAGGATGTGACTAGTATATCGATATAATCACTTTAATGTGGTGTGTACCTAGTTCATTATAATTGGGGGTTAAAGTTACTCACGTCCGTAGATTTACCCTTTAGACCCTACACGTGACCCCTGGGTGATGCTAAATGAGTGACACTGACTGAGTGGTAGAGCCACGCTGCGTTGCAGCACGCATTGGGCCGGCTCGCCCGGCGTAAATACCACCCTCTCCAATGATATTATAAACTATAGATACGTTACGTTCATAATAATTTGCGTTTAAAATCTGTTACGAGCAATCCAAAACTACACACACTGACAAGTAGATACGCAACGCGGCAAGACCGGCTCTCCACACGCACGAGAGGTTAGAGTACCTAACATTTAGTCGTAGAGTGGACACTTGATTGAAAAGTCAGTAGGTACCTACATAGGTAAGAAATAAACTTCTTACAAAAGTAAATCATATTTATTGGAAATTTGAAAAATGAAATAATTAATAATAAAAGAAACGAAATAAAATACATATTTTAAATACCTTGAAAAAGATTTAATTTATTTCTTTTGTCTTTTAGAAAGTTTTTGTATTTCGGGGTTATATTTATGTGCAGAATGGCGACGAATATTTATGTATTTATCAAATATGGTTTTAATGAGATGTAATTGATGATTGAAAATGGGTGTCTATGAATGTTCGAAAAATGAGTCAAAACATTAGAATACAAACGTTTTTTAAAATGCGGCACTTTAATTTCTCTACGTCTTCATTGCTAGCAAAATGTAACCCTTTTTCATTTAAATGAGATTTTATGACAAATTCGCTTATTTGTTCACGAACTGTCCTAATCACTCAGAAACCTAATTCATTAAAAGAAAAAACAATAATAATCCTTAATTATCAGTATAATGTATTATATAAGTATTTAGTAAAAAAACAAATTGGCTACTTGACAGTTTTCGGAAAAGTATTTTAAAAATTACAAACGCTTATTTTATACCACGCAATGATATTATAGTTATTGACACCACGTACAATATTTATTTTTAAAAAGCTTTATTTAATAGAAAAAGACATTTTTCTTTATTCATTTAAAGTGTCTGCGGAAACGGTTGGTCATGTGACATTTGGCTAAATGTCTGTGACGTCAAGATACAATAAACATTTATCTTGAAACCTAAAAGATAATTTTTGTTTATTTTGTGAAATGTGGCGTCACACGAAGCTCAATCATGGCCCGTGTTTCTGGTCTTGTAATCCACAGACAAATAATCGCAAATTTATTTTGTAATAATAAAATATTTACAAATTATCTTAATAAAAAAAACTATTGGATAATTATCGTCAAATTATAAACTGCAATAATCGACATATTTCATATTTTATTGTTACAACAGCCAAATAGCCAATTCAGTAAAACCATTTTAATGTTTATTCACATATACATCGATCGATTGGTCTGGTAGAAACTATCGATCGACTTCGACTAATCCATTTTACCATCGATCGATGTCGTCGATCTATATCGAAATATTTTACAAGCTACATTTTAGCGAAAAAAGAACTAC
Source organism: Scoparia ambigualis (assembly GCA_963921215.1). Classification (NCBI taxonomy): domain Eukaryota; kingdom Metazoa; phylum Arthropoda; class Insecta; order Lepidoptera; family Crambidae; genus Scoparia; species Scoparia ambigualis. The sequence continues at coordinate 13,805,414 of OY992504.1, forward strand.
AATGGAAGTTGATAATTCTAATTTTGATAATACCGACAAAGTTCAGTACGAGTCAGAAAAGGAGATCTCCATTCGTAATGATACTCCGGTCGTTAGTAAGCGAAAGCGAAACTCTATACCTCAATTGAGAGCGTCGTCTTTTGCGGGAGGATCCAGTGGTAGTAAGGCTAAGAAATTATCTAAATCCCGTCAACGTTCCAAACATTGTGGATTTGACATGGAGCCGCCTTTTTCTCCTCCTCATTTTGTAGCGGCGTCCATTTTCAGATGTGATAGTGTCTACCAGACCTATCGATCGACGTCGACTAATCCATTCTACCATCGATCGATGCCGTCGATCGACGATTGATCGATTGGTCTAGTAACACCCCAATATCCGGCGTGAAATAATAGCCCTTGGTACTGTTGTGTTTCGTTCGGCCAGTGAGGGTTCCGGAGGCCTCCCCCCCCCCCCCCTCTCACAATTCCTATTCCTTCCTTAAAGGCCGGCAACGCATCTGCGATTCCTCTGGTGTTGCGGGTGTCTATGGGCGGCGGAGATTACTCTCCATCAGGTGACCCGCCTGCTCGTTTGCCTCCTTCTATTATATAAAAAAAAAATTGTGTAGTAAAGTGAAGTGAAGAGCAATACTTTTTACTATTCTTATTCCCGCCCATATTATTAAGATTCAAATTTGAACTACGACTGTAAAATTTTTACTGTAAAAAAAGATTTTTCAAAATGTTTGGAACAGAGCCTTGAATATTTTGTAGGCTCCCAGTTATCACGGCATTTTGGAAACCTAAAAAAAGAATTATAAAAAGAATATTAGTAATATCGATAAAGCTTCGATACACAAATACGTACATCACTAATCATTATGCCAAAAACAAAGCCTTTAAATTACATTTAATTAAGGTTTAAAACCTGATTAGACTAGATGCAAACCTTGCAAAGCCACCAACTTTACCTCACTGTGGTGCTTCCATGCCAAGAGTCATCATTTACACCAAAGAGGTAAGAAAAGCTTTGTAGAATCTGGACGTGAATAAGGCCAGCGGCCCTGTCGGGATTCCAGCTAGACTTCTTAGGATCTGTGCGCCTGAATTGTCTCCGGTTCTAACGCGTCTGTACCGCCTTTCTCTTCTTACTAGAGCGGTTCCTCTGTCGTGGAAGCTTGCAAATGTGCAGCCAGTGCCCAAGAAGGGCGATCGTGCCGAGGACGCCACCAACTACAGACCAATTGCCATCACCTCCACACGATGCAAAGTTATGGAAAGGGTACTGAATAGAAAGCTTTTGTCGTATCTAGAATCTCACGACCTCTTCAGCGACTGCCAATATGGCTTTCGACGGGGCCGTTCTACGGGGGACCTTCTGGTGTACGTTACACATTCCTAGGGCGAGGCAATCTAGAAGCATGGCAAAGCGCTTGCCGTGTCTCTTGACATCTCGAAAGCCTTTGACCGGGTCTGGCACGCTAGCTTGCTGAGCAAGCTTCCAACGTACGGCATCTCTGCTGATTTTTGTGTCAGGATTTTGGACTTCCTGAGTAAACAGTTAATCGGAGAAGTCATTGATGGCTGTTCCTCTGACATCATGGCTATCGATGCCGGGGTTCCTCAGGGTTCCGCTCTCTCTGCTACCCTTTTCTTGTTGTGTTTTAACAATCTGCTCAAGACCGGAATTGTTGGATATGCAGATGACAGCACGGTCACAGAGAGATATCTAGCGCAAGGGTCGGCGGAGAGAAAGTTCGTTCCTTAAGAGAGGTCATGGTTGAGCGGACAAACTTGACTTCAAGTCTTTGGTCTGTTTTGACGCCACCAAAACGCAGGCGTGTTTGTTCTCGGCCAAAAGGAGACCTTTTAACCTGGCTCCTACTTTCCGGGGTGTAGATGTACCACTTACCGATAACCTCGATCTCCTCAGCATCAAGTTGACCTCCAATCTTAACTTCGACGACAACATCGAAATCAAGGCTCAAACTGCGGCCATAAAGCTGGATGTTCTAAATAAGTTTAAGCGATATTTCACGCCGGGATAGCTTCTAACTCTATATAAAGCACAAGTCCGGTCGTGCATGGAGTATTGCTGCAACATTTAGGACGGCTCAGCTAAATATCAACTTGCCGCGCTCGATTCGGTGGAACGCAGAGCCAGGAAACTTATAGGTGACGATAAGTTTGTGAAAACCAAGCTTCACAGTCTCGCTCACGCGTGTCGCTCAATTGCTTGCTTGTTGGTATTTTACAGGTTGTACTTTGGAGAGTGTGCTGTTGAGCTACACGAGCTCATTCCACCGTCCGCTTTCTACTATCGGGAGTCCAGACGTACGGCGGGTTACTCTTACTTGATTGATATTCGACTCATACGCAGCAAGCGTTATTCGTCTTCATTCATAATGCGTACAGCCAAGGTATGGAATTCCCTGCCTGCGTCTGTGTTCCCGAGTGCATATAGCCCCAACATCTTTAAAACCCGAGTAAGTAGGCTGGTTCGGGGCAAGCTCGCTTCATCGTCAGCCTCTTCTTAATCCTACGTATAAGAATGTGGCCAAGAGCAAACCCATCTATCATAAAAAAAACCTTGAACTTATGTTTCCTTGAAATACTTAATTTTCAGAAGTATTAACGATAATTAGATTTAGTTATCATTTTATATTTAAATTATTAAAATGCTCAACTGTGATTTAATATGACTGAGATTATTTTATGACTACGTTATTTAATTGAAACTGACATATTGTTACAAAATATCAATATTTAGTTTTATTTTAAAGATTTCCTTATCATAATATAATCAAAATCGAAACTTAGGAGCTTTTTTTACAGAAAAAAGTTGTTGTTTTGTTTTTGCCCAGTGATCGGGCATTTATTTGGGCGTAAACTAGTTTATGCCCAATATGCCCGTTTATGCCCGTTTCTGCTCTATACTGTTTTTGCCCTCGACCCATCACTACACGTGACGCGTAGAGCCCGCATCGTGCCGCCACCGCGCCGCCAACGCACCGCTGCGCCGCCCGCGCATCATGTATCGGCGGCGCGGTGGTGACGCGGCGGCGGCATAGTGGGCCTAGTCAACTGGCAAACGCTCGACCGGTGACAGCGTCAAAATCGCTCGTCAAATTCGCTAGGCTACATCGATATCGATAAGCTAAGGGATATAGAACATACAGGCTTGTCTTAGTATTTTTTTGTTTGATGATAATGTAACGCTTATGTAAGATTAATAAATAGGTAGTAACCACACCGATCCTTTTGAGTTTTAGTGAATTGAATGTCACTTTACTAAGAAATTCGGGTAGACTCCTTGAGACAATTTGAAAAATGAATCAATCGCTTTTTTCGCCGGAAGTTCGCCAGGCAAGCACGTTTGTAAATAAGTACTTATAATGATGACGAGTGACTTACCCACCATAATATGATATTGATATGAGACCAAACCCATTTTTCAGCTTATAATATAAATAAATTAAGACTGAAGACCACAAGCAAACGCTTGCTGCCAAGAATTTCTCAAATATTAACAACTTGACGTCCGTCTGTAATGAAATAAGTGATAACACTAAATGTTACAAACCGCGCGAACATTTAAACAGTTTGATCTTAGATGCGAGTACCCACTAGGTAGTGATTAAAACGTTTGCATCTTGTATGAGTACATCGCCTAAAGTAACTCTATGGCGTAGCGGCTAAGGCTTTCGGGTTTAGTTGTCTAACTACAACACCTATCACATTACTTTTCTAATTGATTATTGTCCTAAATAAAATAAAAAACATTCCAAGTACATGGTTTTGCTAGTTAAATTAAAACTAATTTTAAAATATGCAAACTAGCGAAGCAATGTACTTACTGTTACTTAAAAGGTAATGCTAGAGGTTTAACTAATGCAAAAAGTCCCCGCCCGCGCCGCACCGGTTTGTGATCTTGCCAGTTAGTTACGCAACTTTCACATTACCGAGCTAAAGGATGGGTAACCAAATAAAAAGCGTCTCGAGCTCCTCCGTGCTTCGGAAGGTACGTAAAGCACACTGCGGTTGTATTGGCTCAGGGCTTATAGCCCAGTCTGCCTTAGTGCTGTCGTTCATGTGGGAACGTTCAGGACGTTCATAGGATGACGATGAAGACAACATCGCCTTAATATAGGATTGTTTCATTGTTACTTATTTATAGCGGTAGGTACCGAAAATAATTGAAATTAAAAGTCAAATCATTTATTAAATATACGCCTTCACAGACACAATGACATGATCGTGGTCTCTACGCGACAAGTTAAAATATTTATTTATTTTACATTATTTATTTCACTGCCATTCATTATGAGTTGGTTGATAATGTTTCGAAATAGAACATAGGATTATTTATATGTTTACCAAAAATAATTTTAAAACAATTAATTTTATATAATTACCCTAGTATGTTGATAATGAATCAAGTACAACTTTAAACCATGTTTAATGCAGTTTCATTGTTGGATACGACATGTGGTACACATCCCTTCTTTATTGTGAGCCTGATGCAGCATTAAATATTGGTGTTATTATGATTAACCATGCTTTTTGAAGGTATCCAGAATCTCCTAAGAAATTGGAACAATATACTTACTTATAGAAAATTGTCATACATAAAAAGTTAGTAGGTAGTATATATTTACCAAAAATAATTTAAAAACAATTAATTTTATTTATTTATTTTATATTCACAGGTGAATCGACAGTTCTATAAAAAGTATAACACTGAAAATGTGAAACAGCAAACCATTTACAGATTCACACAAATAAAAATGTGATAGTAACATTACAAACTCAAGCAACAATTACAATCGATTACTTCACAATCGCCAAATTGATAATAACTAAACTATTACAGAGTATGCTAGATATGGAACTTAATTTGTATTATATGTATAACAAACCACCTTAAGTTAAGCCACCTATTTAAAGAAAAAACAATATTATAATAAACACAATAGAACTCACCAGATTTAATAATCGGATAATAATAATGCAAGTTTATACATATAATTACCTTTGTATGTTGATAATGAATCAAGTACAACTTCAATAGCTTAATGTTATGACTAGTAGAAATTGATATAAGTAGGTACTTAAACATTATCTATAGGTACCTACTGCAAGTAAAATTAAATATCAAGTAAAAAGTAACATTAATGTTGTATTTCTTAATATATTCTTATTTCCTTACCTAACTCTCTCAAAGTCAAAGTTTATTAAATATGAGGCTTCACTTTCTCTTATTGACATTAAAACTATAGTGTATATATTAGTGTATAAAAATAAATGCCAATTGTGTGTATAAGAAGGTACTGTTTTTGAGTATCTACCTAAGTAAATCTTTTTAATAAAGTACAATAAACTTAGAACTAAATTAACTTTATACTTAATTTTTCCCCATCATATAAACCAAATTACTATTTTATGGGTTAAATATATTTATGGCACACTGTTCCTTTTTTCAACGAAGGTACTATTTTTTGTACATAAGTAAATCTTTTTAAATAAAGCACAATAAACTTAGAACTAAATTAACTTTATACTTAATTTTTCCTCATCAAATAAACCAAATTACTATTTTATGGATAAATATATTTATGGCACAGACTGCTCCTTTTTGTAGAATAAAAACGTTGTCAACATTAGAGCTCCACAAAAAAAAATCATATAAATAACTAAATTCAACGATGCCAAAGCCATGTTCAATGCAGTTTCATTGTTGGATATGACATGTGGTACACACCCCTCCTTTCTTGTGAGTGTGATGCAGCATTAAATATTGTTGTTATTGTCATTAACCATGCTTTTTGAAGGTATCCAGAATCTCCTAAGAAATTAGAACAATATACTTACTTATAGAAAATTGTCATAGATAAAAAGTTAGTAGGTAAGTACCTATGTATTATACAAAATTGCTTGATATTGTTTTTTACCAAATAACCATGTTTGTTCACCATTCTGAGGAAGTCCATCCTCCAAATTATAAGGTAACATTTAAGATTTTTGAATCGTCGTCTCAAATCTGCAAAACCACATGAAATAGTTTTATCTTTATGTCAATACTCTTTATTCTAGCAATTTTAACAAAACTGACATTTCCTGGTAAATCCAAATATAATAATAGGCATAATACTTACCTTTATTATGTAAGTAATAATTTATTTATTAAAACTTACCGTTTGAACGTAAGGACTGATATCTTTTCCTATTAAGAAAGATGCTTGTCTGTATAAGATTTATAGGGTATAGTCAATAGGTACACCTTACTACACTTAAGAGCCTTGGTTTAATACTCTAAGCTACCTGGCAAATTAAATCTTCATTGGAACCTGTAAAACAAATAGGCAATCTAAGTTATAAATTGATAAATGGACATTATGGATAGGTTACATTTAATATTTATACAAAAAGTCCCTTACTGTTGTCTTATTCTTGACCTTTCTTGTCATGATTAAAGGTACTTAGGTGGATTTATTTGGCCCAAATGTTTGTATGGTTTGAGAGCCCCTACAAATTGTTATGCAGCGACTTGCTCTTCGTTGCGCAAAATGTTGCATGACACACATTTATTTGGTCACTCACATCGCAACAACTATATCAGCACGCAATTCCCGGCAGACCTTAGTTAGATATTTGAAAGTTCGTAAACGAGAACTCCGAGAACTATTCACAAGTACAACAAACTCGATTTCGTTAATTTGCTCCAAGTAACGTAGGGAAACATTTCTTCCTTAGCGCCTGAGCACTTGATTATCGCAGTCGACAATAGCCCTAAAAAGAGCATTTTAAACAAAACTTTCAACACAACACAACTATTCCTTCAAAACAATCGCCATTTTGTGTGAATTTTTATCTTCAATGTTTGAGTGATCGCTAGATTAGCGATTCTTGGCTTGTCAAACTGTCAATTAGGTCTATTTTAGCGTAAATTTTACGTCGTAGGTAACTTTTGCTTATGTCAATCCCATACATTCGGTTTATCGTAGCGAAGATTTCGTAGCGTTTAATTTGTTTGCGGGAAAGCGTCCAAAAAAATATCAGCCAACTGTTGGCCGCTAAGCTTAAACCTATCGCTCAGTGCCATTTGTGTCGCCGCAGTTGATGCACATCTTTTGCACGCCTTTTAATTTTACTAAAAATGACGGTTTGCGCAATCAAAGTGTGCAGAAATTATAAAGGTCGACATAAAACAATTAAAACAATCACCTACCATTGATAAGTAAACATTGAATTGTCATAATGTAGTTTTATCGTTAATTTTGAGCGAAGCGTATTTTGCCGTAATTCGTAGCCCGCCATTTTTCTGTGTTGCCTGCCCTAGGACACGCAAAATTCCCAAATTAATATTAAATTAGAATAAATATTTATTGAGTAGATAACATTTAAAATGTGCGTATGGCGTATACTGATGATGACTATAATAATGTTGAATGTATGTGTAGAGTTTAGTCCAATAGTCGCCTTTTACGACACCGAAGGGAAGAGAGGGATTGGTAGTATTATTTTAAAGAGACCTTCGCCGCTCTATGTTGTTGAATGTATGTGCAGTCTTTAGTCCGTTATTCGCCTTTAAAGACACCGAAGAGAAGAGAGGGGTTGGTAGTATTATTTTGATGAGCCCATCGCCGCTCTATGCGGTTGGCTGTATGTGCAGTGTTTAGTCCGTTAGTCGCCTTTTACGACACCGAAGAAAAGAAAGGAGTTGGTGTTATTATTTTGATGAGCCCATCGCTGTTCTATACTGTAGAATGTATGTACAGTCTTTAGTCCGTTAGTCGCCTTTTACTACACCGAAGAGAAGAGAGGGGTTGGTAGTATTATTTGGATGAGCCCATCGCCGCTCTATGCTGTAGGATGTATGTGCAGTCTTTAGTCCGTTAGTCGCCTTTTACGACACAAGGGTGGCTTGTTAGCATTAGTTAAATTAAATTAGTTATTATAAAAGATGAAGGTGAGTTGATTTATGCCTCATGTGACGTCTATTCTGTTTGCAAAACCACTGAAACAGTTATTCGTCAGTTTATTAAACAGGACTTAATTATACAAAATTAGTATCCACTGTGATGAAAAAAATTATTGGAGATGTGTATCTTTTTCCAGTAGACACAGGTCATATCTGCGGCATGCTTCACCAAGTTAATATAATAAGATTGATTGTAGAAAAGTACTTGTCAGTGAGGTATTATTATAAATTAAAATTGGCAACGCAAAATTCAAAAGAAATTATTTAAAAAAACAAATACAGAGGGATGGTCATTGATTTTCTTTAACGTGATACGAATAAATCAAAATACATTGTCATTGTTTTTTTATTCATTGAATACACAGGTATTCACTGGAGATCGTATAATCGGATGCATATTTACCTAAACTTAATTAGTCGCTAACATATTATTTTCATTTAAAAAAAAAGAAATTTGGGTAGGTTGTTAATGTTGGTTCATCACGGAAAAGTACATTTCTTCAGAATAAGATTATGAAGGTCAAACCTATTCAGGAAATTTTATCCGCAAATAGGTAAGTATGTATCCCGTTCCTTTCTTACCACTGTAATACTGATACTTATACATTGCGACTTTTTGCAGCGATACAAACGCGCGTTTGACAGTCGTGCGACTGCATCGCGATTGTGTCGCTACTTTTATTAAGGCGGTACAAGGATTCGTGCGACTGCATCGCGATTGTGTCGCTACTTTTATTAAGGCGGTGCAAGGATTTTGCGACTGTATCGATACTGCACCGCGATTGTATCGATGCTGAATCGCGACTGAATCGCATTTGTAGCCCGTCTTTTTTATTTTCTTCAATTTTTAATCTTTTCATGGTTCTACCAATTGAACTTGGCAACTTTCTGGGTTATTATAATGTCGGTCGCCTTAGTAACTTCTGCGGATCTCCCGTTCCTGATTCAAACCAGCAAGGAAAGAGGTTGCGGGTTTGAATCATAAATTATAAATCATTTATTTGCGGAATATCATGTACACAACATTGAGATGTAAGACAATGATTTAAGGTATCAACAATATTCTTTCTTATGTATGTAGGCATGCAAATGAATCTCGCACAGTACAAACATTTGTGAGCATGAACATTCTTGTTTGTACTAGTCTGGTTGTTTTCTATGTATAGGTAATAAGTATGAATTTACAAAAAAAAGTATACATATAGAAACAGAAAATAAAATAGACAGAAAGCATGCGCAGGCTAGGCTATGAAATGAATCATGTGAGTTCTTTGACCCCGGCGCTAGGGCTGTGTCCGCCTGTGTACGTAAATTGGAGGAAGATTATTTGTAAACAATTCGCCCTTAAAATGTGCGTAAACCTTATCATTTAAGATTTTAAGATTTTTTAGTAATAATAATATCGATTTTGAACATAATCGGATCACAAACCAAGAAATTGAAAATGGCAGTCACTTTTTCCAATTCTATCTTTGGAATCGTGTTTAGATACCTTTTAGATCCCCAGATATCGATTTTGAACATAATCGGAACATAAACACAGAAATTCAAAACGGCAGCCACTTTTTTCAATTCTATCTTCATAATTGTGTTTAGAGATCTTTTAGACCCCCAGATATCGATTTTAAACCTAATCGGAGCACAAACCAATAAATTCAAAATGGCAGCCACTTTTTCCAATTCTATCTTCAGAATCGTGTTTACAGACCTCCTAGACCCCCAGATATCGATTTCGATCATAATCGTAGCATAAACACAGAAATTCAAAATGGCGGCCAATTTTTCCAATTCTGACCTCGGAATCATGTTTAGACACCTGTTAGACCCCCCGATATCGATTTTGAACCGGAGCACAAACCATGCTCAAATGCCGGAGCTCAAAACATTTGAATAGGAGCACAAACCATGAAATTCAAAATGGAATAAAATAAAATAAATAAAATATACTTTATTCTCTTTAAAATTATAAAAATTATTTAGATTCGTCAAAAAAAAAATTGTATGTCAAAAGCTTAGGTCAAAAGTCAAACTAATTTATCAAAGGTATCAAAATCTAATACATTTTTAAAAATCTAGTTACCTAGGGAGCAATTCGTGTCACTGCCAAACAGCCTTGTCATTAAAGAAATTGTCAAAACTATAATACGCCTTTTGGCACAATTTACATTTTATGAATTTTTTAAATTTATGAGCTGATAAATTTGTTACCTCAATTGGCAATGTATATACATGCGAATACAATTCCCCGCAAATGAATTAGTTATTTTGTGGAGCCTATAATTGGGAGTAGCCAGTTTATCCTTATTTCTTAAGTTCGAATTATGTCTATCACTATTCTTCACAAACTTACTTTTATTCTTATGGGTATACAACAAATTTTCATAAATATACTGTGAGTACACTGTAAGAATACCGATTTCTTTAAATTTGTCTCTTAATGACTCCCGAGACTTCATACCGTAGATAGTCCGGACAGCCCTTTTCTGCAACACAAAGATACATTCAATGTCGGCAGCGTTACTCCACAGTAGTATGCCATATGTCATAACACTGTGGAAGTAGCTGAAATAGACTAGACGCGCTGTTTTAATGTCTGTGAATTGCCTGATCTTTTTTACGGCATAGGCTGCAGAACTCAGTCTGCCCGAAACTTTCCCGATGTGAGGCCCCCATTGTAATTTGGAATCTAACGTTATGCCCAGAAAGACAGTCTCATTGACCAATTCTATTTCATTGTCCTTAACCTTAACACTGGTTTTAACAAGCCTAACATTAGGTAGAGTAAATCTAACACATTTGGTTTTATTTCCGTTTAACAGTAAATTATTAGCATTAAACCAGTGGACTACTCTAGAGAGTAAAATTTTAAACACTGAAAAAAGACGACAACCTCAGGCGGGAATCGAACCACGCACCTTCCGCATTCCGGGCGGCTGCCTTAACCACTTGGCTACCGAGGTCTGGCTTTCAACCGTCGAAATTTGTCAGTGCTTGATGCTTATGTTTTTAGTCAACATTGCTTCATCAAATCTTTAGAAGTTTTCACCTCTGAGATCCGAAAGAAATATTTTTACAAATATTTGAACATTCGGTTAAGATGAAGCTGCGTTTATAGATTAATATTTGATATTTTAGCGTTTTATTAACGCTTAAATATACTTAAGTAAAATTTTGGGGAGGTGAAAACTTCTAAAGATTTGATGAAGCAATGTTGACTAAAAACATAAGCATCAAGCACTGACAAATTTCGACGGTTGAAAGCCAGACCACGGTAGCCAAGTGGTTAAGGCAGCCGCCCGGAATGCGGAAGGTGCGTGGTTCGATTCCCGCCTGAGGTTGTCGTCTTTTTTCAGTGTTTAAAATTTTACTTAAGTATATTTAAGCGTTAATAAAACGCTAAAATATCAAATATTAATCTATAAACGCAGCTTCATCTTAACCGAATGTTCAAATATTTGTAAAAATATTTCTTTCGGATCTCGGAGGTGAAAACTTCTAAAGATTTGATGAAGCAATGTTGACTAAAAACATAAGCATCAAGCACTGACAAATTTCGACGGTTGAAAGCCAGACCTCGGTAGCCAAGTGGTTAAGGCAGCCGCCCGGAATGCGGAAGGTGCGTGGTTCGATTCCCGCCTGAGGTTGTCGTCTTTTTTCAGTGTTTAAAATTTTACTTAAGTATATTTAAGCGTTAATAAAACGCTAAAATATCAAATATTAATCTATAAACGCAGCTTCATCTTAACCGAATGTTCAAATATTTGTAAAAATATTTCTTTCGGATCTCAGAGGTGAAAACTTCTAAAGATTTGATGAAGCAATGTTGACTAAAAACATAAGCATCAAGCACTGACAAATTTCGACGGTTGAAAGCCAGACCTCGGTAGCCAAGTGGTTAAGGCAGCCGCCCGGAATGCGGAAGGTGCGTGGTTCGATTCCCGCCTGAGGTTGTCGTCTTTTTTCAGTGTTTAAAATTTTACTCTAGAGAGGGCATTGTTTACGTCGTCAAGTTCGCGTTGTCCACGTTTAACTTTAAATATTAAAGACGTATCATCAGCAAACAAAACTATCTCGTGATCGTCTCTTATGAGGTGAGGGAGATCATTTATGTAAACTAGAAACAGAAAAGGACCCAAAATTGAGCCTTGCGGCACCCCCATTGTAATAGCAGAACCAGGTGACTGTTTACCATTTATTACTACTTTCTGGACTCTATTACTAAGGTAAGATGAGATAAAATCCAAGGCCGTCTCATGGATTCCATAATGATCAAGCTTCCTAATTAACGTCTGATGCTGGACGCAATCATATGCTTTAGATAAGTCACAGAATACACCATAGACATCATATGACTCATTCCAGGCTTCATAAATACTCTCTAATAACTCAATTCCAGCATCAGTAGTAGACCGACCGCGGGTGAAACCGAATTGTTTAGCATGCAATAGTTTATTTACGTTAAAGTGAGCTAGCATTTGATTGAGCATAATTTTTTCAAATATCTTACTAAAGGTGGGCAGTACAGAAATAGGACGGAAATTCGAGGGATCTGAGGTACTGCCCGATTTAAACAGAGGGGTTAACTTACTAGATTTCATTAAATCAGGGAACACACCACAATCAACACAATTATTAAATATAATTACCAGTTCAGGAGCGACTATCTCGATTAAAGAGTTAACTAAATGTACAGAAATGCCCCAGAGGTCAGCTGTTTTCTTAATGTTCAAAGATTTAAAAGCTTTTACGATGGTGTGTATATTAACTTTACTGAATTGAAATATAACATTACAACAAGGAACGTTTGCTTTTAACAGAGATTCTGCAATGGGGGTAGAAGAGCCCAGAGTTCTGGTTAAATCTACGGCAATTCGCGAGAAAAATGATTCATATTCGTTAGCGACTTCAACGTCTGCTGTGATTATTTTGCCATTTATGTTAAGTTTATAATTATTTTCATTTGATTTTACTTTGCCACTTTCCGCATTAATAATTTTCCAAGTTGATTTAACTTTATCTACACTATTACGAATTTTATCACTTATGTATTTAGATTTAGCCGATAGACATTCTGCTTTAAACGTTTTTGAGAAAGATTTAACATAATTTAGAAATTCCTCTGTTCTATTATGCTGTCTCTCTGAGTACAACTCATACAGTTTTCGTCTACTTTTGTGTATACTCTCAGTGGCCCATTCACTGAAAGTAGGACTATCACCAATCGTGACCTCCTTGGACTTGAATATCGAGTTGAACTCGTTATAGAAACAATCAAAAAATAATTCATACATTGCATTGGGATGCAAGTTGGTGTCTAAGAATGGAGTTTTGTCGCAGAGTCCAACTCTCATTCGTTCCAAGCGGTCAAGAGTTACCGGTCTACATATTGGCGGCCACTTTTTCCAATTCTATCTTCAGAATCGTGTTTAGAGACCTTTTAGACCCCTAGATATGTATTTTGAACCTAATCGAAGCACAAACCAAGAAATTCAAAATGACAGCCACTTTTTTAAATTCTATCTTTAAAGTCTTGTTTAGAGACCTTTTAGACCCCCAGATATCGATTTTGAACCTAATCGGAGCACAAACCAATAAATTCAAAATGGGAGCCACTTTTTCCAATTCTTTCTCCAGAATCGTGTTTAGAGACCTCTTAGGCTCGTATTCTAAAACCAAACTCAAAATCAAATCCTTGCTTGAATACAGTTAGAAAGAGATGGCGATATATGCGATAAATAGCCCCATCCCCTTCTAACTGTACTCAAGCAGAGGTTTGAGTGTGAGTTTGGTTTTAGAATAAGAGCCTTAGACCCCCAGATATCGATTTCGATCATAATCAAAGCATAAACACGGAAATTCAAAATGGCGGCCAGTTTTTCCAATTCTGGCCTCGAAATCATGTTTATAGACTTATTAGACCCCCAGATAATGGTTTTGAACGCAATCGGAGCACAAACCAAGAAATTCAAAATGGCGGCAAAGAAAATAATCCCTCATACACTCTCATGGACTTACATACTCGTACACTTTACACCAATCGTTTTTATTTCCTTACACCCAATATTTTATAATAATAAATATCTACATGTGATTTCAAGGCTTCAAATACCCTACTAAACTTTATTAAACTAGCCTGCACTAGCCCGACCTTAAAAAATATTTCTTAGAAATACCCCTTGAAATCCCATTTCAAGGGGTATTTCTAAGAAACTGACATCCCCGTCTCACGCACACTACGATAGCAGCGCGTCTATTAGATAGAAACGGTACGCACACTAGCATAAAAAACCCGGCACGTTGACAATCGTGTAAATGCAGAGGAAGGCTCCATCTAGACATTATACAATCTGTCCCGGGAAGTAGTAATCTAACTTTAAGAGCTTGATCTATGGATAATTTTATCGATAAAACTACCTCAAATCAAGGGTCTGACCCGCCTCTCGCCAAATCACAAGAATTTAAGTTTTTTATTTTTAGTATTGACCTCTTCCTTAAAAAAAAGCGATAACATGGGCACCTTGACACTGATACGCAACTATTTGATATCATTCGATAGCTAACAAGATTAACTATTAAAAAAGTAGCAAACATACACGGGCCCTATACATTTCGAGAGAGTAAGGATTGATTTAAATAAAAAAACATGTAATTTTTTTACGTCTTCTTCAGTTATTTTAAAATATCATAAAAACAAGGTCATTAAAGTATCTTTTATTTGCACCGTATTACTAGTATTTTATCTATTCTACAAAACAAGGGTAAATTTGTTACTGTACGTCTATTAGTTCCGATGCTATCGTTGAACAAAGAGACCTCTTCACAGCGGTCGCGTAGCGCGGCTAGTCAGGTAGTCGGATTAGTTAATGTAATTAATAATGAATTAGTTAAGTTAATTGATAGTTAATTTAGTTAATTAACTATCCATAGATCATGCTCTTAAAGTTAGATTACTACTTCCCGGGACAGATTGTATAATCAAAGGAACGTGCGCTTACTTGTTCATTTTGCGATTTGTACATTTTGCGTGTAGTGCACATTTTGCGTTTTGCACATTATGCTCCGAAGGGCGTCCACCCTCTCTTGAGGCACCCGACATCACGTGACCCCTCCAAGAGTCACGTGGCCCCAAGGGGTGTGGTCCTACTGACACGTTGTCAGCCCGTCTATGACCTCCTTGACGACCTCCTTGGTCGAGTGGTTTGTACACCGGTTTTCATGGTGTCGCCACCTCTGAGGTCCCGGGTTCGATCCCCGGTCGGGTCAATTTAAAAATTAGATTGATATTGTTTTTCTAAATTGTCTTGGGTCTGGGTTGTTTTCTATGTATAATAAGTAATTTGCGTGTGGTGTGAGGGCCACTTCGTTAAAATTCTTTGAAAATATCGTGCCCGACCCGTGGTACAACTGCGATGTCCAACTGGTTGTTCTACGGAGAAGTAAAGTTACCCATAGTTCAACGTGTGGCTCATCTTGGCATGGCCACCATCACCAACTTCAACTGGTTGTTCTATGGGGAAATATATTTACCAATGGTTCAACTCGAGTGAGTTGTTCTTTCCTTGGTCCAACTAGTTGTACTACTGGGAATTGAATGTATCTATGGAACAACTACTGGTAATAAACAGGAAAAGGTTATTTAACAATGCTGAAGTGCAATGCAATTACTACCTCTTTTGATTAATTGTCTATTTATGATTAAAACGTTGATATTAACGCTTGAATATTTCTCGTTTTCACACGATACCAAAGTAAAATGTCAGAAAATTGTGAAGTTACAATACTTAATTGAAAGAAAAGGCGGTAATGTTTTATTATCAAAAGGTCGACAATTTTACAAAGTGAAAGCTTTTAAAGATGAGTCGCGTGGCGCATATTGGCGGTACTCTATGTACAAAAAACTCAAATGTTCTGGATCTGTTACAGTTAAGGTACGATTGCATGTATGAGTATTAGAGTGCGTTTCCACTGACGCGGAGCTGTGTGGAGTGCAGAGGAGTGGACCGTGAAGTAGTCAATCATAGTGCTCGTAATCTCCCTCTGTTTCACATTAATGTAACTAAATATACTGATACGCTGCATTTTAGAGTGAGAGTGGAACTCAGCTCCGCTCCACTCCGCTTCAATGAAAACACTCTTTACACTTCTTTCCCCAGCTTCACGTCAGTGGAAACTCACCCTTATAAGTATTTATTGACATTGTATATATATGTATGCTTTACTTTATTGTTGATAATATTTGTTATATTATTATGTTATGTTGATATAATTGATTTTTATCAGGACATGCAAATAATTAAAGAAAAAAAGCACTCTTGCCAACCTAACTACGGTAAAAACGAAATAGCCGAAACAGTTGTAAGTTTAAAAAATGAGGCAGCAAGCACAGATGTCCCGATGCCACAATTATACAAGAGACAAGAGGCAAAGTTGAGAGACAGAGGTTACGATCTAATAGACAGTATACCGAGTTTCGATAATATAAAGCACTCCCTTCATAACGCGAGGCATAAATCAGCGGGAGTATGAAGAACAACTTTTTCATCTGTGGACGAAGTTGATGTGCCTGACCAGTTTTTTGATTTTATGCTGGGTTGCGACACAGAAAAAAGAATACTTATATTCTGTACCTCCCAAGCAAGAGAAAGGATTGACCACATTGTCGAATTTTTTGGAGATGGCACTTTCAGATGTAGCCCGCACCCGTACGTACGGCTGTTTACTTTGCACGGTGTTAATTATATATGTTCGAGTAAGTCGCAGTGTCCTACGAGTACATTGGTATCATATTAAGCCACCAATAAATTAAACAATTATTTTCAAGCTATTACTACCAAATGTGATTACTACATACTTTTATTTTATCCTCTATACGTCAACAAAACAACAACTCGTCTCTATAGAAACCTACACTAAAATATTCATAGAGTTTATATCTAAAGATATTATATATAACACTCCCCCTCACGATGACTATGGGGTCTGAGCACAAGTCTGAGTGACTCCAATCATTTTCATAAGTCTCAACAGCCTTGGCTGTGGTAAAGCTTTGGTTAAGAGATCCGCTTCCATAACATCTGTATCCTTGTATCGTACAGTTATCAATTTCTTCTGGACACAATCTCTTATGAAATGCTCTTTAATACTGATGTGCTTTGATCTCTTTCCGGTCATTAAATTGCTTGCTAACTTCTGTGCAGCCAAATTGTCATTGTATATTATGACGGTCTGTTGTAAAACTCCAATATCTGCCAGAAGTTGCTTCAAATGCAGTGCTTCTTTAGTTGCTTCTGTCATTGACATATATTCGGCTTCTGCCGTCGACAAAGCCACAACTCTTTGTTTCTTTGTCTCAAAACTAATTAATCCACCGTCATATTTGAAAATATAACCTGTGTATGACCGACGGTCAATTGTGCATGCCGCCCAGTCTGCATCAGCCATACCCACAAGTGCCATTCCAGTCTTCTTGTATCTTAAACATAAAGTTTTCGTTCCTTTTAGGTATCGGATTACTCTTTTAGCCGCTAACCAGTAGCTTTTATCATAACAATTGTTAAATTGACTCAGGTAGCTAACAGCAAACATTATATCTGGCCTTGTTGCCACTGCTAAGTACATTAATGATCCAATTAGTTTTTGGTATGGGTAGATTTGTGATTCTAGTTTTTCACTTTCGTTTTTCTCTAATTTTAAACCGGGCTCCATGGGTGTACATGTTGGCTTGCATTCTTCCATGTTGAATTTTTCTACTAAATTGTCTACGTAATTTTCGGGAGAATCGTATGCCAAGACAGTGATGTAGAGAACCTATATCTCTTAAATCAAATGCTTCCTGCAATTTTATTTTCACTTCTTTGAATAGGCTATCCGATTTATATGCCAGAATTAAATCATCAACATATATGTTTACATATAGTTTTTCACCTCTTTTATCTAAAATATACAAGCAAGGATCCGCTGTAGCATTTTTAAAACCAATCTCCTGCAATTTTTTGTGCAGTTTTAAAAACCATTGTCGTCCTGCTTGCTTTAAACCATAAATGGCTTTATTAAGTTGACATATCCCATTATTTTTGTATTTATGTATATCTTGTATCATTTCCTTAGCCTTTCTTACTAATTCTTTGTCTGTTCCTTGTGAAATGATAGTTTTCAAATATTTATCTAGATTTTTCGGTTTCTTCATAAAAATTTCTTCTTCTATATCTCCATTCAAAAATGCAGTACATACGTCCAGTTGTGACAATTTCATGTTATTTTCTATCGCGTGTGCGATGAGTAGTCTGGTTGTACTCATTTTTGCTACTGGGGCGAACGTTTCATTGTAATCAATGCCTTCTCTCTGGTTAAAACCACGTGCTACAAGTCGTGCCTTTCGTCTATCTATTTTCCCAAGCTCATTGTACTTGTATTTCAAAATCATTTTGCTGTCAATTATATTTTTACTTTCATTTTGATGTACGACTTTCCAAGTATTGTTTTTCAGATGAGATTCAATTTCGCTTCTTATAGCGTCTTCCCATTCGTCGCTATTTTCATCTAATTTACACATAAATGATTGTTCAGCATCCATTTCATAGTCTTTTTGCCATGCTGGTGGTTTTCTCTGTCGTCTATCATTCGTTCTAATTTCGCTACTTGTTTCATCTGTCTCTGTATATGCATCTACCAATATTTCATCCAAATTCTCTTCTTGTTCCGTTTCGTCAATTTCATTCATATCCACGTTTATTTCCGATTCTCGTTCATGTGTTTCACATCCATCGAAGTCATTATCATTATCAATTTTTACATCCTTTGGAAAAAATACAACCTCAATTTCATTTTTACTAACTTCATTTTGTTTTCGCTCTTCTACCTTATTTTTGTAATACATTACTATATGGATATTATCTAGGATTTTGACATCTCTGCTGATCAAGATTTTATCTGTCTTTGGATTGTATATGCGGTACGCCTTATGATTTTCTGAATACCCTACAAATATTCCAGCTGTGGCTTTCGCTTCAAATTTTCCATACTTCTTGCCTTTTTTAAGTACAAACGCCTTAGTCCCAAAAATGTGAAGGTGCCGTATTGACGGAATTCTTTCTACCCATCTTTCAAATGGCGTCACATTGTCAATGCTACTGCAAGGACTACGGTTCGTCAAATAGTTGCCTGTATTGATAGCTTCAGCCCAAAAACTTTCGTTCATATTGGCGTCGATCAGCATACATCTAGCTTTATCAAGTAACGTTCGATTTTTTCTTTCTGCTAAACCATTCTGTTGTGGCGTATATGGCGCGGAAAGTCTCCTTTTAATGCCATTTTCTTTTAAGTAATTATCAAATGTCTTATTTATATATTCTGTGCCATTGTCACTTTGTAAGCAGCCTATTTTTTGTTTGGTAAATCTCTCAGCCTCGTTTTTAAATTCCTTAAATCTTGAAAGAGCTTCATCTTTTGTTATCATCATATACACTCTTGTATATCTGGTAAAGTCGTCTATAAATGTGATAAAGTATCTTGAACCAATCTTCGACGGCTGTCTCATCGGACCACATACATCAGTATGCACAATTTGTAATTTTTCATTTGTCCGTTTTTCATCTTTAAGGGTGTATGGCAGATTTGTTGCCTAGCCTTTAGCACATACTTCACAGTCTTTAACTGTGTCACTGTTGCCAAACTCCAAACCCTCCATATTTTTCTTATTCAGGGCTATACGCATTTGCCCTTCATTGAGGTGGGCTAGCTTTCTGTGCCATTTCTGCATTTTGTTGGTTTCGCAGCAGTTAGCTATTTCTTGTATATTTTCTTTAATATAGTATAAACCGTCTTCATTTCTTTCGGCTTTTAACAGTATTTCCTTATTCCGCATTACAGTTGCACTCTTCTGTTTGAATAAAACTGTTGCACCTTTGTCGGTAATTTTTCCTACTGACATTAGGTTTGTCGTCAGTGATGGCACATACAAGGCTTCAGTCAAGTGTAGATCAGGTCTTTCTTTAATATTTAGTTTAACTGAACCATGACCTTCAATTTGTGCCGTATTGTTATCGGAAGCTAACTTCAAAGTTTTTCTGTCATTATTTTCCAAATTCTGAATTCTTTCCAATTCATGTGTCATGTGGGATGTACAACCACTATCGAGACACCATTTTCTTATTTTATTTTTACTGTCATTTGTATTTAGACATATTTCTTCTGAACAAAGTAGGCTCACATTGTTTTTATCACTTTTATTCACTTTTGACCAACATTCATTTGTTTTATGACCTTTTTCCTAACATTTGAAACATTCAACAGTATAATCATTGTTTTTATCACTTTTATTCACTTTTGACCAACATTCATTTGTTTTATGTCCTTTTTTCTTACATTTGAAACATTCAACAGTATATTCTTTGTTTTTTCCCGGTTGTCTACTGTATAGCGCTTCTTGTTCAGACTTTTGTTCATTTGTACTTGCTGTATTTCTTCTTGCTTCAGCTTCTTCAATAATTTTTATTTTTAAGTTTTCTGAACTTGGTAAACTATCTCTGGATTCTATGGCTATACGAAAGTTTTCGAATGATTGAGGTAGGCTGTAGAGCATCATAATGCTAAGTAAATCTTGATTAATTGATATGCCCATATCTTCTAATTTATCGACAATATCCATGAATTTGTTTAAATGATCCACTATGTTATCGCCATCCTTCATTTTTCTCAATATCAGTTCTTTCAAAAGACTTGCCTTCCGTGCAGGACCTTTGCTATAATAAATACTTTCGAGAGTATTCCAGACATCTTTACTTGTTTCACTGTTCTTCACTTGTTTTAGTTCACTCGGCGAAATTATTAGCAATAATTCTGCCAGCGCCAAACCATCTTTTTCTAAGAATTTAATTAGTTCGTTACCTTCAGTAGGCTTCTTTATCGCCTCTGATACATAATTCCACAATCCTAGCTTAGTTAGATATGCTTTGGCGTGGATTCGCCATGTGTCATAATTTTCTCTTTTCAACGGCTCAATATGAATATGACTCATTTTACTCACGTTTTCAGGCGCCCATAACCTGTTAATTATATATGTTCGAGTAAGTCGCAGTGTCCTACGAGTACATTGGTATCATATTAAGCCACCAATAAATTAAACAATTATTTTGAAGCTATTACTACATACTTTTATTTTATCCTCTATACGTCAACAAAACAACAACTCGTCTCTATAGAAACCTACACTAAAATATTCATAGAGTTTATATCTAAAGAGATTATATATAACACACGGTGATATTGGGAGTGATAACAAAATTACTAATGTTGTTCCACTAATTTACGCCCTTCTCTTGGACAAAAAAAAGGAGACATACGTCACAATGCTTCGTATAATCAAAGCGCAATTGCCAAAATGGGAGCCTAAAAAGTACCATTGCGACTATGAAACTGCAGCAATCAACGCAATGTTGGAAGTATTCCCACGCGAGATAAAAGGCTGTTACATGCATTTTTCTAAAAATAATTAGAAGAAGGCAACATTGGGACATATGAAGTCCAAACCTGATAAAATAGTCGCGTAGCCGGACAAAAATTACTTACAATAATTCTAAAACTTTTCGTTTTTGCTGAGTGGATAGAGTATGTGGATTGAGAGCTACTTTTAAAAAGTTAGAACTTTTATGACTGTGCTTTAGGTATGGTTTAGGTATTTCATAATATTTCGTGTAACATAATGTATATAATATTAAAGTTTGATATGTTGAGTGTTTCATAATAAGAACTATCTTATCTTTTTGTTGTAAAAAGTTTAGAAACATAATATATGTGGAACTATGAAAATCACAAAATCACTCTTTTTGTCTTTGAATAAAATTTTAAAATTTATGAAATAATATTTAAGACTTTCAGTGGTTAGTGGTATACATGTTGAACAAAGTTTAGAAAGTTAAGTGGTGTGCTTCTTTGATCATTTCATTTTTCTTTCGTAGCACACGCAATAATAAATTAAAATTGACAGAATCGCCCATACATGTCCTTTGTAATACTATTTTATACCACACAAAAAATTAGAAACATACATACAGTGCATTTTGTTTTAATCACGAATAAAATATTTCGCTAACGTACGTTTCTTTATGCGAACGCGGGCGGCTGCGGGCGTGGCGCGGCGGTGGCGGCGGGCAGGCGCGGGGGTGGGGGCATACCTACCTACACTCTATATGACTGATAATCCAATCGTCACGTCAGACGAGTGGATACATGGCGAACATAATACAAGAAGACGTAATGCAGAAAAAGTAAACTAAGTACCATAACCTACTTACTTTACATCTTAGATGATATCAATAAAAACATTATTAAATGACAAGTTTTGAGTAGTTAGTACTTACAGATCGCGCAATTCTTCTTTCATATAAGATTATTCTACAATCATCCGAAATTCTTCTTTCAGATAAGATTATTCCACAATCATCCGAATTGGATGAATGGGATGAAAACGTAAACACGCAATAATAAATTAAAATTTACAGAATCGCTCATCATGGCCTTTGTAATGCTATTTTATACCACACAAAAAATAGAAACATACATACAGTGCATTTTGTTTTAATCACGAATAAAATATTTCACATTGGGCATGCAGGACGTGGGCAGGTGGATTTGGACATCAACTCGTTACACCAAAATTTTGTTCTAACTGGTCACACCGCCAAAAGCAGTATTATTTGTTTCAACCCGTCACAAGTTGATTTATTTCTATTAGGACACATTGTAATTTTTGTAGCTATTGCTGCTACTTACTTAATTACTGCTCTTTAATGATTTCTTGCAGTAAGCCGACGATATTATCTTATTTGCCCCTGCCCCTTATCTGTGCATAATACCATAGAATACTTACATAATAGTACAAGTACAGAAGATTCACTCCGCAAAGTCATTTAAATAAATAGCGACTCTTGCTAAGACACAATAAAATGAAATTCAGGTCGCACACCGCTCCCTTATCTACAGTTAAATTCACCTAGAAGTTGCCTCTCTTTCTATCGCGTACTCTTATCTCTTCTAATGACTTTTGGGTTCTTCTTTTAAATAATAATTAATCTGAATACTTACTTAATTTATTACAAGTTATGGTGTTTAAAATGTGTACTTAAATGTGAACAGATTACCATTTCAAATTATCCTAGGCTAGGTATGTCAGTACAGTCAACGCCACATCAGACTACCTAAACAGTAATATAATATATATTACTGTGCTACCTATACATGTTTATTTGCACCACCAGTGACACTCCGTGTACGTGAGAGCTCGAGCGCTGGTGACCTTGAGCAGAACGTATAAACACTAGGGTTTAATACCGAAATGGAATTTAGACTTGTGCCAAAGAAGACGTATGTATGTATATGTTACATAGTATGTTATGAAACGTAAAGTAGTATTAGCAGTTACTCCATTAAGTAAGTAACTACTAGGGCTTGCAGTCCTGCTACTGTGGAGAAAACAGGATTCCCGGTACTGCGCTAACTATGGTACCGGGAAAACCGGGAATTTCCGGTACTTTTTGGTACTGAATTTTTAACCCAGATGTAACTAACGTTTGATTAATGGATCATTGAGCAAATCAAAATATTACACAAAAATTTTATAATAAAAAAATTGTTTTGCTAATTGCTATACTAGCTGTGGCATCACTTTGTCGAATGGAATTGGTTAGAGGTCATCCGAGTTGAATGTTTGAAATTTAAAAGAGTCTATATACAATGGATTTTTATCATGAGTGTTTTAAGGTGAGTAAATAATATAAATTCGTCCAAACCGAGACCGTTCAAACGGCGACAGACCCTTCTCCAACGGATGCCCTCGGCCGAGATTGTGGTATTGGGAGACTTCAATGTCCACCACGTCGAATGGCTTGGTTCACTCAAAACTGACCACGCGGGTAGAGTCGTTCATGACTTCGCTTTGGCCTACAGTCTGTCCTAATTGGTAACAGAGCCTACGTGGATTCCAGATGTGGAGGGCCATGCACCTTTCTTATTGGACCTCCTGCTGACCTCTCACCCAGACGGCTATCAAGTTTCTATTAATGCACCACTAGGTTCATCAGACCACTGTCTGATTCGTAGCACTGTGCCTTTCACAGAAATTTCAAAAACGTCGAGTCTGGCATTTTAGTTCAGCGGACTGGGATGCGATGGGAGTTTCTTTGCGTCCTACTACGAGTTCGCTTCTCGCTGGATGATCTTGATGTCGCCGCCGAATTTGTCGTTGATGTGATACTGCAGGGAATGGAACTTTTCAATCCAAACTCTGTGGTTACCATTGGCGGCAGGTCCCAACCATGGTTTGGTCGCTGCTGCAAAATGGCATCTCGCCAAAAGTAACAGCATTACCAAGCCTGGGCTAATGCAGTGTCATCTAAGGATCCAAACACTAGCGTGCTCAGAAAGAGGTACAATATTGCCGCCAGGTCCTTTAAGAGGGACATTGCCAAGGCGAAGTTATCATTCATAAGTGGAATTGGCGAGAGGCTAGTGCGTCTTCCTTCGGGTACGCGTGCGTTCCGGTCTCTCGCCAAAGCTATCTTAGGGAATTTTTGTCAGCCGTCCCTACCACCATTGCACAAGACCGATGACTGCCTGACCCATATTGCAAAGGAGAAAGCCGATCTCTTGGGCACTCTTTTCGCATCAAACTCGACCTTGGACGATGGCAAAACTCTCCACCAACCATACCGCATTGCGCTTGTTCAATGCCAAACGTCCGGTTCCTACAAAGGTCAGTTCGTAAGGCTCTTTTTTCCCTTGATATCCATAAGTCGAGTGGGCCTGGTGCAGTTCCTCCCATGAGTTGGCGCTGGTTCTAACGCGCGTTTTCCGACTCTCTTACACTACTGGCGTTGTCCCGAGCTCTTGGAAGACAGTCATTGTCCACCCGATTCTCAAAAAAAATCGATCGCTCAGATCCGTCCAACTACAGGCCAATAGCCATCACCTCTTTGCTCTCCAAAGTAATGGAGTCCATTACAAACCGCCAGCTCTTAAGGTACCTAAAATAAAACTAACTACTAAGCGATCGCTAGTATGGTTTTCGTCGCGGTTGTTCGGCTGGTGATCTTTTAGTGTACCTTACTCACCGATGAGCGGAGGCTGTCGAGAGTAAAGGGGAGGCACTGGCAGTTAGCTTGGACGTCAAAGGCTTTCGCTAGAAAGCCTTTGACAGGGTATAGCACAGGGCTCTTCTCTCTAAACTTTCATCATACTGGCTTCCTGAGTAATTGTGATCGTGGGTGGCCAGCTTTCTTTCTGGGCGTAGCATCAGCGTCGTAGTCAATGGTTCGTGCTCTGACATGAACCCCCTTAAATGCTGGAGTCTGGAGTCCCACAGGGGTGTGTGTTAGCCCATACTCTGTTTCTTCTACATATCAATGACATGTTGCATAACAACAGCATTCATTGCTACGCGATTGTCAGTAAGGGAGTAACGCTCTACACTGTACGAGCTAATATTTCTCGGGAAAGCGTCATCGAGAGCCGGAATAAACTTGTGACTGACACCAAGAACATGTTAAGTCATGTCTTGAATTGGGGCCGACATAACTAAGTCCACTGTAACCCCTCCAAAACACAAGTTTGCGCATTTACCGCGAAAAAACATCCCTTCTTCGTACCTCTGAACTTTTGAGGGAGCTCTTCCTTGATACCAATCCGACTATTGGAATCCTTGTCGTCGATGTTTCGAGTGACGTTCAGTTTCGAGGTCATTTGGAAGGTAAAGCTAAATTAGCAAACAAAAAAGAAATTATTTAAATGGAATTATCAAATCATTGGAGTGCGATGACGATGAAACCGTACGGTGTAGGGTACGGGTACATTAGTTACAATTTTTTCCCCAGAAAAAGTACCGGTGACGTTACGGTTGAGAACTGTGGAGACAAAAATTTGGTAACGCTACGAAATTTGTATGGTTCGCAACTAAGAGTATTGGCCGAGGTTACCGGTAACGACTACCGCAAACGCGGAGCCTAATATTGTCGTAATTTGAAGTTATAGCAAAAGTACCAAAAGTACCGAATTTCCCGGGAAACAAATTCTCAGTACCGGTACTGCGTAAAAAGTCAATCTCCCGGGAAATACCAGGAATTCCTGGGAGCAAGCCCTAGTAACTACCAACCTAGTTAGGTACTTGTAAATTGTAATAATATAGGTAGGTACTTAATAATTGAAGGTGACTAGTAGAATTGATACTTTAATACTTAATTAAGTAAATAGGTACCTACGTACTTATGTAGACATACAGACGCGGGGGGACTGTGTTTTATAATTAGTAGGTACCTAGGTAGTGATGAATGATTTAGTGATAATAAGAGTACCTACTTACCATACTATAATTTAGGAAATATTTTTGCATACTTACCTGAAGCTCTTAATTGATTAATTGTCAAAAAAACACGTAAGGGTTGTGAAAAAGCTTTAATCGTATGATGTGGCCCTAGCTAGATACGCAATTCTATAGCCTATTGTACTAACATCTTAAAAATTACTTTCCTATTATTGTGATTTGTGAACATGACAGGATGATAGATTGATTAACCAAAATGAAAAATAAACAGATAAGTACTTAATCATTTGCAGTTTTTATTTTTAATTAAGAATATGTTACATACTCATCCGTTTACGTTACGTACATTTTTATCCCATTCATCCAATTCGGATAATTGTAGAATAAGTAGGTAAGTATCTGTAAGAAGAATTGCGCGATCTGTACTTAACTACTCAAAACTTGTCATTTAATAATGTTTTGTTGTCAGCTAAGATGTAAAGTAAGTAGGCTAATATCTGTACTTAACTACTCAAAACTTGTCATTTAATAATGTTTTGTTGTCAGCTAAGATGTTAAGTAAGTAGGCTAATTACTTTTCTGCATTACGTCTTCTTGTATTATGTTCGCCATGTATCCACTATTCCAATCGTCTGACGTGACGAGTGGATTATCAGTCATATAGAGTGTAGGTAGGTATGCCCCCACCCCCGCGCCTGCCCGCCGCCACCGCCGCGCCGCGCCCGCAGCCGCCCGCGTCCGCATAAAGAAACGTACGTTAGCGAAATATTTTATTCGTGATTTAAACAAAATGCACTGTATGTATGTTTCTAATTTTTTGTGTGGTATAAAATAGTATTACAAAGGACATGTATGAGCGATTCTGTCAATTTTAATTTATTATTGCGTGTGCTACGAAAGAAAAATAAAATGATAAAAGAAGCACACCACTTAACTTTCTAAACTTTGTTCAACATGTATACCACTAACCACTGAAAGTCTTAAATATTATTTCATAAATTTTAAAATTTTATTCAAAGACAAAAAGAGTGATTTTGTGATTTTCATAGTTCCACATATATTATGATTCTAATCTTTTTACAACACAAAGATATGATAGTTCTTATTATAAAACACTCAACATTTTAAACTTTAATATTATATACATTACGTTACACGAAATATTATGAAATACCTAAACCATACCTAAAGCACAGTCATAAAAGTTCTAACTTTTTAAAAGTAGCTCACAATCCACATACTCTATCCACTCAGCAAAAACGAAAAGTTTTAGAATTATCAAAACTTCTTTATGGAATTTAATGTCCCACGACCGGACTAAAAGACTAGTCGGAAAGTGTTCTATATTACCCTTAATACAAGCCGGGATCATCAATGAGGCATGGACATACATAAAGAACGAAGTAAAAACATTGGGATTTCTGAAAATTGGTAAATTCTTGAAGTACATAAGTCGCGTTTGGTTAATAAGAAATCAAAAGGTTTTCGGAGATCCTTCCATGGCTTCCACGACTTAAACAAGGCAGTTAACAAGAATAATGTGAATTTAATGAGATTGTTAAATGCACTTCGTGAAAAAGGTAACTTATCCAAGGAACCTATGCCGATGTAGCGTAAGGTCGGTAATATTGTTGTAGAGTGGTAGAGCCACGCTGCGTTGCAGCACGCATTGGGCCGGCTCGCCCGGCGTAATACCACCCTCTCACGAATATCCGGCGTGAAATAATGGCACTTGGTGCTGTTGTGTTTCGTCCGGGCAGTGAGAGTTCCGGAGGCCCCTTCCCCTCCCACCCCTCCTCACAATTCCTATTCCTTCCCCTAACCCTATTCCTTTCTTAAAGGTCGGCAACGCATCTGCGACTCCTCTGGTTTTGCGGGTGTCCATGGGCGGCGGTGATTGCTTTCCATCAGGTGACCCGCCTGCTCGTTTGCCTCCTTCTCATATAAAAATAAAATAAAATAAAAATAAAAGAAGGGCTCAATATAATATAATGAATGATCAATATTTAAGACATGTACAACTGCAGTTACTGGATGGACACATAACTATTGGGCAAGCAATCGACAAATTGCGTTATGCACATGCCTATAAAGAAGATGAATATATAAATATTCCTCAAAAAAAATATTTTCAATAAATAAATGTTTATTCTTTCACTTCATTAACATCTTTATTGCACCAATCGCTTGCACCCATTTTTTACAATCACAATCGTTGTCAGAACACTTAGTCTTAACGATAGTGATTTGTTTTGAAGACGTTCATTTGTTTTACACGATTATCTTATCCCCGTGGTCCAACCAGTTGGACATAATTCCACCGTTGTACCACGGGTCATAATCATAAATATCAATAAAAAGAGTTAAACTATGGGTAACTTTACTTCTCCGTAGTACAACCAGTTGGACATCACAGTTGTACCACGGGTCGGGCACGGAAAATATGCTTAGGATTTAGTGAACATTCCCAAAGAATTGTGAAAGTTGGAATCAGATTTTGTGTAAGTCTAATAAGCGAGCTATGGACTGTATAGTTGGGCCCTCAGTTCTCACATAGAGGATTGAGGGGCCCCCCTGTACCGGATAAACTATGGACACTACAGAAAAAGTCTTTACTCCAAAATCTAAGGTAATGCCAAACAAAATTTGTGGAAACAAGATGTTACTGTAAAACACTGTCCTACTTTTCAAATAATCGTTCAAAATGGGCCCTCAATACTCATAAACGTTCAAGTTTATTTTGCAATTAAAATGAAACCATTAACTTACTGCTACTGTTTGAAATCCTACATGCTACTAAATAATTTGTGAAAATTTGTGAAACCAAGATCCCTTCGAAACATAATGTACAAAACGCAAAATGTACACTACACGCAAAAACGCAAAACTTCTAGTAGTTTGAAAGTTATGACCTTGTTAAAATTCGGGCCCTCGGTCCTCCATTTCTTTTGTTTTCATTTTATTACGCATAACGTATGTAAGATGAGACAAGACAATATTATCTCTTTTCGTGAAAAAAAATTGTGCATCAAATTCGATACTAGAAGGAAATTAAAAGACCTTTTATTGCTTAAGAAAATCGAGTTTTATTTTTATTCTCTGAATCAGCAAATAGGGTGACCACAATTTCTTTTACTCTAAACTTATATTTACTTCTCTATATGGATGGATGGGCACCCACCCCTACTTACACAATAACAAAGATGTTTTCTGAAGTACGAAATAATTTAGTTGTACCTACTTTAAGAACGGTTGGATTAAAAACGAATTACTATTGTTATTGATTAATAGCAGAGCAAACCATTGATATTAAAACAATTATTATTAAAACATTAGGTAGGTAAGTACTTATAAAATTACAAGTACATAAAAAAAAAAACTTACCTGATATAAAATGTTTAATATCTTGTCTTAATGCTTTATCTACAACTTCCGCTGCACTATCATAAACTATTGTTTAGCATAACTACACTAAATATTACAACTATGGTGCATTTGTAAACAATAAAACAGCTTGTGAGGTATGATTGCTTTGCAACAGCAGAAGCAACTAAAACGTTCGTTACTCAGAATTGTTTTACTAAAAAAGTATATAACATTAGAAATGGCGATTCTTTTAAAAAAATATTGATTTTTAAATTGATTCGAATCGCATTCTAAATATCGATTCACAAAAAAATCGAGTTCTTAAAGATAGATTTCTCAAAAATCGATTTATTTTAGAGTTTGTATATAGTTTGTACAAATCATTGATTACAAACGTAACTTTTTTTATTGCTTTTATTTATTAAGAAGAGGCGAGGAAAACTAAGCACACAGCTATCTCGTCAGTTTTTGAGTAATTTCGTGAAAATCTATTATTTCTTTATATGACGTGTTTGAGTACATTTAACTAACTGTAAATCATTTTATGGTTGTTATTAAAACTGGAAAATTCGATTTTCTATTTTCTAATTTGAAATATCAATTCATTGGATCGATTCAGTACTACATATCAATCCAATAAAATCTGTTTTTTTATGGTCCCGTTAAATTGATTTTTCGATTATTCGATCTCAGATCGCCTATATAACATGAGGGTAAAACGATTTTATTGTCACCCTACACAACTAAGTTGATTTCGGTATCTGTATGTATTTAAGTATTTTAAGTATGTTTATCCATTGTCTAGTAACCATTTAACGAGTTTCATAACGAAGCTTTTCTTGGGCTAGATAATTGGTGTGAGTGTAGGAAAGTTTTAAGTTTTAAGTTTATTCTCCCTCCAGAAACGACAACAACTCAGTCAACGTAGGAAGGCCTTCGTTACCCTCGGTACGCTGCTGTTCGAATCTGGTCTGCAGGTCCATTGGGAGCCGACCGAGAACAATATAAAATAATATATATGACCACTGGTCAATAGGCAGGCCCAAATTAGCTAACGCCTTAGTGGCTGTCGTCATCGGGTTCAAAATCTCTGACCGAATTTCAGAGACCCGAGCCACATAAGGCATAGTGAAAATCCGTGTTAGTTGGGCATCTACCAACCGCCGTTCATTTTGATACCTATCGAACAGTATCTGCCGATCCGTAAGATAGCTATCCTCCGTTACTGGCAGGTGAGCCACCAACTCCGCAGGTTCACCGGTGATTGCCCCCGCAGCTATGCCATCTTGTACGATGCCGTTAGGTCCTTCCGATCATGGACCAGGCTGTCAAATAAATTTATGAACCCGACCCACTGGTTCAGGTCACCATAGAACACCGGTAGCTCGATGCTAGGCAGGCGTGACACAATGCCAGATGAAGATGGTTGCTCGGCCTTGCCTCCACCGGTGGAGCGATCATTCAAAATCTCCATCTTCCTCTGCACTATGTCATCAGCATACTGCTGACACTGGTCAAGGTCCTTCTCCGAAGACAGCAGCACACCACTGTCATCAGCCGCCAACTCCGTCAGATCCGTGATGCACCGATACATCACTTCCATACGTGCGTCAACAACCCAAGCCCGTGCTAAGAATGCCTCTTGTCTGTCCAGTCTATCCATCAAGGCACGAGCTGACACAAACCATCGCAGCTCACTTCCTATCCTGGCTTTAATCGCCGCGACCGTGTTTAGCGGCATGTTACTTACGATTTACAACACAATAAAAAATAAAATACCTAACTCCGATTAGGTCTATAAGCCTAACTAAATACCTAACTCCGATTAAGTCTATATACCTAACTCCGATTAGGTCTATAAGCAATAACAACCGAACAAAAATAAAAAATAAACTTATTATCAAATTACAAGTCCTTCCCGAGGCAAACAAATCACTAAGTCCGAATTAGTTATGTATACTAACGTATAAACAACAATAACACATGTTCAAACAACCGTAGTGCTAACTATACCAAATTAACCGAATGAAGTTATTTCTATCCACTGAATTATAACTGCCTACATCAAGTACATCAAGCCCGTTGCTTGGGAGTAAACACTATATTATTATTACCGTATTATTCAAATAACTAGCAACCTATGTTATGTCATATCATTTGAAGCCCTAATTAACTTCTTAATAAAGGTTGAACATAATGTAGGTAGGTAAGAAAATACAATTAGTGTGACAGACCCTATTCTGTTACAAAACACACTCCATAACTTCTCTGATGATAATGATCAACTTACCTAAACAAATCTAAACTGTGATCGCCACATGTAACAATAATTCACAACAATTATTAAAGATACCGACTCAACACGATTCCATGTTGTGATATGATAAGCATTGATTGAGTAACTGTTGTCAATGACCGAGACAATAAAATTTCAAAGACACCTCCGTCAAGCACTACAAAAAACAACAATCAATGATTACACATTTAATGTAATAATCTTAATTACAAACTTATTAAATGTAATTAACTATTTAAGCTAATCAGGTGGACATATTTATATACCTACCTGCCCGAGCTACAGTGAAACGATTAAGCCGGCTACTTGGACTGACCTCCCCGACAGCACAAAACAGTTCCAAGGAACCTGCTGGTCCGTGTCATTTTTTAAAGAACCTATGCTTCTACTACCAAAATGATTCAAAGAGACCATGGACCACAAGGTCACCGATCATGGCCTGCTTGAAACTAGCTGCGCTTCGCAGCGTTAAGTTTTTAACCAACTTTTTATTTATTTATTTTTTATTGTTTTTTTATTGGCAACGGGTAAGCGCTTGGCCTTCATCTCACCTGATGGTATGTGACGATAAGGCCGAAGGTGGAAGCGCGCTTCACCCGCAATCCTCAACCACTGAGGAACTGGCTATCTTATCTCAAACTGCCGGAACACAACAATGCTATAAACATCGTTGTTATGGCGACAGACTTAGATAAGATGGTGGTAGCTAGCCAGGCGGACTTAACAGCCCTACCACCAACCAAACCGAGCACACAAAGATGTATCCCCCGCTGGGAATCGAACCCTTGACCTCTGGGTCTGAAACAGGTAGCTTAGCCACTAGATCACAGAGGTGGTTAGGGCGGCGGTTTTTAAAATTAAAAAATTAAAAGAAATCGAAGGAAACGCGATGTTTTATTCGATAGAAATACAAGAAATATTTGGGACAGCTTGAAAACACTGAAATAAACCTTTTGGAATTTTTAATGATAATGATTCATGCCCGATTATCTATTTAAACTATTTATTATACATGCTGTGTGTATATGTATGGCATATAAGTTGTGATGTTTGATTGTATTAGGGAGAATAGTTATTTTTTCAACATAATTAATTATCTTCGACAATGGCTTTGCGGTAAACGTATTAAGCTAATTTTAAGAAAAGATAGTATAGAAGTTCATTGAGATTCACAATTACACTTTTTTATTAGGTAGGTGGGGTGTAGTGGATTGTCAGCGTCTGTTCTTGCCAGCCAGCCCATTTAGGCTGCAAAGTACATAATGTTAAAATCGTTGTAATCCATAACCTCTCTCAAAGAGTAGAGCTATTTAAAAAAATGGTAAAGAGCTATCTCCAGATTCTCTAAGTCAGTAGCTGTCATGCATGCAGCGACCACACCCCGGAAATAGTAATTATCCTAAGTTTAACTGAAATAATTTTTGTTTTGCCGAGTTTCTTACTTTATTTATTGTTTAAGTACTTAAAATTGATTATTTTTTAAGATAATTACCTGCGCATAACCAAACACTTTTTCATTTTTAGACATTTTTCCAAATCTTCACTCATCTTAAAAAAGTGCTCCTTTTGCGAAGTTCACCAGTTGCGAAGTTCACCACTTGAGAACTGCACAAGTTGCGAAGTGTACCATTTGAGCATGGTGTACAAGTTGCGAAGTGCACAAAATGCGTCAAACCCGTAATAATATGTACCCCATACAAACGAAGTGTAAATTTTGGGAATTGATCATCAAAGAAGTTAGGAAACGTACACCGAAACGATTTTGCGAAAGGTGCCTTTTGCGAAAGGTACATTTTGCCGTATGCCGCATTAGCCAACCCTCATTCGTTTTTTGTATAAATTCAGAAAAGAAGTAAGTTATCAGGACACCAGAATACGCAATTCTTTGTTTAGCGGAGCACCTAGAAATCGGCATAGGTATCATATTTCTTGCCAGTTTTATTTCCGACTTTCTAAAACAAAGACATTTAGAAAATCAGTAATTTTGGAAAAATGTGATTTTGATATTTTGTTAAATTTATGATATCAGTACATTTAAGGAATCGGTCCTTACCACAGAACTATATACTCAACGGACCGGAAGAACCGTAGAGTCCACTGACTAGCCTCTGTCCTCCTGCTGCAGAGGGAGTCCACTGACTAGTCCTCATAATAATAACTAAATCATAGTTAGAATGCTATTACATTAGAGGGTACACTAAAGAAACGTCAAATTAGATCCTGTCCACGGAATAGCCTGAAATGGACAATCCCCTATAGGTCATAGGTACATTCATGTGGTCTATGGGTACATTACACACCCGTTACCACTGTTTTGTTGCAAACAATCCTTTCTCGCTTTATGGTATAATACAAACTATTACATACATCATAATTTTTAACGTTTATTGGACAGCAAAAGTGACGAATCAAAACAGGTCGCTACAGAGCGTTGTAGCTCGCACACTGCACTAATGTCGCACATGCATCATGTTCACACAAGTTTATTGCAGGTGTGGTAGCAGCAGGGGTGGTAGGGCGGGTTGGGACACGTGAACGCCTGGCATGGGGACACGGTGGGGCAACACTCGCCCGGGTACCACACAGTGCGGGCGTAACGCCCACTCGGCCGGGTACATGCTCCGTGGTTGAAGCAGTGCGCTTTACAAGGGTAGTCGTAGCAGCAGGGCCTGGAAAAATCATTATCGTTCCATATTATAAAGTAAAATCACCGTTTTCTTGTGTCTGTGGCTCCGAAGCGTATACTAACACGCAGGAGACGCAGCACAGCACCACAGTATAATATTACCCTGACAGCACAGTGTAGATTTTGCAAGACAGGGCTGTTGGGGCAGGCATAGGCCGCGAACGCATGCTGCTGCGACGCAGCTAAGTGACACAGCACAGACAATGGCATTCACGCCCTAGTAGGTACAAAGATAGACTTATTTTTTTTATCCACAACGGGTAAGCGCTTGGCCTCCATCTCACCTGATGGTAAGTGACGATAAGGCCGAAGGTGGAAGCGTGCTTCACCCGGAATCCTCAACCACTGAGAAACTGGCTATCTTATCTCAAACTGTCGGAACACAACAATGCTATAAACATCGTTGTTATGGCGACAGACTTAGATAAGATGGTGGTAGCTAGCCAGGCGGACTTAACAGCCCTACCACCAACCAAACCGAGCACACAAAGATGTACCCCCCGCTGGGAATCGAACCCGGGACCTCTGGGTCTGAAACCGGTGGCTTAGCCACTAGACCACAGAGGCGGTAATAGACGTTTTGTAGTTGATGAACAAAATGAGTTCAGAGCAACGAGGCCAATGGTTCAGAGTTATTCTGATGAGTTGTTGCTACTCTACAGTTGGGGAAGCGTGTAGGAAAACTGTTTGGCAAAGCGTAGGAAAACTATTTGGCAAAGTGATTATATAGGGTCCGGCTGTCAATGCCTACAACGCAAAAAACAAGCAACCCACATCTCATATTCCCTACTTCGTATTATTTATGACTAAGTCGCGTAATGACACAGTAGCGAAATGCAAGTCATAACATGGTTCACAAGGAACTAGTTCTATTAATCTAGTGAAAGAATACTACCACCCCCTCTCTTCCCTTGGGTGTCGTAAAATGCGACTAACGGACTACAGACCGTACATACATCCAACAGCTTAAACCGGCGTCACCACCTGTCACGCTGAGCACATGTGCAGTCGCTATTTGGTGAAAAGTGGATGAAAAGTGGAAGTCCTCTGCCATAGGGCAGAGGACTGCTTTTGCGGTTTCCTCATTGCCTAGTCTCTGACTAACCCTTCGGGGATAAGAGTCGTGATTATATGTTTGTATTTCCATTGGTGAGAACCTATAAGTGGTTTCTATGTATGTTATTCTGTAACCTTACTGAAATAAATAAATAATAATAAATAAATAAATCTTTCCTACAATCACACCAATTATCTAGCCCAAGAGAAGCTTCGAAGAAACTTGTTAAATGGTTACTAGACAACGGATAAACATACTTAAAATACTTAAATACATACTTTTTATACATAGAAAACACCCAGACTCGAGACAATTTAGAAAAACAATAATTTCTAAATTGACCCGACCGGGGATCGAACCCGGGACCTCAGAGATGGCGACACCATGAAAACCGGTGTACAAACCACTCGACCAAAGAGGTCGTCTATAATGTGTAAACCTTGGTTTTCCTAAGATAATAAAATATATATATATAGGGGTAACCCATCATAAAGTCCAAACTTTCCTGTACGAATTTCAATTGTTCGAAACGGTATGACGAAGTTTTAAATACCAGATTGTTGCTTTTACATAATTTTGTTAATCCATAAACTTATCATACATGTTTCTTTTTCCAGAAAAACTATTAGCCAATTATCAAAACTACTTTTTCTTTTGGAAGATGTTTTGCTTACCTACATAAAATTTCATATCTAGAAGTACTAAAATTCGATGTAACTTTTCTCTAAAATATCATACCCTGATTTTCGTTTTTTTTTGTTTTTCATATATTCATATTATCTAAATAAACTAAAACATCGTAATAAAGTTAATACTTTGTGTTTTCGGTAAGGATGTTCTACACAAAAGTCAGTGACAGAAACGAATCGCGGCAAAACCGAATCTACGTAGACTTGTCTGCCCTACGCTAGAGTGTAATTTAAGTCCGCTTAGGCGCGGAGGGGCGAGGCGGCCCGCGCGCTGAGGAGGAGGTGGGCTGGCATAGCCGGCCAGCAAGCCGAAGCTGCGGTGGTCATGGTGAGCGAAAGCCATCTGCGACGATAAGCTCTCATGGGACCGCCGGAGCCTCGCAGCGCCGGAGCCGTGACAGAAACCATGCCTGCTGCATGCTGCGTGCTTTTATGATGCTGCACGCTTGGTTGCATGCTGCATGCTTGCTTGCATGCCCTATGCTTGGTTGCTTACATGCTGCATGCTTGCTTGCGTGCTGCATGCTTGCTTGCGTGCTGCATGCTTGCTTGCGTGCTGCATGCTTTCTTGCATGCTGCATGCTTGCTGGCATGCTTAAACGTTACTACGATTACAAGTTGTTCGATGATATTATAGATTTTAATTATTTGAAATGTTGTATTTTTATAATATTGGAAACGTGTTTCTGGAAAATGAATCATCTAGCATTAATAGCTTCGGCCAATCGTTGAGTGGGATTTCGAAGCATAAAGATTTTGAAAAAAATAACAATCGATAATCGGCATTTCAAAACTTTGTCAGTTGTGTTTACCGTAAAAAAAAATGTATGGAAAACAAAAAAGTACAAAACGTTTTCGGCTAAATAAAATTCTTATAGGTAAATTTCGAATTTATGATAGGTAACCATGGGGAGGCCTTTGCGTGCCTTTGCCCAGCAAACAGTGTAGGCTAGAAAATAAATGCTTTTCATTGACTGTACTAACTGATGCCTGCGCTTCGTTTGCGAAATCTACTGCACTATCTCACATTAACCTGTTACCGGGATAATAATTATAACATATAAAAACTTTCTATGCGGCATACATTCACTAGTAAAAAATAAATGACTCCGCGTCACATACATAAATAGTGAAGCACTTAAAGTAAGCCAGAATTATTGTTAATACGGCAGACTCTAACACCAAGGCAAGCCGATCGGCCATCATTGTGATATAAAACGTCGTCTATTGGTATCCCCATGACAGCAAACACACCAGCATAAAGGTTGCTTCACTTATTATTATCGCGGCGCGGAGTCCTTCTTATTTTACTTGTCCGTGCATATGTCGCAGTAAGATAGTTATATTATTCTAAGGTTAAGCACATGAGTAATACTCATTTGGTTATAGCCCCAATATACACTCGGCGTCAAAAAAATCGCACCTCTGCAAAAATAACTTTTAAGCGTTATTAACTCTTGACATACGCGCATACCCCCAAAAATATTGATGTTATTCAAAAGACCAATAAATAAACTAACAATAAATAACCAATAAAAAAAACCTATCATTTTATTGATAAAAAAATTGATAACCTCTAATAATGAGACATTGAAAAACAATGCAAGTTTTACTAGTCGCGAAGGGCGCTAGTTGCGCTATCTTTTTGGGTATAAAAGAGCCCATACAGGTTCAATGTGGGTCATTTGCTATCCAGCCGTCGAAGAGGACACACGCAAAGATTTTTCTGCCGCCGAAGTAGTTGCACTATTGCAATCAGGGATGCGGCAGTGTGGTGTCGCTCGGCGACTGAATTTGAGCCCTTTTTCGGTTCGAAGAGTGTACCAGCGGTTCATAGAGACCGGTGGCTACATCCGGAAACATGGATCCGGTAGACGTCGCTGCACCTCGTAGAGAGACGACCGGTTCATTGTCTCAAATTCTTTGAGTAATCGGTTCTCCAATGCTGTTGAGTTTCAACAGCAGCTCCAGGCAGTTCGCAGAACCACCGTAAGCATCTCTACGGTTAGATGAAGACTGAGGGAGAGGATAAAATTGACTGCAGCGCATCGTAGAGCCCGCTTGCAGTTCGCTTATGACCACGTCAATTGGACTCTTAACCAATGGAGGACTGTACTCCTCTCTGACGAGACGAGGGTGTGCCTCTTCTGCAACGGTAGACGAAAAAGATTGTACAGAAGACAGGGTAAACGCTTTACCTAAGCCTGCATCCAGGAGACTGTGGAATAAGGGGGCGGATCCTGCATGTTCTGGGGCGGCATTTCGGCTGACTGCAAAACCGACCTTGTCTGCGTCTCCCGGACTGGAGGTGCTCGTGGGCAAGCATCGCAGTCAGCGGGACCACCTGCACTTCCACAATCTGGTCCCTTATGCCGATTTAATTGGCGAGGGCTTCACTTAAATGCATGACAATGCTCGCGCTCACGCTGCAGCAATTGTACGGGACTTCAAAGAATCCAAATCTCTGTCATGCAGCGAGAAGTCGCGACATGAACCCGATAGAGCATCTCTGGGACCAACTTGAACAGAAGGTGCGGTCTAGGGATCCCGCTCCTACGTCTCTTCAGGAGCTCAAAGATTATTTTAGAATGGCCCAATATCCCTCAAGAAGAAGTCCTGAAATTGGTTAGGTCGATGAGGTACCGTATGGAAGCCGTCATCAGGGCAAGGGGTCCCCCCCCCCCCTTGCCCTAATGACGGCTTCACTATACTATAACAACACTATATTTTAAGTTTAGTTTTAAGCAATTTTTTTGTAAATTTTTTTGTAAAATTATCTGTGACAATTATGACGTAAGTAATTAAGGATTTTTATTGCTTTTGAATATTTTTTTTCTGTATAATTCACTTAAATGACAATTTAATTTAATTGTTTTGAATACTCCTTTTCTTTAGCTTTCAAACGATACCCAATACTATCCTCTTAGTTGATTCTAAATAAGGTTTTAGTATTTTTTAAGAATATTTTCAAAAGGTTTGATTTTTGTGACACCGAGTGTAGTTATTATAAGATTATATCCCGTAACATAGTTATACGAAAGTGATTCATTACTATCTTATTAGGAATATAATTATATTACGATTCAAGTTTAGTGATATAATTATATTACTGGATTAAGTTTAGTGAAATAAATTGTAGGAGTGTAGGGCAGGGGCTTCGTTGTTTTTGTGAACGGTTTCGTTGTGTCAGTCGGTCGACATCAATTGCCCTACTCCTGTAGGTCAGTCACGTGATAGGTTAGAAATTTTAGACAATCGCGAAGCCCAGCGTAGCGATTGTCTTAAATTACATATGACCTACCCCCTGTTGGGCAGCTAGTATTTCTGTTGTCTGATAAAAAAAATAACCTCGAATTTCTAACCTATCACGTGACCTACAATTATTTCACTAAACTTAATCCAGCAATATAATTACATCACTAAACTTGAACCGTATTATAATTATAGTCCTAGTAAGATAGTAATGAAACGCTTTCGTATAACTTTCTTACGGTATATAATTATATCGCTAGGGATATAACTACGAGTATATTACGGCTATAACTATATCCCTGCGACACATACATTTCAATAATGGTTCAACTTATTTTGTTTAAATGTATGGAGAAACTTTTACCTAACTAGTACTTACGGATCTAATGGCGCATTGCTAGGTCCCGAGCAATAGCCCGTGGCTTCCCTCTGGAAGGGCTGTGGTCTGGGCTGGCCACACCTGGGTCGCTTGTGGAAGATGCTGTACTCGCCCTTTACACAACCGAACCTCGGACCAGGTCGGAAGCACTCGTAGCCTCGGGGAAGAACTGACATGCTTGGGAATCGCCCCTAGTGCGTTTGTGGATAATCTGTAACATTTCATGGAAATCATTAAACTTGGGACTTGTTCTTCACACTTTATAGACTTATTAAGATATCGAGATAAAATAAGCGATTGTAAAGATCCTGAAAGGTCTGGATACAATAGGTATTAGAATTTACCTTATTACAATTATCGTAAGTAGCTAAGTAATTAATTATAAATGTATTTACCAAATTGTGTTTTATTTTCTCGTTAGTTATTTTCAATTTTTATGATATTTAGATTTATTTAGGCATTTTTTAGAAAAGACTGTCTAATTTACGGTATTTTATGTCAAAACTATTTTTTTCCTAGAAATTAGCCGATGGTATAGCTATTTGGCCAGTAGTTATTTAAAATAATTTCTACAAAAGAGTTTATTAACTGTCGATGTAAAAGAATTTTATTATAGGTACTCTTAGAGCATGGTTTAATTCTCTAACCGAGCGTTCCCACGGCGTGCCATTTGGCGCGCCCAACCGCGCCAACAGGCCGTGGGAATCAACGCATCCGATGAAGCCTGCCGCGGCGTGCCGTCGCCCATTGGACTAGACTATTCACAATATGTTCAATGACAAAAACCATGCAAAAACCGAAAGTTACTAAGGAAGTATCAAGTATCGTGGAAGTATCCATGAGTAAAATCGCCAGGATTGTCATGAGTAGCTCGATTGCGCAGCGGCTAGCGCGTTCGGCTTGCGATCTTGCTCGCTAAGCAACTTTCGCAATGCCGGGTCGCTGGATGGGTGACCAAATTAAAAACATTTCGAGCTCCTCCGTGCTTCAGAAGGCACGTTAAGCCGTTGGTCCCGGTTGATGTCGTAAGTAAGATGACAGTCGTTAAAACCCACCAAGCCGCATTGGGCCATGCGTGGTGGGTTATGACCAAATATACCCATCTGCTATGTGGTCTACGTGGGAGGCCTGTGCCCAGCAGTGGGACGTTTACAGGGTGTTGATGACGATGATAGGATCACGACTGAAAAGACCAGTAGACTATGTCACCTATGGAGTAACGAAAAGGCTGAAGATCTACTATATCCTTGAATTGTGGAGCTGGTTTGACATAGCGGACATGCCGTACTGCATCAAACAAGTACAACGTAGACACAGTAGGATTCCCTGTCTACGAAGTGCAAACAATAACAACATTTAAATATTGTCACAGCCGTGTCACAGCTGATGATGGGTAGGTCTTCTCGCTCCACGGTTTTTGCAATCAACATGCATTAAGTAGGTATGTTAGAGTATCTCCTAAGGAAAAAGTATGTATGTCACAGTCTTGCAGTCTACTACGATACACGCCTAAAGGCTACACTGAATTACATGTTAGGGGTAAAATTTTTCTATTCCGTCAATGACATTCATACACTATTCTGTGGATAAAACAACCAAGACAAAGTAGTTAGTGCAGAGTTGGTTCAATAGTGAGTATCTATAGGCCACTCTGACGCTTCTAAGATCCTGCACACCTAGGTAGTACGTACGTACGGTAAGTAGTCGCTACACTATTGGCACATGGTCGTGGTCGTCACTTCAGCAGTAGTAACCCGCCTTACAACGCGTCGCTATTCATCTCTGGCAGTCGCCTTCTTAGTGCACAGATACAATCTGCTATCCACGGCTGCTATAACCTGGTCCGTCCATCTCATCGGTCATTTACCGCGCGGTCGGGTACCCTCAACTCTACCCTGTACTACAAGCCGTTCGATTCAGGCACCACCGCGCTGAAACGCATGCCCAAAGAAAGAAAGTATGCAAGCTTGGACAATAGAACAAAGACGACGCTTGATGCCGAATTCCTGTAGTATAGAGTTCGTACGAAATTCTGTCCACGATACGTATGGCGTCACGTACTTACTTTCATTTTTAATGAAGGTAGAGAGAATCACAATCCTCGCCAAAATCAGCTGCATCAGTTTGCATGTCCATCCATTGCAACGAGAGAGCCGTAAATTATAACAGTGTGATACCCAGAAGCCTTTTATTATGTTAAAAATTCACAGATCTCGTGCTCTACACGACTTGAAAGGGCATTGAAAATTAACCTAGCTATTATAGATTCACAATTTGTTTATACTATCCTAAAGCCCTTAATTTTCCGCGTCTATTAAGTCCTAATAGATCTACGTACCTCAAAGCTGCGAAGTTCCACATAGCTATGACGCCCGAGTAATACCGCACGGCGACGCTTCACGCGCCGCTAAGGGGGAGCATACCGCCCCCCCTATCACTCCCACAAAAAAAAGTATAAAACATTAAAATGTTCCCCGTCTCGATATCTCTAGGCATCTCTTTCAGTTTTTCGAATTTCGACCTCGTTTACGACATATCGAAGATATTCCGAGGGAAGGTGTTAAAAAAACAAAGTTTTTTTTGTTTTTTTTTTCATTTTAGAAAAAAGTTTTCGACTTTTACAAAAAAAATTTCACCATCTGTAAACCATTCAAATTCTGCGTCTTTTGAGCCCTCATACGTCCTCATGGCCCTAAACTACTATATACAACGGGGCAAACACACTTTCAGCGAAAATGGGGCCCTACCGGAGCGATCGAAAAAACATTTTCAATGTTAAAACGTCTTTTATCGAGTCTTTGTGGTAAGTTTAAAGTCGTAGTGGTGCGAAGAGAGAGAGCCTTTTATCTCATACTAGCGGCCCGCCCGCGCCTTCGCGTCCACGCTAACTTAGAAAGACCGTCATAGTTCAGCCATTTAAAAAAATATATCTACAAAATATAAACAAAATCCATCCTCAGTTAAC
This sequence comes from Scoparia ambigualis, assembly GCA_963921215.1. Classification (NCBI taxonomy): domain Eukaryota; kingdom Metazoa; phylum Arthropoda; class Insecta; order Lepidoptera; family Crambidae; genus Scoparia; species Scoparia ambigualis. The sequence goes on from OY992504.1 coordinate 13,848,374, forward strand.
GCCTTAGAGCTTGGTTTAATGCTCTAAGGTTAGTTAACTAATCATTATAGGTACTGGACTGAAATTTCTTAGCCAACCCACCCGGCCCGGTGAAGGTCGTTGTATACTAGGATAGGATCCTCTACTATTATTACAGAATCATACATGGGCAAACATATACATTTTACTCCCTTGTTGCTGGCCATAATAAAACACGTAAGTATAAAAATCTAACAATAAATCTCACTAGGTGGGTAGGTATAAAGTTATTGTCCTTATAATTTGTGCCCAAACGCAGGTTTATAAGAGATAATACAATTCGAGTACTTAACTCTTTAACGAGCTGTTTTGCCTCCGGCCCCCATGGACCCAATGTCTCCACCGCAAACGGAACAAATATATAGTTGCGGCCTAGATTCGCGTAGGTACTTGTTCCGTTTGCGACTTTCAGCACTTACCGCAGCAGCTCCGACATGATGCGAGGTTGCGCGTACATGTGAGGGAGCCACGGTGTCTGCACAGGTCGCATCCCACACCAACGGCCTGCCAAGTTTCCAAGGTCCAATGGTCATACCGTCAGGTCTTTTGCCATCGCTGCGAGAGATACCAGCTGGTTCTAAGACAGCCGGTACACCAACGGTGGCGTATTTCAACTTAAAATTATAATGAAATACAGATTTGATTGTTCATCACGAAAACATCCTTTTTTATTTGATCCTTCGCACGTAGTCGCACGCCTCTGATTTTTCGCTTTCTTTTTCACAAAGAACGTTCAACAATCATAAGATTGTAATGGGTTGTCTTTTTTTATCTGCTTGTTTAGACCTCAAAACAATAATTATTGTCCTGAGGTTTAGACCATATTCAGAGCGCTTGTGATGTATTTCAACACGTTTTCAAAATAGCAAAACTGTTTAAATAAAAAAAAAATTGGTTGCCTGTAAAGTCGGTATACGGGCGAAAGTTTTACGTGACAACGACTTTGAGTGGTAAAATAATTTTAATGTGAATATTCATTCGTATAGTAGGAAGAAGGATGAAATAATAGTAACAATTTAAAACATTTATTTATACAAAGAATTATATTTAAAACATTAATGCAACGTGTAAACCGCTCTTAGGCGGGCTAACCATGCCCGAGTGGAAGGGACGCGTGCCTCTCACTCGCTCTCATTGTGAGCGCATAACGTGAGCGGAGCGTAACGCAGTTTCTTGAAGTGTCACCCGGCAAACCAATTTATAAGACGTTGTCACGTCAATATTGGAACGTAGTTTTTTTAGTTTCGTCCACTAGGATCCCCTAACCCGATCCCCCAGGGGATCCCCGTGAACTCATCTGTTCACCAGAATCCCCTTAAACAAAAATAAGTATAAAAAGATGCTATTTCGTCAAAAACAAAAATATTTTTTTTAATCTGGTTTTCTCCGAATCCTACTAATATTATAAACGCGAAAGTTTGTAAGTATGGATATTTGTTACTCTTTCACGTAAAAACTACTAAATGGATTTGGATGAAATTCGGCACACAGATAGTTTATAACCTGGATTAACACATAGGATACTTTTTATCCCGATATTCCCACGGGAACATGTGGATGGATGTTTGTTACTCTTTCACGTAAAAACTACTGAATGGATTTCGATGAAATTCGGCATACAGATAGTTTATAACCTGGATTAACACATAGGATACTTTTTATCCCGATATTCTCACGGGAACAGGAACCACGCGGGTGAAACCGCGAGCGGCCGCTTGTATAATAATATTTTTTATCTTTAAATGCTTATGTGTACTCCTGTCCATTTAAGAATCTGTCCTTATGAGAATCAAGGTTTTTTTGCTTGCTTTTTTGTTCCAATATAGTTTCGTTGTAAATAAAAATAAATAATGATAACAATAAGTGCAGAATTTACAAACTACCATAACTAAATGGAATTAGTTTAAAATGAAACTTTTATTATTTAGAAATATTCTAAGTATAATATATAAAAAGAACGAGGACATTTTTAGCACTCTACTTCAACAGCAGTTCCAAACAATGATAAGTCTTAACAAACTGGCACAACAATTACTTTAAACTTCGACATTATTAGAAGACTTCAGTCATTTTACAGAACAAGACGTGAAGTCTTTTTCTAAGCTTTTAGCTTTCTACCATACAGGCATGAAAGGTCCGCAGCAACCGAAGCAGACAGATGCGCCTGGGTAGCTGCAGCGCTTCGGGCAGCAGACGGTTGGATCTGTGCAGCAGTAGGTAGCAGGGGCAAGGCTTGCAGCGGTTGGGGCGGCAGCAAGGAATGGCTAATGAGTCGCAGCTTTCTACCATACAGGCATGCAAGGTCCACAGCAGCCGGAGCAGACAGGTACGCCTGGGTAGCTGCAGCGCTTCGGGCAGCAGACGGCTGGCTCCGTGCAGCAGTAGCAGGGGCAGGGCTTGCAGCGGTTGGGCCGGCAGCAAGGAATGGCTATTGAGTCGCATAACGGCTCCGTCCGCGGCACTGGCATGACAGGCTGTGGGAAAAATATATTTTGGTATTTTAGATGAATTATGCAGGAGCTCGATGGCGCAGCAGCTAGCGTACGCGTTCGGCTTGCGATCTTGCCCGCTAAGCAACTTTCGCAATGCCGGGTCGCTGGGTGGGTGACCAAATTAAAAAAAAACATCTCGAGCTCCTCCGTGCCTCGGAAGGCACGCTAAGCCGTTGGTCCCGGTTGTTGTCGTAAGATGGCAGTCGTTTAAACCCACCAACCCGCATTGGGCCACGTGGTGGGTTATGGCCCATTACCCCTCTGCGACTGAACCATGTGCACATGTGCAATCGCTACTCGGTATTTGGTGAAAAGTAGACTACGGTAGAGGACTGCTTTTGCTGTCCTCATTGCTTAGTCTCTGACTAACCCTTCGGGGAAAATAGTCGTTACTAAATGTATGGATGTATGAATTATTCCATAAGTTTCCTTTCAAAAACATATTTTGGTATTTAAAATGAATTTTTAGTTTTTATTGACGTCATTAAAAAGAGAGAATGCATATCTTACTAACTATGTGGTATTAACTTCTCAGTCCCCAAGTGTCCAAATATGGACGCACCAACAAAACTCGCTATATCTCAAAGTAAATAAAGAAGAAAACGAAATGAAAAACTGGTTCTGCCTTTACCTTACCTTTCCAGAAAACAGAAAGTGTGATGAATGAATGATGGCGAAGAAAGTTATTTCCCTGTAAGTATCAAGCAATATAGGTTCGTCTCCTATTGTTTCTTGCTATTTACCCTTGTTATTAATTGAAGAAGTTTTCTATGTATGTAATCCCTTTGGGGATAGGTAAATAGTCGTGAATTATTGTATGTATGACTTGAAGACTGCTTATAAGCGGACTTACCCTATCACATGGCGGGCATGGTGGTAAACAAGGCAGAATCGGTGGAGCCGGACAAGGCTCGGGGCAGGGCCGCACTGGGGCGGGGCAAGCCGAGCAACCTCCGCCGGGGCAAACTGAACACCGGCGCAAGTCGTTGCAGGACGCGACGCAGGGCTTCGTGGTGTACGGGTAGCACGCGCCGCACGGCAGCCCCGTGCAAACGCATGGGTCGAAACTGTAAAAGGGAGCGCTCATTTTGGTGTGGATTATTCTATTTTTTTAATTAAAAAGATTATTACGAAAGTTTACTAAAAGTGACTAAAATTTTACTAATTTTATTTTATGACGTGTAGATTGTTTGTTTTTGATTGAAGATTTCAATTTTGGCATTTCACTTTTCATCATTGTGTTTCCATGGTATAAAATTTCTTCTTTCAACCTTTGAAAGTGCTGGCGAGTTATAATTTGCTCGAAAAGAAGAACCACACCACGCTGTTGACATAAAATGACAGAAGACCTTTGATTAGAAAGACGTGTAAAGATGGAAAAAAATCATCAAAAGTAAAATATCTTAATAAATTTTTGTAATTTTTATAAAAATCTATAAATTAACAAGTGTTTTCTCATAATTGGAGACTATAATACTGACAATGTGTTCGATGTGCTTCTGCCCAACGTGCCCCCCGATCATACCGTGCGGGACGTGTCCTTGTAATTACTCGTGTCCCCCGCCCCTGCCTTGCTGCCAGCCGTGCTGCCCGCCCCCGTGTCCCTGCACGCCATGCCCCCCTTGCAATTGCCGGCCGGTGTTCAGGCAGTGCCCGGCGCCAGTGGTCCCCGATTTGGTCCCTCCGATAATTCCCATGCTGCCCCTGTGCCGGCCGCGGCGGTCGCCCCCCTGCGAACCGCCCCCGCACCCGCCCCCACGACCGGTCTGCTGTCCCCCTGTCCTGCCATGCTGTCCACCCCCGGAGCCTTGTGATCCACCACCGGTAAAACGTTCATTCTAATTAATATTACTAATACGAAATAAAGTTTGTTTGTTTGTCCTCCCTTCATGTAACAAGAAAGCAACGCGTCAATATGATTTGCATAATTAAAGGCCGGAAGTAACTTAATAAGTGCACTTGTTAATTATCCCAATAAAACACATTACTCTCGGTATGCGTTAAAGTTTAGAGCCACTTTTAACTTTTAGAGCATATCAAAGAAGTCGCACTAACTTTATTACAGATTTGCCCGTGCCCAGAGCCAACTCCTTGCTACCAGCCAGTACTGCCATGCTGTAATCCTCAATGTCCTCCGCCAATCATTCCGAAGCAAAGGCCGATATGTCCCCGAGCACCGCCAGCGCCGTACCCCTGCCTCCCGATCAATCGCAGCTGCTGCCCTGACTGCGAACTGGACCCAGTCAGCCGCAGGCGACCCGTGATTGTACATGACAGTGTCTACCAGAACAGACCGTTCTGCAGACCTGAGGAATGCTTTACGAGACGCAACCCTAATGTAAGATACTCCGTTAACAATTATGTTCGACAGGTACTTACTGTGTGACCTGGCGTTATTGTCACAGTTTTGAACAATGTTATTTCTATTAGAAACTAGCGGCCCGTCCGCGACTTTGTCCGCTTGAACCAATCATTTCTAACTCGACAGATTTTCAACTTGACGGATTTGCAACTCGACATACTGTCTTGATATTGTCACAAAAGTACAACGGAGAAGAAAAGTCATAAAAAAACAGTTTTAAATTTTATTAATCAAAAGCATTACATAGTGTATCTAATATTTTATCTACATTGCTGTTGCTCTTCAATCCATCTGCTATAATTCGGACTATTTTGACCTTGTCGAAATTCCAAAAAAATTATTTTATACAAACCTTGTCCTGAAAAATAATAATTACAAGCACAACATATACGAATTAGCCAAGTAGGTGCAACCGTTCTGATGTGATGTGGAAACACACATTCGTGGCGGCCATACGAAGAGTAATAACGTTTCTATAAAATAAACTAGTTTTTTTAGGGCGTTCGCAAAAGTGCTCCGTCGCGTGCACGCGCGGGCACACTTACATTACATTACATTTTTATAATTACATTTCATTTTAATAATTGAGTAATGTATTTTATTCACAGGGTCCGCAATCATGTTGCTGCTATAGCGTGCCAGTTCCTCTTCGGTGATGAAGGACTGCACAATATCGTGTGATGTTATTTTCATTATTTGTTTTTAAAAGTGAACTGTTTTGTAAAGTATTTTACTAAGAATGTTTTAATTAAATAATATTAGATCACCATGCATTACTGTTGTTTTATTTTAGCAACCGCGGAGAAAATGGAATGTTAGCATAGGGATCACACGCATATCGTCAAGAACGCAAGTGGTCAGATCCGCATTTCGTCATCTCACAGGACCGTAACTCAGCTTGTCAAAAACACTATTAGACAGGCACGCAGTTGGACAGACACGCAACTCGTCAAATTCGCATTACGTCAGAGATTTTAAATCATCCACCCAGATTAATGTAAACTAAAGAATTAGTCAAATAAAACTTAAATTAATAATAAGTTAATTTTTTAATAAACAATGTCATTAATGATTATAATGCACACAACACATTAATTCAAACGATATAGGTAATATTTGTAATTTTAATAAACTACCTATAGAAATAGGTAACAAAATATAAGGATAAAAAAGTACTTAAGGGGTCAATTTGTCCGAAAGATTACATAAATTAAACATGGGAAATCCACTACGTAGTTACCCACGTGGGTATTGTACCTGTGTACTGTAACGGTACAGAATGAATGGTATCTGTCCGTTAGTAAGGAATATATGAGTGTAGCACTAAAATTAATATTAATGCGTTGCACCATTATTGTAATAAGCATAAAAAAAGGAAAAATAAACTAGTTCAAAATAATGGACATGTGGACAAGTGACTTATGTTGAAGGTTGTAAGATTGAGTCAGTTGACTAGGGGCTTCATTTTTACTTTGAATTTCGCGGGGACTGTTCCGGGCGTCACTTACGAAATGGGCGGGGTCCGCCGGGATTGGTTAACGCGGCCCTTGCGACATAGGCGCCGTCTACCGTGCGTTATTTACTTGAGTTTCGCGGAGGACGGGGTTAGGTTGGCAAAACCGGTTCACATACAGGCGGGCGCCATCTATGTTATGAATACGGAACTTTTTATAATTTTATTAAATACGGGATTATTAGCTTGAGTGGGTGTTTATTAAGAGGGAATTGATGATGGAAGGCTACATCTAGATGTTCAAACATGTAATATTGGCTATCTAAAGAGATTTGGTTGGATTATGGAAAACACTAAAATTTACGCGGGAGCGTCGGCAATGAGCGAGCGATAAGTTGAGATTGAGAGATAGAAAGAGAGGGGAGATGTTATCTCCACGTGGAAGGACACGAAGTTGGCCATGTAACGAAAGATAACAAACGTGAGTCGAGGCGCATAGGCGAGAGGGCTAGCGGTTGACTAAAGGGGAAAAAAGTGGATTTGAGCGGGCGAATGTAAGGCAAGCGTGGCGCGAAAATTAAGATGCTTGGGGAAAAGAGGAAAATTAGCGGGCATTTAATCCAAGGTCGTCGGAGAGGCGGTCCGATTTACGAGTGGCGGTAACGATCTCATACGTGAAAACGAGCGTCCGAGCCTTTAAAGCGCGCTAAGTGTTATTCGAGCTGCGATATTAACTAAAATTGTTTGTGAAATAGAAAGTGATTATTAAAGTAAAATTATTGTTATCGCAACTCGAACTGTTAGCGGAATGAAGTATTCCGGGTTATATAGCGGAAACGCATCACGGTGCCAACGAAAACTATATAACTTTCAACAGACTTCTGTCTGGATGACCTTTGACTGTATTTAATAAGGTCGGCGTTATCTATTACAACGCTAAACAATACACTATATTCGAGAGAGTAATGGGGGAGAGACAGTTGTCTCCCTAGTGAAAATCGAAGATAGATCAGACACCAATTAGCTGGAGGTGGGCACGTATAACCAAGTCCAAATTAGTCCTGCCTCCTTACATACAGTGTAGTGTTAGGTTTTACACCCTGAGTATACTGGGTCGACTTGATAGTTCACTTAGAGGTCTGTTGCTTGCAGTGGCGACTCGGCTTATACAATTCACCACGAAATTAAGTTAAATACGGCTTAGGCCTAGATTGCAAAGGTATACAAGTAGGGATTGTTAGTTCGACAAAATGTAGGGGGTTTTCGGGTAATGCTTGGAACCTCGTCAGAGGAGGGCAGTTTCCTTCTTGGGACAACCTCTATACCTTGTTGAAGGTAAAGCCGGGTCTAACCGGATGTGCTTGGGAAAGATAAGGCGAAAGCCGATCTAAGACCGGGTGGAGATTGTTTTTGAGAGTGGAATTTGTCTAGGCTGACGGGGGGACGGACGCTGGTCGAAAACATACTGTAGGGTAGGTAAGCGTCTCATATATTGTTGAGTAGTTGGGGATGGCACGGGGCGTACACGCTGTGCGTACATAAACTAGGTACGTAGGCCGCGAAACTAGGGCTGGATTAACTTCAACTAGTAAAGTTAGGGATAATTAACTTATGGTACCTAAATAGAAATTACTATGAAGTGATGTTGATTATGAGCACTGAAAGGATCGGTCTAGGCATGTAGGCTATTACTGTAGGTCAATAGGACCCTAATTGTTTTCTTAAAGGTGTTACCAATTAACTATTCATTTTAAATAATTAGCAGTAGTGAGGTAATATTGAACCATCATTACTTTGGATTACCTAAGAGTCTAAGACTGGTTTCCTATTACAAGAAAAATACTAATAAGTTATAGCATATAAGCATAACTGTGCTGTGATGTTTGGTTTCTGATACTGAAATGACCAAACAGGCATTTTTAGCCCTCCCTGAGGTACAATACGGCCTTAAATTGCAACCCTTCAATGTATTATAACCAGACATCCAGAAACCTATTGGTAGAATTTAAGCTGATATTAAACAACTAAAAACCAGTTTGGAACCTAGGTTATTTCGCCTGAAGCTGCGAATTCACCTTAATGGTCAAATACCTTACAAGTTGTGTACTTCTAATATTAAGAAACATAAAAATAATTGATTGGTAGCAACCTAATCAGATTAATAGTACGGTCTGCTTTATACCTATTAAAGTGAGTAAAGGATAACTTCTAAATATAATTGATTTAATTATCAACAGGGACAATTACATGATACCTACCTACTCAAAGTATAATAACAATGACTTAGTAGGCTATTAAATAATCACCCAGTGTGGGAGACTGAGGTATAGGTTAATGAAAAATAATTAACTTAAATTCACTTCCTAAAGTCAAGGATATTGAATAAATCAGACATCTTTTAATAAACTTGAGATGTAAGTATGTATGTATGTCAAGGCAGTCTGTACAATTTAATTATATTGTTACTTTATAGGATCTTCATAATAAACGCTAAGAGTAAACAAAAGTAATTTTGCCTTAAATAATAGCATTCTATTTGTATCCACCTCCTGAAGGGAGTAAGAAATTGAATAAATTAACATTTTTAATAAACTTGAGAAGTGATATGCTGTCAAGGCAGTCAGTGTAATTTAATCATATTGTCACTTTATAAGCTCTGTATAATAAACACTAAGAGTCAACAAAAGTAATTTTGCTTCAAATAATAGCATTCTATTTTAGTCACTGCCTGAAAGTGGGCTTTGAATAAATTATCCACCATTTATAGAACTGAAGGTTAATATTCTAATAAGACAAAAGGACAGTCAGTTAGAATGTTACTTGTAATAGCTTTATAAAAAACCACAAAGATCAGAGAAATAAGTGAGGTTCTGAATGAGAAAGATATTCGGATGTTAGCAAGCCTTGAGATAAACTCTTTTGATTTTATGAGGAATAATAAGAACGTAAATGCTAACACATAGTTTTCATAATGTAAGATGAAATTAAGTTGAAAAGCTATGTAGACTCTCTATAAATAATAAATTAAATTTCCACAAGACTTTTTATGTATAATGCTATCGATAATAAATGATAATAATACCTGCAAGCTAAGCTATCATCTGATTATCTTTGAGTGGTTAACACCCCTTTCCTGCAGGTGCTGTGAGGGATTTAGGTCACAGTTCAGACGAAGTCACTGATAGGCTACACTTATCTAGGATATTAGGTATTGACGGATAGGTAATTAGGTCAGGAGTAAATAATTTAACACAGGGATAAGCCAATTACTAAACTTTCACGAAAAGGACTTGAGTTACTTAGATGCGGTTAACAACGGAGGGTTCACTAGACGATCTGGCCAAAATAGTAATTTATTATAATATTACATCGCTTGACTGGAATATATTGTTAATAGAATTAAGTTAAGTTATTCCTAGGTTGAGGTTCCATTATCATACAAACACTACGCACTCTACAAAACATCAAAGATACAAACATTAGATTGTAGTTAACCTAGTATTTAGTTAAGATAAGAGTTAGCATAATATAAGTTAAGTTGAGAAGTAGGGAAGGCGTAATTGATGGTAATCTAGAATGAAGGTATATATATAGTAGGTTAACTAGTTTAAGAATTAGATTAGTAGGTTAGGCTAGGGTAAAGGCGGCGATATGTGTGTATGTATTAGAGGTGTGAGGAAGGCAAAGCGTTGAGCAGTTACAGTACGTACTAAAAACAATAGGTACCTAACTCGTTTTCGTAAAACTTAAAAAAACAATACTTAATGCTTTTTCCTAAAACTCAAATGTGGTTATTTGTATGACTAACCAAAATATATGTATTATAATTTATTAAATGAAACACTTTTGAACGGATTTGAAACGTGATTTATTTGACACCTAAAAATAATTAAAAAGTTTTTTTTTTTAAATAATATATAAACGTTTTTCCTATCGACTGACAAGTTGCATAATCTGTCCAGATGAGAATCTGTCCAAGTTACATATCCTTATTTCTTTTATACTGGTATATAGGTACTTACTTAAGTAGTAGTTGAATGATGAGTCATGCGTTAGAACGATAGCTTGATTTTCATAGCGTCTATGACGTGTTGCAAATCTGAAGAGATGCGATTCTGTCAATATGCGTTTTATGACAAAATGCATATCTGACCACTTGCGCTTATGACGATATGCGTGTGATCCTAGCATAGCACAAAGGGACTTCGGCTGATAATGTACAACACGCAAAATGCTAACTGCACGCATAATGTGCAAACAGCCAGAATGCACATACGCAAAATCTACATCATGATAAACAGTACGCGGAATGTACAGTACGCAAAATGTACTTACGCTGAAAGCACATAACGCAAAATGTGTAAAAATAAATTTACACATTTCGTGAATTGTTTAGCCGACACTTTAAAAAAATTGCGATATTTTGCTTGTGGTTACAAAGTCAAAGTATTTATTTAATATAACCCTTTACAGGCACTTATTGACGTCAATACTAATAAAAACAGTTAGCTTACTTGTAGTTAAGACTTAACAACTAATCTAACTGACTGATCTGCTCTAGGTACCTACCGTTAGACATCGCGAAGCGGAGCGGAGCAACAGGGGGTCAACATTTCGTTAGATTTTAGCTACGACGCCGACGCAGCGTTTTCGAGATATTTGCGTTTTTATAAAAAGTTACCTTGACATTTTTTAAGTCCTGAACCCCCTTTGCAACTTTTGCGACACGACGTGGAACCAAGCGAACAATTTTACAAGTTCAAACTCCATACAAAAATATCGCAAATTTTTTAAGTGTCGGCTAAACAATTTGCGAAATATGTAAATGTCTTTTTACACATTTTGCGTTATGTGCTTTCAGCGTAAGTACAGTTTCCGTACTGTACATTTCGCGTTCTGTACATTTGTCATGATGTAGATTTTAGGTATGTACATGATGTTTGCACATTAGGTATGCGTGCAGTTAGCATTTTGAGTGTTGTACACTTGGAGAATTGTTAGTTTAATGCTCTAAGGTTGTACACTTAGAGCATTCGGTAGGTTGAATGTTCTAAGGTTGTACATTATGAGCCGAAGCACACAAAGGTTGTTCCTCTTTAATTTAAATCAAAGAATAAGAATTTATTAAATAGGTATATTTTAATTTTTTACGTTTTATATTTTTTTACGAGATGCAGCGATTAAAGTGGCGGGCGATCACTAACATCTCTAGTAATAGACGTAGTACTATTATTTATTCTGTGTGGTAATAGCCCGCAGTTCTACTTAGCATAGAATAATTAAAAACTTCCTACACACCTCAGAATAATAAAGTTATTTCTGAGCTACACACACATGTGTACCTACGGAATTGCGTGCTAAGTATAAAAATATCCCTACAATCTAGAAAAGAAATAGAAAAGAAATCCCTTTTGGGGGTTGACGTCTGGTTGCCACGACGTCTGGTTCTCTGGTTGCTATTATCACCAATTCCCAAAATATTACATTTTTGAAACTGGCTACTTCCCTAAATTACCACTTCCCAAAATGTACAATTTTTCAAACTGCGGTTACTGCACAGACGTATTCCTACATGTTAACTTTCTCATATTGGCTACTTCCCTAAATGACCACCTCTCAAAATATTAACTTTTTAAACTGGCTACTTCCCAAAAGGAAAGCTTTTCAGACAGGCCACTTCCTAAAATACAAAATTTTCCACATCCTGAAATTACTGCTTCTCAAAATGTGCTTCTCTAGCCTGTTACTCGCGGTAATTAGACGATTCCAAAATGATACCTCATACGCCTAGGTTTGGTTCAGGCATTAGAAAGTTATCGTGGAATAAAGAAACTCACAAATATACATACATGTATCCTGAAATACACTCCTTTTTTTTAGCAGACGTGTAAAATATGCGAATAGGTAGGTACAAATCGATACTTAGAAAAAACGATTTCCGGAAAATACAGACACGCTCGTGGCAGAAGCAGTTGAAGGAGCTGAGTGTAAACGAGGCATAAGACCTACACGATAACAAAAAGGCATTTTGGGACATTGACCTCTTGGGAAGTATACAACCATAGATTTAGTATACGTTAATACTTAGGTATACTAAATCTATGTATACAACATGGAAAATACAAATTTTGATAAATGGAGGTTTTGAGAAGTAAGCATAATAGTAAAAGGCCCCTTTAAGGAGTGTACATAATGGGAAATGAGACATTTTGGTAAATTGAGGTTTTGAGAAGTGTGCAAGATGGGAAAAGGCCATAGTGGCAGTTCAAATTTTGGGAATTAGTCCTAGCAGCAACCAAACGTCGCGTCGTGGCAACCAGACGTCAAACCCCTAAAGGAAAAAATCTACATTTCCCTACCAGGAGAGATGTGACAGTAGGTTAAATGGAATAGGGGATAGATAAGACGTCTACTTGGGCCTACTAGTAGGAAATAATGGAAAAAATATGTCAATATATCCCCACCAGGGGGGATAGTTAGTAGATAGATATGTGGATTTTTTTTCCAACTATCTCTACCAGTGGGGACAGTTGGAAAAAAATCCACCTACCCCTACCAGTGGAGATGCCTGGTAGGGATAGGTGGAACAGAGGGTCTTTATGTGATTGAAGATTACACTAGAAAATTTTCATAACGCTGACCTGAGTAAATAAACCACACAATTCACAAATGTATTCCCGTTGGACTCCCATCTACTACGGCATTAAATAAACTATTTTTATTCTTATTCTTATCATACTAGCGGCCCGCTCGCGCCTTTGTCTACGCATACTTTTGCCATTTAGACAAAATATCTTCAAATTGTCAACAAAAACCATCCTCAGTTATCGCTCTTTCTATTAGTGAAAACCGCATAAAATTAGATTGCGTGGTTTAGAAGAATCAAGCGGAGCCACAGACCACTTTACGTGACTTTATTTTATAATATGTAACGATAATGATTTGTATGTTTTAACTAAGGTTTTAACCGATTAGTCAGTCTAGTATGGATTAATGTTTTTATATATTTTAGCGTTTTGTTAACGCTTAAATATACTTAAGTAAAATTTTAATCACTGAAAAAAGACGACATCCTCAGGCGGGAATCGAACCACGCACCTTCCGCATTCCGGTCGGCTGCCTTAACCACTTGGCTACCGAGGTCTGGTTTTCACCCGTCGAAATTTGTCAGTGCTTGATGCTTGTTTTTAGTCAACATTGCTTCATCAAATCTAAGAAGTTTTCACCTCTGAGAGCTTACTAAAAAACATAAGCATCAAGCACTGACAAATTTCGACGGGTGAAAACCAGACCTCGGTAGCCAAGTGGTTAAGGCAGCCGACCGGAATGCGAAAGGTGCGTGGTTCGATTCCTGCCTGAGGTTGTCGTCTTTTTTCAGTGTTTAAAATTTTGGTTCATCCTAGTATGGTTTAACCAAATTAACCTTAGCTGGTTTTGTTACTGAGCCTAATGACCCTAAATAAATTGCGATCATCGCAGCCCATAAGTTTGTGAAACAAAGCGTTTCTCGCGCAAGATGTCGACCCTGAAGTTTCAGTTACTTTATACTTAAATACATACATATAATAATTACTACTATTATCACCGAAGGGGGTATAAATACTTTATAAATGCCCTGTAATAACTAGATCTGTAACGAGCAAATATAGCTCCGTAATCTGTACCTACTCTACTTTAATCCGGAACATTGCAATGCAAAGCAATGCTGCTTAGCGGAAGAAATACATACATATAATCACGACTATTATCCCCGAAGGGTTAGTCAGAGACATAGGCAAGGAGGACAGCAAAAGCAGTCCTCTACCGTAGTCCACTTTTCACCAAATAGCGACTGCACATGTGCTCAGCGTGACAGGTGGAAAGCCTATCGCCGCTCTATGCAGTTGGATGTACGTGCAGTCTTTAGTATGTTAGTCGCCCCGTTACGACACCCAAGGGAAGAGACGGGGTGGTAGTATCCTTTCACCGCTACGCGACATGGTTAGCGGCAGAAAGAATTAACTGAATTATAATAATCCTTTATCCCCATCCTTTATCCCCATCCTTTATCCCCATCCAGCGTTGAATTCTACCAACAGGTAAATTTACCGTATCGGAAGTAAACAATGGAGAGCGAATAAATAACGCGCCTGCCTAGATTCATTTAAAAAACCCGTTGGCTCAGCAACGGTTATAAATAGATGTCGCGCACCTGATGCGCACTCATTTCCTCCAAAAAAACACACAGTCCGGCAAATATTTAAAACAACAAATTTGAAGTAATTTATTCATCAAACTATTCAAGATGCCTAGTGGTTGCAACTCGTCTCCGTGCCCTCCGCCTTGCTTACCAGCGGCGTGCTACCCAGCCGCCAACATATGCGGGAGTCAAGCGCCCATGGTCTGCAATAACACCAACCCACCGGTCCAGAGGTGTATACCAGTGAACCCGTGCATCAATATTTATAGTTGCCACACGCAAATCATGTGAACGTGAAACGAGACGATGACGTGCGCCAGTGAAAATGGAAAATATGGAGCAGCCAATTTTAAAACACCACAAATATTACAATTTAACAGTGTATTGAATATGTTTAGTGTCATTATTATAATAAATAAATAAATTATGACGTTCTTCGTAGTTTAATTTTTACAAAGAAGATTCACGAATGGTCACAGTTTTCATAGTTCTATAAATGAAGTATAGTGTTTATCCACAAAGTGAATTAAGCTGGAAAATTGTGAGCATGGTGGATTTTGTAGCATGTATAAGTATGAGACAGTATAACCCAATTTATAAATGCGAAACTGAGTTTGTTTATTACGCTTTCCCGTTTGTCCAGAAAAAAATTACGGGAGCAAAGCCGCGGCCAAAGCTAGTTCTCATAAAATCAAATAGCTCATCATGGTAGTAAGGTAGGTAGTAGAAATGTTATATTCTGATTCTGCCTGACGAACGTTTTATATAGGTACTTATCTAATTTTCCACGGAATATGTCCTACTAATATTATAAACGCGAAAGTTTGTAAGTATGGATGGATGTTTGTTTCACGTAAAAACTACTGAATGGATTAGGATGAAATTCGGCATTCAGATAGTTTATAACCTGGATTAACACATAGAATACTTTTTATCCCGATATTCCCACGGGAACGGGAACCACGCGGGTGAAACCGCGAGCGGCCGCTAGTAAGTACATAATTTTATTTTCCTGGTTCGCAACAGAGGGGCCTACTCTCTTTCTCCGAAACGAAATTTCGGCCGATTTTCGTTTGCTATATTTAGCGGTTTCCATTCCTTCCGAAATTTAGTTCATACAAAAGAGGTTTGGCATTTAGATTATTAATTTTTAGAACTTTTTTGAAATGTCAAAAATAATGGAAAGCGCTCTAAAACAGCAAACGAAAATCGGCCGAAATTTCGTTTCGGATAGAGAGAGGAAGCCCTCTGTTCTGTGCCATTTACACTGCTGTTGCAGCCTCTTTTTATACTCTAAGCAGGCAAACGAGCAGGTGGGTCGGGTCACCTGATGGAAAGTGATCACCGCCGCCCATGGACACTCGCAAAAAAAGGGAAGTCGCAAACGCGTTGCTGGCCTTGAGAGTGCGATTGTCATTATCTCGAAAACTACACGTCGTAGTAAGACCGGTAGTAAAGATTCACCAATAATATGTCGAGAGATGATGATAATATCCATGATGATGATGATGTCGAGAGTATGTAGACAAAACTCCAGAGTTTGTCGGTGCTTCTATGAAAAGTTTTTCAACTTCTATTTTCCATACAACAGCAACATAGTACAATCGCGTACACAAGCAATAAACATTTTTATTAGGCTATTTAAAGTGGTGAAGGAAGAACGGTATGTATGTCTGATTCTTTATCGGATGCTTATTGTTCTTGGATTACTTTTGACTAAAGTAGGTGGACTGTATTTAACGTTTGGTTTTGTTTGGAACAGATGATACGATAATGTTAGCGTAAATAGGAACTAATTCGAATTATTACCTAAGCACACACCTCTTGATCTTCGGATGGTTTGAAGAATTCCGGATAAAGCAGCTGGGAAAGTTTTTCACACCTTTGGCATACTCGAACTTACCTCGAAACCAGCCGGCCAGTACTTTACCGAAATATTTTATATTTTTTAAAATACTTCCTCCACTCGATCAGCCTCCTTATTGTAGTCTTTATCCAAGCATCCGATTAAATATTACTCATATACACATAAATAATCAAGTTGCTCTTTTAATATCAAGACTGTTTTCAGATTCAAAATATTAATTCACTTTATCAATAAACTTGGTCCTACACGAAATTGTGAAAATTTACGTATTTTAAGTCACTTGTACTATGCGCTGAATTAGTTAAATACATTAAAACAACTTATGTAAGTTAGCCTGATCATTGCACAAGGTCATGGCCTTGTTGAAATTTAAAACAAATTCTTTAAACAATAACAAACAATACATAAATCTAATATCTCCTAAAGACATATTTTTTCGACAACTTTCTTAAATTTATGCATGAAACAATAATTCTTACATGAAAATATTTGTATTGATATTCCGCATGGCACCCCCTTCTTTAAAAAGTAAATTTTAATTTTGAACACAAGCGCGAGATGGTTTTGCACATTTCGCAGAATAAAACAATTTCTGTATTTAAATTACTAGGTCACTTTTAACTCGCACACATGTGCGAGATGGCACCATTTGATTTTACCTATTATTTGTGTCGTCAACTCGCACATTCGTACAAAGTACAGTCGAATAAAAAATTGGAAACAAGATTAATGAAAATAACTAGGTAACTGTTTGCTACTCAAAACAAAGTAGGTATGCGGCCGAAAGCTCGACGCGCCGTCGCAGGTAAAACATGTTGTAGTGTCTCGATGCTCAGGGTAAAAGAAGTATGCGATCCAGGGCAAATTAATATTTTTATAGTTTCGTTTAAAACAGGCGTTTAATTATTAGTTACAAAAAATATTTGAACAACGGCGACAAAGGTTTCTAATCGAATGAGATTTTAATGAGTGAACGTAGGCACGTAGATCGTATGTATCGTATGTATCGATCGTATATAATAACCTCACTCACGTAAGTATTGTTTATTTTTTCTAGCAAAATACTGTAATATTGCGTTTTACTTTGATGAATCTTATTACTAACACACTAACAGTGCTATCATTTAATTCAAGGTTAGTTTTAATGTTTTATTGGTGTTATTTCATTTTTACGTGATTTTTACTGATAAATAGCAAAGTACCATAATATGGCCTCTACTATGTGATCACCAAAGAAGGCCCGAGCTTTATTTGGACTACATTTAAGTAAGTATTTTTTTTTTAAATTTTGTTTTTTAATTTGCATAAGACAACCTTTCCTAGCAAAATTTATTTAAAAGCTACCTTATACAATTCAATTGTCTTTCCTTTGAGTTAAATTACAACCACAGTATACATATTCATTTCACAAAATGTAATATTTTAGGTAAGTACATTAATTGTTAACGTAGTTTTTCTTCCATTGGGTGATGGTGTTTAACAAAATGGCGCTGGAAACTGGAAAAACAAAACGAAAAGAAAAACTATAAAAATAGTTTTCAATATTCCTAACATGGGCCAAATTTCAAAATTTCGTGGCTTTCTCGAGAATATTATTTGTATTATTGAGTTACAAAGAAAGAAGATGGATTTCAAAATATATGCCATTATTAGTTTAACCTTTGAGTTTTTGTTTTAGAGAAATTCCAAGTTTCTATAGACATAAGAAGGCCCAAGGCTACATTTTTGACTGATTTATTAACTTAAAAACTAAATTTAAAAATAAAACTGCTAACTTGATTTGTCAAAAAAATAATTGCTAGTCTTGGTATTACATAAATATTCATTATTTAATACCGGGCCTTTTTGGACTACTAGGTTCCTAAGAAGGCCGATTGACAATGTTTAAAAAAATTGTTTTATTTCCGTTGCAATGGTCAAGGTTGTCTTATGCAAATTAAAAACAAAATTTAAAAAAAATAAAAACTTACTTAAATGTAGTCCAAATAAAGCTCGGGCCTTCTTTGGTGATCACATAGTAGAGGCCATATTATGGTACTTTGCTATATAACAGTAAAAAATACGTAAAAATGAAATAACACCTATAAAACATTAAAACTAACCTTGAATTAAATGATAGCACTGTTAGTGTGTTAGTAATAAGATTCATCAAAGTAAAACGCAATATTACAGTATTTTGCTAGAAAAAATAAACAATACTTACGTGAGTGAGGTTATTAACGCGTGCACTGCTTTAACCCTCACTGACAACACTTGTTATTACTTAAATAAAACTTATAACTAATTTTACTTTATTTACTTAAGGTGGACTGAAGGTCCACCTCTTACGAATTGCGGGGCGCATAAGGGGGGAAGGTAAGGAGAAGGGAGAAGAGGAAGAGAAAGGGTTCAGCATAGAAAAAAGGAATTTTAGGGACTGGGTTTTAGGGTATGGAGAGGTTTTAGGGAAAGGGAATTTTACTACATTTGTATCACTTTTGGTCTTATGATTTGCTTTTTATTTACACTACATCCTCTATTATTTATATTAAAACACTAGATGTAGATAGTTTTTGTTTTTAAGAAACTTTAGTGTTTATTACATTATGCATGATTTTTTAGATGTTCTTTTGGAAGTTTGTTTAATTTTTATTTTTTTTATTAATTTTACTTTTATTTAGGCTTATGGTAGTTTGAGTGTTCTTTTTAAGATTTGTGTTTGTTATTTAAGTTTTTACTTGTGTATGTTGACTTTGTTTAACTTTTGTTTCTAGTTATGCTAATTTTGTTTATTTTTATTTCTGTTGTTTCATTTTATTTTAATATTAATTTTGACTTATAATTTAGTTAGAGTTTTTAATTTAGATTAACTTAGGTTAGGTTGGGTTATTCATATTTGATGTTCATTTTAGTTTGGTAATTTAGTTGAGTTTTTGTTTGGTATTAGTTAGGTTAGGTTAGAGTTATTTGTTATTTTAAAAGTAATTTATTTTATTTTAAGGTTGAATTTAAATTGTTTAATGTTTATAATTTGGTAATTCTCATTTAATTTAGTTTATTAGCATGATTTTAAGTTTAGTAATGTTGATATTTATAATTTAGTTAAATTTTGATTTTTTATTTAGTTTGATAATGTGGTATTAATTTTTTAATAATGTTTATTTAATTTAGTTCAGAATTTTAATTTATATTTTCAACAATTTGGAATGTTTAAACAATGTCTAATTGCCGTAATCGGTCTGGCTCTGCAGACGCAGGACCATCGACCGAGTCCGGGGGCACTCATGGGCATTTGTGGCGATGTGGCCTGTATCCACCCTTGTGCCCATACGCAGGTTATGGGCCGAGCAATTATAGCACTTGGGCCCCTGGGTCTTATTGGGGCATTGTGCTATTTGGTGGCTCGGACTGGCGCAATGGGCACAGGGCTTCCTTTCGGACTTACACTTCGTCCTTGTGTGGTCGTACTGAAGGCACTCCCGACACTGTACAAAGCGGCTGAAGTCCTCAACGTGGATCCTACTGTGGTCCACGTTGAGCCTCCCGAGAGCTAAGATGGTATTTCGCGTCTCGGGGGTAACCTCAACGACAGCATTGTACAGTGTCGGGTTGCGGTTTGAGGTCAGGAAACATATGCGGTTCACCTCCACGTCATTTTGAGCTACGAGGACCTCCGCTAACTCCTCGCGGGCAACATCCTTAGATATGCCCTTTAGGATGATTAGCGGTGGTCTCCGCTTCGCCTGTTCGGCGGCGAAATTAACGCTTTCGGTATGACGGGCTACCGTCTCTTCACATTGTTTCCTGCCCTCAAACTCTACTCTCAGCTTGGCTTTGGGTAGTGGCGTTATTTTTATGGGCGCGTATTTGTGCCTCCGGAATGATACCTCCTTTTTCCAAAGAGATACCACCTCCGGAGGCTTCAGCGTGCAGTCATAGGACGAAACTATGACTGCGGGGTGTGTTTTGGGCGTAGGTGGTAAACGCCTTGCAGCGACGGCAGCGTAGGTGGTAAGGGGAGCAGGGGCTGGCTGGAGAGGCGGTTCGGTCAACGAGCTGTGGGCCAAGGGATGTTGGTCCTTGAGGACGGCTGTCAGCATGTTGCCTGAAAGGCGAACAAGGTCTTCAAGCCGCTCATTTTGTTTGATCAACTCGTCGACTTTATCCGCGATGTCTTTGCGGACCTCCATGGCCATCTCGTTTTGGACGGTCATAAGGGCCTCCGTACTATTGTCCAGTTTATGCCCCAGCTCCCTGAAGCTGTCCTCAGTGACCTGGGTGGGTTGGCAATCTCTTAGCAGCTCCGGTATTTTCATGGTGCAAAGGTCGCCAAGGCGGTTCTTTGCATCATGGATGTCGTTCTTTTGCTGCCTGGTCACCGACTTACTTTGAGTTAGAGCAAACGAAATGCGGTCTAATTGATAATTGATCGCCTTGTCAAACAGACTCCAATTAGTGACGTCCTCAAACAAAATGACTTTGGCTTCCTCAATGGGCGACATAGGAAGCGTACTCTCCATTGTGGTGCTTGCCATTTTGTTTTTGGTGGAAAAGAAAAAAATTTAGTTAGGTTAGGTTAGGGTTAGGTTGGGGTGCAAATTTGGGACCTCCTCGTGGTGCACCCTGGGGTAAGGCCTCTCGGCCCATGTTCATTGTGGGACAAGGGGCCTTATGCAAATCCCTGGCGTCCCTTCTGGGCGCCGAATAACGTAGGTGGTGCCCCTTCTGGGCATCGCACCCCCTTCAACGCGCGTCCCTTCTGGACCGCACAGCGGGTCACTCTGACCTGCGGGGGGGATCTCCACGTGCGGCCCACTCTGGGTCGCACGCTCGCCGCTCACTCTTGAGCGGCTTTGAGGGGAGTTTTGACGGCGCCCCTTCTGGGCGTCGTTACACGGGGGGGAATGGGGTAGTCCGGCGTCCCTTCTGGGCGCCGTTTCAATGGGGGGGAATGGGGAACACCGCGAAAGCGGTGTACCATGGGCGTCACGCCAGCCCCTGAGCGTCGTAGCCCTGAACTGGCGCGCAACAACCCTCACTCGAGGCGTCTGTGAGGTAATGGGTCAGGGAGGGGGTCGAGGGCTTGCCTTCGCCGGCCGGCCGCGACAAGGAAAAGTCTATAACACCCGGGAGAAAACCCAGTAAAACCCTGTCGGTCCACCCGAAGCCGGCAGTATGTAGGGTTCCCCGCATATAGGGCCACTGTGCGGGGTGACTTTTGAATTGTTCCTATACTCGTGGGATTAAAACTATGATGAACCGAAACAAAAATCTTTTTGACGATAAGGAGAAGTCGGCAGGGCCTTGTACAAGGCCTGTCGTGGTTGACGATAGGAGGGGCAGCAAAGCCCAAAAAGGCGCTTCAAGCGTCGCAGTTGGTAAAAGGGTACTCCGCCAACGTGTAGTGGAGTACGATATCGAGGGCGAAGTGGCAGAAGATCCGCCACTAAGCGACTCAGGTGGAGACGACGATTTTTCTCCTGCCATGGAGAGCCTGGTCGTTAGTCCTTTAGCAGCTAGAGACAATTTGCCTGGTCCATCTTTAGGTGAAAAGTCTCATGCTACAGTTGAGGAAGTTGACTCGGATGATGACGAGCCAATAGTTTCAGCCGGAACACCTATGGCTAAGAAAAATGCAGCGCCTTTCAAAATATCATTTAGGCCTGCATCCAATGTTCAACCTGAACACAGGATTGAGGAGGAGTTGAGCCGGCAACACCTTGACGAGTTACTTGCCGATGCCGAGAAAGTTCGGGAAAGCATGGGTGAACAAGTGGCCGCTTCCCACGACAACAGTTCCCCCACTAGTGTCGCTAGTGGTATGAGCGAGGAGCAAAGGCTTTACCGCGAGGCAGTCGGTGAGGATGCCATTCGCAAATCCAAAGAAGACTGGGAAAAGGGCCGTGCTTTGAGGGAGCGTAGGCGTTCCGAGGAAGAGACCTACGAGCAGAGGAAGGCTCGTATATGCCAGGGCAAAGTCCCAGCGGCGGGAACGCCAGGCGGGCTTAGCAAGGAGGACATCCAGGAGCGTGGCATAATCCACATCCAGGAGATACGGGACGTGGCCCTCAAGTCCAAACACCTAAAGGGCACCTGTCTCAAGGAGATTAATGAAAAGACGAGCTCCTTGTTACGGATTATTGGTAATCTGTACGACAGGACGGACACGGAAGAGGTTCGCTGGCTCAAGGCCGAGAACGAGCGTGTCTTGAGAGATAAGCTGGTGATGCAGATGGAGCTTGAGACGTTGCAAAGGGCGCAGGCGCGGTCACAACCACCACAACCAACAACTTTACCACCTGACAACCCCCTGCCGCAGCCAGTGGAACAACCTGCTGCACCCTCTGCTCCTCCATCGGCTTTGGAGATGCAGCTGCAAGAGATGTGGCATATGCTGGACGGAATGTGGAACCGTCTGGCAGCAATTGAAAAGCGTCTCCCACAGCCTGAAGCACGCCCTACCACAAAGGCGGCCAGGCAGAGAGTGGCAACTCGCAAGCGAGCTGAAGAAGAGACCCAGCCTACAGCTCCAGCTGGAACAGATGCTGGTCCCTCGACATCGGACCTGACCCTACCTCCAATTCAGGAGGAACAAGGAGAATGGGAGACCGTGTCGAAAAAGAAGGCGAAGAAGGCTCGACAAAAAGAGAGGAGACAGGCTGCCGCTGCAACAACATCGGCAGCACCTACCATCCAAAGGCAGCCAGCACCAAATAAACCGGCTTCTTCTAAGCCTACTGCGCCAGCGCCTTCACAGGCAGCGCCGACTCAAGCCAAAAAGAAAAAGACCGGGCAAAAGTCGAAGAAGGTCAAACTGACGCCTCCTCGAACGACGGCTGTAGTGCTGAATTTGCAGCCGGAAGCCAAAGAACGAGGCGTCACGTATGCCCAAGCCATCATACGAGCCCGACAATCCATCAACATCCAGGATCTCGGGCTATCGACTGTCCGTATGAAGACCTCAGCTACCGGGGCCAAGATCTTAGAAATCCCTGGAGCTGCGAGTGGTCCTAAAGCGGATCAACTAGCCGAGAGGCTCAAGTCCGTTCTCGCGGACTGTGCGTACATATCCAGACCCCAGAAAGTTGCTACTCTTCGCATCTCGGGGCTGGATGTGTCAGTGACGAAGCAGGATGTCGCCGCTGCGCTGTCATCAGCATGCGGCAGTCCCCCGGACAAATCAAAATCGGGGAAATAAGGGGAGGCCCGAGAGACGCGTTCTCCACGATCGTAAAATGTCCCATGGCCTCAGCAAACAAGCTGATAAAGATTGGAAGGATTGCGGTCGGGTGGTGTCCCGCTCAGATCACGGCCCTCAGCTCACTCCCTATGCGGTGTTACCGCTGCATGGGCGTAGGCCATACCCGGACGAGATGCCCATCGAGAGTGGATAGAACCGGGCTATGCTTTAAGTGTAGCCGGTCTGGACACAAAGCGGCACAGTGCTCCAGCACTGAACTTAAATGCGCCATATGCGCAGACGAAGGACGACATCACACCCACATGATGGGTAGCGTAAAGTGTTGCCCAACCTCCTTTAGGGGCAGACCCCTCGAGGAGAGAGTGAGGAGGCCTAGAAAGGCCCGAGAGGAAACTGAAGCGGCTGGGGGTGGGTCTACAACAGGACAACAACAGTCGTCTCAGCAAACATCTCCTTCCATGGAGAGTCCGGAGAGGAGGGGAACTGATTCCCCGGAGCTAGGCGAACTTCCATCTATAGCCTAGCTCCCTCACACTTCGACTGGTGGGCGCGTCAACGCCCAGGTTTTGACGAGGGTGCAACATGCACAATTCGCCATAGGCACGGCTGTGGACGATTCTCTAGAAGAATACCCGGGGCCGTGCCGCAGGGCGGGCAGTCGAAGTGTTCCTGAGTTTTAGTGGGTATTGCCTTCTGCTGAGTCCCACATAACCCGCGGGTAAACCTAGAACCGCGGGTATGCGTAAAGGCATTTCTCAGGACAAACAAAAAAAAAAAAAAAGGTTAGGGTTAGGTTAGGTTTCGCGCCTCCCCCAAAGGGGGGCGGGTTGCTCGCAGCGGATGCGGGGAGCCCCGCGCCAGCAAATTGGGTTGGGTTTTGTTGTTGTCGTGTCGTTGTCGTGTCGTGTTGTGTCTCGTGTCTGTTCATACTTGTTATGTTGGTGTAGGACCAGTTCGTTGACTCCCCGGGAAGCAATGATGAGCGGCAGGACGACTAGACGACCAATTGGTCGCGGTTGTCGTGCTGTCCGGCTGTCTCGGAGCGACCCTCAAATGGAGTCTTGAACTGGCAATGGGTGTGGTTGTCTGTGCGCATGCCTGCGAAGACGTGGGCATGTTCTCGTCCTGTGTCGTGTTGTGTCCAGCGTAAATGGGTCGTGTTATGTCCGCATGCCCGGGTAAGCCGGGCATGTCTGTCTGTGTCGTTTGTGTCTGCCCTCTAATTGGGCTGGTTTTGCAGTGCCGTGTGCGCGTAGTCGCCGTGTGTTGGCGCGTAACGGCTGCCAAGCAGTGGTTATAGGCCAACACACGGCGACGGGGTGGCACCGCGAGGTAATACCCCCGTGGTCAGGTCCCGTGGCCGCCACCTCAAGCCTTATGCTTTCGGAGTTTGGTCCCCCGGTGATTAGTGGGTAGGCCCCTCCCTCTCGCCCGGCGATTACGTCGTGGAAAGGGGGACGGGAGAGTCCCACATATCCAGTCTCCCTTCTGGAGGCTGGAATCCATAAGCAGGGATTACACCGGGTAAAAAAAAAAAAAAAAAAAAGGGTTAGGTTAGGTTAGACAGAAATTTTTAAAGTTAATTTTTGAAGAATTTTGTAATAAAAAATTTTTGCGAAAAGTTAATTTTTATGTATTTTTAGGTTCAAATTATAATTCTGTAAAGTTGACTTTTCTTATTTTTGGTCGAATTTCAAAAATTTATTCGGATTTAGTCTCTATAATTTTAGAAACCCTTATATTGTGAATTAGGTGGTTTTCGGTTATTTCCTAGTAGAAAATTTAAGAGTTCTGCCTTTTGTTTAGAAACGCATTTGCAAGGTTCCCGCAAAATTTTAAATTGTTCTTACTACTTAACATATGTATTTTTAAAGTGGGCTATGATAGGAGGTGGACCTTATTCGGCGCTTGTACCTTAGTTGTTTCTTTTCCTCACAAAGTTCTAAGCGCGTGCACTATTAGTAGAGGATCCGAGTATACAACGACCTTCACCGAGCGGTTAATGGATGAAAAGTATTTCATATTATCAAATTTAATGTGTTAAAAAATATATTGCGAGTGGGTTGGCTGAAAAATTTCAGTCCAGTATATGATTAATTAAATATTTAAAAATATATTTTTTTAAATATTGCACTTGTTTTGATAATAGATAAATTACATAGGTAGGTACCAATCGAAAGTATGAAGCCTATAGTATAGAATATGCAAACGTTTGGTTGACTATTTTTTTCCTGTCATAACATTGGTTAGGCAGGTGTAAACAGGCAAGTCAATAATAGTAATTTGCAACCGTCTGGTTAAATAAATGAAATTTATGTTAATATAAAGAAAAGCTCATTACAAATACACACACACCAAACCAGAGCAATGTAAAAAAAATTTTTTTTTTTAATATTAAATTAATCAATATTGATACTGGACTGAAATTTTTCAGCCAACCCACTCGCGATATATTATTTAACATATTAAATTTGATATAAAATACTTTTCATCCATTAACCTTCTCGGTGAAGGTCGTTCTATACTCGGATCTTAGACTATATCTCCTTTACTCTGTCGTAATATTCTTGTCGAGTCCCAGCAAGCGCCCGCTCCGCACGTCGTGATTGCTTGCTCGCGAGACAATTGGAATTTCGCATGTTTCACTATTTTAAACAAATTTGTAAGTAGGTATATGTATTATGTACCGAGAATTTGAAGAATGACTGCGTACCTCTTATGGTTAATTAAAATATATGACATCTTTACGTACTTTTTCGAATAAAATATATTTAATTCTATCTCTGTTTTTCTTGTCTGCCGGGCGGTTTCAGCCATTTAAACGTTGGCAGACCTATATATTTATATAAAGGACAACAATGTCTAACACTTATCATTAATTTCATTCCGGTATCTGATGACGTAGATAAGGGGGTACGGATGGTCACCTTCTCGCGTGTCTGCCAAGTACTTTCGGCCAACGAGGAACTGACAGACAAGATTATTTTATGTCTACCAATAAACGGGTAACTAATGGCGTATGTTGCGTTCCGGTATCTGATTACGTGAAATCCGGTGTCTTTTTGCTACCGGAAGTAGAAATGTTTTTCCCAGTTTCGGTCAGTTTAAGTTTGGCAGACACACTCAGTGGTACCTACTTGTTAAGGTCATGGGCAACACCTATATAATATTTTGTTTCGGTATCTTATAACGTAGGTCAACTTGCAGTGGCCGCTCGTAATTAATTGTCCTTAACCGAACGAAGGTGGGTGAGAACTTTGTAGGAAACTTCCTATTGCCTGGTCGATTTGCTTCCAACTTTGCAGAAACATTGTGTAAAACAAAAAAATCTCTTCTCTTCTTCATATTTATTATTTGAAACTCTAAACAGTTAGGGGGTGGCTGTGGTGATATCGATTAAACAATTAATGATGAAATCTACATCAACTCGAGCCGAAGGCGCAAGCGAAAGCTTAATCAATAAAACCAAACACATCAAAAATATTTTACTTTTATTTTACATTTTTTGACTTAACCGAACAATGTTGACAACAGGACTGAACTGGACTATCACCAAGTCATACGACACCGAAACTTCACTGGGGCATAGTGCAACCGCGAGTGTAGAGGTGGGAACGTCATAACTTCACTGGGGAGTGGTGCAACCACAAGTGTGGAGGTGGGTCCGACACATCTTGACGCAGCCCGGCCCGTGGTGGCCCAAGGCTATTACAGCCTTGTCAAACGCCGCGACCGGACGGGGAGGCTGGCCCACTGCTAACACTGCATCTGTTTATGATACAAGTCTAATAAGATAATGGAAATGATACCAGTCATACTATTACATGAATTTGGGTAGGTTACTTATTTATTAAGTTTACTTAAATAAAGAGTTTATGACTATGACCATGAAATATGATAAAATGGAGTGTTTCGCAGTTTGTCTGGTTCGCAATTTGTCTGTATTCTACAATTCGTCTAGATCCTTTTTTAAGATTAGCATTTCGTCCGGCAGACGAACCGCGAATTTTTAATATCAGTCCGTCCGGCAGACGAAGTGCGAATTAAGCTTTTTAATTTTAATGTACCTAGTTACTCATACTCTTAAGCCAGGCTTCTAACATGTACATCTAACATGTAAAACCAACAATTCTGAACACTTATTGTTGAGAATTGTTGGTTTATAAAAGCTTATAATAAAGTATTGTATGAAAGAAAGGATTATGGCGATGAAGGTCAGATTCCAAGTAGGTCAGATTCCAAGTAAGTCAGATTCCAAGTAAGTCAGATTCCAAGTAGGTCAGATTTTGAGTTGGTTATGTACAATACAGTCATTGTCATAATTTTCCGACATGAAATAAAGAGTTAGGTACCTATTTGAAATCAGACCCTGAGCCAGGACCCGATGCCATCGAAGAACCTCAGCACAATGCGGAAGGTATGTTTAATCTTACAATCTATTATACAATCCTTGAGAAATGATCACAAGTCGTTTACTCACAACCCCTTTTATTTTTCAAAAGAACGATCCCTGACGCTGACGATGGAACAACCAGAACATGCGCCGGGACCCATCGCTACCAAAAAACCTTAGCCAGGACCTTCTAAACGACAACGGCTTATATAATTTTTGCATTATTGTAGTACTCGTATTCGCGTTTTTAAAATAATATATGACCATAAGTAACAATTATTTTATTTTGAAATATATTGTTATCAGTCCTAACTTTGTTGACTCTGAATTTGTATAATATCGAGCTATGTTTTTTTTAATTACTTGTTCAGAGAACTGGGAGAAGTTTATCAAAAGACAGCATTTTAATATATTTTTTTTTATAAAATGTAAAAAGTGGGTTTTGCAAAGACTCTAATGTGAGTAAGTGTACCAAAAACCATTACTAACTCAAAACCTGACCTAGTTGGAATCTGACCTACTTGGAATCTGACTTACTTGGAATCTGACCTACTTGGAATCTGACCTTCATCGCCATAATCAAAGAAAGTAGTATAGTATGGTAGTATTCTATTAATGAGTCACCCGCCACTACACAGTTCAATTCATTAGATTATAGTCATTCCCAATAGTAGTAACAGAATTGTATTAAATAGCATTCTCAATGACTTTTTCTAACGAAAATAAATCGCAGAACTCCGGTGCTAATCATTTTTGGGATCATCCACTGATTACTTAAACAATCATTCATTTTCTCGATGCCATTTAACTTCGGGGCTAATGAAGAAATAAGTACGTAGGAATATCGCAATCGCATTATTCGTCTGGATTTAAAAATGGTATATGTCCAGACGTACTGCGAACTTTTATTATTAATTTGTCTGCCTGACAAATTGCAAATTTATTAGAAAAATGTAAAGAGAATAAGCCGGACGAAATGAGAACAAAAATTCGCAGTTCGTCGCAAATTGCGAACCAGACAAACTGCGAAACACCCATAAAATGATACCAGTAACACGTATACAGGGTGTTTGGTAATTGGTATATAATCCCGAAACTGGGCCATCCTA
The DNA here is from genome assembly GCA_963921215.1 of Scoparia ambigualis. Taxonomy (NCBI): domain Eukaryota; kingdom Metazoa; phylum Arthropoda; class Insecta; order Lepidoptera; family Crambidae; genus Scoparia; species Scoparia ambigualis. The sequence goes on from OY992504.1 coordinate 13,877,427, forward strand.
CTCAATGTAAAGAACAACTATTTGTACAGAAGCAACTTAAAAAAGCGAAAAATTCTGGGTTAAGTGAGCTTTTAGCTTCGGCTCCATCCTCGTCACTTACCATCAAGTACCGACAAGGAAGTGGCAGGATCGATAGCCTTCCTTTCGAATTTTAGTATTCGCTGCATGCACACCATCACACATACAATAATAAGCGAGATAACAAAAATAATAAGCGAAATAAAACATAAATCGCTTTTCCATCGATGCCGTTATGGCATCGTCTATTCTAAAATAGCAGTTAAGCTTAAATTGATTGATCAGGAGCTTAAAATAGTACTAAAGAGTTATAAGACTTGATTTCAATGATGGAGGTATTTGCACTGCTGTGGGACGTATACAGGCTGTATTATTTTAAGTCTATTGATTTTTCTTACGAAGGAATAGTTTACCTCTTTTGTCGATTACTAGCTCCTGATCAACCAAGTTAACTTAACTGATGGATATTGGCTTAACCACCACGCTTGCCAAACGCGTGTTGGCGACCACAAACCCGGGCTATATGCATCGAAAAATCCGAAAACACACTTTGTCTGACTTGGGAATTTAACCCTCCGGTTATCAGCCCGAGCGCTTGACAGATCGGCCACCAAGGCGTTAATAGACTTAATAACTCAAGAATCAATAGATGACTTAGGTAAGGAGCGCGCAGACAACGCGTCACTGGATATGTGCTACTTGACTGTATACTGTGACGAGCGAACCGCCGCCGCCGCCACAGCAGGGCGGGCAACAGGGCTGGCAGCAGGGCCCGCAGCCCCCGCAGCCCCCGCTGGAACACACAATTATGTTAATTTAATTATTCAGAAACACTGAAAAAGAAACAGTAACGTACGACAAAAATACCGATTCGGACTGCAATGTCCCTTTCGCAAAATGTCCCGCTTCTAAAACATGACCTTTTCGCAAAATGTCCCGTTCGCGAAATGTCCCGATGTCTACTTTTTTCTGACAGAGGAAGACCTCGTTGTATGTACTTACATCAGCCCCCTTACTCTTGAAACCGATCCCTATCGATCGAGATTGGTATTATGAAGTTTCGTACACTTAATCTACGACACCAGCGCTGATTTGGATTTATATTGCGAGGATATTGAGTGAACTAAATGCAAAATTTTATGCCTTTTAGTTCACCCACAATAAATACAAATTAGCGCTGGTGTCGTAATTCAAAAGTACGAAACTTCACAACACCAATCTCGATCGTTCGGGATCGGTTTCAAGAGTAAGGAGGCTGATCGGTAACGTTTTCGTTAAAGGTCAAGTCAAAGGTACCCTAAACCTGGGCAATTCTTTAAGAATGTGCATATTACGCGGCGGATGATAAAGAATCTTCTACAGTGCATATATTTTTCTTTTGATAATACTACCTTATGCATATAAGTATTACAGATCTAAAGTAGTCTATTAGAAACTATATTTGTTTATTGAATTAAGAGAAAATTGTTTTCAAGCATCCAAATTCTAATTACCATTCATGTCCCATTTTACATTTTCATTGAGTTTTTATTCAATATAGCTAAATCCCTATCGAAGAATGTAATAATAGTTCAATATTCTTAGATAGGAATAGTTTCCTTAGCCCTATACACAAGTTGTTTAACATAAATAACATAAATTATTAAGAATGAATGCTCTTAAAATATGTCCTCGGATAACTTTATAATTACCGTTTAAAAAATATTCGCCTTAATTTACTACCTTCAAATTAGAAAATTCGTACCTTTTACTGTCTTAACAAGTTTGCACCTGTCTGCGCGCTCGGTGCCCAATCAAAGACCGGAATTTTTGGCACCATATTCAAATCTCTCGTCGTCGTAGTGCTTTTGTCGAAATATCGTCTAATCACCATTTTCCGTTTTTATGGTAAATAGACGATTGTTTTTTTTAACTGATACGTTTATTTAAGTTGTTATAATTTCCATTTTTTAGTAACGTAGGTAAAAATTTTATAATTCTTGTAAAGAACTGTTTAATCAACAAAATGTTTGAAATCCTAATTACCACTTGCATAATTACCGTATTTTCCGTTACTCTAAAGTAAATGGTAAAGAGTAAATTTTAGAAATGGTAATTTTAATATTTTTTTAATTGTAATTCTTGTGCTGTGCACTAACGAAAACAAATACTAATTAGGAAGCTATCTGGAAAGTTCCGTAAAAAAATATACGGAAATCACAGATAGTAAAATTCGCGATTTAAATCCGTATGAATTTTTTATTTCAATGTGTTTTAGTCGCGAAAATTATAAACTACACTACTATTACACTATAACTAAGTATTTTTGACATAAAATTTCACAATGCAAACAAAACAAGAGATACTAGAGAATCCCATCATTGAAATCTAAACTAACCTTAAAGACAACTAGTATTAATTTGAAGCTACGATCAAAGCTGCACTAAATTGACATGATCATAATTTATTACTTAGACCCGCAGACTCCCTTGACTTCTTGAATTAATATAGCAAAAAGCCTCCTGTTTACAAAAATAATGATTCTGATAATGATTTTGATATTTTTCTGACTTAAAAACGGATTTTCAAGTAAATTATAAACATTTTATCAATAATAATCATTAAAACTAGTTTTGCAATATTTTTGTAAGTTTTTTATTTAAAGGTCATGTCTGTCTCAAGGTCTCATCTAATCCTGTAAGTCCATTTTTTAATTAGTTTTTTTAATAAGTCATTATTTTTGTTTTGATTGGATGCTTATTTCCAATTGCTACCCAAGACGTTTTGGTTTTTTGTTTCTTTTATATTGATTTTTGTTCATTTCATTGATAGATAATAGATAAGATTTATTTGCAGAATTAACCATTCGTATAAAACAAAACCTTCAGATTAATATTGAAGTGTATATGTTTAGCTATTTTACCGCTTACTTACCAAGAAGTTCATTGAATTTTGTTTTTTAAAATTTTATTACTTTGTTAATACCTACCAAGTAAGAAATTATGTTTAAGACTGATTAAAATATATAGAAAAAATGTGTTTATTAAAACCGTGTCTTAGTTGATAATTTTGTTATTTCGGATAATTCACTTAATAAAAATTAAAAAATTCTAATTTTTTTACGACTGTTGATAAGTAAGTACATTTAGTTTGTTAAAAAAAATGGTTTGCTATATTTTGAAACAGTTTAGACTTTTGTCTTCTTGCTATTTGATTTATAGTTACCATTTCTTTTTCATCATTCATTATCTAATTGCCATTTACTGTAAATATCCCTACCATTCACAAAAAATTTTAAACGCTTGTCAGTTAAAAAGTAAAACACTTACATAATTCCCTTGTACAGTTTCTGTAAGGGTATGTTTGCAGCAATGTAAAATTCACTCAAAGAATGCGTTTTGTCACAACTTTTATGCAATCTCCTAACATGAGGCAATATGCGCATTTTCAAAGAATCGCCCACCTACGAATATGTATGAAGAACGTTATGATGAGTGTAGGAAAGGGTGTGTCAGGATCGTGAGATGTGGTCTCTGCCTACCCCTCGGGAAAGCGGGCATGATATATAGTATGTAACATGCAACATCTGATGTCGAAGGTCCTTAAGGTCCACAACCCCCGTAACCCCGTTGGAATACAAAATTTTGTTAGCTTAACTCATAAACACTGAAAAAGAAACAGTAACATGCGAGTACACGAAAGTCCCTGAGTACGTCACTATTCAGTGTAGATCCTTGTCTTACGTTAGTTTTATTCATAATAAATAAAGAGTAGGATGAAAATAGTTTATCAGCCTATCAGTGTATAAAATGTTATTTCGTCGTACCTATTACTTTAAACTGTTAATTACCAAAATTAAATAAAATATGAAAGTAGGTAACTACCAATGAGATTAAAATAGTTTAATGTCTTTGGTACCTACCAAGTAAACGTAGCAAGCAAAGCTTAAAGCTTATTCCGATCAGAGTATCAATAAATATTAAATAAATTTTTGTTTTTACAGGGTTTGACCATCCCAATTACCTAATATCTTGAAAACTGAAACTTGATTTTTCTTGAAAAGTACCTACATCTTTTTACCAATTAGCACACAAACTGCACAGAAACTTACCGAATCGCTGACATAACGCTCTGTAATTGGCTGATTACGTTCATGCGGTCACACATACTTATTTAAATACTTATTTATTTTAAATAAATAACACAGAAAATTTTGATTTGGCTTTCCAGAAAGTTTGACAGTTATGAATGAAAGTGACGTCTTTACTGCATTTGTTTTTTTTTGTGATACAAAAATAATTGACATTTGTCACATAATGAGCCAGGGTATCGGTAAAGGTTGTATTTTAAATAGACAAGTATCAAATGAGGAGGTTCTTTTCAAAACTTGACTATTCCACTTTTAACAAAATATGATTTTTATTTTTTTTTGAGTTGGTAACTTAGAATATTTGTTTTAAACTAAGGTTGGTAACATTGAAATCTACACGATGCGAAAACAAGAATTTAGCTAAACGCGATAGATCCACTAAAAAAAATAACAAAACACACGATTTGGTCAAAAGTTGATAAATCCACTTCGAAATGACATTACCCATTTACATTTTTCTCAAATTCTGAAAAAAATAGAAAAGTGGAATAGTCAAGTTTTGGAAAGAACCTCCTCAAGTAATCACGTGATATATTATCATCTTAGATTAAAACAGAAAGGGTTTATAATATACATTACATCTTATTTTTTGTTTTAATCTGAGATTACCATCAATCAAAATATCACCTACTGATTAGCAAAGCTAATGAGAAAGTTCTTGAGTAGGTACCTACTTATAAATATTCTAAACTTAATACTTACCCATGTGAAGAAAGTACTGACCTACTCGTAGCAACGAGGAGTGTAGGATGGTGCACAAGATGGATAGTGCGACATCGCCTGAACAGAAACAAAGTTCTAAATAAAAACTTCATAGTTTTTTGTTATTTTTAATTAAACTATACATAAAAATAAATAAGTACGTATTACGACAAGTCTCTTGCTACAGAGAACCTTAATTTATCAATGATGTGCATAGAATTACATCCGCAAAATATTGCATTCGCAAGATATTATATTCGCAAGATACTATAGTTTGGACAATCATCGAGAAAAAAGTAATAATCGTTATGTATAATAAGTACGTAATTACAAAAGAAAAGTTTAAAGGTATGTTTATCCAGTCCCGAGTTCATAACACAAGCATTAGGTTTTAGCTTTGTCGGTGGCGTTGTGTGAATTAACTACACATTATTATAGACAATATGTGTGCTAGAGTAGGTACTAGCCACATTAATTAATACAATTTGATATCGTTTAGTAGTCGTGTAGGTAGAGCAACTATTAAATGCAATACAAAATCGTACATCGATAACCCATGTTAATTAAAATTTATTTACAAGTAGATAGAAAACTCTTGTAATGCCTAAATAATAAATTATAAAATTGCGGTCATTAGAGCAGTTTGTAAAATATACTCAGAAAAATAAAAGGTTATTACCATTTTTTAAACGCGGTGTTTAAGGAGTGAAAAATTGAAGTTCAATGAATCTCAAATATACCGAAAGATAACGCAACTGACCCCAATTTTGGCTCTGTTACGTAAGTATTAATTCCAGAGGCGTATTTTATTATTCATAGAATAGCACCAGAAACGGAATGTTCACAAAAATTTATGAACTATTTCAAGTGGATGCAAACGATTACAAATGATATATTCGGTCGATAAGGCGAAAAAAATCGTACGACAAATTTAATTGAAGTATGGCTTACAAGAATGAATTCGAAAATTTCTTCTAAACCAACACTCTTTCTAACCAATAAATACTCTTTCAGTTTATAGCATCATTAAAAGCAGAAGCTCAATTTTAAAATATTAAATTACATAGAAATATATTTCACTATGTAGACCAAAAACGATCTTCCAAATATTGGAGAATGATAGAAAAATATCAAATATAATAAAAGACTGTAAATAAATAGGGTTAGTCCATCTAGTTATACTTTTAGTTATACAGTAAAACAGAATCGACGAAAAAAGTCTTATCTGATAAACTGCTCAATATAACTTATAGGATTTCAAAAAAAATAGACGTTTTTCCAAGTAGTTAGACAACGAGACAGAGCGGTAAGTTTCAACGTCAGCCCTAGCCTTCAGGACCATTAAGTTGAACTCCCATTATGTTGACTTTTATAAAAGTTGGATTCCCATGCGACCGCTTGGGGTTTGAGGGGTTAAGTTTAATCTCAATAATTATGTTGAATCCCAATACGTTGAATTTTTCAGAAATCAATAATTAGGACTCCACAAAGACCACTGAATAAATTTAATATTTTAAAAAACCGGCAAAGAAAATAATGTCAATAAGGTCGAAAATAGCCTGAACACATTTTCTCAACTAGGAGTCATTGACAGATCATTTCTAGACTTTCTTTTGTTTTTCCAGATCGCCTTTTGTTTTATAGAATGGCTCCGGAGGGGAACTTCCCACGGGAGTTCTTCTTCCACGAGAACGATTCTTTTTAGGTATCATGGTCATTCGCGTGGCTGGTCAAGTGCGAAGCTGTTACTATGCGTCGAAAGGGTTCAGTCACAGAATAAATGTGGTAAATTCAGATAATTCAAAATTAATGAGACCCCGAATCCAATATTCAGAAAATTCAACATAACGAGAGTTCAACTTAATGGTCCTGAAGGAGAATTCAACATAAAGGGAATCCAAATTTTATACAAGTCAACATAATGGGAGTTCTACTTAATGGTCCTGAAGGCTCGCGCTGACGTTGAAACTTACCGCTCTGTCTCGTCGTGTAACCCTACTTGGACAAACTTCTATTATTTTTTTCGAATCCATTAAGTTATATTGAAGAGTAAAACAAAAAAAACTTTTTTCGTCCATTCTATTATACTTTCTATATAACTAAAAATATAACTAGATGGACTAACCCAATAAATATATAAATAAATTCTTTAATGTTTGTTCAACCTTAAAAACATTAACGAAGCTAACAGTTTTAAACATAATTTTTGTTAAGAAAATATTTTTTTTAAGTTCACTAAGAAATTATTATTTTTTGTGCTTACTTGTAAGTAAGTACTTTATTATTTTGCGAATATAATATCTTGCAAATGTAATATTTTGAAAATATAATATTATGCTCACAAAGGCAAGAGAAAGCTAAAGTTAGACCAGATTTAGCCTAAATAGGCTAAAAGCAAATGCTTTAGGCAAAGGACATTGTTGAAGTTAGCCTAAGAACCAACACAAACATAACATACATGATAATTCTAAGCTCATTTTTTACGACAGTTAACAGTATTTAGATTTTAGCGGACACTTTTAGATAAGTAACCAATAATAAAAAGAACTTTTTTGGCATTAATTCTGAGTAAGTATCATTTTTTTATTATGGGTTGGGCATTGAGAGTTTAGTGCATTTAGCCAGTGAATTAAAGGTTGTGACCAAAATATTTATAATATGTACAAACAAACCTAATAATATTATGCATGCATGGCTGACTCGATACACTTAGTGCCAAATACTCCAAGCATCATTAGAATACGATACATCGCATTTTATTCCAAACTGAAAACGTTAGTCGACTTAAGATTCTTTTGCTTTTCCAATGAGGAGAATTTTACTAATCTGCGGTGCTGTGTCACTCACTGACTGACGTTACTTACACAGTGTTGCCGTATATAGGCGAACGCTACACGCAAGATCCATATTGTGATCCGTCAATATATACTGACAGATCACGATAATTATTGACGTGTAGTGTAGTGTATTGACGGATTACAATATTTATCCCAGGATTTCTGGAAATCCAGTGATCCAATCCCAGATCCTAGATCGTGATATTTATCTTGCGTGTAGTGTCGCGCGTCAATATTTGTTGTGTCTAGGGTTGCCACCTTTTTTTAGGTTTAATAAAGTATTTTTTATTCCTCATACACGGAAAGTAGGTTTGAAGTTGCCTGAGGAGCGGGTGGAAAGTAATACCTAGATACTTTTCCGCCCTAGGGAGAATCGTTTTTCTGACAGGTACTGTCATGTGTATTTATTTATAATGAACTACCAACAAAACATACACTAATTAGAATGTAACAAAAAAACAAGTTTATCTTAATGCTAAGTGCTGTCTCAATTATAGGTAGTCACGACATGCAATATCAAAATACAATCTTAATTGTTGAACAGTAACTCATGTGTAGTTGTGACTTACTATTAAAATAATACTAACAACCCATCTCTTACCATAGGTGTTGTAAAAGGCGACTATCGGACTAAAGACTGCACATATATCCAACAGCATAGAGCGGCGATGGACTCATCAAAATAATACTACCAACTCCTCTCTTCCCTTCGTTGTCGTAAAAAGCGACTAACGGACTAAATTCTGCACATACATCCAACAGCATAGAGCGGCGATGGACTCATAAAAATAATACTACCACCGTCTCTCTTCCCTTGGGTGTCGTAAAAGGCGACTAACGGACTTAATACTGCACATACATCCAACAGCATAGAGCGGCGATGGACCCATCAAAATAATACTACTAACCCCTCTCTTCCCTTGTGTGTAGTAAAAGCGACTAACGGGCTAAAGGCTCACCACCTAAGCACATGTGCAGACTGTGCAGTAGTTTCTTGCTGAAGCGTGGACTGTGTGGGCGTGGCCTGTGTTGTCCATAGATTCAAATTATTACTAATTTTACCATAAACTTTAACTACCTAGGGTAACAAACAATGTACTATTTACATTTTGTAGAACAAAAGTAAAGTACCTACATAGCATAAAAAAGAGAATTTATGTATTTGTCCTTAAAACGTATTTTTTGTTGCTCTTTGCGACATTTGACAAATATTTGTCTTTTACGTAAATAGAGTATTTTAGCCTTAGAGCATTAATGCTCTAAGATTTTAGCGTACTTTATTGGTGTCGTAGCGTAGATTATAAAGTACGCCTACATGTAAAAGAGGACAATACTCTATTTTAAAGTGCGAGTGGCAACCCTACACGTTTGCCTCGTACAAAGTACGTATTTTGACGCGATCCGTATTGATGGCGTAGGGTGTTCTGTGATCCAGCCCAAGATCCATCAGTAAATATCACGATATTTATCACAATATTTATTGACGTGTAGCGTTCGCCTATACGGATTTGTCCGTAAAATAAAGTCAATGTTCAAACCGGACAATGAATGCATACGGTTTTTATACGGAATTTTCAGGTAAATGCTTTTAATGAGTAATAACTTTTAATAAGTAGTACCTACCAATAGCTTTTATTATTTCTAAGAAGTACCTATTACATTTTATTTGATTCTGCGTTAACTGGCGTCTTATTTAATTTTCATAGATTTTTACAGAACTGAACCAGCAAACTGCATAATGAAAACTATGGCTTTGAGGATTCCCATTGAGATATTTTCTTGGTCGGCTAATATGAGAATGAGAGCCAGAGAACCCCTCAAGCCCCAAGCGGCCATATTTGGCCACACCTAAAAAACTCGCTATTCCGACAGACCCCAAGCGGCCGCGCTCTCCACTTGACTTTGTACTGTGTTAGGATGATACACTTAGAGACTACTTTAGTATAAACAAGGTCGATTATTTCGGTTCTGTGGTACATTTTATGCATCGTAAACGCAAAAATTAACATGAACATGAACTGCGTTTGATTTTTTTTCCGTTTCCGCGAATTTAAATTCCCGCCAAATCGCACCTGCTATCAAAATTGGTCAAAAGGTGTCGGTGCTGGAGCTGGTGTTATTTTTATTTTCTATAATTTGTGTTTTGTCGAATATTAATGTGAAATAATGATGGATTATTTAAGTGCTACGGAACGTGCATGAGTGTTGGCAAATAAAAAAAAAACAGTGCAACATCACTTCTCAAATTCTTTAATTAAACATTACCTGAAAATAATTATGTATAAGTTTTATTAATATTTAGGTTCTCAGGAGTGTCCGTCAAAAATCGTTGTTTTTACAGTCATTTACTTGCAATTTCGAACCTAGAAAAGAATATTTCATAGTTGTTGGTTCTTAGGCTAACAATGTATGGGCGCAGAACAATGTCCTTTCCAATCTTTACACTGCATGAGTGCTATATGACTTGTTTTGAATAAAAACTCAGCGTGAAAATAACAGAAAAGAAAAGTTTCTACGTAAGGTTAACTAACTAAGTTTAACTACGTAAGGTTAAATACATAGTTCCTTATATTAGTTCGATAACGGTTGTTCTTAAACATCAGGGGGGCGATCGCGATAAATAAGCTCAACCAAACCACAACTGGGCCCTTATTCTGTAACGATTCCTTGTTTCGAAACTACGTTAATTCCTTAAAAAGTTACGATATCTTCCCAAAAACGTATGCGTTTGACGTTTGTGCGCGGTAAGGTTTAGGTGTGGAATCTATAGATTGCGATACAGAATCAGGGCCCTGAACCGCTATACGACACGACACAATGGCGCTATACGAAATCGGCAGAACAGCTGCCGTTCTGCCGATTTCGTATAGTGCCATCGCGTGTGTCAAACGCGACAGCAATACTAACGGCTCCTTCAGTTATGGTTTGGATGAAATTATTTAGCGCGATCTCCCCCCAGGGGCCTTACCATCACGTCTCTGAGCAGTGTTACTTTAATCTTACTAAACCAATTCCCATACAAAAGTACAGTAAAATTAAAGTTATACTGCTCTAAGAGGTGACAGTATGGCGTCAGGTCTATGAGGATATGGTAGCCAAGTACCCACCGGTCTCTCGTAGTTGACCAGCTGGTAGCGCACTTTCTTGTCCTGGTTGTTGAGCAGCATTCCCGGCCAGCTGGTCGGTCGGTAATCGAACGTGCTGTCGTGCACTATCAGCGGACGTCTTACTGTCACAGGGTCCATGCCACAGGGCAGGCACGGCGGGCCCTAATGACACAAATGAACAGCTCATTTTTGTTTCCCCTACGGGTAAGCACTTCGGCTTTATCTTAGCCGATGGTAAGTGACGATAAGGCAGAAGGCGGAAGCGCGTTTCGCCCGAAATCCTCAACCGAGGAGCTGGGTATAAGTAATAATATCATCTCTAAACTGTCGGGACCACAACAATGTTATTACATCATTTTTATTAGTTGTTGAATGTTATTAACATTGTTGGTATGGCGCCAGTCTTTAGATAAGATCTGATGGTGGTAGCAGCCAGGCGGACTTAACAAGCCCTACCACCAAACAAACCAGGTACACAAAGATGTACCCCCGCTGGGAATCGATACCGGGATTGGGTCTGGGTCTTATATTGGTGGCTTAGCCACTAGACCACAGAGGTGGTTAAATATGAGACAAGATAGTATACCTATGATTTAAGCTGCGTCACATCACAGTAGCAGCTCATTATCATTAGGGGAGGTATTTCGAAGCGCTTCTCTCTCGCTCTCTCGACGGTACGACGGTAAGGGACGGGTTTAACAGCGAAGCGGCACGTTTAGGCGCGTTTAAAAAAACGTTCGGTTATAATACCTCAAGTTATCTATGAACTTAATTTTGGTAAATACTTAACTCATAATATCAAATCACTTATTTTATTAATAAAACCTAGAAAAGAAGATAAAATGACACAAAAACCTGTAACTCTGTGAATTTATTCTATCGAGCCAACTTTATCAAATCGTGTTTCCATCGGGTACCTATATTCCACAGAATAAAGCCTCAGCAATATTTCGTAATTTCGCAGATTTTAATTTTACTGTTTACCACTATACTACAAAAATTAGTTCTAAGAACGTGTTATGTTAATTTGTCACTAACACCTAGCCGTAAAAGAATACTATCAACTCATCTCTTCTTTTGGGTGTCGTAAAAGACTACTAACGAACTGACCACTATTCCACTATCAACAGCAAGAAGCGGCGATGGGCTCACCTCACCGGTCTTTATCGATGAGCACAACCCTTTGGGGAAAATAATGCCAGTACAATCGACGCACAGTCCGAAAGATTGGAAGAGAAACTACCTTGTTCACTATCCTGGCTCTATTAGTCCAAGAGCTGTTGTGGAAAGATAACTAAGTGTATAATTAAGTTCACAAGCTTTCGAACGTATGATAACATTTTTAGCAGTGCAGTATGTATCGTGTAATCAAAAAAGCCACAATCGAAACCACGTTGGGCAACCGAAACATGGCCGTTTTGACGCAGCGTAACGGTGGTAGCTAACCAGATTCATTCAATACAGGTACCTGCAACTTCCCTCTGGGAAACTGAGCCCAGACCCTACCGGGATAAGGTAGGGCTTTTCCCTCCCATACTCATTCCATAAATACAAAAAAACTGAGTTACCTTGACAGGGTAGCATGGAATACATTCTGGCGGTTCTTTGTAGCTTGGTAAATTCAAAACTGGGCTGCACATTTTCAAAATAAGGTTATTAAAACTTAAAATTTAGATTTTTGTTTTATACTTATGTTAGGTTAGTTTTTTGATTGAGATTTTTACCAAAAAAATTATGTGCATAAATTTTGACTTAGGGAGTTTTTAAAATTTTTTCTGTCAAAGAAATCTTTTGAGTTTGGGGATCCTCCGTGGGTTGTTATGTATAGTATTTATTAGTAGATAATCATATTTGATAGAATACGAGTAATAACATGTATTTGAATCTATGTTTAAATTAATGCTGTATCATTTTAAAACAAGAATAATTGTTCAATAGGTATTTTTAGATCGTACCTACCTAAAGTTAAATGATAATTAATCGTAACTGATTGGCAATGGCCATCATTGTTGCCTAGCACAGACCTCTGTGTTGCCTAGTGATATTTCAGTTTCAAGAGAGCTAGCACGTATGATAAACCTTTTTGATATAATCAACCGTAACATGGCAGTGGAGCTTAGGAGTACTTGGATAGAATTTTATATGGCCTTAGAAGATTATTTTTACTAAAAGTTAAAAAAAATAAGTAATATTCAAGCTGTTTGGTTTATAGTTAAAACAAAAACTTTCATAATTTCCAATGAGCGTAGCTTTATTTTGGTACCCCCACAGATACCCAACCTTGAGATACAAGTAATATCTTACGGAACCTTGGAAGAAAATGTATGTCTAGCACAAACTCTTTCGATGTTTTAAGTAGCTGGCTAGTAACAAAATAATTTCGAATGTGTTCTCCATTTAAAAAGTCAACATGCAAAGTAGACGCCAAGAAAAATCAGTTTTATAAAATCTACCGTGTAGAAAAGAAAAATAATTAAAAAATACTAATAAAAGTACATTCACATAAAATATAAGTTTTTTTTTTTAATTAGTTTATTTTTGCTATTGCAGATGTAAGTACAATCAAAGACATTAAACCTTAGCATTAAACTATACTAATTAAATCTCTTTGGTTTACCTTTTTATTTTCACCTCGAATAAATGTTTGGAGTTTGAGTTTGAGTGTAGATGATTGAAGAGTTTGAACGACAAAAATAATTGTCACCAAACCGCATTACCTGATCTGCCCGTATCCACTCGATTGCTTGAGGCAGAAGGCCTAGTGTCATTATAATGAAACACTGCATCAAAATATCAGTTGGACCACGAATCCTCTAACATCAAAGAGGAAATGTTTTTAACGGCTCCTATTTCTACCCATAGGTGTTACGGATGCGGTAGCCCCAGAATCACCATTTACACATGCTGCACCAAGATCTGCTGAGAATGCGGCACCAAGATCTGCTGAGCATGCGGCATGCCCCGATTCTCAGGAGTGGCGCTGACCGGCTCGGGCCCACCTGGCGACAATGTATGGCAGAAGATATCGGCGACGAAGCGTAGTGAACGATGGAGCGCGTTCCGTTATGATGCAGTTTATGCCGCTCATAAAGTTTCCAAACTTAACTTTTGCTGTTGATTATTTATAACTTTTCTCCCTTTCTTTTACAGCGTCAAACATAATTGAAAATTGCCCACCCCATCGTAGAAGAGCACTTTCCATTACAAAAAGGAAATTGGCAATGTTTCGAATTATCGAACTTTGCTAAACTGGCTCCCAAGGAAGTTTCCATTTTTACAAAAATAAAAAATACTAATGTTTTTTATACATTTTCGAGTATTTATTAACTTAAATATACCTAAGTATTTTTTTAAACAAAAAACTAATAAGTAATAAAAATTATAAGTGGTAATTGTTTTGTGTTTTGTACAATTGAATAATAACCAAATTGCTGTAGTAGGCTAGCCGCACGCACACACACAATAATATGGTCAATAATATGGTCAATAAAAAGCATATTGTCAATAATATTGTGTGTGTTCGGTCCCTAATGCGGTATTGTTCAATATTATTGTAGATTTCCAGAAATTCTGATCACGGGCACGACAATATTGGGAGGAGCCAGGAATATTAACAATAATATTGTCGTGTGCGGGCGCGCCGTAATATTTTATTTGAAAAAAGATTTCAAGGCATGCAGACGTTTGTTATTTGTTCACTTATACGCGCCAAAAGGACAATGGAGGACGAAAATAGTGTGAATAATATTACTTATCTCACAGAAAAGCGATATTTGTTATTATTTTAGAATATACGGGCTAATACTTATCCAGAGCTATGGAAAACATCCATCGTGATACTAAAGATAGTTTTTAAAAGCTGCTATCTCTCATTCTCTTGACTGTAATTTATAACATCATGCTCTTCTTTAATTAGTTCATTTATTATATTCAATTGATTTTTCTAATCTAGGCTTTAATCCATCGTTTCTTTCTTGGTTGTTTTTTAATTCGTAATATTTGATTATTTGCGTTAAAAAACGCTCAAATAAACTCAATAATATAAAGATAACGAATTGTTAAAAAAATGTCTACCTCAGGCAGGAATCGAACCCGCGTCCTCCGCAATCCAGGCGACTGCGTTGACCGCTCCGCCACCGAGGTTTTGGTTAGACCGACGAAATTTTTCAACGTTTTTGACTTTATGTTTTTATAGCAACAGTTTCTTATCAAACCTCTTAGAATTTACATTCTTAGAGATCTGAATGAAATTATTTTACAAAATTTATTTTCTAAATTTTACTTTTATCAAGTTATTAGTTATTAAAACATGTTTAGTATCCTACTTAATATATAAACGCGAAAGCTTGTAAGTATGGATGGATGTTTGTTACTCTTTCACGTCAAAACTACTGAATGGATTTGGATGAAATTCGGCATACAGATAGTTTATATAACCTGGATTAATAACATAGCATAACATAGGATACTTTTTATCCCGATATTCCCACGGGAACGGGAACCACGCGGGTGAAACTGCGAGCGGTCGCTAGTACAAAATAAATACTTTTCACACAGACACACACACCGCGTTCCAAGTAGCATTTCGAACTGTATAAAAGCTGTAGTAAGTATACAAAATTTGAACACTTAACACTGTTGACCTTAAACAACATGTATGTGCATTATATATGGACATGTCAAGCGCATTCGACCATGTCGACCATAATATACTTCTGCAAAAACTTTACTGCTACGGTATAAGAGGTGTAGCCCATTATCTAATAAGGTCATATCTTAGAAACAGGAAACAGTATACTATTGTAACAAAGTTATGTGAGGAATCAGGAATAAATAAGAATTATTCGTCAGACTGCAGAAATGTGGAGGTAGGTGTACCACAAGGCAGTATATTAGGCTCTTTGTTCTTCATTATGTATATAAATGACCTTCCAAAGTCTATTGAACACTCGGACCAAATATCACTTGGTCCGAGATTGAACACCCTATGATAATGTTTGCCGATGACAGCACTGCCATTATCAAATGTGTTAATAGTCAAACTTATGAAGAAGAAATAAACAATGCCATGACAAAACTTAATGACTGGTTGGAAAAAAACAACCTGATACTTAATACTAATAAAACAAAAATTATGCATTTTAGACAGAAAACTCCTCTACCAAAAGTGACTCTAAAGGCTAATGACGGTGTAATAGAATCAGTCTCTAATGCCCGATTTACACGTATTAAGTAATTTAGTAGTTAACTAAATTTTAACTAAATTTTAAGTGATTAAGTGCATGTAAACACAGAATTTAGTAGCAAGTTGCAAGTTAAAATTTAGTTAACAACTAAAGAGCTAAATTAGAATTCTGTCTATTTTTCGGTTAAGTTGGTGGGCGGGGCTTGTCACTTGACACGTTTGGACAGGCACAATTTAGTTCAATGCATTATATTTCGGACTTCTTGGCGGGAAAGTGAAGCGTCATGTCTGCAGTTTTGTTTTATTTTCTTTAATTTATGTTTTGTCGAATATTAATATGCAATAATGGTGGATTATTAACTGTTATGTGTTCGTGAATGTGCATGAGTGTTGGCAAATAAAACAAAACTGTGCAACATCACTTTTCAAATTCTCTCAAGAAGTCCGTGTGAGATCTCAATAAAGTCCCACAGCTTTATTGAGTCTGAAGGGTTTTGGGTTTGGTTAATTTACCATTAAACGTTCATTTATCACTCATTTTCATTATCATCTACTTTATGCAAAAAAATATTCACTTTAATATCTTACTTGACACTGCCTAAATGTGCTGACCATACAAAGCCATTATTTAAGCACAGAATTTACGACTTCATCACGTTGTTGATCGTCCATCTTGAGTGAACTAAAGAGCTTAACTACTTAAATACGTATGGACACCTACTTAAATTTAAGTCACTTAAAATTAAGTTAAAATTTAGTTTACTACTAAACTACTTAATACGTGTAAATCAGCCATAACATTAAATTTCTGGGTGTCCAAAGTACTAAGACTAAGTACGTCTACTTATATCTTATACAAGCTTTCCAAAAATGCAAACACAGAAACTGTTGTTATGGCCTATCATGGATACATAGAATCCATTTTACGATATGGCATAATGTTTTGGGGTAATTCCTGTAACAAAAATCTTGTCTTTAAAGCACAAAAAAGATGTATAAGGGCTATAAAGGGTCTAAAGCCTACTGATAGTTGCAAACCAGTTTTTAAACAACTTAATATTTTGACGCTCTCATCCTTATATATTTTTGAAGTTTCGGTATTTGTCAGCAAAAATCAACATGCTTTTTCCACTTTTTCTGAATAAATGCTCATAGAAACCATAGACCAGGACGTGGGAATAAATTGTGCGCCCTTAAACATAAAACTACATTATTTTCAATAGTTTTTTTTGGTATGGCTAGTAAAATATTTAATAAAATCCCGAATGACATTAAAATGTTACCAATTAATCAGTTCAAGAAAAGACTATTAAATCTTCTAATTGACAAAGTCTATTATAAAACCGAAGACTTCCTTACTGACTTTTCAAAAAATGATAGGTACTTGAATAAAATTTTGACATGAATGTATTACACACATCAAAAGTGTCTAGGGATCAACATATATTTTTGCAATAACTTTTCTCCTGATTGATATTAATTAAAATTTTCTTTAAGGATTCATCAAATAAAGTGTTTTCGTTTGTCTACAGTAACGATAAACCAAGTCACCTTTGCATTAATAAAGAAATTTGCCATTTTCCTAATATAGGGATTTTTGACATTTGAACCACTAACATTAAAGTTCGAAAAAAAGACTGAAATAACAGTTTTCTTTAAAATTTTATTGGGTAACTTAAACAATTAATAATCCGTGTTTCTACCGCGAACACTAACACAACACAAGAACATCGGTTTGGCATACTCAAAATGAGTTCATCCAAATCACGCTGTGGAATGGCCGCCCATGTTCGTTGCAACAACAAAAAAAGGTCTTCTTGCGACTGGATACCCTCCATATTCGGCAGAGCTCTTCTCTGTAGCATATCCCATGCATGCTCAATCGGGTTCAAGTCTGGCGACTGAGCAGGCCAGGGCATGACATTGATGTTAGCTGCGGCGAGAGTCTGTCTTACAACTCTTGCGGTGTGCGGTCGTGCATTATCATGCATTAACTGAAATAAGGGACCGATTTGCACTTGTAGAGGAACGATGACGTCTGATACAATCGTCTCAGCATAAATTTGAGCGTTGAGGTTGCCTCTGATCCAAATCAACTCAGTTCTTCCGCCGATCCAAATACCCGCCCATACCATGATGGTTCCACCACTATAAGGATGGACTTCCTGGCAGGATTTTAATCGCTGTTGGCGTCCAGGGGTTCTCCAGTGTCGTATACGTCTTGTATCCGGTCTCATACCAAAACGAGACTCATCAGAAAAGCACACGAAACGCCATTGTTCTTCTGCCCAATTTCTGTGTTCAAGAGCCCATTGATATCGTATCCTACGATTGTGCATTGCTATAGGTGGTACCCTTAGCGGTCTTCGGGAATGAAGGTTCACTTCATGCAAGCGGTTTCTGACTGTTTGGTCGCTAATTAAGTTCCCTGAAGAGTGATGAAGCCTCACGGCTAACATCATGGCGGTTATTGTTGGAGCTCTTTGAGTTGTGATTTGAATGTATCGGTCTTGTCTCCGTGTGGTGCAGCGATACCGTCCTCCATGGCGCTCAGCCACGGTACCAGTGCTTCGGTAACGTGTCCAAAGTCGACTGATAACACTCTGACTTGTATTCAGAGCTAAAGCCACAGTACGTTGCCGGGAACCAGCTTCTATCATTCCCACGGCTCTGAGCATTTCTTCCCTGCTTAAATGACGTCGCCGCTCCATAATAACGTTGGTTTTAATCAGTAGTAGGGAAACAGTAGCACTAATAATGTCTTCAATGCGTTGTATGTTTTTATAGGGAAAATATTGACAGCTGATTTTCATCTTTTACTAGAAATTGATTGAAAGTTCCTGTTTCAAATTATGAAATGCACTAAAAAGGATCCATATAAATTTATAAAATCATAAATTTATTACAAAGCCACATCTCAATCTCAAGAAATCCGCATAAAAATGCTTGATCCCTAGACACTTTTGATGTGTGTATTTTTTTTGACATTATAGCACAATTTATTATTAATTTTAATTTAATGATGACATCGCATGTAATTTGACATTTTTATACCTAATTAACACAATTTAATACTGTAATTTAATATAATCAATTATGTCATATTAACTTAATATTACTTTTTTTATTAATTTTAAATGTATGAGATTTTCCAAACCTAACTATATCAAATTATTGTATACCTTGTAAAAGGTGGAAATGTAGTGAAACACCAAAAACCCAACAACAGCAATCTATGTATACTAACCTACATTTCACAATAAAGAGATTTGTATTTGTATTTGTACAACCTTACTGTACAGAGGATTTATAGCCCGCTATACAGACCTTATGATTCCAAAAGGAGCCCCAAATTGTACAGTCTTAAGTGTAATAACAGCTGGTGAACATCTGTATCGCTACTACCCAAAGTGAAGTCTGACTAAGGACATAATTATAATCCATTAGACCGCTACAGTTTTACAAATTAGCGTTTTTCATTCTTACACACAGCCTCACGTTGACTAAAATCTTGAAATAATAAAAAATTTATTGTTAAATCTTAATGTTATTCCATAAAGATTGTTTTATGCAAACTCGCGCTGGGCAATGACATTATTAAGTACAAATTATTGGTTATGTATTCATTTTAATTAATCTGTAGTATTTTGCTTGCGGCTTCTACTGTTCCGCGAAAGTGTATATATAAAAAACTCACGCGCCCTTAAAAGAAATACATAATACCCACAAATTTAATAATGTTTCTAAATGAGTGTAACTACTTTTCGTAACAAATCGATCTAAGATCGAGTCTGATATATTACTAATGCTTTTCTATACATAATAAACCAATTCTGTTGCATTTGTCTTCGAAAAGACAATGACCATTGGGGGTGGCTTGCCTTTTCTTTCTTTAGTATTAGAGCAAGTACGAAAGTCCTAAACACATTGCAGTTTTTAAAAGTTTATGTGTAAAGTTAAAGTTTATAAACATAAATAGATAAATAGGTCTGGAGCATATATAAACAATCTTCTTCTTCTTAGGATGCCTCTCCAACTAGTAAAGGTTGGCATGGCAGTCAGCTCTGCATATTTGGACTTGTTTCTGGCAAGGAGAAAGAGTTCAGCGGCATTCGCTATTCCCGTCTACTCCCGAATGAAACAATGGAGGTTTATACCTATGGTCTGGAGGCGGTCGGACGGTGATCTTTATGTGAAACTTTTTATTGTGTCGTTCGAGTTGCATCTAATTTTGCAGGAATCTTGTTTAAATAACAAAATATCAAAGTCTGCACATTTTTTTAAAACATACTTAGGTACCCTAAAAATGGGAGGCTGTATCGATTGAACATTTTGATTAATGAAATCTAAAAGCAAATCCCAGAGAAATATCTAAAGTAAATAAATAAATAACAGGAAAGATATATGTACTGACGATCAATAATATTATAACAAAAAAAGGTAGTAGGTGTGTAAAGGTAAGGTGTCAGTAGTAATGACATAACCTATCTATAGGTATCTCGGACCAAATATTTGGTCCGAGATAGGTATATATATACCTTTTTTTGTTATATTATGAAGTAGGTACTGACCACAGACAATACAAGTTGTATTGTCTGTGGTACTGACTCAGTGTCAGTACTAATGTGATGTCAATAATGGACCAAAGCTCGTACAAAAGTGTGAGCAAGATGTCCAATCAACGAGGACATTTGTTGTATGGAGACTTCCGAAAAATTCCTCTGCCTCTGAAATTTGGCATGTGTTGAAGTTAGGTAATACAGATTACAGATGTACAATAATCCAACAAAATTTGTTACGAGAAGTTAGGTATTTTTACCAAAACATGAAAATCGCTTACAACTCTCTGTGAATATTTCCTCAGGCTGAATTTCTTTCTGTATACGTACGTATGTGCTAGTTAGAATAAGTGTGTCAAAGAATCCAACATTTATTCCATTTCAGAGAACCCCAAATTTTAACTTTTAACATTTTCCACTGTAACTTCCACTGAAAAATTGCTTCGTCCATTTTTATTTTTTAATATGTTTTTATACCATTCAATACACAGCTTTGTTTAGTAATCCTATAAATTTTCCATTTCAAACATATTTTTTTGATTTTTGCTTAATAACGTATTGAGAAAAATTGCTCCGTCCATTTTTGTACCTTTAATAGTTATATTATTTTATATTTAAACAGATTTAACAATAATCCAACAAATTTTCCAACGATTAGTATTTTTTACGAAATTATTATGTTCGCTGATTTATCTTGACCGCTCGGAGCTGCTTTGCCCGCACTTGCCAGGCAATTTTTTATCTTATACGCACAGCACAGAGAATATACACAACGTTGTACAACGAGGCGCTAAGAAATTAGCTTTTAAAATGAATATTTATTACCTAATGCGTTTCAAATAAACGTTTGATAGGTACTGTACATTGAGCAAAAAAGGTCAAAAAGTAGGTAGGTACGTATAATAATGTTTAGAAAGACACCTACTACTTAAAGAGATTAAAGGGTTGACCTTCACTTGACCGCTTGCTCGGAGCTGCTTTGCCACGCACTATTGTTTGGTGGCCAGTCACCGTTATTATGCCGCGTCCACACGCTTGGCAAACCTTAACAAGCCGTCACAAATTCAAACGTGTGGATAGAGCAATAGGTTTGGTTTGAGTAGGTTGGCAAGCGCTTGTAGCCGATCCATCGAGTGTCGGTTTTTTTATCACAAATCAAAGGCAATTTTCACAGACGATCGAACTTGGTTGGGGCCGGACCACGAACATAGTGCACTCCGAACTAACCATATTGGATCGCGTGACGGTTTTCTATGTATAATAAGTATGTATTTAAGTATTTTAAGTATGTTTATCCGTTGTCTAGTAACCATTTAACGAGTTTCATAACGAAGCTTCTCTTGGGCTAGATAATTGGTGTGAGTGTAGGAAAGTTTATTTATTTATTTATAAAGTGCCACCGTGACCGTACGTCGCTATCGCTACGTGTTCTCAGACATAGATTCGGTTCGGAGCAACGCCAAAGAGACATCAGATGTACGCAATCAAGCGTTTCAAATACTTTTAGAAAAATGAAGATATATTATCCCCTTGCGACTATTACACAAAATCCAACAATTCAATGAATGCTTCGTAACTCATTCGAAGATATATACGAAAATCTTTATCATCGAGATATTTAATGAAATTCATATGACCGTACTGTTGTCTGTGTCTAAGATAAAATTTTGCCCTACTTTCACCTTTTCCTTTTGTTTTGTAATGGCGATGTAGCAACGATAGTTGCCACAACTAATGCAATTTTGGCCTGTTTTTATAAAATAGGCGGCATGTTGAGACGTGTTCACGCAATGCTAGCACAGACTGGACGGTTCGGAGTCTGGTACGCTCGTCTGTTGTGTAAGCGCACCGTACAGTTCGCTGGTGCGGGTCGCACCAAGTTCGATCGTCTGTGAATACTTGTCTCGTTTGTGCAAACAAAACATTGAGGTACAATAAACTAGAGTACACGTCCAATACAAAGATTGTGCTCAGCTAGATGACAGCGGGCATCACGTGATACGTTGGGGAGGGGGCTTGGTTGTTATAGAATAAGTCCGAGCGCGCAAATGCGACACACTAATTATAGAGTTTTATCGTGTTGTAAGAGAATATTGTTAAAAATATACAAATCAATGGGTAGTTAGTTTTAATGTTTTATTGAATTTTGTTAATTGTATTATTTTCAAATAAGTAAATTAATGCTAAAAAAATAAGTAAATAATTTATTAGCTAAAACTTTTATATAATAATATTATAAAATCTTTTTCTTTTTAATCATTATGTAGATGTCTATAGGTATTATATTAATAAGGTATGAGGCCTTCCTGCTTCATCTGGAATTACTTATTTTACGAACTTATGTATGTATTTTTCTCACAGCTCATGGAGTAAGTTGAATGAAATTATTCAACTGACCAAATAGACGTGGTAAAACATACTGGTAAAAAACCAAGTCTCGCAACTCAGTTCTTCTACCGTAAAAAGTTATGTGATCCATGTAATACCAAGTAGGTTGACTTGGCCATCTCATTAAAACACAATGTATCTTTACAAGTAATACATTATTATATTATGTTAAATTACATTATTTAGTTGACTTGGTATTACATGGATCTCACAACTTTTTACGGTAGAAGAACTGAGTTGCGTGTGAGACTTGGTTTTTTTACAAGTATGTTTTTGATGGCATCTCATTTCTTTTTGTAGATAGTCCTATTTTTTTTCCTTACCGGTACCTTTACTTTACTTACCTTCTACTTTTTGAATACTATACTAAAACACCGGATATTCCACTATATTATAGTATACATAATAATATACAGGTACACTGATTCATTCACTGCAAATGTAACTTTGTAATCGTATATATTTATATGGGATTACAAAGTTATTTATGCAGTTGGTGTATCTAGAAAACTGGACAGAAATTGCAAAATATATTTTTTTTCCTTGATTTATATACTAAACACTAATTGTATTTTAAATTTGAAACTTTAATGTCTGCTAGAAGTGCCTTCGAGTTTTCATAATCGGTCAGTCAATGAGTGACAAAATTAAGAAACTTTGTCTAATTCTTACTCTACTGGTTCAAATTCAATGAAATTTGAAATATACCGTGTTTATACAATGTCTGTTTGGTTACTAAGAATTCAGGCCTCTACTTTTATCCACAACGAAGTTATAGGGGGTCGAAAATGGCCTGAACTGCTTCGAGAAAAGGATGATACTGCCGTGCCGTTTTTTTTGCCCAGATGCTTATAAAAGCATTACTTTTTTTGTGACGATGACGTTGACTATTTTGACGTATCTAATCCATCTTTCTCTGTTTTGATGACTACTAAAAGAGTCAGCTTGTAAAAAAAACACCAATAAAATAATTAAATTAGGCACATGTTACATAATAATTTATAGTAAGGGATGAATTATATTAGAGCGGGCTGTGCACGGGGCGTGCCCTATCCGGGCCCGGACGGGCCACTGACTTTAGAGACGTTGCATACATTTTGTATTTTTATTAGAGCGGGCCGTGTCCCGTCTGTGTCCGGGCCGGACGGGGCACGGATCATGCACTGTGTAATATGAACTGCTTCATACAAAATGTATTCAACGTCTCAAATCAGTGCGCCGTCTGGGCCCGGACGGGGCACGCCCCGTGCACGGCCCGCTCTAATATAATTCATCCCTTAATTGATTGGTGTTTTTTTATTAATTTAGAATTTTCTTCCTGCCTTTTGTGTATGTTGCTTATCTGGCTACTATGGCTCTAAAAGTTATTTGATTAGGTAATATGGGGTTTTCTTAAATGGTTTAAAACATAAGTTTAGTTCACTATCGTGTTTTGTGGTTTCGAAGTAAAATTCAGTATTGAGTGTTAATGCCTTCCAATTTGAAAAAACTGAACACGTCTGAACAGGACAGCCGCACGCGCGCTTTTGAACAGAACCAAGTGTGGACGGCCGACGCAAATATTTGCCGTATTTGATTCCTTTGATGTGTGATCAAAAACCGACAAGTGGACAGAAACGCATATTCGCTATTTGCGTTGTTTGCCTTATTCGTGCAAATAAAGCAAATATATTCAAATAGGCCGTCTACACATTGCCGTGTTCGGACAAATAATGCAAATACGCGAACACGATACGCCAAGTATGAGTATAAGGTAAAAAGTTGCCTGGCAAGTGCGGGCAAAGCAGCTCCGAGCGGTCAAAATAAATCAGCGAACTTAATAATTTCGTAAAAAATACTAATCGTTGGAAAATTTGTTGGATTATTATTAAATCTGTTTAAATATAAAATAATATGACTATTAAAGGTACAAAAATGGACGGAGCAATTTTTCTCAATACGTTATTAAGAAAAAATCAAAAAAATATGTTTGAAATGGAAAATTTATTGGATTACTAAACAAAGTTGTGTATTTAATGATATAAAAAACATATTAAAAAATAAAAATGGACGGAGCAATTTTTCAGTGGAAGTTATAGTGGAAAATGTTAAAAGTTAAAATTTGGGGTTCTCTGAAATGGAAAAAATGTTGGATTCTTTGACACACTTATTCTAACTAGTACATACGTACGAATACAGAAAGAATTTCAGCCTATGGAAATATTCACAGAGAGTTATAAGCGATTTTCATGTTTTGGTAAAAATACCTAACTTCTCGTAACAAATTCTGTTGGATTATTGTACATCTGTAATCTGTATTACCTAACTTCAACACATGCCAAATTTCAGAGGCAGTGGAATTTTTCGGATTACAAAAGCCCCGTTGATTGAACTAAACTAGCTATAGCGTAAACGAGACAGATCATGTTTGTTGGTGTGGTCTAAGGTAAGCCAATTAGCACAGTTTTCTGGTGCCAGTTTTTGGCATATGTAACGCATCTACCTCTTTTTATTGTTACATCATTGCTGACGATACACAAAAAGACACTGAACTATAAACAACAACGAGCGCACATAAACAATTTGTATTGAGCAACAAACACAACGCTTGTATTCCTAAATGTGTTTTCACAACAAGATTATGTGATCACAGCAATTTGCATGACATGATACTACTCGTAAAGTGCTAAGCTACTTTTCGGTGTACGTGTTCTGCCAGTGCCAACGTTTGGTCCGAGTCATCCCACGCTTCGTTCGACGCATTGAGCTTTATCCGTCAGTAGCTTTCGCGCGCTTTTCCCGGTCGCTACGTAACGGTGCATTTGTTTTTTTTTCGTGACACAATCTTTTTTGTTTTAAAAAAGTTTTTCTATACAGAATTACGAATGACATCAAGATGCAATTAGTGTTAGTTGCAGTTTTGGTTTTCCATTTATTAGGTAAGATTTTAATTGTTAATACTTTTATTATTATGTAAGTAGTTAAGTCAAAAGTCTTGGGTTGACTAATCGGATCCCCTATTTAAAGTACGACCAAAATTTAATAAATAATGTTTGTTTGA